>CAMZMU010000112.1:15278383-15878383 GCA_947311845.1 Poa pratensis
TCGGGTACCCTACCATGAGGGTACCTGGTGCACGTATCGACTAGGCCCAACTATCAGAGCCTACATGAAGCCCATGAAGGGAGGCCCACGAAGATGGAGTATCCTCAAGTTTGGCGAAGCAATAGTCGGTTTAGAGTTTCCTTACTTGTAAATCGAGTCGGTTACGAACACCGAGACCCAGCCTATTATTTAAGGACTGGGAGGGCCATCGAACCAGACAACGAACCACCAGAGCCACAAACCCTAGCGAGATCGACATCTCGCCGGGATCCTTGTAACCATCATATTCACAAAGCAATAACAGACAGGCAGGACGTAGGGGTGTTACCTCCACACGAGGGCCCTGAACCTGGGTAAAATCTTTGCCCTGCTTGTCAGCCGACGATACTTCCAGCTCTACCACGTTCTCTCCCCCATATTCATAACCTAGGGACCTTAACCATGGGTCTTGATGAGTCTACCCCTCGTCAAGTGGCGCCGTCTGTGGGAAAGAATAGCGCTGGACTCGAAGTTTCGCCGGTCCCAACAGCAAACGGCAAATCGCCGATCACACCAGCAAACGGCAACTCGCCGATCTCATCTGCAAACGGCAACTCGCCGGCCATGTCAGCAAACAGCAACTCGCCGATCCAGGCGACACACGGCGACTCGCCGATCCACTCGAAAAGCGGCAGCCTGCCCGCTTCACCTGCAAAAAGCGCATCTGCTCTTCCAATGAATTTCAATCCGCACTCGGAGCTTCAGGAGGCGTTTTCGGCCTTGAATCAGGTTTGAGTTTGACTGTTGGAGCATTCAATTTTTTCGTAAACAATCTTGGCACGCAGGACTCGACAGATCCGCAACAACGCTGGCGCTGGGCTCCTCGAGGCTCCGTCGACTGCGCTCGCCCCGTCGTCGATTCCTGAAGCCTGCTCGCCCGCAACAACCATGTCGACCGGCGAGATCGACAGGTTCATGATGACGGAACTCCAAGGCGAGGAGGCAGAATCAGCATACCGCACAAGCAACGTCGACTTCAACCTACCACTCGACGAGAGTTTCGACTGCGGGATCTCCCTCGATGACTTCTACGAGCCCGCGATTCATAACGACACAACGTCGACTCGGAGATCTTCACCAACACCAACCTCGACTCAGAAATCCATAATGGCTTCGCCAACACCGAGATGAGCATAGGCGATGAGCACATCGACAACGAGATTCGCCTCGAAGATCTACTCGATGAACACACTGGCTCTGACATGAGCCTCGACGGCGACGTCGAGTCCATGACTGGAATCGACAGCACATACACCTGTCCACGGGTCACGCCCCATCAGGTCTACGTGGCCTTCTCCGCAGAATCATCCGCAGACGCAGCCGCTCGCAGGCCTGCACAATTCCCATGCACGGTAACCATGCCGGATGGGGTCACAACCTTGACAATCACGGAGGAGATGGCAGCAAAAGCAGATAAAGTCATAAAGGAGTGCACAATGATGCCACCAAATTCCACCCCAGAGGAGATGTTGACCTTCCAGTACTTCAACTGGCAGGAGTCAATTCGACTGCAAAACTACCGAGCGACGCTCGAGAGCGCAAAAGGCAAGCCAGCCTCTCGAGTGCCCGAAGAAGGGAGCAATCCCTCGGGTCCACAATGCAACCAACCCCACGACCTAGGTCGCGGTTGGCAAGCCTTCCAGAACATGAAAGGGTAGCAATCACCCGTAACCTGTCGTTCATGACAGAGGACGCTAACGGAATCCCAGTGCCCAAAACTGCTGCGGGTGCATTATTCACCGTAGGTGCTTACCTCAAGGCAATGCAACCTCCGGCGAATGACCCTAACGCAGCCCTGCATCGCCAACAACTCAAATCGCTAGCTCTAGCGGCACAGGCTATACAGCCAGAAGACAAAACTCCAGCAAGGAATCGCGATCGCGACATAGTCGACTCACGACACGCAGCACATCATCGCAGTGGTCGCAGCCACCACTCGGATGAAGGAAGGAGAAGCACGCGCCGGCACAGGTCCAGCAGAAGCAGATCTCGAAGATCCTATAGCAGCGATTCATACTCTGATCGCGAACCAGAGCCATGCGGAGCATTGTGCTTCACCCGACGCATCCGTGAGACGCGGATGCCCAAAGGATTCAAGTTGACAGGCGAACAACCCAAGTACAACGGTCCGCCAAGAACCTTCGGGTGGCTAGAAGATTACAGACTCGCCGTGGCATGCCAGCGTGGCACGAACACCACGGCGATGCAGTACATACGACTCATGCTCGAAGGAACTGCCCGCGACTGGCTCAAGGCGCTCCCCCATCATCATACGACTCGTGGGACGATTTCCGCAGAGACTTCATCAAAAACTTCGAGCCTCTATGTGAGCGCCCGAAGACATTCGAAGAATTAAGGGCATGCACTCAACGATCAGACGAGTCGTTGAGATCATACATACGGCGGTGGACCGAAATACGCAATTCGGTTGGCAAAGTGTCAGAAGACAGGGCCATGGATGCCTTCATACAAGGTCTCGCCAGGAAGGACTTCAAAGAGGCACTGGTCGTGAAAAGCCAACCTCCCTGGCTGACCTCATCAAAGTTGCGACTGAGTGGGCAGATGGAGAGGATTCTGTACGCAGATCCCGTGCTTCCCCACACGCGACAACTACGAAAGCGGCAGTCGAGGCCGCAGAGATTCATACAGAGAAGATCGCAGGCGCAAACGTTCCAAACGTCCTTACGACGATAACAGACCCGAGTTCATGGCGGCTGGATACACACAACCCGGGAGGACCAAGATAGAAGCAATCGACGCTCGGATGATCGACGGGACAGTCGAGATCGCGAGCAGCGGAGCGACAGCTACAAAAGGCAAGAATGGCGCAAACGCAGCGACGCAAAACCCGAGCGGTCATTCGAGGAAAAGATGGACGACTGGTGCAGATTCCACCTCTTCAAGGGGGACGACGGAAAACTACGCTCCAATCACACCCTAAGGAACTGCAGGGAATTCGACCAAATGGCGACTGACTACATGATACGACTCAAAAGGTACGGCCCAGCACCTGCTCAGCCCACGCCTGCACCCGCACCACAGCCGAACGCTGTGCCCGCTCTCATGGCGCCACAGCCGCCACCGCAACCACCACCACAGCCTGCTCCAGGCGCAAACCTCGCAGGTGCCATACAACCCTACGGGCGGAAGATGATCAATATCCACAGCCCCACGGGCAGATGTACATGATACAAAAGGGTCGCCCCTCCAACAGGCAGCAAAAGCTAATCACTCGACAGGTGAACATGGCTGTCATGGCACCTCCTGCCGTGCCCGAATTTCTGAAGGGATCGGAAACCATCATAAGCTTCAGTCGAGAGGATCATCCCCCAGCTGTAGTTCGACCAGGGCACGCGGCTCTGGTACTCGACGCGCAAATAGGAGGCTACGCCATGACCAAGGTCTTCATGGATGGAGGCAGCGGCATAAACATCATCTTCGCGGACACGCTCCGCAAAATGAACAGGTCAGTCGAAAACCTCCCAAAATCTTCAAATACCTTCCACGGTATCGTTCCTGGCAAAGCAATTAGCCCAGAAGGCACCATACAACTCGACGTTACGTTCGGGGACAAAAGCCACTTCAGGACAGAGTCGATTGAGTTCGAGGTCGTCGACTGGAAATCACAATACCATGCTATTCTTGGTCGCCCGACGTTTGCTCGATTCATGGCGGTGCCACACTAGCGTACCTCACGCTGAAGATGCCAGGACCAAAGGGAGTCATCACTGTCCGTGGAAACTTTCAAAGGTCCGATGCTTGCGACCGCGAGTTCAGCAAAATCTCCGAGATGTTCGGGGTGGAAGAATCACTCGCCGACTGGCGATTTCCAACGACCGCACACTCCTTCCGAGCATAAGAAGTTGGCAGTCGACAGATCCTTCAATGCTACAAATGACACAAGGTCGCATCAGGTGCACCCGACCGATCCGTCCAAGACAGTCAACATATCTTCGAGCCTGCCTATCGCATAGGAAGGCGCGCTCGTCGAATTCCTCCGTGAGAACTGGGAAATATTTGCGTGGTGTCCAGCCGACATGCCAGGTATTCCCAGGGAATTCGCCGAGCACTCTCTCCAATTGTTTCCAGATGCAAAGCCAGTCAAGCAAACGATGCGTCGAATCTCCGGCCCAAAGCGAACCGCAGTCGAATCTGAAGTCGACCGGTTACTCGCAGCAGGATTCATTAGGGAAATCAAGAAATCACAATGGGTGGCCAACCCCGTACTCGTAGAGAAGAAGCATACAGACATCCTTCGGATGTGCGTGGACTTCACAGCGCTGAACAAGTGCTGTCCAAAGGATCACTTCCCGCTACCCCGAATCGACCAGATCGTCGACTCCACCGCCGGATGCGCACGACTCTCCTTTCTGGATGCTTACTCAGGTTATCACCAGATAAGGATGAAGCAAGAAGACGAAGAAAAAACGGCGTTCATAACCCCACTCGGGGTCTACTGCTACACAACTATGCCCTTTGGGCTCAAAAACGCGGGTGCAACATACCAGCGCATGATGCAGGACTGCCTCAAAAAGCAAATCGGACGCAACGTCCAGGTCTACGTGGATGACATTGTCATTACCACAAGGGAAGAACACACACTACTCGACGATTTGAGGGAGACGTTCGCAAACCTCAAACGCTTCCATATCAAGCTCAATCCTAAGAAGTGCACGTTCGGCGTTCCAGCCGGGCAGCTCCTAGGGTACCTAGTCTCTGCCGTGGAATCGAAGCAGACCCGGAGAAAATACAGGCCATCCTCACAATGCAAAGGCCTTCAAAGCATGATGTGCAGAAACTAGCAGGACGAGTAGCAGCGCTCAGTCGATTCATCAGCAAACTGGGTGAAAAGGCTCTACCATTCTATCGACTGATGAAGAAGGCGGACAAGTTCGAGTGGACGCCAGAAGCTGAAGCAGCCTTCACAGATCTCAAGCGGATCCTCACAAGCCCTCCGATCCTCGTCGCACCTAAGGAACGGGAACCACTCTACCTGTATGTCTCGGCTACAAACAGGGTGGTGAGCACCGTACTGGTAGTCGAACGCATGGAGGAGGGGCACATCCAAAGCATACAACGTCCAGTCTACTACCTGAGCGAGGTTCTCTCCATATCAAAACAGCGGTACCCGCACTATCAAAAGCTGGCATACGCTGTATTCATGTCCTCAAGGAAGTTGACACACTACTTCACCGAGCACCGATCACCGTGGTAAGTAACTCAGCAATCGGTGATATCCTCACAAACCCCAATGCAACGGGTCGAGTCGCAAAATGGCTCATCGAGCTGGCTCCAAGAGACATCAAGTACGAGCACCCGAAGGCTATCAAAGCACAAGTCCTACCCGACTTCACAACCGAGTGGATAGAGGCCCAATTACCTGGAGCACCAGACGTGTCCAATTCCTGGACCATGTACTTCGATGGGTCCAAGAAACACGAAGGCGCAGGCGCAGGCGTCATCCTCATATCACCAAAAGGGGACAAGCTACGTTATGTTTTGCAGATGGGATTCAAACTACCCTCCAATAACGAGGCTGAATACGAGGCTCTGATCCATGGCATGCGGATGGCAAAAGCACTTGGGTGCACTCGATTGATGATCTACGGCGACTCCAATCTCGTGGTGCAGCAAACAATGAAGGCCTGCGACGCAATCGCGGACAACATGATCGCTTATCGCGACCTGTACAACACACTGGAGGGCAGCTTCGAGGGCTGTGAGTTGAGGCACATAGGAAGGGAAAGTAACGAAGAAGCAGACATGCTAGCCAATCTTGGCTCAACTGGCGCACAAATTCCACCTGGTGTCTTCCTCGAGCGCATCGAACACAGATCTATCAAGGAGAAACGAGAGCCTCCTCCGTCGACTACGCCACCAAAAGCAAAGCGCCAGCACAGAGGACCCCCCAGTCGAGGTATCTCATTGAGCCAACTTGGACTCAACCTTTTCTGGCTTACATACTCCGCCGAGCTACCAGATGACATAACCGAGTCCCGACGCGTGACTCGAAGATCAAAAGCATACACCGTTATCAACGGCGAGTTATACAAGCGCAGCATATCAGGTATGTTCCAAAGATGCATCGCATTCGAAGATGGCCAAGCCATACTTCGAGATATTCATGCAGGTACCTGTGGGCATCACGCCAGCAGTCGATCACTCGTAGCCAAAGCCTTTCGCGCAGGGTTTTACTGGCCTACAGCACTCAAAGACGCGGAGGACATAGTCAAAAGGTGCGTCGGCTGCCAGAAATTCGCAACAAGGCCGCACGCACCCGCATCGGCGTTGAAGACTATACCGCTGGCCTGGCCTTTCGCCCAATGGGGGCTCGATATGGTTGGGCCACTCAAAAAATCATCGCATGGCGGGCATACTCACCTACTGGTGGCAGTCGACAAGTTCACAAAGTGGATCGAGGCGGTCCCCATCACAAATTCGACTGCTACTACGGCAGTCAACTTCATAAAGAGCATCATCTACCGCTTCGGTGTCCCAAACAGTATCATCGATTCACAAGAGGAGTTCAAAACCTTCTGCAAAGAGCAACATTACGCTCAACTACGCATCCGTGGCGCATCCACAATCCAATGGCCAAGTCGAAAAGGCCAATGGACTTGTGACGAGTGGGATCAAGAAGCGCCTCCTGGTGCCACTCAAAAGAGCTGCGGGTGCTTGGGTCGAAGAACTACCATCTGTGCTATGGAGCCTACGCACAACTCCCAACACTTCTACGCAGTTCACCCCATTCTTCATGGTCTATGGTGCAGAGGCAATTCTGCCATCAGATGTAAGGTTCAATGCGCCACGAGTTGAAGCATACAATGAAGAAACGCGGAAGAAGCACTCGAAGACGCAGTCGACTTGCTCGATGAGGCGCGAACGGCCTTGGCCCGCACAGCTGTTTACCAGCAGGACCTCGCAACTACCAAGCCGTCGACTGCGCACCAGGTCCTTCGTCGTTGGCGACCTGGTTCTTCGATGAAGCAAAAGAAGGTGCACAAGCTCGCTTCCCCATGGGAGGTCCTTCATCATCACGGAGGTCCTTGGTGGAGGCGCATATCGACTGAAGCACGCGAAGACAGGCGAACCTCTCATAATCCTTGGAACGTTGCGCATCTGCGCCGTTTCTACGCATAAAGTGCTCACAGTCATACAATGTAATAGATATGTCGGATGGCTGCAGGTTTCAGACGCGCTCTTTTCCTTACCAGGGTACCTAAGGGGACTGGAAGGTTTTTAATGAGGCGGCCTGCAGCCTAACATTCAAAAGAGGAATAAAATCAATGTTCCTTCGACTTCTTTGTGGCTACTACCCGCATAATTCATACCTTAACCGCACCCGAAACCCTCGGGGGCTGTGTTATCGATCAAATGAGCTCTCGCTCTTGCAGAAACACAATGCCTTAGCCGCACCCGAATGCTCGGGGGCTGCGTAACAAGGATCCAAACAAAGAACACAAAAACTCTGCAGCCGCACTCGAATACTCGGGGGCTGCACAGTCATTGGTTCACAACCAACACATATTTCACAAACCCCGCTCGACTGACTCGGGGGCTCGACAAAAAATCAAAGTATACAAACTATACAATATACAAAGAGTCAAAAATTACACTCGGGGGCTGCCCCCTATACAAAAATTGCACTCGCAAACTATTCTAATCCTCAGGCTCGTCCTTTACGGGCAGCTCGGGACCGCAAAGCTGTTCGCGAGTGCACTCGATTAGTGTCTCCGCAGCTTGGATCGTGTCATCCAGGTTTTTGTTCGAGAACCTCTCCGGCTGCAGGTGTCCGCAACACCAACCTTGGTTTTCGACTACGCATATACGCCATTGCAGCGTTGGCTCCAATCACAAGTCTCTGAGACAGCAACTCTCGAATGGGATTTGTTTGACGGAAGATGTTCAACAAAGCACGAATCCCTTGTGGTTGTGGCCCCGCAGGAAAAAGAGTCTCGTTCAGGCGAATAAACGCTGCCCGGCATAACTCCAGCAGTTCAGCACTTCGCCAGACGCGATCCTTCAGGGTGGCGAGTATGCGGGCATGGTACCTATCAAGCCAAAAGTGTTGACGCCCAGTCGTAGGGTCGTCAACCACGCTATCCAGACGCCCTTCCACGCGAATCTTTTCAGCCTGGAAGTTGTCGACAAAGCCTACAAACACGGGCGCACCAGTCAGATCAAAAGGACAAAGCTACGCAAAAAGCTTGTAAACAGAGCAAGACTCGAACTTACACTCGAGTTGCCTGTTCACAAGATCCATCTCCCCGAGCACATATTCCTCGCGTTGGGTGGCCAACGCGGGTCTCGCCCTCAATCGATTCAGCTCAGCCTGGGCGTCCTTCAGATCTTGCTCCATTCTCACAAATTTGGCCTTCATATACTCCATCACCTTGGCATCATTTACCACCTGACCCTGGGATCGGGTGGTGATTGGAGCCTGCGAGGAACTAGTCGCAGTAGCAGGTTCTCGTGACTGTTCAAAGAGCATAATCACAAACACAAAGTTTGTGTCAGAAGCTAAAACTCATGTCATAAGCATACAACTCTTCGAGTGAAAGACATTAGCAAAAGACTATTTGCATAAACAAGGTAGCACAAACAAAGCGCAGACTCGCGCAGTTCAGAAGGTATCATTACAAGGCATAAAAACAAAAGGGTACAGCTACCCTAAACCTAAGATTCGATTTCCTAAGCAGACGATTGGCAGTCTCGAGTGCCCGGCGCTCCATGGTGTCATAAAAACCTCGGCCAGTCGCGCGGCGGCTCCGCTCACCCCCTTCAGAGAAATGGGCTTCCCATCTGGCTTCCGAGGGAACGCAGACAGTGCTGCCTCATAGTCGCAATCTATCCCATGTCCCATAAGAAGCTTGATGGTGGACTCGGATCCGCGTACCGTGTTGGCGCGAGCGAAACCCGCCATGGTGGACGTCCCGGGGCCAAACACGTCGGCGAAGTCGTCCACCGTCGACGGCACTACGCCAGTCGGGAACACCACCTTGTATACAGCGCCAAGTGTGCTCGTCGATTTGGCGAGTGCTTCTTTCGCCTGGTTGCATAGGCGCCTAAGCCGCCCACAGCCTGTTCCAGCGAAAGATCGTCACTCGCCACGTCCGCAGAGGCCGGTGCGCCAACAGCTTCTGCACAATTCAAAAAAGGCAAAAGTCATTTCATGACACTCGACAGTTATATCATCATATCAAAAGGAGAAAAGATTACTCACCTCCCATGGCCTGCGCGAGTGCCGCGAGCTGGTCAGCATATCCTCGCTCGCGTGCAGCGGCTGAGTTGGTGGCGGCAGCCAGCTCTTTCTTCGACTCTTCGCGCTGCGCGGCGAGTGCATCTTCCAGCTCCTTCTTCTCGCCTGGCCCAGCAAAATCACGTGCATTCAATACTCGACAAAATCAAGCATTGCAAAAAGAAATTAGCAAAACAAAAGCAAAAGGAGAACTCACGACTGAGCCGCTCTAGCTCGGCGCGCATGGTATCCCTCTCCTGCTCCACCTGGACATAAGCCTTGGCAGAATCTGCCAAGGTGTGGTAGAAGGGCTGCAAGCACACGAATTCAGCAAAAATTCAAACTCTCACAGACCTACAACTAAACGGGTCAAGCAAAAAGCTACTTACGTGGTTCATCCACGGCTCAGGAGCCGCGACTGATGTCCCGACATCTGGAGTTGCCGCCTTGGCTGTCTCAACGACAGCGTCAGTGGCCATTGGCTGGGCAGCCTCGTTTCCAGTCGGTGCAATTCGAGTGCTCCAGGGTTGGAACATTCTCGACTGGAGGAGTCCCAGGCTGATTGTTTTCAGCGCTGTGAGCAACACAACAAAGCAAAAAGATGGTCAGCACAAATATGTGACAGCACAAAATTCTCATATCATACTCAAAAAACACATACCTGTGCTCCTCATCTTCCTCATCTTCGGAGTCGCCAAAAATTGGTCCCCCAAAGGCTGGGGTACCACTCGACTGAAGAGGAAGAGTTGAGCTTGTTGAGCACGCACGCAAAGGAGCGGCTTGGAAAACAGGTGGTGAGCCTGATTCCTCGTCATCCTCCAAGCCCTGCCCCTCGCGGGTGAACTCACAGCAGAAGGCGCCTTCTTGGCCAGTCGACGCGCTTGGTGCGCGGTGTCGACTTCTTGGTCAGCGGTGGCCTTTTCCTCAGATTGGACCTCTTCCGCTGCGTCCTCCTCGACCTCCTCCGCATGCGAAGTGGTGGCAGAAGGGATGGGCGACTGATCCCTTTTCGGGTCCACCACTAGCACCTGAGTTTCTTCAGTCTCACCATTTCTGGCAGAGGGGGTAGAGAGGTGGCAGTCGAGTGGTCCTGCATCGCATACATCATAAATTGCAAAGTCAGAAGAAATCGAACAAACACATATCATACGAGTGGCAAACTCTTAAAATGCAGACATACCTCAGGCAAAGGGTTTTCCGCCCCATACGGCTCAATGGGACAGTCGACGTCGCATTTGTCGCCTGTCGTCAAGTTGGTGATGTGCCGCACGTGATTCACAAGCTCGTTCCTTGACAGCTCCTCTGGGCTCATCCGAGTGGAGTCACCCGCGCCCTCAAACTCCCACATGGGGTGCGCTCGGGCACGGAGTGGCCACACCCGCCTCTTCACAAAGGTGGCGATCAAATGGATGCCTGTGACCTTGTCCAGCATGCCTCCGATCCGAGCCAGCAAAGGGCTTGCCTCCTCCATTTCTTCGGCTGAGAGTTGGTGATCCCACGCCTTGGTCCTGGTGAAAGCAGCAGTCGAGAAAGGGCGGCTGCATCCTGCTCGACAGTCGCATAAAACCACCCCTTCCTCCAGCCTTGGGCGGAGTCGACGGTCTTCAGGCGGAAGTAGCGGGTGTCGCTGCGCACCTGGATTCCACAGCCGCCGACGGGGTAGGTGCGACCACCTCCTCTGTTCGGCCGTACCATGAAGATGGCTTTCCACAGCGCCCAGCTGGGGCGACGCCGAGGAAGCACTCGCACAGCGTGATGAAACACGCGATATGCATAATGCCATTTGGGGTGAGATCATGGATCTGCACCCCGTAGGCAAAAAGAAGACCACGAACGAAGTCGTGGAGGGGAAGCGAAAAGCCCCTAGGCAAAAACTCCGCAAAACAAACACGCTCGTTGGCGCGTGGTTCGGGGAGTACCTCCTTGGGCGACGGCGCGCGGACGGCGAGCTGCTCCGCGGGTGGCAGATACCCCTGCTCGCGGAACTTGACCAAATGGGCGTCCTTGATGGTGGACTTCGCCCAGTCCCCGCTGCCCTTCTTCAGCGCGGCGGACGCAGATGTACCCGCCACAGTCTTCTTGCCCTTGGCCGCGGTCGTCGCGGCAGCGGCGGCGGCACCACGCTTGGAGCCTCCACCTTTCGCCATTGCAACGATGGATGAGGGTGGAGAAGAGAGCTTGGGCGCAGAGCAATGGAGGTGGGCGCGAGGAGGAAGATGAGACGAGGGGCGGCGCAAAGAGGCAAATGGCAAGTAAAAAATTCTGCCAGCGCTGTCTCCACTATTTACCACAGATCGCAAAACGATCGCAACCGTCAAAACAAAGGCATACGCTCCGCGCGAAATCTGGCCATACACGTGGCAGCCACGGAGAGCAACCGTCGCCGGCCACTCCGCCCACTACGCACGAGAATCCAGGAAACCATCATCACGCCCCGTGAAAATCGCGCCAGAACGGTCAAATCAAGTCCACGCGGCGTCATCCCTGGTCAGCTCTGCAGAAACGGGCCCACAAGCAGGGTCACGTCTTATCAACTCACCAAGCACGCCACCGCTTGTCAAGAGGCAGTCGCAAAATGCGTCATTGCTGACGTTATTCATATTGCACAACTGGCATAAAAGTCACTCGATGATTCTTCGTGTGTCTCACCATAAACTCGATGGGTTTCCAGCAAAGGTCATATATGCCAGTCGAAGGACTTTCGATTGCAACATCATACTCCCATCGGGAGCGTATCAAAAAAATTCTTTGACTAATGTGCAGGATAAAAGATTTTGAGATTATCCTCCATTGCAAGCAATAAAGCACAATCTCGGGGGCTACTCCCATCGGGAGCGCTGTCGCGCACCCGATAGAATAATGGCAAAGTATCAGTCGACAATACTCGACTCAGTTCATAAGCAAAATCACACTCGAAATATTCCCGAGTTGATCTGACGATCCTTGGATGCTGCATGCATAGTGCAAAGGTAAGACCCACCGATCAGTCGAGCTGGGCTGAGGACCGCTCCGGCAGCGTTATCCTCAAATGTTCCGTGTCAGCAGACATGATGAAAATCCCCGACGGACGCGTTGGGTAGATTCAAAATTATGCTGCAGTTCGATTCGTAAGACCTCAACGGCCGTTTCGAGTCTGTCCAGTTTGTTCCAGATTCGAGTCCGGGGACTCGAGTTTGATTGAAAGCTAGTATGGTTTTGCCACAAATGGTAGTTAACTGGCCCCGATCCGTCGTGTGTGCCGGGCCTGCTAAGCTAATATCCCTTGACTATCATAAGCAAAAACTCATAGTCGATGAAACACTCGACATAGCCAACATGTGCTATTTCATAAGAATTCTAAATACAGATGCAAAAAATGTAACGTGCATGATGTATGAGTCCATGCCCGACTCTTCGAATCAGACAAGTACTCGGGGGCTACTGACATGGGTATGCCTATCGGGTACCCTACCATGAGGGTACCTGGTGCACGTATCGACTAGGCCCAACTATCAGAGCCTACATGAAGCCCATGAAGGGAGGCCCACGAAGATGGAGTATCCTCCAAGTTTGGCGAAACAATAGTCGGTTTAGAGTTTCCTTACTTGTAAATCGAGTCGGTTACGAACACCCGAGACCCAGCCTATTATTTAAGGACTGGGAGGGCCATCGAACCGGACAACGAACCACCAGAGCCACAAACCCTAGCGAGATCGACATCTCGCCGGGACCCTTGTAACCATCATATTCACAAAGCAATAACAGACAGGCAGGACGTAGGGGTGTTACCTCCACACGAGGGCCCTGAACCTGGGTAAAATCTTTGCCCTGCTTGTCAGCCGACGATACTTCCAGCTCTACCACGTTCTCTCCCCCATATTCATAACCTAGTGACCTTAACCATGGGTCTTGATGAGTCTACCCCTCGTCACTCTACCTCCCTGAGTTCGATAAACCTTGGGTTACTCACTTAAGTGAAATTTGTTGCTGTCCTACAAACCTCTGCACTTGGAGGACCAACACTGTTTACAAGAATAGAAGCGTGGGTAGACATCAGGCTACGACATGCCCTCCGCGCTGCGTAACAAGCACAACAGCGACAACCTGGGTTCCCTGGTGGTGCTCGCCGACTCGGTGGCGACACTTGAGAGGGACTCGACGGGGCCAATGGTGACCATCGCCGACACGGCACATATGGCAGCGTCCTCCTCCTCTGGCGGCGGCGCCTCCACAAGCCGTGCGCCACGCCAACAAAGCGGCGCCTCCACGAGTAGGCTAGGTTTATGGCACATAGGCCCAAATTTCATTCAAAATATTTGTAATATATAACAAATTTGTATGAAATTTTAAAACCTTTTAAATTTGGTTGAATTCGTTTTTTTTATGTTGGGGGAGTCGTTGTGGGCTGCGCCCCGTTACCGCGGACACATATTTGCACCCCGTTACCCAACGGCGGAGCCGGGGGGGGGGGGGACCAGCAGGGCCCCGGCCCCCCCTAACATGCAGAATTTTTTATATGACCCCTGATTAGTTGTGCACTGAGCTGTGTGTCATAGTCTATGTCCATCTCACAAACATGAAAATACACGTACGCTGTTCACAGAAAATCGCATTGAGTAGCTTTTTGACTATTCCACCCGTTCTTTCAGCGCCAAGAGTCTGCATGCTGCATGCCTGCATGTGCTTTTCTTGCTGTAGTTTCTCTCCCCTCCCTCTGTTCATCAATATTTTAAGCCGGAAGCACCTAAACCCAACTGACCAAGCCCTTAATCAGCTCTGTTCTTGGAGCATGATGGAAGATATTTCACTTTTGATCTGCTGACTTGCAATAGTCGTCTGTAAAAGACGAGTTTCTAAGAGATGACTTGTTGTTATACACCAAGAAAGAGATTTCAATAAATTTTCTAAATTATTTATGAATTCCACTCAATTTTAACGGCAAAAATATCTAATCATATATTTTTCCGGCAAAAAAATCTAATCATATATTTTGCCGCCATGCTAACTCTTGTGTAGCTGTCTTAATATTTATTAACATATTTATAGGGTATAATGGTACATTTTTTATCTAAAAAATCTATATATTCCACTCATTTTTTTGCAATTTAGAGTTGTGCCCAAATGCTCGGCCCCCCTTATGTTTATTTCCTGGCTCCGCCAGTGCCGTTACCGCGGACACATATTTAGCGTCCCCACTGGAGATGCTCTTAGAGTGGTGTGGGCATGGTGGCCGCAAGCCCTCCAAGAGATTGTGCGAAATAGTACGCGACACCTCAGAGAATCACAGATTGGAGAGGAAAGCAACGGAGCAGCAGAGGAGAAGGAGGCACAACGAACGACTGCATAAGGAAATCTCAAGCGCCTGAATCTCATCTATCGAACAGACAGAATTACTTCAGAGTTCAGATACCCTGGAAGACTGCCAGAGCCAGTTTCATTGGCAAAACTTCTTTCCAATGCTGACGAAACTGATTAGTCAGGACATGACAGACATGCAATTTACCGAGAAAATGACAGACATGCAAAGAGATGAAGGACACCAACGATTTGGGCCATCTAAACCAATCCTGAAACCCGAACCCAGCATAACCCCTCCAATTTACTTCGACAGAGCTTCATAATCTTTCCAAAACCTTAAAATCTACACTATCCTCCAGCCCTGTTCGAACAAGAACTGGTCATGAGGGGCATGACGAACTGTATGGCCATTTCTCCTCATTGTGATGGCCCGATGGAGCCAGTAAACAAAGTTGAGCTCTCTCCCTGATCATGTTCGAGATTGGCTGCCAGCCCATCAGCCACGGCTTCCTGCTCGGCTGCTCGTCGGGACAGCAAAGTTGAGCTCAAACATCTCCTTGCTGTCATTGCCGCCCTCGCAGAAACCGACCAGCCGGGCCACTATCGGCGCTATCCTCGATGTGGGCTTCATCCTCAGGGTCTGTCCAGAGCTTGTTCACCAGCTGCAGCCTCCGCTGCTTGGCCTCCAGGGGAACCTGCCATTTGATGAACAGGCGCTCCCGCTGTTCTTCCGTCAGCCTTGAGCCCATCCGCCTTGCCAGAAATTCCCATTCGGTCCTCAATGTCTTTATGCTGCAGTGATAGATGAACGAAAGCTGCTTAGAGCCATTTAGAGATAAATAATTAGAGTAAGGCCTCAACACCTCTGTTTTCTAGTACTTCTCAGCAAACTTTCTTGCTGCTAGAATTATTCACCATAATCTGTGAAACTGAAACATGAACACATGACAGGCAACATGCTGGATTATTATCATATTTACCTTGAGGCCAGAGAAACTGCAAGGTCGTCGCCAGGAGCGGCTGGGCTTGCATCACCGGCTTCATCCAAATGCTGCTGCAACCATAACAATCTTCGGACTTCAACTTCAATGTATATCTGTTCAGCCGTATCACCCCTAAACAGCCGGTTGAACTGCGTCCTGTGTATGATTGATAGATGATAGATATTCCACAACTGGATAATGTGCTGCATCTGCGCCTTAAATAATGTGTCCCGCGACTCAGGATCGTACTGTAGACATCCTGTATTTTCCTACGGATCTTCTTCCATGTCATTTTGTTTTCCTTCTGTAATATCCCAGATATTCATATATAGTTTAGCTAAAAGTCGAGCTAGAAAATTTCGTATTACTTATTAAGGTTTAACCATCTATTGGTGGGATCACACCGGCTCGGGGGCAGTGTTGGTCAAACCATGGTGATGGCTATAACCATATATGAGCGAACTATTGATTGTCATGCATTGCATGCATTCCATATTAGCATAAGAAATCCGAACTCAAGTAAATCCAGAAACCATTACATTAGGAAACGAATCAAAAGCAAATTATGCATGTCGATAAATGCCGCTAGTTAAATATAACTTTTGTTGCTTGAGTGTTGAATATTTGAGAATAAGTAATATCTGAACTCGAAGGGAGAATTACTTTGGATGTTGGCGTCAGAGAGTGCACACTCGAGAAGATAATGTTCCGGGAATTCTTATTTTGATATGATAATATTTCCGACAAAATCTATCTTCTGATGAAAGGATACCGTCGGTATAATTCTATCCGACTAGGAAAATAGTCGTGGGGGCAAATGGATACCGAGCGAGAAACAATAATAATTGTTCTAAAAAAAAGAAACAATAATATTTTAATTTGGAATAATCATAAATAATTTATTTTGATAAGAACTTCCTAGTAGAAGTAATTTTATTACCGATGCATTTCAGGAGTGAGTAAAATATTTCTACCATCGATGGAAATAAAACTAGCAGCTCAAATATCTTCTTATGTGCACGTACTAGGCCATCCAAGGGAGAGATATCTGTTATATACCGTGCACTGTGATAGTCAAATTCTTTCCTCTTTATCTTTCAACCAGAGCCTATCCCCACCGATCTAGCAAATGACCACATCAGGAGCTGGCGAACAGAGGAGCATCCACCGTAGCATACATGGGCACGTCCTGCTCTCGGTAGAAGTCCAAAGTTGGGGAAATCAAGTGAGACACTTCTTCATTAGCTAGCTACGGGGCACATCTTCTTCCTCCCATCTCTGTATCATCTCTCCACCTAAACTGAGCTCCTACACCATGGCCGTGACCTAGGCTAGGCGACCAAGCACCAGGAGCATGGAGGGAAAGCAGAGATTCAGATCCCCATCATGGCTTCGATGGTGGTCAATCCCATCCACTGCTGGCGACAGTGGAGGCAGGATACCGAGGTGGACGGCAGCGGCAACTCGCCGGCGCAAGCGGGCGCCTGGACGAGGTGGAGGACCTGATTATCAAGAGGCGCATCGCCGGTGCTGAATCATCGTCATCGTCACTGGAGCACGCCAAGCCTGTCAGCACCCGCGATTCATCTTGACGTCAGATAGAAGAAATTGTATAGGAGACCAAAATCCCTCCCCAGGCAGATCACGACCTATCAAATCCCCAACCAATCAGGTATAACTCCACACTTCGGTGCACTAAGAATCTCAATGATAGATTTCTAGTCCACTTGTGATGCATAGAGTAATCTGGTTCAGAATATCGTCCATGACATCTAGTACAGATTTCAGTAGGAATTAATATGTAGTTGAACAAACCTTTCCAAGACTTCTCTCCATCGATAGTAGTAGCTGCTAGTACATGTTCATTGGAGTAATGCTTTTATTAAGATGAGAACTACATGTTATCTCTGGAAATATAATAGCCCGTGTCCTGAAAGTCCAAACCTGAGACCATTTCGCTGTTGAACCCTCTGAACTGAATTATATATTTTAGCTGAGGTAAATTGTTTTGAAGCAAATAGAGAAATGATATGATCTCCAGCATACAAACTTATACCTTTTACAAGCATGTATAGCTACAGCTGATTTGAACTGAATCATATTGCTAGATAATAAATATCTACTTGATGTCATACAACAAATCAACAATCAGTGCTCGAATAAGTATCTGGATGTAAATATCATTCATGATCAAACTGTTTATGTTCAATATCATCAGAAGTAACTCAAACGAGGTTGATTCCTTGCTTGGTGCAACATACTATCCAAGAGGAAAACCGTCAACCAAGTTAATCATAAATACTTTGAAGTCAGCCAAGTAAACATATAAAGCATGCATGAATCATACTGTGTTGTGCACACCGACTTAGTATTGATTGTACTTTATTTGTATTTCCAGTTCGGATCTTCTTTGGAGTTCTTATCTTCGACATTGACCTTCAATGATTTTGAAATGCTAACTTCCAGATATCTCAGGTAAGTTCAGCTCATGTCCGCTTGATTATTTTTATCAAAGTATTTGCAACTTACTATATGTGATATCACCTGCATCAAAGAAAATATATGTTATGAATAATATGATATGGAACTTGTTGATCGACTGATGGAGCAGTCGGTGAACTGTTATGGCTGGTAGTTCGAACCCTTGTTTGGAGGCTGTCAAGCCATTGGAAGTGGGTTCGACTACATGGGATATCACCCTAGGATTAATAACAATTGCCTTCTTGGGTTCAAGCGCCGTAGCGACAGCGTTGACCACACGACCTGTATGGGCGAGGCTGAGCTGGAGAAATACCACCTTATAAGGCATGTCACCCAGGGATGACAGTTTGGGAGTGGCCTATTTGGCGACCAACTGTCGCAGTTTGGGAGTGGCCTATTTGGCGACCAACTGCAAGAGGGCTCTACTGTAGCCATGTTATGGACGGGTAGCTGGTTCTGCCAGCTGCGATGCGAGGCATGTCAAACAAGGGGGGTGAAACAGCTTTGTGATCCAAAGTCCGGTAGTGAGTGCAGGGCACGGTCACCCGGATTGCGGTTCATCTGTGGGTAAAGTAACGCACCTCTGCAGAGTGTAATAAATTGTGGCATTGTCACTCCCTGTTCCGGGAAGGAGCTGCGAACGTGGCGAGAAAGGAATCCACAGGGATTCTAACAGCTCGTGAGGCAAGAAGATCATAGATTTGATAAATAAAACTTGACTTCTCCTAGAAATGTTTTTGAAAGTCATTATACTTCTGGACCATTGGTCCTAGTAGATGATAGTGCATCAAACACCTTTATCTGGACTTGTTGAGTACCTCCGTGTACTCATACGTGTAAAACCCTCCCCCTGCTTAGGTTGTTGCGAGGCAATAGATGCTGGAGTGGGATACCTGGACGTCAAGGAGGAGTTCGAGAAACAGGCACGGTGAAGGAGTCAACTATCACTTGGACTCCAACGAGCAACGCAATGGGTGTCTATCCGAAGATTGTAGCATTTAGACCATTGTTCTTGTAAATGTTTATAAGAGTTGAGTTGTAATTTGTTTTGTAAAATGTATTCCATTGTCAAATTATCGAATCCACTGCCGTGCTTCTGTTATGCTACTCTGATGGGCAAGATGTTGGTAAAGTGATGCTTTACCTGCGTCTGGCCAAAGACTTACACTTGCTACACAAGTGGTGGCAGGTGCGGGTCGCTACAGGTGGTATCAGAGCAATGGTCGGTCTAAAGCTCGTAGGTAGCGAGGGACTGTAGGAACCATAGGTTGGATTCTATGAATCTTTTCAGCCCATTCTATGCTTGCTTCTGTTCTATTCAGTCTACAATCATTGGTCTTTGCTATTTCTCGTCCATCTAATTCTGTTGTTACTTATCTATACCTTTGGTCTATCTTAGTATATCTTTGTCCATACTAACTTATCGCCTAAGTGCGAAATCTGACTCTTGTGGTACTAACTCAAGTTATAGGGCGATTAGGTAGTTGACCTTAAAACGCTCCTTGGTCGTTAGAACTGTTTCGTTAGACCTGTTTTATTTATGTTAAAGACTATATTTCCTTAAAATTTATTTCAAAATTGATTAAATTGTTTGGATGACATGATCATATTGATCATCATGCTGGATTGTCTACATTTTTGGTGTTGATTTCCTCCTATCGCTCTTTTGGCGGACTTTCTGTGTGGATAGAGTAATTTTGAAAGGGGTCAAATATAGCAAGTTAATTGAGAATAGAGGTGGAGTATCAACTTGAGCATTGCTCTCAGGAGAAAGGGGAAGAGCATGCTCTGAAGATCAAATGGAACATCAGCCTCATCAATTGGAGCAGTGTCGAGGAGATGTCCAAGATATAAATCTTTGTCATCATTTTGTATCATCTACTCTTATCTATTGCTTTTCACCATCATCGGAAATCAGGAGTCAAGGAGTCTTGGATTGGCCGAAGATTAATGTTGTGTGGTAACTTGAACTTCCTTGTAAAATTCCTTTATGGTGATCATGAAATATTTTTCTAAGCACGCCATATGCTAATATACAATTCTTGAGCATATTGTTTACCAATTTGTGTTCTAAGATAGTTGTTCATATCATCATACTCTTAGAAAGTGGTTTAGAGAAGATGCATAAAGAAATATCTGCAAACTTTAAAGTATTGTGATAAACAAGTATTCGGATAGTATAGTATTTAACCTGAACCATACAATCGTCTTTGTGATTTTGTATTATCACATCTTCATATTTCACCACATAATGCTTATGTTTGATTGTTGTATACATAAAGTTGTTTGAGTTTCATCTATTAAGCTATTATGCATGTAGGTTCGTGCTTAACTAAAATGCATATAATAGTATTGTATAATTGCAGTTTAAAGTAAATGTGCATCCCTACCATGCTTAGGATTGATCAAGTTAAACATTAAGGGATCACCTGAGTGAAATGGGTAAAATGATACTAGAAGGAAATTCATGATAGCTTACTATTGTGGTTTGAAAATGAATAATCATGCTTTACCATTTCCATGTACTGATAACACTGAGAAATAGCTTCGAAATTTAAATTTTGGTTTACAATGTGCGTTAATATTTCAAAGAAACTTCTTGGAACCTATGCCTGGAACCTCTTAATTAGGATTCAACTCCCCAAAAGTTAAATACTAGTAATTCAACTGGTCAAATTAGTATTTGTTTTCCTCATCTGCTGGCTAAACTATTATCTTGTATTAAATTTTTAAGTGTAATTTCCTCCTAGATTAAACCTGGTAAGAACTAAATCATGCTGGTATGTATAGCCAGGGAGAGTGAATAACCCTGATTTTAAATGTTGTTAATAGTTTTCAATCTTATGCTCCTGATAATGGATGAAATCATGTATAGAGAATAGAAGGGGTTACATATTATCTTAGCTAAATATTGATGGAAACAAGAATCTGTGTACCCTGTATATTCTTCTGTTGAATATAAATGTGTGTCCACACTGTAGTATAGCCTGATCAAGTTATTTATTTCTGCTCCAGTATCGATATATCAGGAATTTGATGTTTCCATAGACCTTTTCTGGTTCCTTGCAGAGCAAATGCCAATGACATGCATGACATTCTGTGTTAGTTACTAGAACGGTAAATTGATAACCTAGGAAGAATCTTCAGATTTGATCTTTAAGCCTGGAAATAAATTAACATTCTTATCAAATTGTATGAGTAGACCATGTACTAAGACATTACATAATACGACCGTTCTTACATTGTATTTCTGTATTTGGATAAGAAGATCAGACAAAATTGTAACTTATGATCAACCAGATGGAAGGATCATACTTAATTGCGTAAATATCAACTAGTAGTTAATAGTTCATCTAAGATATCTTTCCGCATTATCAAGTTTAATTGCAAATTGGTAACTTAACTTCAAGATCATTGCTATAAATTAAGTGCAAAATACATCGGCATATATGGTTACAATTGAATACCTCCAGATTTCTGAAGTTCTATTGATCCTGCATGAAGTATGCACCATAATAACTTTACTGTACAAATTATGTTCTTACTCTATTTATTGATCATACCCTGCACTTTCAACTTGCATAAATCTCTCTTACCTCAAATTTCGAGGACGAAATTTTTCTTAAGGGTGGTAGGATGTAATATCCCAGATATTCATATATAGTTTAGCTAAAAGTCGAGCTAGAAAATTTCGTATTACTTATTAAGGTTTAACCATCTATTGGTGGGATCACACCGGCTCGGGGGCAGTGTTGGTCAAACCATGGTGATGGCTATAACCATATATGAGCGAACTATTGATTGTCATGCATTGCATGCATTCCATATTAGCATAAGAAATCCGAACTCAAGTAAATCCAGAAACCATTACATTAGGAAACGAATCAAAAGCAAATTATGCATGTCGATAAATGCCGCTAGTTAAATATAACTTTTGTTGCTTGAGTGTTGAATATTTGAGAATAAGTAATATCTGAACTCGAAGGGAGAATTACTTTGGATGTTGGCGTCAGAGAGTGCACACTCGAGAAGATAATGTTCCGGGAATTCTTATTTTGATATGATAATATTTCCGACAAAATCTATCTTCTGATGAAAGGATACCGTCGGTATAATTCTATCCGACTAGGAAAATAGTCGTGGGGGCAAATGGATACCGAGCGAGAAACAATAATAATTGTTCTAAAAAAAAGAAACAATAATATTTTAATTTGGAATAATCATAAATAATTTATTTTGATAAGAACTTCCTAGTAGAAGTAATTTTATTACCGATGCATTTCAGGAGTGAGTAAAATATTTCTACCATCGATGGAAATAAAACTAGCAGCTCAAATATCTTCTTATGTGCACGTACTAGGCCATCCAAGGGAGAGATATCTGTTATATACCGTGCACTGTGATAGTCAAATTCTTTCCTCTTTATCTTTCAACCAGAGCCTATCCCCACCGATCTAGCAAATGACCACATCAGGAGCTGGCGAACAGAGGAGCATCCACCGTAGCATACATGGGCACGTCCTGCTCTCGGTAGAAGTCCAAAGTTGGGGAAATCAAGTGAGACACTTCTTCATTAGCTAGCTACGGGGCACATCTTCTTCCTCCCATCTCTGTATCATCTCTCCACCTAAACTGAGCTCCTACACCATGGCCGTGACCTAGGCTAGGCGACCAAGCACCAGGAGCATGGAGGGAAAGCAGAGATTCAGATCCCCATCATGGCTTCGATGGTGGTCAATCCCATCCACTGCTGGCGACAGTGGAGGCAGGATACCGAGGTGGACGGCAGCGGCAACTCGCCGGCGCAAGCGGGCGCCTGGACGAGGTGGAGGACCTGATTATCAAGAGGCGCATCGCCGGTGCTGAATCATCGTCATCGTCACTGGAGCACGCCAAGCCTGTCAGCACCCGCGATTCATCTTGACGTCAGATAGAAGAAATTGTATAGGAGACCAAAATCCCTCCCCAGGCAGATCACGACCTATCAAATCCCCAACCAATCAGGTATAACTCCACACTTCGGTGCACTAAGAATCTCAATGATAGATTTCTAGTCCACTTGTGATGCATAGAGTAATCTGGTTCAGAATATCGTCCATGACATCTAGTACAGATTTCAGTAGGAATTAATATGTAGTTGAACAAACCTTTCCAAGACTTCTCTCCATCGATAGTAGTAGCTGCTAGTACATGTTCATTGGAGTAATGCTTTTATTAAGATGAGAACTACATGTTATCTCTGGAAATATAATAGCCCGTGTCCTGAAAGTCCAAACCTGAGACCATTTCGCTGTTGAACCCTCTGAACTGAATTATATATTTTAGCTGAGGTAAATTGTTTTGAAGCAAATAGAGAAATGATATGATCTCCAGCATACAAACTTATACCTTTTACAAGCATGTATAGCTACAGCTGATTTGAACTGAATCATATTGCTAGATAATAAATATCTACTTGATGTCATACAACAAATCAACAATCAGTGCTCGAATAAGTATCTGGATGTAAATATCATTCATGATCAAACTGTTTATGTTCAATATCATCAGAAGTAACTCAAACGAGGTTGATTCCTTGCTTGGTGCAACATACTATCCAAGAGGAAAACCGTCAACCAAGTTAATCATAAATACTTTGAAGTCAGCCAAGTAAACATATAAAGCATGCATGAATCATACTGTGTTGTGCACACCGACTTAGTATTGATTGTACTTTATTTGTATTTCCAGTTCGGATCTTCTTTGGAGTTCTTATCTTCGACATTGACCTTCAATGATTTTGAAATGCTAACTTCCAGATATCTCAGGTAAGTTCAGCTCATGTCCGCTTGATTATTTTTATCAAAGTATTTGCAACTTACTATATGTGATATCACCTGCATCAAAGAAAAATATATGTTATGAATAATATGATATGGAACTTGTTGATCGACTGATGGAGCAGTCGGTGAACTGTTATGGCTGGTAGTTCGAACCCTTGTTTGGAGGCTGTCAAGCCATTGGAAGTGGGTTCGACTACATGGGATATCACCCTAGGATTAATAACAATTGCCTTCTTGGGTTCAAGCGCCGTAGCGACAGCGTTGACCACACGACCTGTATGGGCGAGGCTGAGCTGGAGAAATACCACCTTATAAGGCATGTCACCCAGGGATGACAGTTTGGGAGTGGCCTATTTGGCGACCAACTGTCGCAGTTTGGGAGTGGCCTATTTGGCGACCAACTGCAAGAGGGCTCTACTGTAGCCATGTTATGGACGGGTAGCTGGTTCTGCCAGCTGCGATGCGAGGCATGTCAAACAAGGGGGGTGAAACAGCTTTGTGATCCAAAGTCCGGTAGTGAGTGCAGGGCACGGTCACCCGGATTGCGGTTCATCTGTGGGTAAAGTAACGCACCTCTGCAGAGTGTAATAAATTGTGGCATTGTCACTCCCTGTTCCGGGAAGGAGCTGCGAACGTGGCGAGAAAGGAATCCACAGGGGATTCTAACAGCTCGTGAGGCAAGAAGATCATAGATTTGATAAATAAAACTTGACTTCTCCTAGAAATGTTTTTGAAAGTCATTATACTTCTGGACCATTGGTCCTAGTAGATGATAGTGCATCAAACACCTTTATCTGGACTTGTTGAGTACCTCCGTGTACTCATACGTGTAAAACCCTCCCCCTGCTTAGGTTGTTGCGAGGCAATAGATGCTGGAGTGGGATACCTGGACGTCAAGGAGGAGTTCGAGAAACAGGCACGGTGAAGGAGTCAACTATCACTTGGACTCCAACGAGCAACGCAATGGGTGTCTATCCGAAGATTGTAGCATTTAGACCATTGTTCTTGTAAATGTTTATAAGAGTTGAGTTGTAATTTGTTTTGTAAAATGTATTCCATTGTCAAATTATCGAATCCACTGCCGTGCTTCTGTTATGCTACTCTGATGGGCAAGATGTTGGTAAAGTGATGCTTTACCTGCGTCTGGCCAAAGACTTACACTTGCTACACAAGTGGTGGCAGGTGCGGGTCGCTACACCTTCATTATATTCCAATTCCAAGACCTGTAAGAACATTTTGAGAAAACATGTTTTAGCATGAAAACAAAATATTTTCAAAATGACCAGAATGTGTATTAAAGTATTACTAAAATTGTCCTGGTTCTGAAGAAACTGACCTGAAGCATCTATTAAATGGTCAAGGTTTTCCTAATGAAGTTTTAAATCCAAAGCATGAGGTAGTAGATGAAAATCTAGTTTACAAATTTCAAATATGGTTTGACAAAAGGTATGTTGCTTGACAAATTTGATTTGAGTCAAGGCATTTATCTTTCAAGCTAGAAGAAATTGAGCTTTGAACCTACAGTTTCACCACAGATTTTTTGTGTCCAAATATACATGTATTTTCGTGAATAAATACAATATCACGTATACAAGCACTGAACAGTAGATGTATGATAAAACTAATTCATGCCATCTGCATTGACTTAGGTCTCATGAGTAATACAAATTTCAATGATTTAGACCCATTTGTTGGTCATGCTTTAGTAGATTACTTTACGAAATTTCAGATATTCACCAGCAAAAGTAAGGCCAGCTACATATAACGGGATTTGGGAACAAAGATAATCCATCATCATGAATAAGAAGAAAGAAACCAAAAGGCAAAATAACCACACACAAAACATAATGTAAGTATCAAAGATTGAACATCCATTTTAATATATTGACATAAAACGGAACAAAAAGAGATGAAAAATGAAAACAGAACAGCTAAATATATAATGTGGCATGAAAGCAGACCATATTGATATTTCCAATGGAAAATGACGCAGGACAGTTCTTCTGCTTTCTGTTTCACTGGATAACAAGTTCACCCACACATATGATCACCATGATCATCAACGAATGTAGGAAACAAAACTATATTCATGGGTTTCTCACTTTCTCATTTTGAGATATCGCAGGCAATGAGTTCTTCTCTAGCCAATGACAAGAGCAATACACCAGGTTTCAGGAACCAAATTATCAGTTTCATCAGGCGTTAGTACTGCCAAAACCAGCATGTAAAAGACATGCAATAGAGGATAACCAACATCTAACTCGGCGAACAAACTGAAACAGGACTAACCATGAACCATCTTACTACGCAGAATGAATCTATGCTGCGGCAGACACAGTTACACATTTTCACCGCAGGCTCTTGGTTCAAGAAGATCTGAATCTAGTGGGCAGTTGACCTCTGCAAGCGGCCGCATAATCTTCAGCAAGGTCTGGCACGACTTCCTTGTGAGGGCATATGTACTTTTCCACAAATACCTTCTCGGCGTAGGCGACTATGCTAAAGTAGTCCCGGTCATGATCTAGCAATCCATTAGCCTTAAGAAACTTGAGTACATAGTACCTTGGCCTGAGCCGGCCCTCCAAGCTGTAAGTGAGCATTACCGGCCGACGAGCAATGTAGGGCGGTTCCAAGCCTACCTCGTGGATGAGGAATTCGGACTTGCGCTGCAGCATGTCCTCAGAGCACCCCAGCACAGTTGGAGCCTTACAAACAGCAATGCGCACCTCAGCATCTGACCAGCTCAACGTATTCTTCAAGTACTCCACTTGGGCGGCGATTTTCTCCTCGCTGACGAATGCAACAGCCTGCAACATTAGCCTGAACATCCCTGAGCCACGTGGTACACCGAGTCGTTCGGCACACACGACCATCGCCTGGAAACGCTCCGGGCTGAGCAAGAGCATCCTCGGCTGACGTTTGAACAGCTTGACAGTATCGCAAGCACTTAGCCCGCACTCCCGCAGGAACGCGATATTGGGCTTCACCGCCTTCTCAGGGTCGGGACAGAGAAGGTTTAAGGCTTTAAGCAGTGCTTGAGTACCGAGAGGAGGTTGTCGTAGGAGCCAAAGAGGTCCAGGTAGTAGGGTAGATTGCTGACGATGGACCTGCGGCGGAAGCTGAAGGGGGAGAGCGAGGCGAGGCGCGCGATCTCGGGACGCGATAGGCCGAGGCCGGTGATCCCGACGACATTAGGCCCCAGAGTTGTGTCCACGCCGGTGCAGAGGAACAGCGGGTCCTTGGCGACGAGGGCGGTGACGTCGGCACCGGAGAGGCCGAGGCCGGCGAGGAAGGCGAGTACAGCGTAGGGATTGGTGGGGGACTTGACGTGGGAGAGCTTGCTGGAGGCCTTGCGGACCTGGGCTCGGGCGAGGCCACAAGTGTCGACGAGGTACTGTTCAACGGCGAACGCGGGGGTTGGGGAGGCCGGCGCAGCCGCTGAGAGCAGTTGGTGGAGAGGGTGGAGGGGCGAGGTGGCGGAGGATGAGCGGAGACGGGTGAGGATGTAGCTTTGCAGGCGGAGCATAATAACGACAGCGTCGACAGGTCGGCGGCGCCGGCGGCGGCAAGCGGAGAGGTTGGAAGGGGATCGAGGCGAAGTGGAGACACCTGAATAAGGAGTTCTGTGTCGAGCAACGTAGACATGGGCCTCCATGGTCAAATTTCACGCCACGATGGGCTCCGTTCTCTAAACATGGCCTCCAATATATTTTGGTACGTGACACTTGTAATAGAGACCTTCAATTCAAAACTTTGCACAATACCAATTTATCAATAGAAAAGTTTGCATTTGATTCTACGAATTTAGTTTATTCTATGTGAATCCTAATTGAGGCTTTGGATTCCAAATTTCGATATGCTATCATGGAAGCAAATATCAGATGTTAAAAATGCAACCACGATCCAGGGAGTCATATGTCAAAAAGCTAGCGAAGTAACATAAGATAAGATAAGATTTGGAGACCATGATTTATCAGAAATTTTAGGAATAAGAAACTAACACGATTGACCAAATTGAGATGTTGGATCTGTGGTTGTTTAGAAAATCAAGTCAACTCTCGGGAAGTGAGTCTGAACTCTGAAGCAAGAAGACTATGTTTCTTTAGAAATAAAGCAGAAAAACTGCCACGCACTTTGGTCCACCAGGAGTGCAAATTGCACATGAAAAGGAGATATTTTAGAAAAAGATCTCATAATAAATCCGAAAAACACGCATGTGTTATTTGCCAACAGACTTGGGTCGCACCTACACAAAATTTTGACTCAAAAATCATTTCGATTGAATGTCGAATTCATGTCTTTCGTATACATGTAAATATTCGTGTCCATTATGTTTACAACTGAAAGAAAAAAGAGATAAGAAGCCGTGTGTTGGCACTGTACTAGTCCAGTAGTCCAATGAGAAATATATATATATGAAAAGAACCAAATCTTTAATGGCAAGACGCTCAGACTGATAGTCAACTAGAGGTTAAGTGATCAGACAAGGTGACGAGACTCATCGTGGAATAATGGGAGTTCGACCGGTGCTAAATTTTGTTGGCTTCAAGAAAGGTTTAGGAGGTGCCCTGATGAGGCTCAGGAGGTTGAGCCGTGAAGACATGTGGAATGTTAGCATTAGGGATCATTTTGCAGGCGGCACTGAAACAAACTCTTCCTTTTTGTGGCTCAAGGTTCAGTGGCACTCGCCTACTTGTACCGACAGGTAATCAATTGTACAAAGTGTTGTGGCAATACTGAATATTTTCTCTAAAGGTAGTAACATATTTGTCCTCTATGCAGTGGGACGAGGTGTATTGTAGGACTGGAAAAGAACTCATTATACGTGGACCGATGTGGCGACTGCCAATGTGACCGTGGTTGCGCTTGCTAGCTGAGCAGCCCACACCTTTGTGTGCCGACTCTGTACATTACACTTATGTATAAACCACTATTTCTTTTGTTCTCGTCTTGTAACTCCAGGAATATAAAAGTCACTTAGAGAGATCAAATCCATCTTCTTATTTCCTCTTATTTTGTTTTGTGTCCAACGTATGCTTGTTTCTTGCTATAAGGTAGATTTTGAATTGAATAGCCTATGAGCAAATTGTTGGCCGGTTCAATTGAAAGGAATATAAAATATAATATTGTACGCGAGCTCAATAACATAAAAGAACGTTAGACATAACTAAAATATTTATTTCATATGGTTGCTCTTAATTGAGATACAACATAAAGTAGAGTTATTATCATCCAAAATGAAACTAACTAGTTTGTGCAACCACCTGGTCCTCCATAGTAGAACATGTTTCCTTGTTCGTTAAAACGAAATGCACCAGTTTGATAGCAACTTTCTCTCTTAAAAGCATGAAGCTTATCCGCAACAGGATCATAACCTCGACCATTCGTGTCAACAAGCTGAACATTACGAAAAGATGCCGCTAAATCGCTTCTTGGCCACTGCCCATTGCCCAATTGTGGACTAATCGTACCGTTGTTGGATTTAGCACACCCACCCATGCTACATAGGCAGCACCATCTTTTTTTTTTTGAAAGGAGCTCGTGTACAAGATCAACAAGAACAAGCACAAACACGCACGAACAGAGGCGAAACGCACACAACGCACGCCAAACTCGGAGCCACCATGCAGCACACCACCTTCCAGCACCGCCGGCACGCCGCCGGGAAAGAAGGAGGCAGGCTCACCTCGCACCGAAGCCGCCAGCTCGAACAACCATGTTGAGTCGCCGCAAAATCCAGCTGACGCAGGCGCCAGCATCTTGACGTTGAACGGGAATCGGCTCCGAGCCGCCAGCTCGCCCTCGCCGTCTCACGCCGGAGACGAGCACGAGGACGCCATCCATCATCCGCATCACCCACCGAGAACGCCGTCGCCGACGCGCTTCTTCCCTGCAAACTCCCAAGGATCTTAACCAAAAGCACCTCCATCCGCCGCAGCGGAGGACGAAGGACCCCCCAAACCAGAGCCACCACCGCCATCACGGACGGTGGCTCGAGGGGACGCGATCCGCGCCTCCGAGGAGCAGCAGACGCGCAGAAGGCGGCGGCTCCGCCAAGGGCCTCCACCGGAGCACCCAGAGCAGAGGAGGGGATCGTCGCCGACAAAAGCTTCTCCGGCTGCGCCGCCACCTCCACAGCGCCGCCGGCAAGCACCCCACGCACACCTAGGCTATGTACACACCGGGATCCGTCGATTCCCCGTCCTCCCGCCGCCGGAGCGGCCGCGGAGGGCGAGGAATCGGCCGGATCCGCCGGCGGCGAGCTGGTCGCACGGGGAGGGCCCAAAAATCGCCTCTTGCACTGTAGATGGGGAAAGAGGAGGAGGGGTCCGTGCGAATGGTTTTTAGGCAGCACCATCTTGTATGTTAGTGAGAAGACCTTTTGACCAATAACCTACGGGTCCAAGGTTATTTATATCATGTCCAAAGTACAGCCACCAATTTCCATCTTGTACACTCTGAAGTGCCAATGTAAACCAAAATACATATAGATGAGTAACTCCAAAAAGGAAACACTTCGTTGAAATGACAGCAATCACACACAATTTGCTTAATGGAAAAATAATGCATACTATTTTCACATTGTGTGGAAGTCAATTTTTTAATTAAGTCATAACCTAAGCATGTCCAGTTACCATGTTTTCAAATCATACCTTATATATCTTCAATGTAATATTCATGTGTCCATTGGGTGGCTCCAAAATATCCCCAGGTCTAATAGTAGGAAAATTGGCGAGTACAAATCCGCCACACTTCCAGTTCAAAAAAAAAAAAAAAATCCGCCACACTTCATGTAAGTACATCCATGCTTCCCGTCATCGGTCTTCCATGCATACAAAATAACACATAAAAGAATTCGTTATGTAAACACATATCTTTACAGAAAAATGTTTTACTAATTCACAACATACCGTCCAGTATACATAGAAATGTGGTTTGCTATCACCATAAAAGACAGGATTGACCTGTAAAAATAAATGTGTTAGCTTATTGCTAACAGAGATGACAAAATAGAGACAAACTTTACCTCCCATCCAGAGTGAAGTCTGTTCATCCGATTGATGTCACTGACCCAAATAGTAACTCCAGTTTTTTGGCCCTTCTCCAAATTTGGAAAACTGTAAACATCAACGGTCGCCATAGCACCAGTATATGTATCCTCGGCTGCGTCATATCCACAACACTGTAATAGATAATGTTATGCTTTAATTGACATGAGTCATCATTAAATCCTTATACAAATGCAAAAATGCAGGAAATAATAACGTAGCTAGACGAGCATATATATAGTCGATGGAATCATCAAATTAGTAAGAGTCCTTAGATTGAAAAAATAATTGGAAAAAAGAATAACATAGATGAGCATTTAGAACTTACGTATGATGCTCCATCCACTCCTTGGATCAGAGAAACCACAAAGAGTACTAGTAGTAACAAAAGGTGCTCGTGGTGTGGCATGTTGCAAGCGTGATTGTGAATATCACAAACGATTTTGCCACCCCTCTAGTTTGTCTGATGTGCTTGGCACAAGAGTTTAAATAATCCCTCCATCACAGTTTATAAGGCATAATACCAAAACTAGGAAATCTCAAGAGCTAAGCGCAATCTAGGAATTTAATGCTCAATTTCGTGGAGGAAATCGTGCCAGCCCCACCCTGTAGCGATTCACCTCCAGCGATTGTTCGGATTCTGCATTTAAATCATGCGTCGGTTTCTACCAAATTAGGCATAAAACGTGAGATTTATTGTGCCGAAAGCTTTTTCCTTCTCCCAATCGCTATTCACCTAGGTTTTAGAGAATTGCACCCTCCATCCCGGTTTATAATCAATAATACTCCCTCTGTTTCAGTTTATAAGGCATGCGCGTACCCCTAGGTTGTCAATTTGATTAACATAATACAAAATATGTATTATATAAAATATACCATTACAAACTTCAGATGTTCCATTTTCTAATGATATAATTTTTGTATTTAATACTATTACATAGGTAAAATTACCAATCTAGAATACGTAAAGTTAATGTTGCCATTAAATGTGAGAGTGTTAGTTGGGTGAAATATTGAGAAGATAGGTTTTGCATGGTCAATCCTTAAATGTGAGAGTGCTAATTGGTGAAAAATTGGGGAGATAGATTTTGCAGGGCCAATCCTGTTTCACCTTGGTCGCAGAGAATTGCAAATTGTTGCTTAGGCTGCTCACAATGGGGAGTAACAAAGAGTAGTAACATGATGATGTTACTAGTCTATGTTACTACCTCCATAGTGGGGAGTAACATATGTGTGGTGTCTTATTTATTAGGCTATAGACTCATTGTGTCTTGATAAGTGTGATGTTACGGTAACTAGCTAAGTTACCACAAACACCTCTCTCCTCATTAACTATGTGCCACATAAGCAAACTTGTCTTGAAATGTGTGATGTTACCACCTAAGTTATTCCCACTGTGACCAGCCTTATAAACACGGATGAAGTGAGTACAAGAATGGGATAGCATACATTCTTTACTAGGGAGTATTTATTGGCATATCTTTTAATCGAGGAAATTAATCATTTCGGACATATGTCAAATAAAAAAATTGTTGTTTCCATAATTCTTCCATATCTCATTGGAATAAATTATTGTTGAGCCGTGAAGATCTTCCATATATTATTAATAATTACTTTCTTGGTTAAATGACATGCGCTGTATATATTGTCCATATCTTAACAATTATTACAATATTTTTTTTATTAAACGATATGGCCTGGTTTCTAGGTTGGAACCATCACTAGTCTTTTCATTGTGGCAGGTTAACTGGATCCAGTAGCATATGTTCGTCTTTTCAGACAGGCGGGCATATGGGTGCACGAGACAAACAGCTGGCGTAGTTCACAATATAGGCTCGGCATATTTTGTATGAAGTGATTGGCACAAGAGTTTAAATACTACAAGATTGGGATAGGAGACGTCCTTTACTAAGGAGTATTTATTGGCATATCTTTTAATCAAGGAAATTAATCATTTCCGACATATGTCGAATCAAAGCAATAATTGTTGTTTCCATAATTCTTCCATACATCATGGGAATAAATCATTGTTGAGCTATGAAGATCTTCCAGATATTGTTAATAATTACTTTCTTGGGTAAATGACATGGGTTGTATATACTGTCCAATCTCAACAATTAGTTTCTTTTGACAATATGCCCCTGGTTTCCACGTTGAGCCCTCCCCCCCCCCTCCCCCCCCCACACACACACTCCCCCCGCACGCGCGCGCGTTGTAATCCAGATGTATTGTAGGTAAATTCGATCCAATAGCATATGTTCATCTTTCAGAAAGGTTGGGTACTCTGCTGTATATGTCATAATTCCAGTTATCCTCTTCTCGGGCCGGTCCATACTGAAGGGGTTCGTAGCAGAAAATAATAATTTTTCTAACTAACGTACACCAATAAATAGCCAAGATCTATTACTATGCAGATATACTATAACGGAGGAGACGGTGTACATACCCTTGTAGACCGTAAGCGTCGATGATCAAAAGATCTGTTTCGATGACGACGCGTGATGAAGACGATGGCGACGCTGACCTCATGTTGGTGGAGACGAACTCCTCCAAGCACCCCAAATGTGGCACCTCGCAGGGAGTCACACACATACGGTGAAGATGACGACCTGCGGGCTCCGATCCAGCCGAGCAGCGGAAGTAGAAGACTTGGACCGAAGACCAGCAGCACGGCGGTGTGCGTATGGTGGAGGAAATCTCAACCTATGCGCAACTCCAATTGCGGAGTCACGTCCGAAGGTGAGAGAGAGAGAGAGATTTCTAGGTCAATTTTCAAGGCAAGGGTGTACCCCTATTTAAAGGAGGAGGAGGGGTGTCACCCTTGGTGGCTAAGCCATGTGGGACTATTCCACATGGTGGGCAGCACCAAGGGGTGCGCCGGCCCTGGTGGGCACCAAAGGGGGGAAGTCCCCCCTTCATGGGCCTTCTTCCCGCGGGAAGGCCCATTTAGAGTTGGGGCTGCCTAAAAATTCGAAAATAAATAAATAAAAATGTATTTAACTATTAATTCCATTAATTAATATTAAACACAATTTATCTAATTTATTCCGGCTCTGAAAACTATTTCTTCGCCCTCCGATCTCCATCGGATATGTCCCGGAACGCTTCCGGTGCTCTCTTCTATTTTCTCTTCTGTGTCCAATCTATTTTAAGCGTCACTCCCCTTAAGTGTGTTACCCTAGCGGTTCGAGAACACTCCAGACATGATCGAGACCCGTTCTCCGATCAATGACTAACAGGGAGGCCGTGGATACCTATGATAGTCTCTGTGCGTTCACGAATAACTTTGTCGTTCGAACCTTAGACGTCAAGTTTTAAACCTTTTGCCAGGCGATACTTAGTTTGTCCGAGACTCGATCTCAGGTATCGCGATACCTAGCTTGATCTCGTTACCGACAATACTATTCTTTACTCGTCTGTAATATTACATCCCCGTGACCTAGTCACATGCTTGCAAGCTCATTGATGTAATCTCACCGAGTGTGCCCAGAGTATCTATCCTGCTATGCGGATTGGCAAATCCCGCTCTTGATCCCTCGCCTCAACATACTCTCTTCCGATACCCGAGAGGAACACCTTTATTGTCACACTATCTAAGATATGACGTTTGATGCAATCAAAGTATCTTTCAGAAATAGCGATTAAAGTTGATCTCACGGTCGAAGGCGTAATGACTATGTCCTACAAATATTGGGTATGTCCATCACATCATTCTCCCATTGACATGACTCCATTGTCAACTGACATCAATGTTACATGATCGGGAAACCTCGATCATCAGTCGCACAATGAACTAATTAAATAGAGGCTACTAGGGACCTGGTTGTTTACGTACCACACGTGTATTAATGTTTCCGCTTAATACAGTTATAGCATGGTATAAAACATATTATGAACAATCGAGATATGACAAATAAAATATCTTTATTAATTGCCTCTAGGGCATATCTCCTTCACATACATGTTGGGGGCCTGGGACAAAACTGCGACTTGGGGCCCTCGTCAACTGACAAATATTGAAATTTCATTATAATTTCAATTTTAGAGAATCATCTGGAAAACTAAAAGTTACTGAACTATAAGCTGGGTCTTTCATCAACACTAGGACTTTCCGAATTGGCCAATCGCCTAGGTTTTCATGCCCACTCAAATTAGAGTTATATAAACTTATAGTACCACAAGTTGCACGCGAGGAACATTTTGGTTCCACATCTTGCAAAACGGAAACCGGTGGTACCACCTGTTACTTAGCCGGGATTAGTTAGTCAATTTAGTTCGAATTTTGGGACGTCAGACACGCTGACTGGACGATAATTTTTCACTTCAGTTCACCAGAGTAGAAGAAATTTGCTTCACGTCCTTCCACACGTCAGGCAGTTTAGATTTGATGGAAAGAATCATGTTGATTAATTCAGGTATTTGCATTTATTTCCTTACTTGTCCGCTTCGTCTAGAAGCAGAGGGCGACAGTGGACAACTGCTTCGACCTCTCCGGGGCGACGGCGAGGACGGCAAATTCGGGGCGACGGTGAGAGAGGGAGAATGCCGCCGGACATGTACTGCCGGGAGTACAACGAAGGTGAATTTGGTCCAGCTTCTCCTTCATGTCGCGCGTGATCCGGTTGAGCCCTTCAGCTGGCCTTGAGGTTCCTCGCAAAACTGCAAAATTTAGAAGGTAGTACGTCACACGATTACAGTTTCCAACCCAAATATCGTTTTCGCTGCATCCATCACGTGAGAAGATCGCCAAAATGCACGAAAATACACGAGTTGCTCACTGAGGAACGACGATGCACTAAAGTTGCCTCAGCTTTGTCCAGCGGATTCCTCTGGAGATACTGTTGCAGTGTTGCGGGCGGCCCGGCAACTCCGGCACGTCCACGCCCCTCTCCAGCATCATCAGCACACGCCTTGTGGTGGGGGAGAGTATTTCCATAGTACAGTGACCGAACTGATTTTGATGAGATAATTGCAAAAAACACCACAATTGGGGAAATCTTCGCAGAAAACCACCGGAATACGGATTTTTGGCAAAAGACCAACGGGACTGAGGCACGGCGTCGCACGAAGCACTGATTCTCTCGGTTAGACGCGCTAAGGGTATTTCTGACATGTCGGGGCCACCGTAAGTCTTCAAAATTGACTCAGAAGTGGTGGTTTTCTTCAAAGATTGCCCCAATTGTGGTGGCCCTGACTTGTCATAATTACCCTTAGCGTGCCTAACCGAGCAAATCAGTGCTTCGTGCCACACTGTGCCTCAATCTGAGTGGTTTTCTGCCAAAATTGTATCCCGGTGGTTTGCTGCAAAGATTGCTCCAATTGTGGTGGTTTTATGCAATTATCTAGATTTTGATCGACAAGTTCAGTTACTAATGATGGATTTTACTCGTGAGAGAATCGCATGTTGGAGAGGAAAGCAACGGAGCAGCAGAGCCGAATGAGCGGTGAGTCTGGCTATTCGACTGCATAAGCAAATCTCATACCCTTGAATCTCATCTATCAAACACCCAGAATTATTTCAGTCAACCATTGGCGAAACCGATTAAGCAGGACAACAGACACGCAACAAAGACATGAAGTAGACCAATTATTTGGGCCATGTACAACAATCCTAAACCCGAACACAACTTAACCCCTCCAATTTACTTTAACAGATCTTCATAATCTCCAAAACTTCAAAATTTTACACTATCCTCCCTCCCTGTTCGAACATGAATTGGTCATGAGAGCATGACGAATGTATCGCCATTTCTCATTGTGATGGTTCGATGGAGCCAGTCACCAAAGTTGAGCCCTCTCCCTTATCATGTTCGAGATTGGCTGCCAGCCCATCAGCCACGGCTTCCTGCTCGTCGGGACAGCAAAGTTGAGCTCAAACATCTCCTTGCTGACGTTGCCACCCTCGCAGAAACCGACCAGCCGGGCCACTATGTCGGCGCTCTCCTCGATGTGCGCTTCATCCTCAGGGTCTGTCCAGAGCTTGTTCACTAGCTGCAGCTTCCGCTGCTTCGCCTCCAGGGGGACGTGCCATTTGATGAACAGGCGCTCCCGCTGTTCTTCCGTCAGCCTTGAGCCCATCCTTCTCGCCAGAAGTTCCCGTTCGTTCCTCAATGCCTTGATGCTGCAATGTACACAAATGAACGAAAGCTGCTTAGAGCCATGTAAACATAAACAATTAGAGTAGGGCTCAACACCTCTTTTCTAGTACTCCTCAACAAACTTTATTGCTTCTAGAATTAATCAACATAATCTGTAAACAGAGATACGATAAAGCAACTTGGCTTAGTATCATATTTACCACGAGGCTAGAGAAACAGTAGGGTCATCCCCAGGTGCGGCTGGGCTTGCATCACCGGCTTCAGCCAAATGCTGCTGCAACCATAGCAATCTTCGGACTTCAACTTCGATGTATATCTGATCAGCCATATCACCCTTGAATAGCCGGTAGAATTGGGTCCTGTGTATGATCGATACATGACAGACATCCCACAACTGGATAATGTGCTGCATCTGCGCCTTAAATAATGTTTCCCACGATTCAGGACCGTCCTGCAGATATCCTGTTTTTTCCTCTGGATCTTCTTCCATGTCATTTGGTTTTCCTTCATTGGATTCCAATTCCAGGACCTGCAAGAACATTTTGAGAAAACATATTTTAACAGAAGAATAAAATATTTTACAGCTGACAAAAAATGTGTATGTGTTTGCAAGATCAAGTGAGCCGCAGACCTGGCAGACAAGCAGCTGCTTTTGGTACTGAAGTTTCGCCACTCTCTCCTTCAGCTCAGTCACATAATCCCTAATGTTTCTTACATTTTCTTCAGCAGCATTTTGGAACATCCTCTGCATCTTCTTCATGTTCACTGAGCTGGATCGCCTATTGCGTGGTGTTCCATCACGTGATGATACATCTCCAGTCTCTTCACTCTTGGTGGGAGTAGCTTTTACTGAATCCTCATGAGACACTAAGTGACCGTCTGGAGCCCTGTTCTCAACTTCTGACTCTGAAGGTCTACTAGAAGAGTGTGGAGAGCAAGGTGCTCTTATTGGTCTGTTCATGTTGCTCACGCCCAGCGGAAGAAACATCCTCCTCTTCTTTTTTGACACATTGGACTTTGTGGAAGATCCATTGCACTGTGCGCCAACATTTGGAAGAGACATCACTAATTTATCAATAGACCTCTGTACATTTTCAAGTTTCGCCTCAAGTTTGGCAATATCATTGTCTTGCATATGAAGTCTACTGATTTCATCTTTCAAATCAGACCCATTTCCTTCATCTGTAATCATCTCAACATCTCTGTTCTCAGGTCTAACAGATTGCATCTCCCTTATTTCTGCCTGAAGTTTAGCGATGGTTTCTGCTACATCTTGGTTGCCATGCTTGTGGCATTCAACCTCCTTGTGCAATACTTCAATAGCTCGGTTTGCTTCAACCTCAAGCTGTTGTTGTAGCTGCTCGAGCTTGCGAATTTCATGCTTTAGCATTAATGGAGCAGTGGACGATTGTCTAATTGAGTTCCTTATCTTGTTCATTTTACTAGGCTGTAGTGACCCAGAAAATGTGAGACACTTTCGGACCTTTTGCGGTGAGTCAAAAGGATTCCACCCCTAAACGAAATGACAGGTATGGAGAAGATTTAGTTTTTTGCAGGAATGAAGATGATTTAGTTAAGAGCAAAAGGACGTGTCTTCGACGAAAAAGAAAAATCTTACTTGCTGGTCACCCTTCTTATTTCGTAGTTCTTCAAGTTGTGAACATGCATTATCTCGTTCTTTCTTGAGTTCTTCCATTTCTATTTCCATCTGCAAGGTTTGCTCTGTCAGATCTATTTCAGTGAATCCTCAAAACTTAAAAGCTAAAAGTAATTGTTTCATCCTTGGTAAGAGACCTTACCTGTCTTATTTTCCTGTCCTTCTCCATTATGAGGATCTCAGAAGAGGAGGCACGATCAGGGGTTCTTAGTTCTGCTTCTAGCCTAGCAACTTCCGTTTGAAGGTGCTTCACAAGTTGCTTATCAGAAATAACCTGTATGGACAATGAATGTTAAGTTTATTTCAACAACCAAGGGTGCAACAATGAACCTCGGAGCCACAACTCTTACCATATTAACTTTTGCAGTATTTGTCACCTCCTTGGCACATGTTGCAAAGAATAAAGTATTTCTAGATTGCTCTACGTGTGTCAGGGCTGGGCTCATGGTACAGATGATGGCTGTTCTTGCATTCCCACCCAAAGAAAGTTGCAAAATACGCGTAAGCTTTGAATCTCGATATGGTATGTGTCCACTTCTTTTCTCCGAGCTGCAATGCAAATTTATAATTAGTTTATTTGAAGTTCCAATAAGGATAAACTTTCTTTTTTTAGGTTTTGTTGCTAAATCAAGGATAAAGAAATGCCCCATGCAATACCTTACTCACATAATCTTAATGCTAACTGCTAATCCAGATAACCTTTGATTAATTGTAAGCACTGCTGAAGTGAACACTGAACAGGTGCAGTTTCTAAAACTCAGGTAGCCAAGTTTGATATGTACAGTTATTTGCATTATTTATCTAGACATCAATGATAGTTCATGCGATTTGCAACATTTTTAGATATTTGACATGTTTGTTATAAATATATGTAGAGAAAACTGAACTTAGTGCAGTAACTATATAACTTTAATGGTTATTTAAGTATAAACCATGGCACATGTTGGTTACCTGCCAGATAATATAATTTAAAATGTATCTATACTCTTATAAATTATTAAATGTACAGAGAACCAATAATTGAAGATAACAAAAAATGAGGTTGATTAAGTGCAATAACCATCTAGAAAATTAGTTTAGTATGATCACCCTGCAATATGACAAACTACTATTTATTAGTCATCACATGCAAATGCCACTCGTGTACCAAAGAAAAACATCCTTAAGTTTGAACTTTTCAGTCATTTAGAGAACAGACAGAAGAATTTACAACTGAGAGATGTTAAAAAAGCACAAGTTGTTTCACATGCAAAAAATGGCTCACTCACAATTATTGGAATTGGACTACCTTTAGGTGCAGAATCGATGTCATTCACTTAATAAAGCGCCTCAATAAAAACATGTCCATCTGATGCATTTCATTTGCAGTTTGATTGTGCAGTTCTATATGAAATTCATTAAGAGCTAAGTTGCTATATTAGAACTAGTATCCAGATGAATGCAGAGAGAAGGACATCTGATCGAAATTTCTTATCGAGAAGTGTCTCTTTTCAAGATCTCAAACCTTAGCTTCCGGATGACTTTGGTCAAAGTCAACAAACTGCGATTTATATGGCAGCCTTCTTTCAATCTTGCACCAATTGCTTGTGTTTGTGCAGCTCTTTCACTTCCAGCAAGGTCAACAAAATTCTGCGGAAAAGTAAAAAGAAAAATCATTAACATCATGGACAGCAAAAATTAGCATACCACAAGCCAAAAGTAGGGCAGTATTCTTACTAGACTAGCAACAAATGATTTAACACAGCCTGACACTTCACGGAGCCTACTCTCCACTGTCTGCATAAAGATATATACAAAAAAGAAGGATTAATTCTGTACTCAATAAAATTGCTTGGAAAGGTTGAACTTAATCAGGAATATTTTTCTCACATACCAGCCTAATGATTTGGTGGGAGCGTGAACTGGTGTCATTTAGTGCAGTCTCCCCAACCTGTCTTTGCTCTGCAATTATTTGTAGATCATTAACAAATGTCAACCAATTAACCTTATACATTTTTTTCTTGAGAGGTACACTCTACAAGTAGTACTAACCTTCACAAATGCTGATTAGATGCCTCAGATGTTCTCTGTCCTTGGCGATTTGTTCGCCAACTTCTCCACGATGGGTCCTTTCTGTCAAAAAAACATAGTTCTACAAGATCATTACAAGTGAATGGAAATTTCACAAGGATAGTGTACTGACTGAGTCAACAAACCTCTGGATCATCTAACAACCGAAGGGGGCCAGAGTCAGGTTGTAGAAGGTCCTTCACAATCTCATTGTAGATTTCCATAGCAGATATCTTGATAACAAATTCCCTCTCAGGGGTCTAAAGAATAGACAAAAGACAGAAATTCAGAAACAGTTATGCCTTACAAACATGTTAGCAGTCTTCCATGATCACAAAGTATCTAAATTTCACGGACAGCAGATACAAAAACTCACATTTTCCATGTGCCTGTAAATATCACTAACAGCACTCTCTGTCACGCCTCTCATGGTATATGTCTTGCCACTGCTAGTCTGACCATAGGCAAAAATGGTGGCTGCAAAACAAAGACAAGAAAAAAGTCACTTACAAATCACCATTCTACCAGCACTAAGCTAGAAAGTGAGCATTAATATACCATTAATGCCTGTCAACGCAGACATAGCAACATCCTTAGCTCCATCTTCATAAACCAAATCTGTCTGACTACTCGGCCCAAACACCTTATCTGCAAGGGTTACATAGTCATTCATCAGTCAACTAGAAGGTCACAACAAACATAACTGCTTGAGCTGATCACTGGACAGTGTACCGAAAGTGTAAGAGGTGGGTGCAGCCCGGTCCTGTTGGGGGCCCTTGTATATTATAGTCTGATTATCAGCACATTCCCACCCAACCTGGTCCTTAACGGCCAGCTCCTTCTTGCTCAATGGTCGCACCCTAACTGTGACAAATATTTTCTCCTCCTTGGACCTAGAGCTGCCACCAGGGGTATGGGTTGGTGTGCGCTCAATCTTCGGGGTGCCAGGTGGTCTTGAGGCAACCATGTTTTGAATCCTTGTTGGTGTACAAAGTCCTTCAATCTGCACTGCAGCCAGAAGGCTGGGAAAAACAAAGCACAGCTCCAGTAGTTAAGTTCAAAATTCTAGAGAATATATGGATGTAATATGAAGTAAGAGCTCATCATCAGCCATAGACTAATACTGACAGAGTGTGAAACAATTTTAAAGACTTGTCAATCTGAATTCAGTGAATGCTGCTACTACGGTCAGCATAATGAGGCAATCCAGTCGCTGTGGATTCAAAAACATTCGTTCAGTTTGCAAACAGCAGCAGTAATAGATCGGATCTAGCCAGCAACAATTCCCAAATTCAAAAAAGTATCCCTGCCAATCATCAATCTCTGCATTTCCCCTAACTGATTACATGACCTTCTAGACCATTTTCCACTGAACAACACAAGCACAGATCCGGATGATAACGAGAGGGAGAAGTGCCTCAACAGCACCGTGAAGAACAATCTAATTTCCCAGTCGGATGCTGCAGTTCCCTATTCCAAACTACCGCAAGCGCACACATTTCTCCCAACAAAAATAAAGGGAACCAGCGACGCCGACCATATAATGAGCCAAAAACATCTCAAATGCCAGTAGTAAGTAGATCCCTCGACGGCCCAGTGCATCCGCTTACCAAAAATTCCAGCAGGAGATGAGGCGTGTTCGGTTCTGGCGCGCCCCGGATTCCCCCGAAAAATAGGCTGCTATCAGCACTCCGCGAAGGCAGCAAGCGAATCCGCACCAAGCTGGAGAGGACGAAGGATCTGGATTAGGGTAATCGACCTACAACCAAAACGAAGCTCTACGAGCAATCCAGGGAAGCTAGGGTTCCTCACCAGCAAACGGAATCGATCGAAGCACGGGCGGATCCCCACCCCGGACGACAGCCCCAGCCCAGTGCAGCGGAGGAGGAGGACGACGGCCGCGGGCGGAACTCCTTCGGGCGGAAGGGGATCTGGACGCGTGCGCGGCGGAGACCGGAGAGGGGGAGAGGGTGCGCGCGGCTCGAGGACGCCGTAGCGAATGGAGGAAGAGAGAAGAAGACGAGGAAGAAATAATTCGTGCGAAGGGAGCGGGGTGGGGGTTACTGAGAGAGGCGCTGCGCGCAACGGCTAGCTTAGATTTGGAAAGGCGTTACGGAAGCCCACGTGACTCGCTGGGGCGCGGGCCATGGAGTCGCTTGGACCCACCTGTCGGTGAGCAAAGTTTTATGGTAGGTTCTGGGTTCAACGTGGTCTGGTCAGCACGAGGGGCTCGCCGCTAGGGCTAGGCGCCACCGCGTAGGCTGCACGGGCGTGCATTCGGGAATCGGGACGGCTGAGTTTGAATTTGCATTAATATATTCTCTCAAAAAAATTGCATTAATATAATTCACTCACCGGGGGTATACGTGCTGAATTCAAATCGCTGATCTGTTGTGCTCGTTGGGCGGCTGGGGTGACTTGGTGCGGAGACTGATAAGTCAAGGTCCGTGACAAAGTGACCAGCCACTTTGTGAATTGTGAGAGAAAAAATGATTCGAACATCTCGTTGAGCCGGTTCCATACAGTGCAGCGAATCGGTTCAAACACTTTGCAATAAAAGCGACTTAACATGTTGGTTCGCTTTCTTTGTGTGGCACCGTGGAATGTTGTGACAGATTTGTGAGGATAAATAGTGTAGAAAAAAGGAGAGAAAAATGTGGGGCCTAACGAGACCCACAACCGATTACACGCTACAGCAAATATGGCACTGATTCAAAGAATTTTTACCTTTTGCTTGATTACAAGCCATAACCATCTGAGGCACGTACGATGTGAGCAAAATCGAAGTGGTGAGCTTGATTGATTTCTCAATGTTCCTCAATGTTCTGTTCCAGAAGAATGATTAGGGGCAAATTACTACAAATAATCCCATGTAAGCCCTCCCCAAATAAACTTTCTTCACAACTGTGTCCAAAGTCTCCAGAGAAAAATTGAGTTTATTACTCCCTCAACTCCGTTAAACAGGGCGTGAAAATTTCTTGTAAAAATTTCACAAACCAAGGCGCGCCCCTAAATTTCAGCCGTTCTTGCCGATTTTACCATGTACAGGAACAGTGGCTCCTACTAGCCTGTTGTACTCCACTAACACACGATTGGATAGAGGGCATGCATGCGCGCCCCCGCATTGGCTATGCGGTTTTTAGGGAGAGAGAAGGCTTGATTGTTGTGTAATGCACGAATCACAATCAGGGTCAGTTAATGCTCAGATTACGTGTACTCGAGGGCAAAGATGGAAAGATTGTGGCCAAACTTTTCCTCCTTGGTATGCGTGACGAAAAATACACGCCTTGTTTAATGAAACAAAGGCCCTTTACTTGCTAGATTCGGACTAAATACTATTTGGTTCGACCTTTGACATGTTCTGCCACTATGAAGGTTAACTTTTCACCATTGGTAATGGAATTACGCAAACATTGAGGTCGTTCTTTCTATATGCTTTTTTTCGCAAGAAAACTGTTGGTTAGTACTTAATATCAATGATGGGTTTCTATATGCTCTTCGTAGATGTTCTCAATAGCATTTTCAAACATTGGGAGATTATCTAAATGTTCACGTCGAGTCTCCAAAAGTAAAATAGAAAGTGTTCGATCAAACATCACACACTAGACAATAGTCAAGTAGTTAGCGATGTCAACGAGCCCAACTCTAGCATTCATCCGATCAAGGTGAATGTCATTGACTATAAGTAAATACATAAATATTCAAGTGAACAACACACACTACACAACAATGAGCTCTTTACAATTGTCAACAAGCTGAGCTCGAGTGAGCCCTATAAGTATATAGTGACCTTGCACACAATTGCATGGTAGAGTGTTTAAATATTTGATGTAACACTTTGTTCGGAAAGTATTATAGTCCGCTTGGAGTAGTAAATTTAAATCATTGCAACTCCAACATAAAATATCTTATTATTATAAGCCAAAAGTGACAAAAAAATTCAAATCATCCTCCCTGTCTCATAGCAACTGAACAACTAAAAGCATGAATGGTAATACTAGGCTACAAGACACACTGGTAAAATCCTATACGGCTTGTTCTACTCTAAAAGTGCTGCAACTAAACTCTACAGAGTCCTTTGATTCAAAGTTATTGTGTAGGATTTTTGTAGGATTTGGATCCGTAGGATTTTGTCCCGTAAACATTGTTTGATTCACATGATTACAATCCTTTGGAATTACTGCAAAGGATTCCATTGCACTCTACTCTAGAGGAAATTTTCTGCCACACCATCTTCTTTTTATAATTCTTTTGGCTTTCCTCTGCAATCAAACATCTATGGATCAAAGATCCTATAGTTTACTAGTCTTGTATGATTTAAGAGGACATGATATTCCAACCCTACGTTTTTCCTATTTGTGTTCTGAAAATCTTGCGAATCAAAGGAGCCATACGAATGCTAGTATTGTTTCCTCTATATGTTTGGACCCCCTAGTCGTCGTCTTCTATGTCGTAGACAATGATGTAGTTAACGCCTTCTGCTTCACGAACAGATCCCTCTACTCTTAGTAGACCTCATCCATGTCATTAATGATCTCGAGCATCTTACATGCACCACCTAGCAATGCAATTTTGTAATCATTTCTCATGAGATAACAACTTTATTCGACAGAACTATGTTCGATGCGATCCACGAGTTGTTAGAACGTCTGATGGTTCCTTTTCCATAGCGATCAAAAAAATTCCTCAAAAGAGGGACTAACAATGCCACATTTCTCTACACTATGCATAGGTGTACTACTTTACCCATGTGTGTTACTTTGATTTTTTTCTGGGTCCATAACAAGTTCACACTTCCATGGTGCATGGGCACGTTTCGAGTCATTTTAACCCTTCCCATTCAACCACCCTTCAACATGAGTTGCCACTGGAGACACATAGCACCGTCAACATTGCACCATTGTTGGGATGGTCATTCGTTTGACAATAAATAGGGACACCTAGATCCCCTTGGGCTGCATTGTACTAGCCACAAAAGGGGATACGACATTAAAAACATAGTTTTAACTTGCCCATCTCATTCTAGGATTCATGTTTACGTTTTCTATACAGTGAGATAATATTTGCTTATAGTTGTTATTAACCTTCATAAATAACCCGATACAATGGAAACCCATCCAGATTTTTCCAGTCTCGGGTTCCATCTATCGCCATATTTCATAGTCATTGTATTATAAAACTATATGGTATTACAATGTGGACAATAAATAAATATGCTTTGCAAAAGTTTGACAATCATAAACAACTGATATGAAGAGGAATGAACTTTAATTGTGATAAAGAAGTACTATGGTTCAAGGCTTCTGAATTTGGACCGGTTAGAACCTCGGGTTCTGAAATAACAAGTTCAATAAGGATTCATTTAAATAATTGGTAATATTCTATTATGCATAGATTATGATATGATTTTGATGAACCAAAAATTTCCCGATTTTTATGTGGATTTATCATTTTTCAATATGTATGTTTGAAACTTCCTTTATTCATAGGAATTTACCTAATTTAAGACTGTTATAGAGTGACATAGATACAAGGGGAAACTCCTATTTAGTTAATATAGAATTCAGCACCATTTATAGAAAATTACAGGCTTTTAAAGTGAGAGATATATTGATTAATAGTTCACTGGGATTTATTTAGGGATAATAAAATAATTGGGCAGAAATCCAACGGTTCTTGGGCCAGGGCTAGCCATGTGTCGTCTCGCTTGGCTCGCTTCGGTTAGGGTTATCCTAACGCTGTTGTGGGACTTTTAAATTAACTATGGGATTTTAATGTTGGATGAATTTTATCTAAAGGCCACCACACAACCAAATATGTTGGTTTTTGAATTCCTAGAGCTTACTCTTACTTTTCACAATTTTTTCCTAATTTATCTTGCCTCCTAATTACATTGGTCTAGATGTTGTATGTCTTAGTTGCTTATGATAAGGTTTTGTTGTCTTTGATTGCTTATGATACGATTCTGTTGGCTTTGGTTATCTTTGATCAATACAATGTTTCCTTCTAATAAACCCTTATTGTTTAGAATCTAAACCTAGTGATTAGGTCCATGAGTAAGACTCAAACATTATTATGATACTCCCTTAGAGATGGCAACATTTTGACAACACCCCCCTCATATCTTATTTGTTGTCTTTGATTCTTGGTTTTATAAGTAGATAATGATACGTCTCAAACGTATCTATAATTTTTGATGTTCCATGCTTGTTTTACACCAAATGCTACATGTTTTATTGACAATTTATATCATTTTTATGCATTTTCTGGGACTAACCTATTAACAAGATGCCATAGTGCCAGTTCCTGTCTTCTGCTGTCTTTTTGTATTAGAAAAGCTAGTCAGGAAATATTCTCGGAATTGGACGAAATTTCACAGAGACCAGTTTTGCGAAGATACAAAGACGGAGTCCAAAGGGCAGCCGAGGTGGCGACCAGGGGGGCCTAGACGCCACCTCGGCGCGGCAGAAGGTGGGGTCGCGCCGGGGGGCGTTCCGCCGCCTCGGGCGCCTTCTCGCGCTGCCTCTTCGCCTATATATTCTCCTCGTCCCGAAAACCCTAAATACCGAACACTTTTCCACGAAAACATCTGAGGCCGCCGCCGTCGCCAACCCTAGTTCGGGAGGGTTCTGAAGCTCTTCCCGGCACTCTGTCGGAGGGGAGATCATCACCGGAGGGCTCTACATCACCATGACCGCCTCCGGACTGATGCGTGAGTAGTTCTCCATTGGACTACGGGTCCATAGCAGTAGCTAGATGGTAGTCTCTCCTCCTTGTGCTATCATGTTTAGATCTTGTGAGCTGCCTAACATGATCAAGATCATCTTTTTGTAATGCTACATGTTGTGTTTGCTGTGATCCGATTAATTGTGAAGTTATGATCAAGTTTGTTCATCTATCTATATATGTTTTATTTATGATTTGCATGCTCTCCGATGCTAGTGGTTGCTTTGGCCAAGTAGTTGCTAGTATCTCCAAGAGAGGGTGTTTATACTAGATAGTGGGTTCATGCCTCCGATAGTCTGGGCTCGAGTTTTGACAGAAACGACTAAGACTTTGGATGTGATGTTGCTACTAGGGAGAAAACATCGGTGTTTATTTCTACGTGTTATATTTGCTGGTTACATTACACACTTTGCTTATTACAATAATCTGTTGCTTGCAATTTAATACTTTCGAGAGAGACGGATAGTTATCTCGGGGGTGGATTATTAGTCATAGATGTAGCTAGCAACCGGTCCATGTATTTTGTTGTAATGCCCAATTAAATAATACAGTGAACTTTATCTTGTCATAATAGTATTGTCATGCTCTTACAATTTGTCAATTGCCCAGCTGTAATTTATTTATCTGTTTTATGGAGAGATACCTCTAGTGAACTGTGGACCCCGGTCCATTATTTTACACTGATAAAAACACCGTTTTCACCACGTTCCACCATCATTTGCTCGCTGTCCATTTTTGCATTTACATTTATTCTCCACACCATACGTTTAATCCTTTGTATCCAGCAAGCCAGGGAGATTGACAACCTTCCTGTTTTGTTGGGGCAAAGTACTTTGATTGTGTTGTATGTAGGTCCACGTTAATCTATAAGCGCCAGAGTAGATTGACACCATGTTGAAACTTTTCCAACACCTACTGGTTCGATAATCTTGGTTTTGTTATCAAGGTAAAACTGCTGCTGCACTACTTCATAACTTACACTTGGGGTTACCCAACGACGTGTATTCCACGCATCAGAGAACAAGAAGACCATGATTAGGTCTAGTTTAGCTTAGCTAGTCTAAGACTTTATTCTCCTTTTGTACTATCATGTCTTCTAAACTTTTGTAATATTTCTAAGACCGGGACACTGTATTATTCTTTTATACCGTTGAATTAAGCAACTATACCAAATTTGTGTCTGATATCATGTATGAATAGTTATATTGTAATTCAATCTCAGTTCTAATATTTAACGTTATTTTCTCAATTTACATATTTGAATCACAATAACAATCTAATTTTTATTCTATTAAGTTTTGCGTTTATACCCTTGAGTCCATAAATTACTTATTGTTTGTCTTATGATCTAAAATACCAAAATAAGCAAAAGTCATGCCCAATTTTGTACTCATTGCTAATCAACTAAAAAATCAAACAAAAGTGGGTATTCCATGTGACTTTTTTATTTGTTTTGTGTTAGGGGTAGCAACTTGAATAATCCAAAAGGAGGCCAAATTCTCACAAAAGTTGAGTCGGTGGTCTTAAGGTGGGGGTTTTGCACTATAAATTCAGAACCTTAATTACCTCAAGATAGCCCTGTTTGTGAAGAAAGTTACACTTCACATTTATGTATTGGATTTTAATGTCGTGGTCTTTGATAAATACATAAGAGAGAAAAGTACCCTTGAAGTGGCACTCGGCAACCCCCTTCGCGTCGTTTTTCCGCTCGTCCCTAACCTAGCCGCCGCTCAAGGCGACCAGGAGGCGACGCCTTTGTTCCACCAAACTCCACCGGCCGCGGAAGAGCTGGGCCCCTCTCCTTCCGCTTGCTGCTCCGGCGGCTGGAGGGAGGGGGACCCCGTTTTCTCCGTTTTGCATGGTAGTTAGGGTTAGGAAAGTCCTGGCATGGTGCGTCGTTGGGGTGGTGGGAGCGGCGCCCGGGCAAATAATTCTGCCTCAACTCTACTCCCACACCGGCATTGTCCTCATGGCGGCATCTCGGAGTTGGTGGCATTGTGTGCTTGCCGATCTTTCAGATCGGTGGCTATAGGATTCATGGATGGTGTCGGCGAGGCGGCGGCGACGACTCCATCAGATGGGTTTTTCCTCCTGTTCTATCCCCGTTGATGCGGCGTTGTCTCCGGCGCCATGGTGGAGCAGAGAGGATTCGTCCAGGGGTACGTGGAGACGGTGGTCTGCACTGGTGTGACAGCTGGAAGATGGTGCACCTTGTGCTGGGTTCGTGGTTGGAGGCTGACGGTTCTGGTTCCCTACTCCGACGCCGTCGTGCGGGGTGCCAGTGCTGAAGTTCAATGGCGTGTCCGGGGTCGTGTTGCCCGGTCTGATTCTTTCAACGACAATGGTTTGTCCTATGGCAAACTACTTTGGATGTCCGAAAAGCTGATGATCAGCGATGGAGCCGCGTCGAGCTCGGGTGAAGAGGTGATATGTCTATTTTTTTCTTTCTTTGGTGGCTGCTACGGTGGTGCCGAAAAAGATGGATAGGCGTTGGTTTGTCACATAGGTTTATCCTATCTTTCCAGATCTGTAAGATCGGTGTATAGGTACTTTGTATCTCGTCTTTTATTTATCAATGAGAATCGTATTACATGAAAAAAAACCCTTGTGTCGCCAATCCAAATCTCCCTCTCGGCATTCACACTCGGTAATTTGCTCAGTTGCGAGGCCTTTTGCCGAGTGTTTTTCTGCACTAGTCCTATACTAGGTGTTGCCTAGAGTGTCCGGTAATTTACACTCGGCAACCAACTTAGCACCGTTAACGAGGCCGATTCTGGTAGTGGTTGCACCATTGTCAATAGGATCTCTATCAATTGGATACGTTGACTTTGTTAGTTATGTCATTGTTCTCAACTAAAGCGTTGTCAATTGTATCTTTTACTAGATTTTAACGGCGTAAACTTGTGAGTATTCTGTTGGTCAGAGATGATTGATTGCACCGGAGGATTACTAGGCCCTCTTTGATTCAAAGGAAAAGAAAATCAAAGGAATAGGAATGGGATGGAAAAATCGCGTGGTACACGTGATAAGCTATCTCAAACCAACCAAACAAAAGGAATGGGATGGGAAAAGGAAAGGATGTCCGGTGCAAAACTGTCCTCGTTCCTTGTGCACAGGATTTAAACAATGAGCTTCGAGTAGATTTTTCTTTTCCTCCACATTCTGCCTTGAAAGAGAGAGACGAAGGAATTTTCCTTTACTTTTCCCTAGCACCAATCCTATGTATCAAACACATGAACAGTAGAAAATCTGGAATATTTCCTAACCCTTTATGCTTCCTATACGTTTCCTACAAATCAAAGGTGCCCTAAGACTTCGAAATTTTCTATTCACAGAGTTAGCATGGCCTGAAATTCTGAATTAGCCCCATCATCTGAGTTGACCCCGTTGTGTTTGAGTAAGAACAAAAGGACATTTCATCGGGAAGTGGCATGAACCGCTGGCTGCACAAGTTGAGTTGCTCACGAGGAGCAGACAGAGGAGGAGAATTCAGTTTGAGCTTCCGAGAGGAGGCAACTAGCGGAGCAAGCAGACAGCGAGGGATGGGCAGAGCACAGCTCGGCTCATCCGCGACGATTATATATGACAGGCATGAGCAAAGCCGCCGTTGGCATCTGCCAAGATCTTCTTCTCGCGGCCTTTTCCGTTGCCCTCTCAAGAAACTACGCCGTGGAACAGTGACATACTCACACATTGGCCGGCGATGGAAGCAGAGGAGCTCCTGAAGAAGATACGGGCGCTGGAGGAGGGGCAGGCGGAGCTCGAGCGGGAGATGGGCAGGCTCGCGCCGGAGGCGGAGCGCCGAGGCGGCGGCGGTGGCGCACGTCTCGCGGCCCGCCGCCGCCGCCCTCCCCTCGCGTTCCCGCCCTCGTCGTCGCGGCGCGCCATCGCTGCGTCCCCGCACCCGTCGTCGCGGCTGCTGCACCGCGCCAGGCTGTCCGACAGGCACTGCCACTGGATACTGCAGTCGCTGGGGCAGGCCGTGCACATCATCGCGCCCGACGGGAAGCTCCTCTACTGGTGAGCTTCCTTTCGCATATCCTGGTTCGGTCTAGTCAGTGCTCACCAGGTGTTCGATGAAATACTGAACTAGTGTTATGCATAGCTTGAAAGTATACGACGATTTGGTGGTTTTGGACTTTTGGTTACTTAGTTCTTTAATCTTGCCTACTGACGTACCGAGTGAGCATATACACCTGGGATCTATACAGAGACTAAAACGTTAGCCCTAAACATAGTTTGGCTGGATCATCGAATCCCGTATGATGTTGGAAGAACGTAATGGCTTTTCCCTTGGGGTTGTATTTGACTGGTCATGTGTGCATTAGTTTTATGTGACAGAGGAAACTATGGGTTTACTGTGAGGAAAACAGTTATTAAATCCAGAATAATGGACGTCCAGTCTCTAGCTTGTTTGGTTGATCACACTTGGGTGTTTTATGGCATTGACCAGCTTATAGTCAATGCATCATGCTTATGTAACTAGGGTAACTTAGGTCAGGTTTGTTCAATAACTAGTGATAAAATCTGAACATGGTTCTTGTAAAAGACACTGGATGTATCACAGCAGTTTTTCTTGCACGATTGCATCTACTGTTCAAGAACATATTTATTCTGGTTTTGTTAAACAAACTTGACCCTAAAAAAGTGAGTAAACATTGAAGCGTCGTGTCTGCTTTAAAGATCTATGTTTCTTCAGATTAGTTAGAATAAAAGGGTCGACACTCTGTTTTTGCTGCATATTTGATGGACCTCATTTATAATGGTTGACATTTATCATGCAATTTTCATGTTTAGGAGTATAACTAGTAGTTTCTGATACAGTTTGTTATATGATTCTAATTTCGAAATTGCTTGCAAGATGTTTGCGAAGTTATGCTGGTTTTCTGTCAAAGAAGGAACGCGTAGTGAAAGTGTTACCCCTTTTTCTTGTCCCCTTAAAATTTTGATTTTGTTACTCAGATACATAGCATATTTGTGATGCATGTAATTAGTGTAGATCCTATGCTCTCAACTGGTGAACTTGGCTCAAGTGACATGTCAAATACTCTTTGTAATCTGCATTTCTTCACACGCCTGACTCTCTTTGATCCTATGGACACATCTTTTTACCAAACTCTTACCTTTGTGCTGTAACCTAGGAACCGGTATGCCGAGCATATGTATGGCTATTCTGCATCAGAAGCGGTTGGTCGAGATGCTGTTGAATTAATTGTTCATCCTACTGACTTTGATGCAGCAAATATTGTTATCCAGAATATATTTATGGGGAAGTGTTTTAGAGGAAAGTTTCCTGTTAAAAACAAGTCAGGAGAGAGGTTCTTTATTGTTGTCAATAACACTCCTTTATATGATGACGATGGTAGCTTGATTGGCCTCATATGTCTCTCGCTTGATGTACGGACATTGGAGAAGGTGTTTAGTCCTTCAGCCACAGAGGAATCCTTCGAAAGTTTAGCAAAGCCCAATTTTCATGTTAACAACAGGCCTAAAAGTGGTTCGCGAAACAAAGGTTATTTTGACTCCCAGCAACCTCTTCAATCCGCTATCACCTCCAAGATAACAACTTTCGTAAGTAGCGTTTATGAGCAAACAGAAGAAAGGATTACAATGTTCAGTTTCAATGGAAAGTTTATCTTTCTGATATTTATTCATAATTTCTTTCCTAGTGTATTCTCTTCCTGATTTTGGAATAACAACACAGGCCACCAAGGTTACAAGTAGAGTACGCTCTCGGGTAAGGACAGGTCAGGGCTACAACGTACAGTATGGTAGCGGCTGTGAGGACCAGGATTCTGGTCACGAGGTTAGGGCTGAGCTGACATCAAGTGAAGCAAGTACGCCAAATGGGGATGTACATCGTGGTGTCTTTGTTGCCGAAGAGAAATCCTCTGGGAAGTCAAGCAAAAGTATTGATGATTCAGGAGAAGGAAAAGTAGGGTTTCGCAAAATGTTTAGTTCAAAGACTGAGGCATTACTGGCCAAGAAGGGGATATCGTGGCCTTGGAAAGGGCGTGAAAATGACGGGGGTTCTGAAAAGAATAATATGGCCTCAACACCTTTGCATGATAAGCAAGAGAATGACCGGAGTCATCAAAGAGTTCCAGAGCCTATCATAATTCCAGAAAGTCAAGATACTGAATACACCCAGACAAGCAAATATGAGGTCTCAGGTTCCTGGTGGACATTCAACAATAACAGTCCGAGTAGTATGAGCAGCACAAGTTCAAATGGCAGTCCTATCGAGCGATTAGATTACGAAGCAGACTGCTTGGATTATGAGATTCTGTGGGAAGACCTAGTAATTGGAGAACAAATAGGTCAAGGTAGTTACTTCTCCCTTTGTAATTACTCCATCTGTCTGGACATGTAGAGTTGTAGACACTCACATCTGTTATGTTTCTTCTTATCTTCACTAGTCAAAACCACTTCAGCTATTTCCCTGATTTTTTACATAGTCCTGGTGGCATGAGTTCTACCCTGAGCTTGTAAGGTGCAAGTGTCACTTCCGGTCACAATGGTGATGACATTTTCGTGCTTATGGTTATGCCTGTATTTGTTTACTACCGAAAGTTCATGTAGATAAATAATCAAATAGAAATAATTAGAAAACGTATATTCTTAAACTGTTGTATGAAATCTGGCATTGTTCACTTCTGTAAAACAGACCACTCATCTGTGCTATTTTCATGTTTGATTCATGCAGGTTCGTGCGGAACAGTGTATCATGCTTTGTGGTATGGCTCGGTATGTACATTCAGTTGCGTAATTATGTACGAAGCTGTACATCTCAACAATAAATTCTCAATACTATACATGTTTTTGTAGGATGTGGCTGTTAAATTATTCTCCAAGCAGGAATATTCAGAAGAAATGATACATACCTTCAGACAAGAGGTGGGCATCTATATATAAATTCAATATCTGCTGACCGTCAACTGCTGATGAGTTCGAGTATTATGTCAATGGAACTGCATTATATCTAATATATGATTGAGTCAGATACTCCAGTACAGAAATTACTCAGATTGCAATTGTACTCTGACATTCGCTGAACCCGTAATTCCTATTTTCGTTATTCTATGTTGTTGTAATCGTGTTAGTAAATATGAAGAAATCGTAGTGTTGATAAATCTACACTTTGTTGATTTCTTTTGTAGGCTGTATCAATTACCATTTACCAATACATCGATAGCTTTCTTAATCCTGTTCTTGTGATTCCTTTTCCTTAGATTCTGGTCATGACCATGCTTGTCTCCATCAAATTTGTAGGTACTATTAATGAAGAAACTGCGACATCCCAATATAATACTTTTCATGGGTGCAGTTACGTCACAGCAACGACTTTGTATTGTTACGGAATTTCTCCCACGGTATGCTATATATCTCCCACATGGATTTTTTGTGGTTGTTAGTTTTTATCTTGCTTGGTGCAAGGCAACGACTATGCAATCTACGTTTTTTACATGACTTGTGATCCGGGCGCATAGAAATAATAGGGAAATTTGTTAGAATTTACGAGATTAGACCATTGCAGAAACTAGACATGGGGAAGATCTGTTAATAAGGTTCAGCGATCAACGACTGCATCCCAACGGCATGACTATGGGCGCTCCTCCCCATGTGCTACATCAACATAGTACACTCGACGACAAGCCCGCCGAGGCCATCAGACTCATCTCAACTACCGCGCTACGGCCTGTACTGCCTCGGGCGCCTGGACTCTCTGTGATCTTGTGTCTGGCCTAGTAGCTTCATCTAGTCTGTTTTGGCTACCTTGCCGTGCCTTTATATAACAGGCCTGGATTGCATGTGTTCAACTCTAACACCTAACCTCCGCTTATTCCAACTCCAACTGTACCCTATACACATATTCGACACCAATTCCAACAAAATTCATACCAAGGAGTTGTCAATAGTCTATGCCCCAGTTTGAAATGTAAGTAGTAGCGGTCTGGTTCTTGTTGGTCACTGTTCCATAGCGATCTGGGGTTGAAAACATGCATTCAGTTTCATAGGAAAATATGTGTTATGTAGAGGAATTTCAACCATGAAGATCCATGAAAACAATGGAAATTACAGTACAGATTTGTCCCTGTAGGAGCTCATAAGCGGAGGTAGTATATGTAGCTAATCAATGATGAAAGTCAAGGATTCTGTTGACCTTCCTTCAACCCCACCTGGTTCTTGTGTCCCTTCACTCGCATATCAGAATTGTTCTCTCCAGATGTACACCATCCAAACTTTGATCATACCAGTGTGACGCAAAATTTGAGCTTCTTGGCCTTATATTCCATCCCCGTAATTCTACTGCCTGTTTTGAGTTGTGCTTATTTAATCCGCGTGAAGTGTGTATTCGGGCTGTTCTTTGCAGTGAAGCCTTCTTGGAAAGAGAAATATCTTGTGGACCTATGTCACTCGTATTTATGTTGGTCTTTTCACATGAACAAACTTGTAAAAAGAAGGCGCAATGGGTCACCACAGGTTGGTTCTGTGCCTTAATAGCCAAAGGGAAGTATAAGAATATACAATCCCAATTCTGTAACTTGTGGTAAATGAGAATTTGCGTGCTGTCTTAGTAATCCAGTTACAACTAACCACATCGGTCTTTTTGCATTGTGTTGTACTAATACAGCAAGTTCACCTGAAACTCTTACCTTTGATAACCATACTTCAAAACACTTGTAAGGATTGAGGCGTGGCTAATTGGCTGGCGCACGTTGTCGTGTAACCAACCACTGGATTTTTTTTTTTTTGAGTTTAACCAACCACTGGATTGTATACACATTTTCCTCTTAACGAAAAAAAAAACGTGGATTTTATACACATTTTCCTCTTAACGAAAAAGTTAGGGCTGCTAGTACCCCCAGTCCTTTTCGTTTGATACTAAAAACAATTCCCAGTGATTGCTGACTTACATGCATTGATTTAGTACTAGGTGGACTAGTCTTTGTTTTCTCTGGGTTATGAACTGTTAGAGTTATAATTATGATGGCATTTGGCCTTTTGGCTTCCACTTGTACATTATATATTATGGCTTTGGCCTCCTAGTAATACAAGTTGCATATTTGTCTAACATGGTATCATGAGCTATGGTTTTTTCTTCCACTCTCCCGGACGTGCAACTCGTCCATTTTTTTTTTCCGATGTCCATCATCAAGTCTGGTTCCGTCCATCGGCCGGCTCGCTTGCGCCCCCGTCGTCCGCTGCCAGACTCTCGAGCCGGCCGGCCGCCTCCGCCTCCCGATTTGCTCACCGGCCTTCCCAGCGCCAAATCTGCTCAAGGTCGTGCGATGTGCTATTGTTCCTATCGATTCTTGGTGCAGTTACTGCAGAACAGCCGGCCTCCCGATTGGATCAGTTTCTGCTGCGGCTGGCCGCATGTCCTGCAGCTCATCATCTTCTGCCTACGCGCCTGCCGCACTGCTCCTTCCTTGCCACTGGATTTGACGCTATTGGTTCCTTCTGCTAGCTACTTTGTGCCCCTTTTGCTGTTCATCTCCTTTTTTATCCCGATCTGGTCATGAGTCCTTATATAAATAAATAAAATATCAATGCCGTTCGTCTCTCTCCCTCGTTCACCGGTGGTTTTCGACGGTGTCCGTTTCGACCGTGTCTCGCACCTCGCCGCCTATTCGTGCTCCGTTTTTCCGCTGCGTCCACCAAAATTCGTTGTTTAGTGTTCCTTGTGTCATGTGAGTCTACTCTACCTTGTTTTGTCAGCCTGCTTTTCTTCTCCGGTCCTGGTCCTTTCTATAGGATTTCTGTGGCCTGTCTTTGCATTATGGATCTACGCCCATTCTCTTGTATGTGTCTATGATTTTGTGCGCAATGCTTGATTCTTTCGATGTGCCATCTTTTGACAACCCATCTTTCTCTCGATGTGGTGTGTGTCTTTCTCTGATGCGCCATCTGTTGCATTATCATTGATCTACGCACTTTCTTTTGCCGTTGGGCTTCTTATGCCGTTGGGCTTCTTGTGCTATGATCTTTTGTGACATGCTCCTTCTTCTGACCGTCTCTCGGTCTGTGTCGATCTCTTCTTCGATCGATTGTGGCTTGACTCAACAGGTTATTGAAGACTCTTCATGCTATGACGACACTCTCAAGATGCGGGTTTTGGATTATCATTTTCTTTTCTAGTTTTATGCTTCTTCAAATGCAACGCTATTGCATACGCTTTGCATTTGAGAGGGGGTGTTAGAGTTATATTTATGATGGCCTTTGGCCTTTTGCCTTCTAGTCTTTATGATGGCATTTGGCCTTTTGGCTTCCACTTGTACATTATATATTATGGCTTTGGCCTCCTAGTAATACAAGTTGCATATTTGTCTAACATGAACCATTCTGGCTACTGAAAATTGAGTTTTGACATTCTTCTGTAACTGTGTAGACTTCAGAATCTGTCAGGAGGTCATTTTGTTTTAGTACCTCTGTGTAACGCTTTACTGGGTCCAATAATGCAGAGGGAGTTTGTTTCGATTGCTTCAAAAGACCACTGGCAAGCTGGATCCAAGACGGAAAGTTAGCATGGCTATAGACATCGTGAGTATATTTTCTCTTAACAGCTGATTCAGAAAGTCGAGCCAAATGCATTGTGCTAAGCTTGTGAGAAATGAACATATTGTAGCAGAAAAATTAAATACACACTCTTCACTTGCATATCTCAATAGATATTTTTAGTAGACACATAATTATTATGAGCAACTATATTGCATGTAAATTAAGCTATATCTATTGCTTCTGTTACGGAAGAATGAAAGAAGAAAAGAGGTGGTATCACTTACCTGCCGTCTCCTTAATAAAACCTGAGAGAAATCCCTTTCGTATAAAAATACCTTTTGCCTGCCATCTCTATGGCACACATTATGTTATTATGACGTAACTGAAGATTCTATCACCAAAATTAAATCATGACACATGCTACTACCGCCGTTCCAAAATATAAGACATTTTGGTCTTTTTAGCCTACCGAAACGTCCTATATTTTGGAACAGAGAGAGGCAATTGTATTTTGTTCAACAAGTACATATTTTGGCTGTATGGAAGCTTTCAGCCTTCCATTGCCACATGAATTCTTACAAACATAATTATATTGTTCCAGGCAAGGGGCATGAATTATCTTCACAGTTCCATCCCCACTGTTGTGCACCGTGATTTAAAATCATCAAACCTGTTGGTTGATAAGAACTGGACTGTAAAGGTACCACTGAAACTTACTTCTTCATACTTTATGTTTTCTGTTCTCCTTTCCTAAAATACTCATTTGGCCGAGGACTTCCACACATATCATAAGCTAAACCCACACTTAATTCTATTAGGTTGCAGACTTTGGTCTTTCGCGTATCAAACTCGAAACGTTTCTGACAACAAAAACTGGAAAAGGAACAGTAAGTACAAGCAAACTTGACCTTTTGACATGTATTCTCTAGACTAACTAGGGTGTCTTAGACATTGACCTCCCATCAATTTTCTATGTAAATACTAAACATCTGATAACTTAGCTTCCACATCCAGCCGCAGTGGATGGCTCCAGAGGTGTTACGCAGTGAACCTTCAAATGAAAAGTAAGCACAAACTGAACATTTTGCTGACAACAGATCTTCTTTCTCCCTACAGATGACTCATTTCTTCCTCTTTGTTAAATATAGGTCTGATGTATACAGCTATGGAGTGGTCCTATGGGAGATTGTTGCTCAGAAGATACCCTGGGACACTCTTAATCCAATGCAGGTTAGTTGTTGCTATGTATACTTATGTTGGTTAGGTCAGGTAATATTCTGATTCTTTTATCAATATTGGGTGGCGACTTTGTGATTTTCTACAGCAGGTCGATAAATGGTGCCAGCTCAATCTGTATACAGTCTACTTAGATACATCCAGCGATAATACAAATTTATTTTTTCTTTGCTTCATTGTCTCCTCCATTCTCCTTTCAGTCTGGCTGCAAGATTACAACTGAGATGCTTTTGTCAGGGGCTGTTTTTTGTGTTGAAAAATTGCTAAGTGAAAGGTCCTTAAAGCCTAAGGGTGTCATTTTCCCTTTTCACCATTAGAGAAAAGTCTATAGATATGGGGAGTGCTTCCATGCTTTCCAAAAGTTTTCTCTGCACAAATACCAAAGCATGTGTCAGTACTTAACGTTAAGAACAGATTAGTGTATACCTTTTTGTGATGTCCTAGAACATTCCTTCTGAAAATACTAGCTTACTGGTGAATGGTGAATCTTTACCAAGAGCTGAAATCATCGCCGTTGCAATTTAAGAGAACCCACTTTCTTGCTTATATAAGCATTTTAGAACACAAGAAATCACTAACATTGTGATGCTTATGTGACAGGTTATTGGAGCCGTGGGTTTCATGGATCAGAGACTGGAAATTCCGAGCAACACGGATCCTGAGTGGGCATCGATCATCGAGAGTTGTTGGGACAGGTACATTGCTGTTTTACACACTACTAAATAACTGATTCCTGATGCGGCTAAAGGGTTATGCTTCCCCTGTGAGCAGTGACCCGCAGCGTCGCCCTTCGTTCCAAGAACTCCTGGAGAGGCTCCAGGAGTTGCAAAAGCAGTACGCCGTGGAGGCTCAGACGAGACGGAAAGCGGCTGGCAAAGTTGCTGGAAAGATGAGCGGCGAAGATAGCTAGCTCTGATGTGGATGGATTGTAACTTCCATTTTGAGGATGGTCGGTTCATTGGAAACGAGCTGAGAAGAGTGGAAAGAGGAGGAACGATGGCTAGAGCTGGAACGTGCTGTGCAGTACCGGGGAGGCAGGGAGGTGGCAACATGGCTTCTTAAATCGCAGGCTGAAGCTTTGGAATGCAATTTGTGAGGTGCGATGAGGCTGCCAGTCGTTCGAGGCAAATGTAATATCACCTATAGTTGGTCTTAACTCGTAACGGATTGTATGTAGTAGCACTACTCGGCCGGTCTGAATGTACCTTTTTTTCAGTATATATAAAGCAAGCACTTTAATTAATCTCAGTGTCCGGTACTAAACTTTGTTCCATTACACTGCAGAAAAAGTAAATGGTCATTTTCAAGATGTTTGAGTCAATAGAAAACTGATTTTAAAATATGGTGCAAAGAAATCCTTAGAAAAAACAACGTCGGCCATGATTGCTAGTAGAGTTGAAAATGATAAGGAAACTTTCCGGCTGTTTCCGTAAAAAAATAAAAAATATGAAAACGAAAACGGTATTTTTGCGGAAATAAAACGGAAACGGAATATTCTAAAAGGGAAATGACATCCGAAACCATATTTCAGGGTTTCAAGGTTCTTGTTCCGGCATCCTGCCGGGACGGGGATCCACTTCCGGATCCATCTTCATCCACCGCGCTGTCTCCATGACGATGTGTGAGTAGTTCCCCATGGACTACGGGTTCGTAGCAGTAGCTAGATGGTAGTTTATCTCATGTTTTCAATTCAATGAGCCGCCTTATATGATTGAGATTTATCCTATTTAATCGATGTTGTGTTTGTTGGAATATGATGAATTGTTATAATATGATCAGTATGGTTTGATGTCTAGTATCCTTTATGATTGTTAATTATTGTTGCTATAACTTTGTTACGTTTAATGCTTGTCACTGGTGTACGAGTGCCATGATTTCAGATCCGAACACTTTATGTTTGCATGAATGTAATTGTTGTTTTGGATCATATCTACAAGTTGTATGCACCTGTTAATTATTCGGGAGACCCCAAGGTGACAAATTGGGATATCAAAGGGAAAGGCTTTAACTTGAGGATTACATGTGCTCTTTAAATGTTAATGCTTTGCTAGGACAAAAAATGTTGTACGAATTCTTATTGCAAGTGGATACAACTATATTCAGAATACATGCCTACGTATGATTGATAAACTGGAAACTCTATCATGATATATATATTTCAATTTTGTCAATTGCCAACTATAATTTGTTTACCCAACATTTGTTATTTTGTTTGGAGACATACCTCTCGTGAACCTATGAATCCGGTCCATATTTTACTATTATTGTTGTTGTTTTTACTCACTATTGCTCTCGTTACTATTACTCTGTTACTACAGTTGTCACCAATTTTCTGCTACTATCATATCATCGTTGCCACTAATAAATTATGTCAGATCACTTTCAGGTGTGGTTGAATTGACAACTCAATTGCTAAGGTTTATAAATATTCCTTGTCTCCCCTTGTGTCGAATCAATAAATTTGGGTTGAAATACTTCCCTCGAAACGGTTGTGATCCCTACACTTGTGGCTTATCAGCCTGCCCGACTCAGGAGGATTGAACACCATAAAAAAATTCCCGTTTGAACTCACTGTCCCACGAACCCTAACATGGGGGTGGCGATCAGCAGAGTCGGCCGCAGCTGCAGGCGCGACGCTGCGGCTGCCGGGGCCAGCGCATGGAGGAGCCCGCGGCTGGAGGACTCCTCACGTGTCGTAGCGGCTTGAGGTGCTCGCAGGTGGAGCCCCCGCTCCCTCAGAGAGGGAGCTGTAGAGGAGGAGTGTGAGGTGCTGGACGCGGGCGTTGCGGCTGCAGCCTCCCCCGACGCTGCTGTAGTTCGCAGCTGGAGCAGCAAGTGCCATTGCTCGCTTAGAGCAACTCCAACAACGCGAAGCAGTGAGTCCACATGCGTCCGTTTGGGTCATGCTGGACCAAAAACACAGACCAACGCGGCAATTGCAAATGCGCCCCGCGATTGTTTTATGTCTGTCGCCTGTCCGCCGCGACCCATTCATGGCCCAATTTTGGACCAGGTTTGCGTCTCCACGGACAGCGACAGAGCGTCCGTGTGTCCGTTCGGTGTGCGCCCCGGGCCTACCTGGCAGCGAACCAACCGACGGTCGCTCTCCCCTGGCTGGTCCTTTTTAATGCTAGGGCGCGTGCAGATAGGGACGACCACCCTTCTCCTCATCCCCACTCTTCTCCCCCGTCGCCAACCGCAACCCTAGCCACCTTAGTTGCCACCGCCGGCGTCCGTCTGTCACCAGTGGCCGCGCCGTTCCAGCTGGCGCCGCCGATCGAGGATGACCAACGCGTGCGCCAGCGGCCTTACCTCAATAAGAGGAAGTGCTGGTGGAACTGGGACAACGTCGTCCCGGTACCGTGGTCCGACGTGCACCTGCCGGATTTCTGGCACTTGCATCATGAGCGGATTCCGGTGCCTCCGGTGCCATCAAATGGCGCGTCCCGTACCAGGGAGATCCAAGAGCGCATGGCCCAGCTCCCCGCCGACCTTGTCAACCACCCGGCCTTCACCGAGGACAATCCCCATTGGGACACCTGGGTCGACGACGAGCACGACAAGCATCGGCGGGCGTATTTTGGCACCCGCACCGCACGAAGCGGGCCGCACTATCCTCCACCGTCTCCACCGCGCGTTTGTCGTGCACCGACTCTCGGCGTGCTCCATCGGCGCCGCTCGTGGTGAAGGAGGAGGAGCAGGACGAGGAGGAGGACGAGGAAGACGACCCCGACTACAAGGTCGGGTGGCCGAATCCCTCCTCACCGTCCAGACAGATGAGCTGGCCCGCTGGCCGGGGCTCGGCACGATGCTCCACCAGTCCGCTTCGGAGGCGGAGGCGGCTGCGGAGCGGCAGCAGCAGCTGCAGCTGCTGGAGCAGTACCAGGAGCAGCAGGAGTAACTGCGGCGGCAGGAGCAAGAGCAACTACTGCCGGCCTGGTTCGCTCTGTTGCACGGTCGGTCCTGGTCATGGACCGATGACCCCGTCGAGCTGCTCTCGGATCAGGACCAGGGGCCAGCCACCCCTCCGCGCTGGTCGGCGGCGCTGCCACCGGCGCACCTCTACCAGGCCCTGGAGTACGTCATCCTCGATATGGTGACGACGAGGAGTTGGCTCCAGCGACTGGTCGTGGCCCTAGGTTCAGGGTTTTTATTTTATTTTTATTTTATTAATGTAAAAATCGGCCGTTTGTGCCCCCCCCCCCACATCTATGAAAAAAACTAAAATGTGTCACGCCGTTAGGTGTACTCGTTGGCAGGGTGGACACGCGCGGATATGAGCTGTCCGTTTGGTGACCCAGACGGATAAAACGCGGATAGATTTCATGTCCGTTTGGGTCGTCCTGTTGGAGGTTCCTTCGTGGATTCAGAAATAACTGGCCAAGTTATATGAATTCTCTTGATATCAGCAATCTCGTGCCACACATCAGGAAGGTAGTGCGTTCTTCTATCAGAAATGTGTATCCTGAACTACGCGACGCCACAATTGTGTTACTGTTTCTACATGGAAAATACTTCAATACACATTGAAATACATTCATTACTGAAATGTTAGTCCTTTAAATGGACAAAATGGCATAGTTAGAGGTATGATAAAGTTGGAGTGGCATATTTCCAACTTTGGTTTTTGTAATGGCATTTTTCCAACCAATGAAAATTGCAGTGGCAAGATCCAATGAACCCTTGAATTTTAGCTACAAAAGGACATTTCATTGGGAATACGCGCAGGAGGCGGGACAAATCGCATGGTCCGGGATGGGAGAACTTGGAACATGAGACGGGAAACCAGTTTGAGTTTGCAAGAGCAGGCCGGTAGCGCCTAGCAGTCTAGCAGAGCGGAGCAGACAGCGAGGGATGGACTCATCCGCCTCGATCATGTCAGGCATGGGGAAAGCCATTGTTGGCCTCTGCCAATATCTTTTTCCCGCGACCTCCCTTTTTAATTTGCTCTCTTTCGAGAATCATCTATGGAACAGCGACACCTTCGCCGGCGATGGAAGCAGACGAGCTCCTGAACAAGATACGGGCGCTGGAGGAGGGGCAGGCCGAGCTGCAGCGGGAGATAGGCAAGCTCGTGCCGGAGCGCCGCGGCGCGCGGTCCGCGGCCCCCGCGTTCTCGTGGCGGCGCGCCATCGCCGCGCTTCCGCACTCGTCGTCGCACAGCCGCGCCAGGTTGTCCGACAGGCACTGCCACTTGATACTGCAGTCGCTAGGACAGGCCGTGCACATCGTCGCACCCGACGGGAAGATCCTCTACTGGTGAGCTTCCTTTTCCTTCCTTGCGTATCGTGGTTCGGCTCTCTATGCTAAATGCTCACCAAATGTTTGATGAAAATGCTGAACCCGACGGAAAGCAACTATTTCGAATAAGAGATGTTTTGTTCATTTAGTAACTTACTCAAAATTATTTGTAGACATCACTATACCTTTAGAAGGCTTATCGGAATATTTTCATTTATACATGAAACAAAATTTGATTAGTCGATACGTGCATATGCACGCGCAAGATTACTAGTGCAAGATTACTAGTGGAAACTAAAACATTAGCTCTGGACTCAGTTTTGCTTGGATAAATCTCTTATTATTGGTGCCAAGTTCTCCTGGGTTTCTTGAGCATGCAGTGAAAATTGTTGCCCTTTTTTCTTGTACCCTTTAAATTTTGGTTTTGTTACTCAAATATATACTAGCAGATTTTGGTGTGGACACCATGCTCTCAACTGGTCAACTTGGCTCCAGAGGAATGTCATATTCTTTATGTAATCTGCATTTCTTCACACACCTGGCTCTGTTCAATGCTACGAATACATTTTTCCCAAACTCTTACCTCTGCGATATATCCTAGGAACCGGTATGCCGAGCACATATATGGCTATTCTGCATCCGAAGCAATTGGTCGAGGGCCGTTGATTTACTTGTTCATCCTGCTGACGTTGATGCTGCAAACATAGTTATCCAGAATATATTATGGGCAAGTGTTTTAGAGGAAAGTTTCCTGTTATAAAAAAGTCAGGAGAGAGGTTCTTTATTGTTGTCAATAACACTCCTTTATATGATGACGACGGTAGCTTGCTTGGCCTCATATGTCTCTCGCTTGATGTACGGACATTGGAGGAGATATTTAGTGATTCAGTCACGGTGATTCAAAGTTCATCAGTGCCCCATACACAGTTCTTCGGGAGATTTTTTAGTTCGGATGTTAACAACCCAACTAAAAGTGGTTCACAAGAGAAAGGTTCTTTTACTTCCCAGCAACCTCTTCGATCTGCTATCACCTCCAAGTTAACAGCTTTTGTAAGTCGCCTTTCTGAGCAAACAGAATTAAAGGATTACAATGTTTAGTTTCAGTGCGAAGTTTCTCTTTCTCATATTTATTCATAATTTATTCTCTAGTGTATTCTCTTCCTGTATTCTCTTCCTGATTTTTAGAATAACAACACAGGCTGCCAAGGTTACACCTTCAGTTCGTTCTCAGATAAGGACAGGTCAGAATTGTGACCGACCGTATGGTGGTGACTGTAAGGATCAGTATTCTGAACATGATCTCAGGGCGGAGCTGACATCAAGTGAAGCAAGGCCCCAAATGGGAATGTGCGGCGTGGTGTCTTTGTTGCCAAAGAGAAATCCCCCTGGGAAGTTGAGCAAAGCAAGCAGTGATGTTTCAGGAGAAGGGAAAACCGGGTTTCACAAGTTTAGTTCAAAGGCCGAGGCGATACTGGCCAAGAAGGGTGTACTGTGGCCATGGAAAGGGTGTGAAAATGATGGGGGTCCTGAAAATAATAACATGACCTCAACGCATTTGCATGATAAGCAAGAGAATGACCAGAGTCGGCAGAAACTTCCAGTACCAGAGCCTATCACAATACCAGACTGCCAAGACACTGAATACACCCAGGCAAGCAAATATGAGGTTTCAGGTTCCTGGTGGGCTTTCGACAATAACAGCACAAGTAGTATGAGCAGCACAAGTACTAATAGCAGTCCTATCGAGAGAGTAGATTATGAAACAGACAGCTTAGATTATGAGATTCTGTGGGAAGACCTCTTAATAGGAGAGCAAGTAGGTCAAGGTATTACTTCAAACGTTGCAATTACTCCATCTGTCATGTAGACGCTCGCATCTCTTGTTAAAATATTCTCCAAACGATTTAGTCATCGGCATAGGCATAGCCATAGCCACACACTGCACTTCTAGGAACTACTTGAACAGTTTGTTCTCGGTAATTTCTCAGTGTACATGCCTCCAAATAATCCCTCCCATATGCTCTTCTTATCTTTGGATTAATCCAATCAATTATATTTCTTCTCATTTTCAATAGTTAAAACACCTCAGTTATTTTCATGATTTTACAATAGTCCTGTGGCATGAGTGTCTTCTCTGAGCTTGTAAGCTGCAAGTGTTACACTTCCATTCCATGTCACAACTATGATGGAATTTTCATGCGCCTGGCTATGCCTGTGCTTGTTTACTACTGAAATGTTCATTTAAATAACAGACTTGGTAACAAATGTGTACTGTTAGAAAGTTTTATGCAATCTAGCATTGTCCACGTCTGAACAGAGACCACTCATGTGTGCTATTTTCATGTTTGATCCATGCAGGTATTTGTGGAACAGTGTATCATTCTTTGTGGCATGACTCGGTACGTACATTCTGTTGGATCTAGCTTTACATCTTAACATTTAATTCTGAATATTTATCCATGATTATGTAGGATGTGGCAGTTAAAGTATTCTCCAAGCAGGAATATTCAGAAGAAATGATAAATACCTTTAGACAGGAGGTAAATGCAATTTCTGCTGATCCTCAGTTGCTGATGAAATTGAGTATTACTGTCTACTGAACTGCATTATATACAATGCATGATTGAGTGAGATACTCTAGTATAGTAGTACAAAAACTAATTATAGATTTCCGTTGGACTGCATGCTGAGCCCATAATTGTTATTTTCGCTATTCTCTGTTGGTAAATTCGAAGAAATTATAGCGCGTTGACAAATTTTCACTTTGTTAATTTTGTGGGTAGGCTATATCAATTAGCAACACATTGATAACCTAACCCTATTCTTGTGATTCCTTTTCTATAGACTGGTCATGACCATACTTGTGTCCATCAAATTTGTAGGTATCATTGATGAAGAAACTACGGCATCCCAATATAGTACTTTTTATGGGCGCCGTTGCGTCACAGCAGCGACTTTGTATTGTTACGGAATTTCTCCCACGGTATGTTATATCTACCACATGTTTTTTCTGTGGTTGTTACTTTTTTCCTTTACTTGGTGCAAGACAAGGGCTATCATTTTTTTCTACACGACTTATGTTCAAGGACATTAGAAACAATAATAAATTCATATCTTTACCAAAGAGTTCCCAACAGTCTATCCCTGGTTTGAATGTGAGTAGTAACTGTCTGATTCTTATGGTCACTGTTCCATATCGAGCTGTGGTTGAAAATATGCATTTTGTTTCATAAGAAAATGTGAGTTATGTCGAGGAATTTCAAAAATGAAGATTCGTGAAAAAATGGAATTAAAACTACATTTCTGTCCTTGTGGCGGTCGAAATTGGACCCAGTAGATGTAGCTATTCAAAGATTAAAGTCCTTCAACACCACATGGCTGGCTCTCGTACTTGTCTTGTGTCCTTCAATCGTATACTCAAATGACTCTCTCCAGAAGTCCATCATCCAAACTTTGATCGTAAATCAGTGGTCGGCCGAACTTCATGCAATTTGAGCTTCTTGCCTTATATTTCATCACCATAATTCTGCTTCACTGGTTTTTAGTTGTGCTTTATGTAATCCATGGGAAGTTTGTATCTGGGCGGCTGGGCCTGTACTTTGTAGTTATTTGTAGAGATACTTTCTTAGAAGGCTTCATAGATACATAAGAAAGAGAAATATCATGTGGACTTCTGCAACCTGTATTTATGTTGGCCTTTCCATATTAAGTAATGTACAAAAACATGAAAAGAAAGTGCAAGCGTGTCACCTGAGGTTGGTTATATGCTTTTGTGAGTAACTGGGAACAGCCAAAGGGGAGTAGTGTAAGAATATACGCCTAATGCAGCTACTTGTAGCCAAACAAAAAAAATTATGCATGATGAATGAGTTATATTTGATTATCCAGTTAGAGCTAACCACATCTGTTTTTTCCATGGTGTTTAAATGATGCTACAGGTTCACCTGAAACTTTTACCTTTGCTAACAATATTTCTAAAAACACTTTCAAGGATCGACAGGTGACTCTATGTTTTTCAGACATAGTTGTGTAACCAACCACCCTGGTGTTATAGTCACCTTCCTCTTAACGAAAAAGTTGGGGCTGCTAGTAGCCTAGTACCCCCTGATAGTTTTTATTTGATAGCACTTCTGAATGAGTGCTGACTTACCATGCGTTGATTTTAAACTGGATGGACTAGTCTTTATGTTTCCTGGGTTTTGAACGGTTCTGGCTAGTTGTGTGATTGTGTCATTATTCTGTAATTGTTTAGACCATATTTTAACAACATGTTAATTTTTTTACGTCCTCTGTGTATCACCTTACTGAGTCCCACAATGCAGGGGGAGTTTGTTCCGGTTGCTTCAAAATAGCATTGACAAGCTGGATCCAAGACGAAGAATTAACATGGCTATAGACATCGTGAGTTTATTTCCCTCAAGTCAAGCCAAATATATTATCTGGAATTTTTGAGAAATTAACATATTGGAGCATAAAAACTGGATAAACAATCTTCAGTTGCATATCTCAACAGACAATCTTAATAGACAGATAATTATTTTTAGCAACTGTGTGGAAGCAAAGTTTACTTACATGTAATCTTTCAAAAAAAAAAAGTTTACTTACATGTAAATTAAGACATGTCTGTAGCTTCAGTGTATCAACAGAAAAAATCATTATTGTTCTTATTGGGGCTCTTAACCCATGACGAAGATAAAATTTGCCTAGTATTTTGTTTGAAAACTACATATTTTGGCCGTATGAAAACTTTGATTGCCATGTGGATTCTGAATCATTATATTGCTGCAGGCAAGGGGCATGAACTGTCTTCACAATTCCATCCCCACTGTTGTGCACCGTGATTTAAAATCGTCAAACCTGTTGGTTGACAAGAAGTGGACAGTAAAGGTAACTATGAAACTTTGTTTACATACTTTAGGTTTCTCTTCTCACTTTTCGTTTAATTAGGTTGCAGATTTTGGTCTTTCACGTCTGAAACTCGAAACATTTATGACAACAAAGACTGGTAAAGGGACAGTAAGTACAAGCAAACTTGGCCTTTTAACATTGATTTGCCAGACTTGCTGGGGTATCTTAAAGTTAACCTCCTACGAGTTTTCTATGTTTTTACTGAACATCTTAGCTTCCATATTCAGCCGCAGTGGATGGCTCCAGAGGTGTTACGCAATGAACCTTCAAACGAAAAGTAAGCTAAACATGAACACTTTTTAACAACTGATGTTCATGATACCTACAGATGGTTAATCATTTCTTCCTTTTTGTTAAATATAGGTCTGATGTATACAGCTATGGAGTGGTCCTATGGGAGCTTGTTACACAGAAGATACCATGGGATACTCTCAATACAGTACAGGTGTGTTTTTGCTGTGTATATATGTTGTTAGGTAGGGGTAGTAATTCTGATCTTTCTATATAAAATTTGATGTGGACTATGATTTTATCTTCAGTGGCATTGTTTTCTTACATCAGGGTGCCAGCTTTATCTGTATTAAGCATCTCCATAGATACATCCAATGATAATTACAGATTTAATGTTTCGTTGTTTCATTATTTCTTCCATTCTCCTTTCAGTCCGGTAGCAAGATTAACACCGAGTTTTGGCCAACCTTTTCTGTTGAAGAATCACCAAGTCCGTAAAAGTTGTAGTCTCCCAAAGCCTAAGGATGACATTTTCCCTTTTCACCTTCAGAAAAATGCTATAGATATCAGATATTCCGTTTTATGGCATCCTAGAATGTTAAATCTTTACCAAGAGCGGGAATCATCGCCATTGCAATTAAAGACAACCCAATTTCTTGCTTATATAAGCGTTTTAGAGCATAGGAAATCTCTAACGTTGTCATCCCTATGTGACAGGTTATTGTAGCCGTGGGTTTCATGGATCAGAGACTGGAAATTCCAAGCGACACGGACCCTGAGTGGGCATCGATCATCGAGAGTTGTTGGGACAGGTACATTGATGTTTTGCGCACTACTAAATAACTGATTCCAGATGCCACTAAAGGATTATCCTTCCCCTGTGAGCAGTGACCCGCAACGTCGCCCTTCGTTCCGAGAACTCCTGGAGCTGCGAAAACGGTATGCTCTGCAGGCTCAGACACAGCGGAAAGCGGCTGGGAAAATGATCGGCGACACCGGCGCGAGCTGAGGAGTTCCAAGAGGAGCAACGATGGCCGGAACTGGAATGTGCCGTGTAGTACAGGGAGACACAGAGGTGGTACATGGCTTCTGAAATCGCAAGCTGAAACTTTGGGATGAAGTTTGTTTCAAGGCAGGGAGGGTAGAGCCGTAGAGGACTCTGGTGACGTGAGATGAGACTGGCAGTCGTTGGAGGCAATGTAGTACAGTAGTAACTTCTATACCGGGTCTTAACTGGTAATGGATTGTACTTGCTACTAGTACTCAGAGCGCTTTATCAAAAACTCTATGCAGCATAAGTACATAGCAGAGCTCAAAACAGCCTGAACGACAGGCAAGATAGAATTTAGGCGTACGGTTCAAAAGAGAAGATGCAGAAATAGAAGAAAAAACGATGGATCGCAGTGTCATTGTCCATTCAATTCCTGCAAAAGTTGGTAAAGGTACTAAAGTTCACTGCACTGCAGAGAAAATAAAAGTTTCGATGGAGAACTCCCTTTCAAGTACATTGCGAAGAAATACTTGGAAACAACAGTGACAGGAGCATCACAAATCATTTGAATTCTGATCCCCAAAACTCCTGTCGAAATTCGGTGAATTAACAGAGCATCACAAATCAAACAAGATCGATGCTCTAGTTCCACTGTTCTCAGTAAAAGTGATCGACAGGAGCAAGAAAGGAAAGTGCAAGTGCCCGGCGAATCTGAAGATCGGAACCGGTTCGATTTTTCTGGGACGCAAAAGCGTCGTCATCGTCGGAATGTTTCGGATGACTACTTAAAAAGCTCGATCTATCATCTGCGCTCCTGCCAATAAACAATGGTTTCTTCAAAAGGGGAAAAGGTATAGCATCCGGATCGGCCGTGCTTATCTTAAGGTGCAAGACAAGGCTCTTTCACGAGGAACTCACTATGATTTGCCACGCCCTTTTTCGGTGCTCGATTATATATAGAGTACTCATCTTTTCTATAGAGTTTTGTTCTTCCACGCGATATATATGCGATACCCACGAAGAGGGCCTGAGATATAACTCAGTATTGTGTTTACCGGGAGGGAGAGAGACGTCTCGTAATAGATCGTAGCAAGTTGCAATCGTTCACAGTTTATCTTATCTTCTTCTTCTAGACAATGATGCTGATTGATTGTATCATTCGGATCAACGTCTACAGTAATTCTGGAGAGAGTAGAGTATAGGGCCAAAACTGGGGAAATATTTGGTGCGATCGGGTAGCTGAGAATGAGGCAGCTTTGCAGGGGCGAGCAGTGTACAACAGTGCAGGGCCGGACGGACAGTCTAAGCCTGGAGCCCTGGGCCGATACCAGCGATCAGTTGTTGACCTGACGACCAAAGGCGCCTCGTCTTGGATGCTTGTGGCGGCCACCACCGGGACAGGGAAGGCGACAGGGTTTTAATACGTAACCTAAAATCGCCAGTTCCTATCAGGCAGGTGGGGACTGTCACGTCTGCTTCCTTTTCTCTCTCGCGTCCTCTGATCCACCCATCCACATGATCCTGTACCCACCCATCGTCCCCTACCTGCCTGCCTGCCTTTTGATTATAGAGTATACGTGATCACTCCTTTTCGTGCCACTACGAGCCGGTCACTGCAGACCAGATATTTCGACAGTTTTAAGGGAAACGTAGTAATAGAGTTTTCAGAAATGTGAAATAAATCGTAGACATAGTTTATGTTGTATCTTTTGCACCGGCAAATTTTCATCCAAAAATATGATCACGTGTGACCTCTGCAAAAAGACCATGAAGTGTGAATAGCACGTGATACAATTCACTTAAGTCATTCTCTTTTTCTTTCACATGTCTCATACGGTCATGTTTTTTTATCAAATGTTTTAGGTGTACAAGATACAACATAATTTATGACCATAATTTGTTTTCGTATTTTTTTTGAAAACTTAAAAGTAGGGCATCCGACAATGGATGGATGTGGGGCAATTAGTTGTGAAATATGCACTCCCTGTCTTATGTACTTCCTACATGCAACTAGGAGAATTTTTTGGTCGGTCACTCATCCCAAATGTTTCGAACCAAGCACGCTTAACCCATAGTTTTCGAAATGATCTTCCGGAAAAGAAGATGCGCCTTATTTATATGTGTATTCTACAAATCACATTAATCTCTCGACAAGGATGTTACAAGGATGCTCCGGAACCGCCCCACCCCGGAGCTAGTCGCATGTCCCCTCAACATACGTGCTGAAGTACGGCCACCTCACGACAATGTGTCAAATCTGGCTATGAGTCGGTTCTCCCTGCGCTCATCGTCCCCAGAGGTTGCAGTGTCTCCGTTTGTCCTTGCACCACCGATGTCTCTTGATCTCAATGCCTCCCCAGCCACCGTCGACTCAAGGTTGATGCAAAGACAACCACCGCAGATGTTCCCGGAAATCCACAACCTATTCGGTGCAATGCCCACGGTCATGACGTCCGCCAGTGCAGTATAGTTTTCAACATTTGATTGGCCAAAGCCTACATTGTTGAATATTGTGTACAAATTGGGATTCTGCATAGGCCTACTTTGATGAAGCTCAATTTATGAAGGACACGAGCAACCATGGTGGGCAATAGGTTGTACAAAGGAGTGGACAACCAACTGCAGAACAGTGCATGTTTGATGTCGAGCTCGCACAACCGACAAAAAACACAAAGACGTGTCAAAGGAATTGGACAGTGCACAGAGGATGAGATAAGTTTGTTGTGTGATGCATGGATAGAGATTGGACAAGGACCTATTTATGCCATCGATTAAAAAAGAGCGTCTATTTATGCCACACACGCCCTACGCCAGCTCCAGCTCGGCCTCCTCCGTGGCCTGGGCGTCCTCGATGCCACCGACAGCGCGCGGATGGGGAGCTGGTTGGGGGCGGGGAGCACGACTCCAGGGGACGCGGGTCACGCCGCCACGGACTTCCGAGGTTCTCAGTCATCTGATGCTGCTGCTGCATTCACGGCGCGTCGGCCGGGGCGCGTCGTCGGCGGCGGTGCAACAGCCAGAGAGCGTGCAGCAGCAGGAGAAGGCCGGCGAGCTCCGGCCCGGGGTGGAGGAGGGTGATGGCTGCGCCGGCACGACGCTGGAGCGGGAGTAGGAAGCCGGCCATGGTCGTGCGTGTGCGCATAGGTGCAGAGCCATGGCCACGAAGCGGGCAGCGGCAGAAAGATAGGAGGAGAGGAAGAGAGAGAATGAGCAGGGAAAAGGTGAGGGCTGACGCGTGGGCCTAACATCCAACTCAGCTCCACGCCTAGTCATCCCTGATAGCTCGGCGTCAATGTCACAATGTGGTGGTTTATGATAAACCAAACCACAGAGACTCGTTCTCGAATAGAAAAAAAAATAGGCCACGGAGTTAGTCGTTGATGAGATGAGAAGAGGAGGATGCAATAAAAACACAGGACAGTGGATACGGCCACATGTAGTGTAGGAGCTGGACACGACCGAGAGCCTGCAGTGTCCAGTCCGCAGAAGATCCTTGCACTGCACGCCGCCCACGCCATGTCAACAATACGGCGGTCGCGTAAACCTTTTCCTCCTCCTTTCGCAGAGCCTGCTGCCGCACCTGCAGTCCGGCCGGCCGCGAGGCGATGGATCGAAAAGACGAGACTGGCGAGCGCTCACGTGACCAGGGCGACGCGCTGAGGATTCTGTTCGGTGGCGCTCGCGTCCGAATGAGAGAGCAAGCGCGAATCCAGCGCGGCGGCAGATCGGATGCGTGCTCCATCGCCACCGCCGCTCCGGTATACAGTCGCGACTCTTCACAGTAGATGGACGTACACGTACGGTATACAGTATGCTGTATACATACATGCATGCGGAGAGACACATGACGCTGCTCGTGGGCCCCCAACGCGGGCCATAAATGGGGGATCCGCATCCTCGCATGCACACACATGCTTTCTCCCCAACCACTGTAGGAGTACCCCAAATTGTTGTTCTGAATTAATTCTACGCCAGGATGACCTATTCTTCCTTCCTCCCGCAGTTGACTTGTTCTCGTGCTGAATTTCTGTGCCCATCGGCCAATCCCCATCCACTTTTCATGGTAAACGCTTTTTTTCAGCGGGTGGTTGACTAGTAACTTCAATTGCTAATATACTCCACGACTAGGAGGAGTACAACAATGTCAACAGTGACGGTGTACTCTGTTGCCGGCGACGGTCACCTTTTTTTTTTTAGGGGTTCCGGCGACGGTCACCTGGCACTACTACACGATTGGTCGCTCGTAGCCCTGCCGCGTTCAACTGCACGGCCATTCAATTTCGAGGCCATGCATGCCCATCCCATGGGCCGGGCTCTGCTCGGAACGCTCAACAACCTGTGTACCCTGACACAGTATGCGGAAATCAATACGTACTGTATAGCCTACTAGTACTACCACCGGCTCCCACGGCAATTCCTCCTGGGATCGCTCGCATACCGCCGTATCTCCACTTCCACACAGAAAATACCCCGTATCCATCTACTACACTCTTACTCCCTCTGTTTTTTAATATAAGATGTTTTAGAGGTTGCACATGTTGTCTAGATACATACTAAAGTATATTTCTATGACGCTACTTGGTACGGATGAGAAAATGCAGCGGATCATTCATAGTATTTTTTTTAAACGGGACAAAAGCTTTGCTTTATATTAATAAAGAAGAAGCAAACATGACACGGCCGAGGTCAAAATAAAACACCGACCACAAACTAAGAGCGGATCATTCATAGTAGAAAGCACCACGATTGCGGTGGGCAGTTATGTGGATTCGCCGAGATGAATCAATGCCGTAAATTTGGAAATATGAAGAGTCTGGTACTGTCTGTCGGGTCCTATTGTTAGCAGTAGTGACCCATCAACTGGATAGTGTCAAGATGTTTCTGTCTGCTCCACCACCACCAGGGAGCAAAAGCACGGGAGCCGATGCTCGCCCGATCCCAATCCATCCATCCATCCATCCATGCATGCATCTCCCTTTTATCACCCGAAGAGAGAAGAAAAACAGGCCATCCTTAATGAGATTCTTTCCTGAGGGGACTTAACGAGATTCTTAACTAATGCTTAATTAACAAAGTAGCAACCACTTAGCAGCAACCGAGATCGCGCACACCAATCTGAAAGGGACGGCAGCTCCTCCCCCATGAGAGAAGAAAACAATTCGGATTTTATTTTTAATGCATGGAGGACGGCTAGATTAGATGAGAAGGAACAAGAAACAGCCATCACGAGAGAGAGAGAGAGAGAGAGGGAGAATAATACTCCTAAGTAAGACCAAGATGTCAACAGATCTGCTGCTGTCCTTTTTTTTTAGAAGCTCGTTCGTTCCATTCCCTCCCCCTCTCTCATCTCTCTCTCCAGAGGAGGAGCAGCACATGACAAAGCCATCCAAAAGGAAAGGGCGAGAAAAATAAAAAGGGGAAGCAGAGAGAGAGAGGAACCAACGCAGTCATTCCGGGGGCAAAGACAGACAAGAACAAGAACCCACCAGTTCCGCTCGCTCCAGCCTCCTCCTCCTTCCTCTCCCTGCCCTGGCCCATCGAATCCAGCTCTCTCTCCCCGACCCCGCGCTCGGATACGCCGCAATTCCTCGTCGCCTCCTCCCGCCGCGAAATCCGGTCCCTTTCGCCGGAGGAAATCCTCATTTGGACGCGGCCTTCTCCTCCTCCTGCGTTCTTGCCTTGTTGTGAGGTTGGGCGGCCGGGACGGGAGAGCCGCGTTCGCCGCTCCTCCGGGGCCGGCCATGGGCGTCGTGAGGCTCCCGCTGCGGGCCTGTCCGCTGCAGTTCAGTTTCACTGCCAAGAATCGCTGAGGTAATTTTTTTTGTCGACTTGATTCCTCTTAAGCTCGGTTGCTGTAACAAAGATGCCATCTTTGCCGTCCTTTCTCGGGTTTTTTTTTTTTAGTATTCCTGTGTCCTGTTTTGGTAACTCAGTTGGTGTTGGATTTGGTCTCGCTTGAATTTTTCGGTCGGATCGACCGCGAGCAGCCGAGTAATTGCATCTGCTGGTGATAGATTTTCGTTATCCACGTTTACTGGTGAAGGTGATGATGATACTTTTCTTGAATGAGCTGATTCTTAGTGGGATTTATCAACTAGTTTGGCAGATGGACTGTGGAGGGTTGACTTGCCCCGTCTCCTTTACTTTTTTCCCCTTCCATGCGTGTTGACATCGAAACAGCCAGGGGTTGTTGGGAGGATATCCGCTTAAAAATGTATGTGATTATGTATAACTTTCCCCAAATTACCGACACTTGCTACTGTGCAAACCATGGAAATGAAGCTGTAAGATCACTGATTGGATTCAAGCTTTGCGTCACCCTCTGCATGTAGGCTCGGCCATCATTGTTTACTTTTACGAGGAAAAAAGCTAGTCACTCTTTTCTCTTCTCTGTCAAAGCAATTAACAATGCATGTTTGTGAATTTCAGTTAACAAAAGATTTACCATTTCTTGCTCTGCTCTATGCTATTATTTCAGGGCTGCTTGACTGATCTCTCGAACCAATTGTAACAGCAATGGGAGCAAAAGTAGAAGCCGAGGGCTACAAACCTGGACATTATGCTGTGAGCGATCTCAACGCCGGCGCTAATGGATGGGGGTCGCCGTACGAGGAGGACAAGACATCAAATGAGGAGTTGTGTAATGGCTTCATGAGAGCAGAGACAGTTGGTTGTTCAGATTATGATAAAGAAATGTTCAAGCGCACAATTCTGGCACATGAAGCTGTATTCAGACAGCAGGTACCTTGGCATCAATTTTATTAACATCTTAATTTCAGCACGCGCTAGACAAATTATAAGTTGCAGCAACGCAATAGATCATTTCAGTTTTCCCTTGATAGTTTGCATCTCTGACTTGACAACTTCCCTCCTTATCCAGGTGTATGAACTGCATCGGGTTTATAGAATACAGAGAGACCTGATGAAACAGTATCGACACGAAGAAATGCATGCATGCCCAAGAGTGGAAGATGCATCACGGAGAAACTCGCCATCACAGGTTCCACTGCATGGTGCGAAGATGATTGTTACTGCTGCTGTGAACAACGGAAAAGGCCAATCCTTGAAGTTCCTTAGGGAAGGCAGTGTCCAGTCTTCGCCAAATGGGTTTCCCTCAGGTGATGCTGCTTTGCAGACCAAACAAGGCGTGATTGACCTTGATCTTGGAGCTGATAATTGTTTTGAACATGACAACACATCAGATAACAAGCCTATAGATTTCCTTGGTGTACCATCAGATACAAAACATCAGAGTGGTTCTGGCATCACATTAGTTGGGGCGGAAGGTTTGGGGAGGTTTGGTCATAATAGTTCAACCTCTTTTTTGTCGACCACAGGTAATCTGGGAGGCCACCAGATTGCTGATCTGAATGAGCCGATTTTGGGCACGAATATGGGCAGAACAAATGGCTCAGTCTCTGGAGCTCCTTTATATTCCCTGGAGAACTCTTGGCAACAGTCTGTATGGAGATCAAGCATAACTAACAACAGTTTCAACAAAGAGTACTCCAAAGACAAGCGTACTAATGAAGGAACAAGCTCTAATTTCTTTGATACAAGTTCCAGGATAAAACAGGAGGAGAAACCATTCATCGATAAAGGTAATACTATGTTTGCAACTCTTTACTCTCTCTTTTCTGGTTACTCTAGTTCTTTCTATGTTTGCGTTGTCAACATCGTTAACATACATTCTTTACCATATTCGTGAACCACAAGTCAACCCACACTATGGGTTCAGGTGTCACTGAAAATTTTGTGGAAACGGGGCAACCAGCCTGCCACATAACATGACCCCATAGGATGAGTTGAATGTACAATATTCATGGTAACTATGGTTACTGACATATTAGAATTAGCTCAACAGTATGTGCTGGTTAGCTTGTCATCGCTCCACGCCTCCATTTTTGTTTCCCCATTTTTTAAGCTGTTTGGTGTTGCTTGAACAATATCATGGCTACGTGCATCTCATGATGTGGAGGCCGAGAGGATAATCTTCCATTTTCTGAAAAGATAGTGTGCTCTACATGAGAACTATATTTCCTTAATTATGCCTTTTTTTAAGTTCTCTTTTTTGTACTGCACATAGCTGGCGTGAAGCTGTGAACTATTATAGGGTTTATGTAGGATGGTCTGTTAGTTCAGAACCAATCTATAGGTCTATAGTAATCTAAGGGTAACATAATGGCTATTTCTGTGATTTCCTGGATCATACTGCCGGATAGCTATGTCCTGTGTTTGGGCGCAGTTTGTTTTTGGGGTGTCGTGTGTACCATATGGTTTGCTCTTGTGCTACATGTGGTTACTTTGCAAAGCATTATTAGAGCAAAGGAAGCATATTTTGATGTTCTCTATAAATGCTAGCAGTAGCACATTTGTACTTACAGTAGACTTGTGATAATCATTCTATCTCGTTCCAATTCTTCAGGGAAACATGCCAGCAACGGAAGTTTTGTCGCACCCAGATACAGTGACACAGATGCACGGAAAACCTTCAATGTTGCTGCAAACATTAACCAGTTTATGTACCAGTCTCCCAATAGCTCAGCCGGATGGTTTTCAAGAAGTCCTCTCGAAGCCTCTGCTCTCAATATTTTTGCTAGACATGACCATCTACATCCTTCAGGTCTTAATACACTTGTTGCCCCAGTCGCTTCTCCGCACATAGGCCATCCTTCTGTTGCCTCTCATGTCGGTTCTTGCATAGTAGACCCAAGGAGCTATAACAACAATGCCAATGTCCAGTCATTTCCAAGTTTTAATGGATCCTCAACAGTTAATTCATATGCATATCTTGGTGCTACGAACCAAAGCATTGGAACCTGGACATGCAATCTAAAAAACATTAATAGTTCAGATGGTAGCTATTCTGGCGTTCCACTTGGTTCATTGTCTACCTCACGACCATTGCACCAAGCAGCAATTTCAAGTGACTTGAAGCAAAATAACAGGCTGATGTTTGAGCAACCAGCAGCACAACACTGCCATAAAGATCCTGATTTTGCAAATAGTAAGGGCAGAAATAACTTCAATTTGAATGAAGCACTGTCAGATGGTCAAGAAGACGTTCTTGTTGTAGAGCAAGGCGGAGTGTGTGCTGGCAGTTTACAACATATTGAAGGGGAGGGATCAGTATCTGGGATCTCTTGGCTTACTAAGAAAGCTTCATTTGGTGATTCCGCAAGTTTGGAAGAGCCAATGAAGATGTTTGAACAGTCATCTGCAATGGAGATGAAAATTAATAAAGACAGATCGGGAGCAGCTCCGGCAGCTAGCAATCTGCCAGATGCTGCGTCGACATCTGTACGCTGCGGAGCTAAGAAGAATACAACTCAGGAGAGTGCTGCATGTTTACCTCCTTCATGCCAGAAAGTTGTGGATATGGGCAAGCTGCTGAAGGTGTCATGACCAAGAAAAGTGGTGCAGCCATCCTGAATTTATTTGATCTGAACGATGATGTACCAAATGAAGATAATTCAGAGTCATCCATAGCGTCACATGAATACCATGTGACCTCCTCACAGAACAACCGTGCCAAGAAGCGTATGTTTGTGATCGATTTAGAAGTGCCAGCTTGTGAAGATGCTGCCGCCACAGCTGCAGCAGAGGACATTCTTGCTTTGTCAATGGATGTGCCAACCACAGATACACCAGAAAATATGTTGCAGTGGTTTGCGGAGCTTGCTCTATCAAGCAACGAACACAATGCCGGGGAAGTGGAGGTCCAAGGTTGCATCCGCGATTCCAGTGCTGATGATGATTTAGAATCGTTTGAATCGTTGACACTGAAGCTGGAAGAGACCAGGACTGTTGTTGGGTTCTGCAGCAGGCCACCGGCACCCACAATAGCAAATGATGAACACACCGTTTCACCCTTGACTCTCCTGACCAAGCCAAGGAGAGGCCAGCAAAGGAAGCGCCGGCAGAAGCGCGACTTCCAGAAAGATATCCTGCCCAGCATATCTTCACTCTGTCGTCCTGAAATCATCGAGGACATCCAGTTACTCGAGGGGTTAGTTCAGACGACAGGTGGATCCTGGGAGTCGAGTTTAACTAGGCGGCGACGGACAAGGGGTAAAAAACCCAAGAAAAAGCTGGAAGACACCATAGAAGAAGAAGAAGAGGCAGAGACCAGCCCGCCTGCAAAAGCTGACGAAGCGGGCTTAGAGGCCGACGACAGGAGTATGATTGGGTGGGGAAGAACAACGAGACGGTGTCGCAGACCGAGATGCCCGTCAGGTATCACGGTCTCGGCTGCGTCCTGAAATGTTCGGCGATAGATCGATTTGTGACTCAGTGGGTGTAAGCTTATGATAGTCAGTGAGTGTACATACTTGGCCGGTCAATCTGGCCTCCCATTCTTTTGGGTATGTAGGAACTTGGCGTACACTTTTCATGAAAAATTGTTAACATTAGTTCATAAGATAAATTCCTGCGCGCGGCTGCAGTAACCTTATTCATCCCTCAAGGGGTATAGATGAGAATTCTGCTGTGTTCAGTAGGTTGCTTAATCAAGTACCAGCATTAAGATTCTTTTTAGATAGTGGAAGGTTTTATTGCTCCCGGTCAAGTACGAGCAACTTTCTGGAAATAGAAGCTGGTTCTGCTTGTTCCGACTGACATGCGGTAGATCATAATCATGCTCATGGATAAATGCTGGAAGGTCTCTCTTCTTTTTTCCTTCCTCTGAGCAGTGAGATGTTAATGCATTTTACGACCTCGGATCAGATGTCATTAGTAGTACGCGATGGAATTGAAGTGAGAAAAGCCTGATTCGGTTATGAGTCGTACTCGCTGGGGGACGCACCTGCACGACGATGTGGTTGCCTGCATTGACTACTCCGCCGATATTAACATATTCACATGGCTCGCTGGCTGATGTCCTGGATATGTTTCTCTGTACCATTCGGTGACCATATTGTCACTTAACTTGAGAAAATAAAACAATAATTTCTGCCTCATTTGATCCCAATCACGAGGGACCTGGTTTGTTTAGTACTCTAGCTTGGAACTTGGAAGCACCCAAATCGCAATCCCAATCCCATGGAGACCACTGGGTGCATCAGATCAGATCCCACGGTCGTGGGCACAGGTGCGGGCTTCTGTGTGGGGGCCCGCCCAGGGTTCCAAAAGAGGTTGCTTTCATTCACAGGAAGGGCCAGCAGATAGGAGTGGATATGATATCGATGTACACAGACATACTCGCATGCACAGACACATCACACTGCTGGTGGGCCCACCGGGGGATCGGGACGCGCCATAAACAGAGGGGGAAAGGGGATCCTTCCTGCCTGTACTGCCTGCAGTGGTGGTGCTGTAGTGGCCATGCTCCCATGACCAATGCCTTCTGTTCGGTCAGTATGTACAGTGTGCAACTACTAGTACAGTAGTACTCCGTAATTAGTTTGTGTGCGTGTCCAGCTTGTACAGGACCAGGCAGGGAGGCGTGGTCGCTACAGTAGCTTATACAGGAGTAGTACATTTTTTTCTCAAGAGTATATACGGGTGTACACTAAATGTCAAATGACGTGGTACCCAATGGCACCCCCAAACGGACAACCGACATGTCTGTTTCGTCCATTTCGGTCTATGTCCTATTTGATATACACATCTTTATTACTAGATCATCTTTAACGCACAGATAAATTACGCAGCAAGGCAACAAATAACATACTTCGCTCAATAATTCAAATTCGAATTTGAATAATCCTATAATATATAAATGGTCCACCAAAATATGGACATGAAAATACTCGTTTCTTTTGCGAATTCATACGTTGTTGTCTTGTTGATGAACACATTGATCATGGATTTGCCGATGCATCTCGAGGTAATCTTCGAACTTGGCCAATGCATGCTCGAACTCAACCAAAGGGCCCATGAGTTCCCAATCTTGATCATGGACTCGATCATCATACCATCCTCCACAATCATCGTGTGCATAATCACACAAGCAGTTAGGTATAAGTACCTGCAACCACACCAGTGAGAGACCCCCACCACCTCCAATACACCCGTAGGACGCCGCAGATTCATGCCGGCCCCCAAACACCTCGGATGTTGGGTCCACCACCTTTGCGGTCGACGTGGTGGCATGGGAACTGTCAAGGTTGTGAATTTTGTGGCGATATTAGGGGGTTTGCTCCGGTGTCGCCTTAAGGAGCGACACGCAAGACTCCCATATCAACGTCGGTGTCCACTCAATGAAAAAAAAATTCCTAAACAAATTTATGGAGTCTATCCAATTGGAATAACTACTCTACTCGAATACTATTGCATGTCTGAGTGTGCGATCACAGTATCACAGACACAATTTTGTGTGTGTTGATCCAATCTACCCCCTTTCTCTTTTGAGTGATGAATGATCTATCACACATAGCACAAGGAAAGTAGCACAAAGATGTTAAGGGTGAAAACTAAAAGGTAAAAGTGGAATATAATATTATTTGGATTATATACAACAATCCTGTAACACACATAGGAGTAACAAACAAAGCACAAGGTAAACGAGAAAAAAAAACATCCTCACACAGCACAAGGAAGAAGCTTTCAGGTAAAGCAACCCTGTCAAACATCACTCTTCACCGAAGAGCTGTAGCCATCCTGGTCATCATAGTACTTGGACCATAGCATGATCCCACCATACTTCCCTGCACTCTTGATCATTGGGAGAACATCTGACTTCAGATCATCAGCTGGGATGAACCCGCTTCCGGCCGCCTGGGGCGAGGCCGGGAGGCCAAGGAAGATCTGCTTGGCTGGAACTGTCAACCACTGCTTCCATGAATCTGCAAGGTTGGCAGTGCTGCCGGAAGCATACTGGCATGGAGCGTTGTTGTAAAACTGCACCCATCTCTACAATATCTAATCTAGCAGGGAATAGCGAGCTGTGATTGCGTCCACGTGCCCAAGCGTTATTTGTTAGCGCAGTAAACGTCGGTTCGATCGAACGCGAGTACGCGTATACGCGTCTCTTCGAGTGAGCTCATTTGCCTGCGTGTAGGTAGGTGTCCAGGTCGGTTCGTCGTTTGGGAGCAGCATGCATGACGCGTGTGTTTCTTCCTTATATATTCTTCCTGCCTGCTCTGCCTTCTCTCTTCTCGCTGGTTCTATTCGGCGGCTGCGGCGGTGGATTTGGGTATCACCGAAAGCACAGCAAGGCCCCTCGCCTCCTTCCCTGCGCCGGGATCCGCCACTCCCACCGCGCGCCACCTCCTTCCCCGCGCAGGGCGCCACGCCCTCCACCGCGTGCCGTCCCACCTCCTCCACCACGCATCGTCCAGACCTCCCACGTGCAGCCGGCAGGCCACCGGCTGCCTCCTCGCGAGAAGCGCTCGCCGCCCCAGCTTCCCAGTCGCCTCCGCCCCGCCTCCATGGTCGCTGCCGACCGGGCTACCCAGTTACCACCGCATCTCCCTCATGATTGCCGCCGACTTGGCTTCCCTGACGCGTCCGGCCCGGCCCCAACACCGCTGGCCAGGTCTCCCTTGCTCCAGGGCGCGAGCGCATCTAGATGCCCCCTGCCAAGCTCCGGTGCGCCCCCTCCAATTTCGTCCAAGCGTGTGTGACTACTGCAGCGCTTCTCAACCTCAGATGCGGCAATTTTGGGCATGCAACCCTGCACCTGCTGCAGCCCAAAGTGCTACTCCGACGACCAAGTGCGCCAGCCTTGTCCGCATCTCTCTGCACATCTTCCACAGCGGTTGTCTGTCGGCGGTAGAAGCACACACCTTTGGCCGGCATTCGCTTCGGGCTCGTCAATCTCACAATATCTGTCGGGGCTCATCAAGAGGCAAAAAAATTCCTGCAGCGCTCCAGGGGCAGTACACCATGTCTTGTACCTGAAGTTTAGCACAAACAGTAAATTCAGATTTACGATCCTATTTTCTATAATACCCCCATCTTTGTTGTGTCTCTAGGGCCCAGACCGGCCTACTGCCGATGCTTCTCTTTTAGCTCCGTGTGCGTGTCAGCAACTGCTATAGCTGTACATGTGAGCCAATTATTTCCAATCCTTCATAATTCGTCATAGGCCAGAGAATAGTCATCCTCTGATTTTTGTTGTCATGTTTGAGAATGTTGACGTTAACAACACAACAATATATATCTGAGTTCTATAATATTGGGTAACACACAACACGGAGATTCCATTTTACTGAGTAATGATGGTTGAATGTAAGGTCAAGTTCAGGCCGTTCTAAACTACAAGCCAGAATTGTCGAATAAATTTGACTTAATTATCATATTCTTCAAACTGAGCACATCATAACTTCCTAAGCTAATACAAGTGAAATCGAACTATGTACTTTTGTACTGAAGATTGATTAACTATTGTGGCAATTGAAATAATAGTAAATTATATTCTTATACTGTCATGTATGACCTCTATTCATGCTTCAAGATTTGACAGAGACGAGGTTATGTACGCGCTTCCGGTAGTTCCCCGTTAGTTGTGTGCTTGCAGAATTTTAGAATATGCTGTTACTTTATGTCTTTTTTGTCTGATTAGTCTACGAAAAATATACATACAGAAGCATGTACTATTAGACTACAGAAGTAACCTAATATTTGCTCAAACTATTTTCTTGTGCCTTTCAGGACATGTTGATCTAACTTTATAACATATGAACAGCTCCAGATTTATTGGGAAAGGAAAAGCGTTCTACCAAAAGTTGGGACTCCATGCTCGATCTATCTTATTTGAAAATGCTGAAGTCATGTTATTTTGTCCCACGAAAAAGCTATCTTACTTACTTTTCAGCTAGGTTTTTGAACTGACAAAGATTGACCTTGTGCTAAAATCCTTCAAGTCATGGTGAGAAAAGGTTAGTTCTCCAATACATGCTTATTCTATCTTCTTCTTCATTAAATATTTAGTACATTTACTGCCTTCACGGGATGGGAATAATGGACTTTGGCTGTTGGTTCATTCGGATGCAGTGGCATTCATGGTGGACAATTAAGTTAGTAGCTAATATTGTACTATATCTACATTGTTTACTCAGGAAAACAATATGCATACAGAACAGCTGTCTCCTACATGAGAACAATGGATCGAGCGTATCACTTTCAGCACGATCAATGTTGGCGGGGGATAGTGGAGCTGTGGCCTGAAGCCCTGAATGAGAGAGTCTACAAGCTTCATTGTGACATAATCTGCAAGCTTCATGGTTGTCCAGATTGTATACAGTCAAATCTTGAAGTTACAAGGATGCCAACATATGAGATTATTTTCAACGCACTCAGTTCTGCATAGGGGATAAGCTCAGCGACATGTATTGGGCAGTGACTTGGAAGATAACATAGACTACCCAACTGAAAAATTGTAGGTGTAAATGGTCAAGAAACATTTACATAAAGTGCACCTTTTCCTTTTGTTTTTCTCTTCATATTTTTTCCTTTAACTGGATTAGGCTTTCACAGTTCTTATGTGGCCCACCATTTTTTGAACTCCTTTCATGTTGTGCTACAGGGGATGTGAACGCCCTGTTGAAACAAAGTTCTGAAAGCCAGGGTCATGCCTGTGATACCAGAGCATATAAATTCGTTGAAATACCTTAGTAATCTTTGTTGTTGAAGTCTCATGATTCAAATTGTTCCAACAACATTTATTTGAATTTTCACTAGGTCAGAGGTGAAATGATATTGTTCCCCAAAGAACTGAATCTATATGCCTCTGGTATACTATGATTTGATTTCGATGAGCCGTTTAAATACAAGAGCATGTAGTTGTTTAGCTTCAGTGATCCCCATCCGCATGAAAGCCAGGGGATTACACTTCATAAGTGGTAATATTTTGACTTGCCTTCTTTAGTAATATTCAGTGGACAATATATTCAGTTGATTTTAATTGAGTTTCATTAACTATTACTTATTATCAGTAGTTGATCCCAATTAGTAGCTTAACTTGGGTATCATGTGTACAAGTTTCTTTCGTGGATGCCTAGGTTCTACTGAAACTTATATTTTGTCAACTTGCCTGATCGAACTTTTGTTAATAAGAAATATAGAGCTTTTGGTGTGATGTGTGTATTCCGCTTCCATCCACCAGTTAACATGCCTGGGCCAAAATCATTTGCTACAAAGCCAATAGTTCAAGTCTTCTATTGGATCATATGATTTTTAATCCAATGATTGGTGGAAGTGGAGACGAGTTCTCATGTTTATGGGTGGAGAATGAGGAACCTGGTTTGGTAACAACAACTAGAGTACACGAGCTACTGAATATACAGGAGATATACAAAAAAAAAATTACCCTGTTCTCAATATTGTCTTTTATTGACTTCTAAGTTTTTGTTGTTTAGTGGCCCAATACTACTATTGTGATTTATTCGCCATTTTCATGAGTAAAAAATAAGTGACCTTGAGAGGTGAAGGTGACTTGTGTTGTTAAAACCGCTACATAATTGTTGCAATGATATTCGGGTTGCCATTCTTTCTCGCTGTCATGTTCTTAATGGAGTACTCCAATGCATCATAAGATCCAAAATAGGTGAACCACAGTGTGATTTTAGGGAAGATTTATCCATCTGCAAACTATTGATTTGGACCTAAAGGATCTCTAGGTTACCTCTCTATAGGATAGCTGGTTTCAATCATGTTTGTTTGACAAGGCAAGTGCTAGGTTTGTCAGCAATAGTTACTTAATCGACGATCCTACTTTGGGTGAAAAGGAGAATTCGTGATAAATACAGACAAGAGATGGGAATTTTCTACAGAGGCTTACTTCATTTGCTATGGATTAATTGATACAAAATCTCCTATTTCTATCAGCACAAGACCACCATTGATTGCGTTGTTCCATTACAAACACCATAACTCTTACACTGCGTTTGGTTGCAGGGAATTGGGGCAGGGAATTGGAATTGGGGTCGATTCCACCGATTCCGCTGTTTGGGGTGGCTTGGGAATCCTCTCGTGGAAACGGCCCGAGATTCCGCGGCGGAATCCTCATGTACAAACTGACCGCAAAACATTCCCAGCTCACCAGCTCGGAATCGCTGGGAAACGTCTCCCTCGTCTCCCTCCCGTCTCTGCTCCGCCGCGTGCCCCCGCCGTCTCCCTCCCGTCTCTCCGCCGCCGCCCACCCCTGCATCTGCCTTCCCCCGCCGCCGCATGCTCCTGCTCTCCTCCCCAGCTCTCCTCTCCTGCCGCCCTCCCGCACCCATGCTAACCCTAGATCGACAAAAGGGAACGACGGCGCCTCCTGCGTGACCTCTCTGTTCGACACCTCGAGGTGGGCACGGCGGTGGCGGCGGCGACGGCCGAGGAATCCCTCCCTCCTCCCGAGCTCTCCTCTCCCGCCGCCCCCGCACGGGAGGGAACGAAGGCGCCTCCTGCGCGATGGGAGGGAGACGACGACGCCTCTGCGCGCGGTCACCGGCATCCAGCCGCTCCTGCCTCTCGCTCGCCGGCGCCAGGTGAACGCCTACGGGGAACGTCGGCCTCTCTCTGGCCCTTCCCTAACCTCTCGTGGCTCCTCTTCACTGTCCTGTTCCTTCCTTTGATTCCAACAGAAATTTCCAAACACATCCAAACAGTGGAATTGAATTAGAAGCCAATTCATTTCCATCTCGGATTTGGAATTGGTGTCCAATTCAATTCCCTGCTCCAATTCCCTGCAACCAAACACAGTGTTAGTTTCAGGGAAGTTAACAAACTTTTGAACTTTGGAAAGAACATCAACCAACCAACAATCACCTAGGAACACAGTTTGGAAAGAAATGAAATCCGAGGCCTTGATTATTCAGACAATTGAAAAATCCTATTTTGGAAAGTTTATGGTGTGCAAGGTCTAACTTTTTGATTGTGGCAAAAAAAAATTTGTGCATCTTTACATTAAAGACAGATCGCTCTTGATTGTCTTGACAGATAAATGTGACTTTCTGATGCCAAGTAACGAGACCTTGCATTACTGGATCCTGACCCTAGCCAAAGTGAATCATAGGAATGTAATACACTAATATCTTTTGACCCAAGTGAATGAAGACTCTGATGTTGTAGCATAGGCTGAAGTTGTCCAACGTGTGATGTAAAAGTGATTTACTATATGCACAACTCCGTACTGATGTTAGTTTCAGTTCCCCGCTTTAAGTTATTTGTTGAAATTGATTGTCAGCTTCAGTTTTCCCGCTTTAAGTTCTTTGTTTCTTTTCAAAATATTTAGGCTTTGTTTGCTGGCCAGGTGGGCTAATTGGGAGGGGGTGTCCTTGTTGGAGGGAGGCGATGCTTCCAACTACTTTACCCAGCGACCATCGTTAATTCACATGAAGATCGATCAGGCGAAAAATATTAGTTTTTGTTTTTCAGGATTATCACACATAATAATTAAATAACTTCATATGGATCTTCAAAATATTTTATCAGAAATTAACCAAACGGGCGCAGCGAAGCGCGCCTTTTCCTTCTAGTACATAGTCAAAGAGGCCGGTGTTGAGGGCGCCACCAACCCATGCATCAGGGAAAGGGCACTGTGGAGCGGCGGTCAGGTACACTCTCCTGGCGGAGTTGCTATACCCTTTCAGGTACCTCGCAAGATCATCCCAGTGCAGGGGTGTGCCGCCCTCGATGTCGAAGTCGACGCCGTCCAGGACCGCGTCGCCGAGAGGCCGTGAAGACGACTTGCCTCCCAAGAAGTTGTTCCACAGGTACGTCGCGACGTCCTTGGCGTCCTGGGACGAGTTGAGGTAGTAGTCGCCCGCTCCACCGCCGATGGAGAGCATGACCTTGACGCCACGGCTCTGGCACGCCTTGATGTCGGAGCTCTGGCCGGCGCAACCGTTGTTGGTCGGGTCGCAATGGCCAGCTAAATTGATGACCGGCGACATGCCATTGCCGAAGGCGGAAAGGAAGGCGATGTTGACGAACTTGTAGTTGCCGGTGGCGCAGGTTTCCGCCAGAGTGCCCTCGCCTCCATTCTGGCCCCAGTAGATGGAAATGCCGCCGGCTTCCGACCCGAGAATCTGCGCAGCGGCTACTGCCACCACGACCAGCAGTTGCAGCAGAGATGATGTGTTAGCCATTTTCTCTGTTGGTGCTCTCAAATGGTATGTTTTCCTGTCCTGCGTGTGATCAGTTTGGGCCCGGAGGGTTGGCTTATATACAAGGGGATTCGGAGTGTGAGATTTTCTACTCGTATTGTTTATGCTCTTGCGTGTCTTGTTGGGCGGATGGATGAACAGCTGCAGCTTCGAATTAACGGCGACGGCATTCTTGATTTTGTTCTACTTGAACTGTTGAACGGAATAGCGTGCAAGGCACCACTCACCAGTGTAGAATAAAAATAAATTGCACTCCAGCTCTGTATTGGAGATGGTATTGAGAGACTGCTGGGCGGGACAAGTTTCAGCTTGCAAAAAAATACGGCTTTTGGTATTGCACGTGCGGCGTGCCTTCCACTTCTGTCTTTTTTTTGGTGGAGACGGGCTGGCACGTGAGGCGTGTCTAAATTTCACATACTACGTTTTTTTTTTTGCGAGGGAATTTGCAATTACATCCGGCCAAGATTCTTACAGAAAAGCCCAGAAAACAAAGAAATTACAAGTAAGTCCTTCCTGAGCCCTGGCATCGTCTTCATCGCGCACGACGTTACGCCGGCGAAGCCTGCCGCATCACCTCCGAAAACTTGGACTGGGAGGCCCCCCATCGCGGACAGGGAGTCGACGCTCCTCGGTGCCGCAGCACCTCCACCCTGCACGACGGACGGCGACACCACCTTGGCCGCCATGAAACGCATCTTCCAAGTCGTCAACCGCCGGAGCCGCCTTCTCTCGGACTCCGGCGAAGGGGGAGCCCTCTCGATGACTCCGGGGAGCCGCGAACAAGGGCTGGACGGTAGATCCGCGGCGGAGCTCCCACGGAGCCGCATCGACGGAGGGGAAGACCACCGCCACCAAAAGCACTCCGGCGCCACCACTTCCACCACAGCGCCACCGGCTACCACACCACGACGCACACCTAAGCTATTCACATAGCGGGATCCGTGGATTCCCCGTCCTCCCGCCGCCGGAGCGGCCGCCGGAGGGCGGGGAATCCGGCGAATCGTCGGCGGTGAGCCTGTGAGCACGCGGTCGCCCAAGAAATCGCCTTATCTCACTGTAGAAGGGGATAAGGAGGGAGGTCCAACTCTCCAGTCCAGAATTTTTCACATACTACGTTGTACACATACGCACTGCAAGAATCCAAATCTGGCTGTCGGAATTACGTCAAAGTAGAGATGAACTCCGCGATCGTCGTTTTTATAAATGGCCGTCCGATCGATCGTCACTCGAGGAGTTTTGAACACCATGCATGCCGTGTGTCTGTGAAGTCAAAAACCGGTTTGTGTGCCAAGCACGTTCACATCGATGCATAGCATAGCGACTCAGGGTACACTACCGACCGAATCATGTGAACTGAACGATCGCGTCAATATTTTTATTTAGGGTCGCCCTAACATTGTCCGACAGTAGAACTTCATATACTCACTCTATTCCGGTTTATAAGATGCATTTGACAAATCTCTTAGACCTAGGCGAATGGGGATTGGCCATGCGAAATCTATCTCTCCACTATTTCACCCAATTAGCATTCTCATATTTAATGACAATATTAACTAGAGAAAGGCCAAACCCAATCAGTTTTCTTGTTGTTCTTGGGAAAGGCCAAAACCCAACATTAACCGCTCTTAATAAATGCTAATTGTTGCTTATTTTTGGTAAAACCGTGTTTTGGAATTGCATCCTATAAACCGGAATGGAGGGAGTATGATTTATGCATCGTCAGATATAATTCACATTGAATGTACGAAATACTCAATTAAGCATTAGTATATGTAAAAAGGAAAGTTTTGGCTAGGTTAAACAAATAACAGGAAAGAAAATGCTTCGCCTATGGCCACCTTTACTCTGTCTGATATTTTGCTCATGAGAAGGTACTTCATGTTCAATATGTGGAATATCAACATAATACTCGAAAGGGAGAACTTGCCTGTGGCAAGATGGTTAGTTGGGTGGTTGTACCCCTAGCCCACCAGAGTTCAAACCCCAGGTTTGACGCTGGTGTTTCTCATTTAAGGCGGAATATTCTTCAGTGGGAGGCGACGTTCCCGTCGACAGCGAGGCGCCCGTGGTGACTTCGTCAATCTCAAGACTCGACCCGCCGACTCAGTCTCTCGGAGGTGCTCATAGGGGTAGGGTGTGCGTGCGTGCGTTCATAGGGGTGAGTGTGTGCGCGCGTATATGAGCGCTTGCGTTGTACTGTGTTTCGCAAAAAAAAAAAAAACATAATACTCGAAAGGGTAGTATGCAGGTCGATGTCGATAGAACAAAATCCCTCCTAAACAATGTTGGGAACATATAGAACAGAAGCAATCCTGGAAAAACGACGCATCTACAGGAACACATAGAACATAAGCAATCCTCGAAGAATGATGCTCTCCACGACAAGAGCCATAAAAAATGGCGGGTAACAATCGGAAATCTAGGTATCGATAATATACTAGGAACTACGGATCATGGGTACGAAGAACGTATCAACCATAACCTAAATGTGACATCTGATCAAGAAAATACAAGGGAAGGAGAGGGATATGGACTGGGGTAAACCTCGTAGGCGGCACAGATGCAGGGCATGGGAGTCAAGCAAGAGAGTGAGCAACAAGGGTCAACTTTTGCTTTTTATACGTAGGGATGGTCATCCCAGTGCCTTTCGCTCTGGTCCTAGGATTAACGTTTTTTTTTAAAGGTGGTCCTAGGATTAACTTGATCCACGCGAATTAATGAATTGTGTTTCTTGGGCCTTTAAAGTCATGCATGGAACCGCTGTGGAAAAATGTTAGCCCGTGCCTGCGGGGATGCTACCGTGGTCACGGATCTAGTCCGACCGTAAGGCAGAACTGGGCCTTCCATGAGAGGCATAGAACAGGAAAATTTTGGATGCGGAGAAAATCTAGTGGGAGCTATAAAGAAATTGGGATTCGTATAAAAAAGTCAGATCGAACATAGATATTGACAAATTACAAAAGTAATACGGGAACATTATATACAAGGTGGGAACCAACTAATAAGATATCAGATCGATCAAAGATATGAAAATGGCAAACGGAAAAAGGAAACACAAGATGCAGAGCACAAGACTTGAACTTTCGTGACCGGGCAACCAAACACATCTAGGAATCCACATGACTATACTGTCGGTCAGAAATTATGTGTAGCCATGCTAGCGTGGGCCCAAAATGTTTCAAAATGAGTATAGTTTGTATTGAACTTTTATATTTCTCTATTTTTTAACATTTTACAATATTACAAATATTTTTTTTGATATGTTGCATATTTAACATAACTAACAATGTTACTAAATATTAGTTGGTGTGCTTTTTCTTTGTGTTGAATATTATTGAAATATATTAATTTGTATTTTGTAACAAAATTCATTTCTAAACCATTTATTCTACGATAAATAATTTATACTTGATAATAATTTTTAAAGAGTATATATGATCTAACAAATATCTCAATAAAAGTTTTTAGTGTATGATTAAAGTAAGCATATTTACAAAAAAATTAGACTATTAAACGAATCTATAACATATATTCGTTACTTTTTTTGTGAAAAAATTGCTAGTAAGTAAAAGTTTATAAAAGTATGCATTCTCCGTATTTGCTAATGAAGCGACATATATTTGCTTCGAATAATAACCAATGAACACAAAATGGTGTGGATTCTAATATGTCTGCACGTGTGAATTTATTATTTGATATGCTCTTATGATTATCTTCGTGTATACAAGTCCTACACCAATTTACTAAATAAAAATGTCTTGTACAAAATCGAACATAAAATCTAGTTAAATATGTTTTCACGAAACCGGCAAGACTTAACCAAAAAGATAATTAACTAAAATCGTTGAATCCGGCCGCAATTTTTTGTTATTACTTACTAGGAGGCACTTGATGTATATTTTCTTCAGCAAGTAACTATTTTATTACGTTAAGATGCACACGTGATTTTTCACCATCTTTAATTTACGTCTTTGTCCATTAAGGCACTAATATATACTGAAATTTATGGGATGAGCTTGTAAAAATGACATTGTTACATTTATTCTTGTTAAATATTTTTAATTCATAACTATAGGATAATATAATTTCGACATACTGAAAGTAAAAAAAACATGGTCAAATTGTGCATTGCTGACTAGAAAAAACAATCATACTTTAAATTTATACATAATGAGTATTAAGTTGAGTTCTTCTTTGTTCTTCCTCTCTGCTCCCCATAAGCATTAGTTGGTTTTGTGGGATTAGAGAGTGAAGGATTTGACCACTTCCGGTGGTTTTGCCTTTTTGCATCAGTTTGAGTTCTCCACGGTGATACGTGGAAAAGTGAAGTTGAGAAGCTCGTTACTCTTGGGTATGTGGAGTGCCTAGAGCTTGTCCTCTTGGGTACATGGAGTGCCATATACGGCCCTTGTTCATCTCGAAGTTTTGGTGGCTCACGGGATTGTTGGGAGCCTACAATTGAGTTATGGAGTGTGGCTCAACCTTGTGATTCTTGTGGCTTTGGGAGCCATGGGAATTCGGTGGGAGCCTCCAATTAAGTTGTGGAGTGTGCCTCATCCTTGTAAAGGTTTCGTTGCCGATCTCAAGGGCAACATATAGTGGCTCGTGGCACTCCACATGGATTGGTACACGAAGGAGATTACAGTGTGCCATTGACGACTATTCGGGATCACTTTGTGACTCCGCACCGCTCCAACGGAGACTAGCTTCCATTGGGAAGTTAACTTCGGGATAAATCATCGTCTCCAAGTGACTCGGTTATTTCTATACCCGAGCTGCTTACTTATGCAATTTACATTGTGATAACCATCGAGCTTGAAGTTATATATCTTGCTATCACATAGTTCCTTATCTTGCTTAGCATAAGTTGTTGGTGCACATAGGTAACCCAGCATATTTAGGTTTTGTGTTTAATAAATTAAAGGCTAGTTTTATTCCGCATTTATTCAAGCTTAAACCGTAATATTTTTAACCGTCTATTCACCCCCCTCTCTAGGCAACATCCGTGTCCTTTCAGTGCCCATCGGCGTCAGTTTGGGGACAAGCTGATACTCCAGGGGTGTTGTCACGCGTCTACACCTGCTCAAGGATGTGAAGGAGAAGCAATGGACGGAGGCTCGCCAACAGATTCGAGATCAGCATCAGACGACCCAAGAGATTCATCCAGGGAGCAGCGATAGTGCCACTATAGCCATGAAGTGAGCTCGACTAGCCCTACATGTAAGACCGGGCATGTCCAGGAAATGGGCATCGATTATTGTAATGAGATAATAGACCCAATTGGGCGAACCTCTCTCTTCCTCCTCTCGCTCGGCGTTCAACCTCAGCGAGACCGTGAGATCCTTGTATCCTTGTGACGATTGTGAGGGAGTAGATCGTTGGTGCCACACGCGACGGTCCAGGTCGCGCCGAGAATCTGTGTGTTACCTGCTAGGCGTCTGTGATGTGGCACACCTACCACCGTTGTTCCTTTTTTCGGTTGGACTAGGGGACGCAAGCCCTATGGTGCAGGCTTTCTCGGCGGACCGAGACCATTTGTTGGATCAACACACTGGATTAAAAGCGCTAATAATTTTTTCCCTCCCCCTCACGCTTACCGTGAGCTTCTTTTCCCCCCTTTTCTCGTTGTGCTATTTGTCCTTCGATAAAAAACGACAAATCTGATGTTAATTGAAATTTTAGCTTGAAATAAACCATTCAAGAAAATAACTTCAGATCTAACTTGTTTGCTCAACGCCCCGCATCGTGCATCGAGTGTTGAGGTTGCATGGCTCAATGCCCGAAGTTGCGGCGTTGAGGTTCCGACAAGATTTCACACTCAAATTTGATGTGCACAGGGTCAAAGTCCTAAATTGGGGCGTTCAATTGTCTAAACTGAACACATGAACAAAGGTGTTGAGGTCAAAGGGGCCACCGCATCACTGAGAATCGAGCTTGAGTCAAGGCCGGCGCGATGGTAACGACATCAAGCCTAGAGCGAGTCGACGACAGCAGCAATGCGACTGGTCATGGCGACGCTGGTGAGGTGAGCCAGAACATAGGTGGTTGGATGGGCTAGGGTGGACAACACCGAGCCACCGACACTGAGAAGATGCTTCTAAAAAAAGAAGAGAAGCATACACAAGAGAAGATGTAGTGTCTCCGGGCCTAGTGGGATGGTAGGCCCGGCCACAAACCCGTTGTGTTGGCGATTCGAGTAGGGCGAGATGGCGAGGCAATGGTCAAGGGTTGTGTCGGCATCAACGGTTCTCTCCTCTTTCCCCCTCCGGTTCAGACAACTAAGTGACAGATCGACCATGGTACTGTTTATCTGCGGCTGATCACCAGATAGCAGGAACTGCCCAACTTACAATATGCTAATTTCAAAAGAAAACTAAAATGTACTAGGCGGGAAACAGGATTTCAATCGTGTCACTTCGCAGTTTGCAAGATAATGAGTCAATGACCAACTAAAAGTGAAGAGACCACCTTGCCCTCGTGGCAATTGATCCAAGTCGAGCAATTTCCCCCCGCCCAAATTCCCCCGACGCGCCGGCGGCCGCGTTCATCCCCAAGCTCCGCCGCCTCCACCGCTGCTCGGGGGACGCGCCGAGGCCGGCGGCGGCGTAGTTCTCCCCGTCATCCGCTGCGCTGTGGCACCCGTCTCCTCTTCTGCTCGGGGGACGGCAGCGGCAAGAAGCGGCGGCGCTGCCAGCTTCTCGGAGCGCACCGGAGAATTCAAAACTACAAAAGTCCCAAACTTTTCCTCCCGGAGCTCCTGGCTCCTACTTGCGAAGACCGCCCGATGGGGAGGCGGGGGCTGGCGGCTGGCGCCGGCGCCGTCTCCAGGGTTCGGTTCGCGCCGTCCTCCAACAACCTCATAGTCTCCTCCTGGGACTCGGTGAGATCTCTCTCCCCCCTCGTTATCTGGGTCTGTTTCGTCATTTTTTTTGTAGCCTGCCTCTACTTTTGGTTTTGTTTGGGTTCGAGGGCGGCGCAATTTGGTTAGCGAGTGCTTTCTCGAGCGTCTTTGGGGGAGATTCGCTTTAGCTCTCCCATTTGGATGCATTTAGAGATGCCTCATAGGGTTGCTGCACGAATTTTTGTTCTGCAGGGATTGCGGCTGTATGAGGCCAACACCTCCACGCTCCGGCTGGAAGCAAATTCGGAGGCGGCACTTGTGGACTGCTGCTTCAAGGATGAGTTTGTGGCGTTCACTGGCGATTCGGAGGGATCCATAGTAAGGTAAATTTGGCATGTGGAATCTACATAAGTACCATTGGGAACGCGATAGATTTAATGAAGCCCAGTTGAATTATTTCATCCGTATACTAATACATGGGCATGTGGAATCTACATAGCTACAATTAGCTTTGAAACATGCCAAACAGGGCATCGCAGTAGAAATTGTCTTATTCCCCTTTGTAATGATTTAATCTAAAATAGTTATGAAATTATAATTAGTTTGAGTAATATCTATCTACTGCGTTTGAAATTATAATTAGTTTGAAACATCCTAAACAGAGCACGGCAGCATACAAGGAAACTGGAAAAAAAATAGAAAAACAAATGTAACCACATTTATTTCACCTTATTGGCTTAGTCGCTTTTGTGTGCTCCTTTTTAGCTACCTGTTTTGGGTAATATTTGGCAGAAGAAAGTTCAAAATTGTGTCTTGGCCAACATAGAAACAGCTAATATGCAATCTTGTTTGTCAAAAACAGGCTTAGACTTTGTGCACCTATTACTTTCTACTGCAGTTTACAAACAAAGTTCAGCAACCGTGTACCATGCTCACATGAGAATTGACATTTCAACATACAAAAAGTTGTTAAGAATTACCCACAAGGCCACAACTATCTGTTTGATAAACCACACTGGCAGTGAGTTCATCTGTACAGTTCTAAAAATGTCCTGCTGCATGCTAAACAGTAGAAGTGGAGGATCTGGTCCATCCAATCAGAAAGATCTAATTTTACCAACGTGTTAAATACTTAAATTTAATGAATCCTGGTTGAATTCTATCTGTTACATGCATCAGAATATGAAGCGATCACTTCTCTCTCTCCAATGCATCATCTGTTTTGCCGCATGAACATATTCCGATATTTCCATGTTAAGTTAAAAAACAAACAAACCACCTGCTTAGAGCATCTCCAAGAGCATGTGTATAAATGCCCTGGATTGGTAAAAACTGAAATTTTAGCAATCTGAGCCAAAAAACATGCTCCAAGAGCTATTGTAAAAGTGGTCCCCCCTCTCAAATTTTACCAAGCTTGGTATAATTTGGCTCCAAGTTGCTATATTTGGCAATCCAAACTCATCCTCCGAGGAATGGTAAAACGAGGCGGGAGAGGAAAACCGCCGAGCCGGAAGTTTCCGCGCCCGCAACCCCGCTCGCGCCGCCGCCGTCTCCGGCCACCACGTCGGCCATGGAGGGCACCGGCGAGCTTCCCCAAGCGCCCGACCCCACGCCGCCTTCCCCTGCCTCCGGCCCATCCTCTCCCGCGCCCCCGTCGCCGCCACAGGCCCGCCCCGCCCGCGACCTCGCCGCTCGATTCCGACGAAGGGAGGCCCGGCGCCGCCCGCCATGGCCGTGGCCGTCGCCGCCCGCCTCGTCCTCGACCTCTCCGCCTCCTCCTCGACCTCCTGCACCACCGCCTCCTCCTCGATTGGAAGCCATGGCGCTAGGGCCGTGGCCGTCGCCGCCCGCCGCCACCAGCGATTGACGGACGGGGACGGGTCCATGGCGCGCGGTAGAGGGTGGCGGAGGGCAGTGAGCGGCGGGAGCGGAGGGCCGGCGCGATTGGGGCCGCCAGCGTGCGGTGGAGGGCAGCGAGCGGCGCGCAGGAGACAGAGGTAGAGGAGTGGTGGGGAAAAAAAGAGAGGAGAAAAACAAGACCCAATGACAGGTGGGTCCCACGGATTTGGCTATCCAATTTTACCAATGCTTGTAAAGCTGAGAGCAAAATGGATTTGTAAAGCTTCTCTCTCCTATTGCTAAAACGAGTTATACCAATCCATTTTTACACTTGCTCTTGGAGATGCTCTTAGGTCATGTAATGGTTGAGGTGTCATTTATTGGATTGAATGTATATTTGCAACATTATATGCTTATATATGTCACACAAAAGAATAATATGTATAGGTTCAACACTCATAGATTCCAGTTTGCAAGATATACGTATGTATTTATTAAAAGGTGGAGTTGCATTTGCTATACTACAATAGTGCTTCCTTGTCCCTCTCATTGGATAGTCTGTAACATGATGTTTATGGTATTACTAAGAACACATGCTTTTCTTTCTATTTTTAGAAGATCCTATTTTCTAATAGCAATATATTGAGGAAGTGTTAGTAACATGCTTTTCCTACATTTCAAATTACTACGTGTATGTACGGTTGCATGTTCAAGCTGTTACCGAACCATTGGTTTTACTGTGTTTTTCCTCCCAAAACTAGCCTGTGCAAATCAAGCAGATGCATGGGTTTATGAATAGTTCATTAACATGAACTGATAAACAACAGAGTTCAAAACAACCCTAAGCCCTGTCCCCAGGCCAAGTCTCAAAACCACCAACTTCGACTCCAACACCACCCCTTGCAGGAAATTCAGAAGTAAAATTTTACAAGCCAAGAAGCCCAAGCAGATGATTTTTTTTCTGCAGTAACACAATTAAGTATGCATCAAAACTAAAATACTCCTTCCGATCCGTTATTTCTGTCGATGGGAAAGAACATACGAAGCATAACTCGGTAGCACAACCCGCGACGCTTTTTTCGGATCAGTGGGAGTAGTAAAGTTTGGTGTGCCTCAGTCTCTGCTGTTCAACATGATACACTAACAAATAATGTCTCATTCCTGTTCTTCTCTATTTTTTATGGGAGCTTCATGCCTTAGTATTTATGCTCTGGGGAATATTCCCAGGTATGATTTGCATTCAGGGGCTCAAGATACAGTGGGCCTGCATGACGATGCCGTTGTTAGCACTGAGTTCTCCCAGACCACTGGTATGTTACAATGCCAATTTTAATGATCTCCTGTCTGATTTCCTGGATGTTTTCCCTGGAGCATCAGATAACTTTATAAAACATAGGATGTATTGTATCGTCATTTACTAAATAGGAAATTATTCTACGGACCTAAGCTTTCTTAACCCAGTTCAAACTGCAGCACTGGGATGAGAGTGATGGGATGGTTTAGTTTGATATCGTAGTTTGTAGCTGTAAACTATAACATCACTGATTGATATCAAATATTTATGTACTGTTTTTTTTTCATAAATCGAAACAATCGACATTGCTTCTTAATGTATTTAGTTCAACCATTGGAGCTTGCATTTACTAATAGTATGTGTTACTGTTTTTTCAGGTCAACTTGTAACTTCTAGCCTTGACAAGAAGTTATTTTTCTGGGACACAAACACAAGAAGTGTAAACCCTAACAACACTTTAATGTTAGATTCAGTGGTGGCATCACTTTCAGTCTGTGACATGTATATATTAGTCGCAGTTGAGAGAGATGTTTACTGGTATGACATGAGGAATCTAACAGGACCGATGAAGGCAAAAGATTCCCCTTTGAAGCATCATATACGATGTCTTCATGCTTCTGAACAGTGGAAGGGTACGTACATTTCACTTCTCTCTGTTCAAAACAGAATCCTAAAAGGAGCCGATGTTTGAGTTTAATTCCTCCAGTTTACTTTAAAATATTCACAAGGTGATTGCCTGTTGATCTATCCACTATTGATTTTCAAGGACATGAATGTGCGCTATTTGTTGATCTGAACTAGTTGTTTTTGAACTAAAGATATTTAATTTCTGATTAATGGGTACACACTTTTTCTTAGGTTATGCTGCTGGATCTATGGATGGAACTGTTGCATTGAAGTATTTTGACCATGAAGTAGACAATGATATGGGGTTAGTTTTGGTACTTCCTTTCTGCTCTTCTTTGTCCAGTTTATTTGCACGAGGATGATATACAAATCCGTAGTTGATATTATAGGCCTCTATCTCATATTGCTTCTCTTGTTACTTGTGGAAGTATCTATTTTGCATTCATGTAAAATGTAATAAAATCGTAAGATTAATTAGGAAAGGGCCAACTGTGGAGCAAAATTGGCATTTTTAAAGTAGAGGAACCAATCTGGGTCCTAGAACAAAGTAGACGCACCTAAAGTAGCAATGACCTCTGTAACTTGTTCAGATACTTGTGCTTTTGCAGGTATACTTTTCGATGTCATCCAAGATCAGGAAATGGAACATCCAATTTGGTTCCCATAAACAGTATAGCAGTTCATCCATCGTATGTTATGTAAATGTGTACATTTTTGTACTACAGTGCTTGTCGAAGTGAAACTAAATTTATATGCTCCGGTTGGCAGCAAGGAAACTTTTGTTACTGGAGATAATGAAGGATATGCCATTGTCTGGGACGCTATATCAAAAAAGAAGCTGCTTGAGGTAAAATCTGGTTCTTCCTAAAACTCACATCTTAGGCTGCTTGATCTGAAAGCAAGTAGTTTCATGGGTGGCACATTCACTGAATGTGTCACGTCACCTGAGAGTGGGACGTCTTACGCATATGTCTTCCTGCTAAATTTTGTCTATCAGCTAAGTCACTGTCATGGATAAACTGGGAAACATGAGCATCGTGGTAGGAATAGCATGCCTATTAGTGTATATTTTCCGAGGGGACAGTTGTAAAAGACTACTTCTCATGTTATGTTACACAGATGTCAAACTACCATTAGAAGAACCCAATGTTCTGTGAACGGAAAGAGGTGTGTTATTGCACATATATTTTAATGAAACATCTGGTTTATCAATATTATTCATTACTTCTTCAAAAAGTTGCAAAGTATGGAACGCTTGCTTATTTCTGGATTTAAGATTGTGCGTATTACATGATTGATGCTGGCATGGAGATCTAAACATAAAAATAGACTCTTGGTCCCTGTTTGTGATTGTTTCTTTCTCCATTGTAATTTTACTAGCATGCACTCTACTTTCTTTTTGATCTTTTGTACCTTGAAAGTGTAATAATTTTACCCTGCAGCTTCCTAGCTATTCAGGCAGTGTGGCGTCAATGACGCATAACCATGGTGGTCAACTTTTGGCAGTTGCTTCAAACTATACTCATCAAAGAGCAGATAGAGTGTGAGTGCTAAATCACAAATATTTTTATTGCAGTTATCATTTGTAACATTAGATTCATCTTGAATTTTGTAAAGCACAACAGCTACCATTGAAACACTTCTGCTAAAAATAATCGACATATTCACATGCCTTCCCTATTTACGAAAAAAAACTATGCCCATGAAATTTGCACCTACGAAATGTAGATTTGTCTTCACTTTAGGTTTGATGTGCAGTGTGCACTTGTCGATTTGGTCTTGCATAAAATGTTGCCTCATCCTTATTGAACTTGTTTGCAACTATGCTAAACATTGTTTTCGCTATCTCGTTAACTAAACACTTTACTTAATATTTTTGTCATGTTATGTTATTGGCATTGTCTTACCCTGGGTGCTCTGCACATTGATCATTGTATGCTTACGATTGGTACAAAGTTATTCTTGGTTCTTGGTGTAGTTATTTGTCGAGATCAGCATCGTAGCTAAGCGTTTCATCTACTGATCAAAACTTCATCATTACGCCTCTTTTTATTAGTAAGAAAGCATATACTAGCCTGTTTTGCTAACAGTTCACTTCCTTGCTTGGTCAGGGTGGAGGTGGAGGGGCACCAAATATATATCGAAACAAACAGTGCGGAACTCCGAAGGAAAGACTACCAAGACTGATCCAGTCGACATCTTGTACAACTGATCGAACTAGGAACCCCTTGTATTCTTTTCCCCGAACATTATTGAGCTGGGCATAGTGTTGTAGTTCGTTGTGTGTGTAGGCATTGCTGTTGTTACATAGGTTAGCACCATTTGAATGGCACAGCTTCCCAATAGAAACTTGACTCGAGCCCATGATTATATTTATTTATTTAATTAGCAGACTAACTCTCATGCAATTATGTAGAAATGGTCGGAGCAACGTTGTATTTTCGTTTTTCTTCTTTTCTGCTATAAACCCGAGATGGTAGAACTAAGAAAGTGTTGGTTGTATCATTATTTGGAGAAATCTTGATTTTGTTTGGCGTGTGGAATTGTTCCAGACCATCACTTCGTTTCTCGCAATTTTCTTAACTGTACAAATATACTTTCCTTTGAAACGAAATAATAGTAGCGAACAGAGAGAAACGTGCTTCGCCATGGAGAATACGTAGAACTGGAAATGCGTTTCCACCTGACTGAGGGTCAGAATCGATAAGGCTTTGGAGCTGGAGAGCTGAACACAAAAAACACCAGCAAGCTCTCCTCCCGCTCCACTGGCCATGGCGGAAACACTCGCCGGTCTCCGGCTCGCGGCCTCCGCCGTCCCGCAGCCCCATAGCCGCCGAAGCTCCTGCGCCGCACCATCCCACCACCGCCTCGCCGCGTTCCGGCGCGGCCGGCTGTGTGCCCGGGCGGCTGTCGCGGGCCCGCCGGAGGTGGACGAGGACGAGGCGATGAGCATCGACAACCTCTGCCGCTTCTTCGACCTCAACGTCGGCAAGTGGAACGGCATCTTCTACGTATGTCCGATCCGCCTCTCAACCTCCAAGCACTTCCTGTTTCTGGGTTCGTAATTGTTAGATTTCGTCTCTGTTCAGCAATTCGATGCGCACGGGAGGGTTCAGCAGGAGATCAGCACGCGGCTCTCGCCAGCACATACGGGGAGGGCAACCTCATCAGCCTCATGCAATCGTAATGCTCCGGTGACATTTTCCCTCATGTAAAATCGTGCTTGTGCTTGGTTCAGTTCTCATGCTTTACAGTTACCCTGTTTACTCATGTCCATTTTCAATCTAGTGATATGTTAAGCTTGTTTTATGTCAGCATTTTGACCCTCTATGGTCTGCATTGCTTTTTTTTATCCTATCCTCGGACCCTGATCCTGAATGATGTTTACGATTGTGATCTGTAGGCTGTATATCAAGCAGGCTTCGTCTGAGATAACATTTGTGGACGAGGAGGACTCTGAACCAGAGTGGGCGGAGTACAAAATCAAAGAGACTAACATGTTCACTGTAGATAAATATCAGCAGGTGCGCTGAAGTTCCTGGTTATTTATTTTATTTCATTTTGGATCCGAGCATTTTTATGAGTTGTATTGTTTAGTGCACAGATAGGGTTCTTTCTGAGCAGAAGGCATTTGCACTGAGATACCAGACTGTTGGAATGCTGGAGACTGTTCTTCGAGCCGGCGTGCTTGGAGAAGATGACACCGGTGAAGAATCGCCCAAGTAAACAATATGATCCACTACCTTAGGTGTTTACTGTATTTTGATGCCCTTATATTAAGATGTGCGGTATCTGTTTTGACTTGACAGAAACTTGAAGATACCTTCTCGTAAACCATCTATTGTATGTGAGAATTGTCTTTACTCCCTCGACGGCAATGGTCGAGTAAGAGCTTTTCACATAATTGACCCAAAGGGAGTGCTCGATACACTTATTGTTTTTCATGAAAATCAGGGCTCTGTAGTGCCACTTACCGACTCTTTGACTGATGATCCTGAGGTGAGTGCTCATGGTCAAGTGTTGTAATCTTCATATTGCTGAACTTATGACCGGGCACATGCTAAGATATACCATTTACCCTTTCTCACTAGATTCCTAGCAACGATAGGATAAATGCGCTGCTTGGAAGGTGGGAGGGCCATTCTGTGACAAAGAGGAGCGGGGTGTATGGAGCGACGCTTGATGAGGCTGATACGATTGTTCTCCTTGAAATGGACAACGATGGTCAGCTGATTCAGGTATGTTTCAGAGTTTTCATGTGACACATATACTCTTTGCAGTTTCGACGTACGGTTGCTATGATAGAGGTACTTTCAATCAGTGGGTTAGAAATGGATCTAATTAATTGTTGCTGTGTTTGTGGGCTTGTGGCTAATGGATTTCAAGAGTTACATGCCTTGCGTGGATTGGTGGTTTTCCTTTGTCCGTCTGGACACCAGCATCCTTGTGTCCGTTCTTTATTTTACATATAACAGTGTTTTTTCCAAGCACTAAAATAATTCCTGGTTTGATGACGCTAATCTTGTGCAATAGTATTTTTTATTCAATGTCAAAAGGTACTTGCAGAAGAAATGTTTGTTTTAAGTATCGCGACATTTTCTTCAAAGAAGTGTGCATCATATATGGCTTCTTTTGTTCATAGGATAATATTTCAACGAAAACCGGAACTAGCACGACAACAACAATCCACTGGACAGGAGTTGCAAACAATAACTTGCTTCAGTTTGATGGAGGATATGAAATTACTTTGCTACCCGGAGGGATGTATATGGGATATCCGTCAGACATCAGCAAGTGCATTGAGCAGTTAGATTCTTTTCATTTGGAGTTTTGTTGGATGGAATCGCCAGGGAAGAGGCAACGGCTTGTACGGACTTTCGATGCGGCTGGTCTGGCTGTTTCCTCGACCTACTTCATAGAGACCAAAGTATGAGTGAGTCAAGACTTCACTTACTTTGTACAAAATGTAATGCACCAATTTTGTGAGTGTTCCAATATTCCAACTGCCTAATGTTGTGGTACATTGCTTATTACACGATAAATGAGTAAGGAAAAGAAAAACTAAAAGTATCGAACTGGTGCATCTTCTTTGGCTAAATTTTTTATTTGCACCCATCAACCAATGTGGTTTTCTTATTGTACATTGATGTGGGAGTATGGTAACCTTTATATTTGCAAATTTGTCTCTGCCCTTTCAAATGCCATAACTGAATGGAATTGGTTTTGCCACCTACCGGATGTGATCTGTATCTGAACTGATAATGAGCATGACCTATTTCATGTAGAGGTAGTAGAATTTAATTCATCACCAATGACGGATTTGTACAAAATAAGTACTACATCTGTTCCAAAATATAAGACGTTTTGGTAGGCTACTTTTTGCGAGGACAAAATTAGGAATTTAAATTCCTTCTTATATCGAAGTTTGTAATGTTGCAAAGGAACCATCTGTTACTCCAAAGCAATTTACTTGCACGGAAGGAAACCTATATTGGTGTTAAAGAAATCCAGCAAGATTTTTCTCAACACTACCACCACCATTTTGTGAACAGGGATTGACAGCTAAAAGTTGATTAAGAACTACATCTTGATAGGACTAATGAATAGATTAAGCGTAAGTCTTGGCTGCCACCGATTGCAGCAAGAGCTAGCCGCGTAAAAAGAGCTTATGTGGCACTGAGCTGTAGAAAGCTGCTGTTTATATATTATTATGAATACGCTGTGCCAACGGTTTTGAAAGAGGTCTGACATTAGTTAGAAAACACTTGGGATCAGCTCTGATATAATTAAATTACAGGAAAAAAACAGCTTTTGTTGGTTAAAAAAAGATGATGGCGCATATACCATAAACGAATGATATGGCGGAACGTTTTCTGCTTTGTGACAGTATATGGTTAAGTGGTTACAGTTGCAGACAAGACAATTATGACCAATGACAGTCAATTAGAACATTGGTCCACGTTGTGGCCGTGTGCGCAACGCAGTTTGTTCGGTCATGCGACCCACAATCACGATTAGCATGACAAATCCTGACGATCAGATCCCAGCAGAGCCTCTCCCAGAATAATGACGCATAGAGCATAGTTGTCGACAGCAGGCATGTCCATTTGGCAAAATTTGGATCGCCATGTCTCGTAAACTAAGAGAAATTCAAATGGTTTATATACACCACGAAATTAAGGATTCTGAACTGTGGCATCGTATCGCTGCTGCTATGATCAAGATAAATTGTGATCTCTAAAGATCGTCCGTGCCTTTGGCCCCGAGAGCTGCTAGGAGAGGGAGTCCAGGTGTCCAGCATAGTTATCCTTGTCTTGTCTGCCTTCCCCTCTGTGGTCGGTGCCAGGCGTCCCTGTCGTTCCACAGTCGTCTTCTTCTTCTTCTCCCTCTCGTCCCGAGAAGAAGAAGCAACAGAGGCGACGGGAATGGGCGATCGTCGACGCGACGACGCCATGCGCCAGCAGCCCCCGTTCTCGTCTGGTCACCAGGACAGGGTCTTCGACGGCGGCGGCCCGGCGCCGTACGGGAGTGATTATGATGCCGGATCATCCTACATGTCGCTTCTCGGCACCGGCATCAACCCGCAGCCCCCGCCGTGGTCTGTCGAGGAGGTCACGGCGGCGACTCCGATTAATCTGACGCCTCAGTTCTCCATGGTAATTTATTTACACTTGCCCTCGATTGATCTGCTCTTCGTTTGGTGCTGGTCTCTCGCTCATTTGCAAGTCAATGAAATGGAGAGGCCGGCTATGTGGTTTACCCAACTTCTTCTTTCTGAATGGTCGATTCATTACGGATTGCCTACATATTTGAGAGTTTCTTATCGATCATCCAGTGGCTTTTATGCATTGTGAGATCCTAGACGCTTACCATGAACTATATGTTTGTTTAGTGCAAGCAAAAGCTCCATTAATCCGTTTGAGGCCCGTTAATTCTCTAGCTATGATGATCATATGGTTATCCTACTTCCAAAAGATTTTTACTTGCAGCATCGCATGTGAAATACACACTGAAACAAGTTAATTGCACTTGTGCAGGCAAATTACGCGCCGTCGTCGTCCTACCAGCAACAGAACGCCTCCTTCGCCTCACCCCTCTCCAACCTCCACCCCTACCAGTCGTCGTCGTCGTCATACTTCCACATCGACCAGCCACCACAATGGCCTCCGCGAGCGACCCAGCCTCCCTCCTCCTCCTCCCAGCTGCCCCGCAACTTCGCGATCCACCACGCGGCGCCGTCCCTGTACCACCACGATCAGCAGATGCAGCAGCTGATGCGCGCGGCGGCGCTGGGCGGCCAGCACGCGGTGGTGCCGGCGGCGCCTCCGATCGAGCAGCCGGCCAAGGACGGGTACAACTGGCGCAAGTACGGGCAGAAGCAGCTCAAGGACGCCGAGTCGCCACGGAGCTACTACAAGTGCACCTGGGATGGCTGCCCCGTCAAGAAGATCGTGGAGCGCTCCTTCGACGGCTGCATCAAGGAGATCACCTACAAGGGCCGGCACACCCACCCGCGCCCCCCAGATCCCCGGCGCGGCGACCAAGCAGGTGGCGATGACGCCGCCGCTGCCGCTGCCGCCGACGGGGCTGACGAAGACGAGGCGAGCGACGACGACGTGCTGCATGAGGATGACGGCCAGGAGGGCCATGACATTGGCAGCGGTGCAGGTGGTGCGGCGGGGCAGAGGGTGGTGAAGAAGCACAAGATCATACTGCAGACGCCGAGCGAGGTTGATCTCCTGGACGACGGCTACCGGTGGCGCAAGTACGGCCAGAAAGTGGTCAAGGGCAACCCCCGTCCCAGGTACGTTGTACTAGGAGTACTAAACATTAATCATGCCACCCTAGCTATAGTTGCACGCACGATTATATCTGAACTCCCAGCCCATCTCTAATTTTGTGCATAGCGCTACCTAAAGTCCATAATTATTCCCCGCAAACAATAAGTCCATAATTATTAGGGATTTCTTTTTGTTGAAATTTGTCAAGTATATATTTTTTAGTATAACCGCATTTTGAGTTATCGAGCTAGCGACTGGATATGCTAAACTGCTGAAGTAGATCACTGAAATCCTAAATGTATATTTAAATCACTTAGGAGCATGCAGGATAGGGTGATATCACCCTTCTCTCAGAGAAGTTAAATACTACCATCTTTGTTTTCTTATGATGAAATATCATATTTGTTGAGCTGGAAGAAAAGATTGGAGAAAGAGGTCTTAGTAAAGATAGAGATCTCTCCCGCACTAAAATGGCATTATCACCTCTCCCCGGTAAAATAAGTGTCACTGGGGAAGCCTCCGGAGTGAGGTTATTATCCCATATCTATAGTCCATCAATCTGGGGAAATCTGTTTTGGGTCATAGGTAGATGCACTCACTGTTTAAAAATTATATTTTAAATGTTAAGCACAAAATAAATTCGGGTGCGTATCTAAACATTCTATGTTTGCACGAAAAGTTTGGTGAAAAAAGATATTTTTTTGTGACTTATGTAAAAAGACAAATTACAGTGCTTCAAAATGACTTTTCACGAGACTTTTTTTTACACAGTCCACAAAAAATGTTTTTCTTCGCGATTTTTTGTGTGCGAAAATAGATTATTGCTATGTACATCCGAAATTTTTATTTGCATTTTTATATTTAAAATGCTTTTCAACATATTTTCACAATGGGTGCATCTAGACTTACGAGTCAAAACACCGTGTCCATCAATCTACTCAATCCTTCTTGTTCCGATAATCTATTCAAACTTTTGCACCCAATTACTAAACGGAAAGAGTTATCGTTTCGCTTATAACAACTCAAATAGTACATAAGGCAACTTTCTCTTATGCATTCGTTACTTAGCATCATAATAAATATATTTTGGTTTACCTCTTACTGCCGTGTATAATAATCGATGTTCACACTAACACCATATATGCAGTGACTAAAACTAAGTAGAAAAACACGATGGGAAGATATCTTGTACATTGAAGCAAATAAGAATATATTGAACTTAAAATGATAATCGTTCATCGAGAGTGGGAAACTTCTCTCTCTTCTTATCGAACTCGATAATATTCTAAATGGTGCATGTAAGAGAAGGCAAATGTCCCACCATTTTGTTGATGACGTCCACAAACATATAATCTCTTCTCTTAACTTCTTCATAAAGATGTTTATTTCCTTATAATGTGAATTGTCCCTTATTTACATATATTTTAGTTAGATTCTAATCATGAGAATACTTTAGTGTGTATTAATTAGAAGCAACACTAATTAAAGAATAACCTATTGCATAGTACATTGTGGCATGAACTTGTGGAGAAGAAAGAGAAGGATGCCTTCTTTCTCTACCATTATGCATGCTCTTAAGTCTTAACACGTTTAGTTAGGCCGTTCTAGGTCATGGACGTGCTAGACTTGGAACGGACAAATGACATAGCGTGAGATGTATGCACCTATATGGATCCATTGACAAATAAAAATCGATTGAGACGGTGGTTTTCAGTCAATAGATAAAGGATAATATGACTGGTCATATCACCCGGTTGTGTGAAATTGCCATAGGATGAACATACATGTCACAGACGTATTTATGGTGTACCATATATCTTGTGGCATGAATTAAACACATTATGTCATCGGTCGCCAACACAAATGGGAATGGATTCGAGAGCTCAGAGCCTCAAAGTGGCCTACATAAGGTTTGGAAGATCTTTGATCTAATTTTTTTTTACTATAACAACGGCGGGCCAAAGCCAGCCTGATCACTTTTCATATGATATCGAAACAGACCTTTTTTTTACATCAAGAAAGGGGGGGGGGGGGGGGGGGGAGAGAGGGATCAGCAGAGCCGAGAATTACATAAAGGAAATCAGGGTGGGTCGGACGTGGCACACCACTCCATAAGAGAATTTTTAACATCAACAGAGCGACACCGGTTTGTCTTGACCAGAGGCGAACGTCTTCAGTGCATCTGCGGATCACACCAGCGAGTGGTTCGTCCACATTGTTGAAAACGAGCGAGTTTCGCCGCTTCCAGATGTTCCAGAGAATAGCATTAAAGATGGTCACCTTCGAGTAAGAGGTGGCACAGTCACTCCAGATTTCTGCCACATCGGACACCGAAGCAGGGATGTTCGTCAAAGAGAGAGCTCCCTAGAGCTCGGCAGCGCGAACACAGCGAAGTAGCAAATGGTTGACGTCTTCATCCTGAGGACAAGAAGGGCAACCGGGAGAGGAGCAGAGCTGGTGACGGAAGCACCGCTCGTTCGTGGCGATGCGTTGACGAAGAACAAGCCAATTGAAAATCTGGCAGGTTTTTGGGGCCGCATTTTGCCAAATAGCGGGGTCCTGAACCCCCCCTTGTCCAGCATCCTGCAACAACTTAAGCGAATTGACATAGAAATATCTATTAGAGAGCTTTTTGTTAGTGAAACGGCAGAGGCGCACATCGGTCTTTGATCTATTTAACCAACGAATAAGTTTGATTACCTACATTACTGCAATTTTGTAAAAATATTGAAGATTTTTCGAAATCAAAACATTCAATAAGTTTATCTTTGCGTTCTAAAATGACAAGCATTTAAATCCATGCAGGAGCTACTACAAGTGCACCGCTGAGAACTGCAACGTGCGCAAGCAGATCGAGAGGGCGTCCACCGACCCCAGGTGCGTCCTGACGACGTACACCGGCCGGCATAGCCATGACCCGCCTGGAAGGGGCATCGGAGCCACCGCCACGGCAGGAGGCGGTGGCTCCTCTTCAGATCCTACGGCGAACCCGACCAGCGGCACGTTACATCAGTCAAGTGGCACTCATCGCCTGAAAGAAGAAAGTCGGGATTAACACTTTTTTTTGGATTGCCAGTGTGGGTTTTCCTCCGTGTGAATAATAGAGCTGCACTGTTGATTCTTTTGGGCAGGTTTTTCTGCCGGCTAATTGTTGTTCGGCGTGATTGATTAGGCGTCAGCTATTTTTAGAGGGATTGACCTGTCGTTTTTGCGCCGCAAATGTTGGTGGCTTTTTTTTGGATTTTCTATTGTACTATGAGTTGTATATGTGTGTTTCACTGACGTTTTGAGCGGGAAAAAGATGTTGTCTCCCTGTTGCAGATATCTGAATGCAAGTTATTTGTGTACCTGTATGTTGTTCGAATGGTTAATATACGCTCGACCATCTTTTTTTTTACCATAAACTATAGGGAAAATCCCTACAGCATCAAAACTTTTATAGATTTTATAAAAATGGAGTATTTACAATGGGAGTGCAAAGTTCAAGAAGGAAATTACAAGGTATCCAACCAGGCTTGCATGCCTTCTTTCAAGCTAGGTCTAGCTCTATGCATAGATGTATACAAGAAATCTTTGAATTGAGCAGTACATCTAGTGCATGAAGGATTTTGATCTCTGAAAATGAATCCATTTCTTTGATCCCACAAGCTCCAGCATCCTGTGATAAAAATCTCCATTAGTTTATAGATGAGTATCTTGTAACAGCATCCCTCATCATTTCGTGGATGTCTAGATCCGTGTTCCATTCAATACCAATATTCCACCAGAAACTTTGGCTGAAGCTGCATTCAAAGAATAAGTGGAATAATGTTTCTTCCGGGCAAGTGTCACATAATACACAGTCTTGATATTCCACATAGAATTTTTTCCTTTTCATGAGATCCTTTGTATTCAATCTTCCATTTAGTAGGAGCCAGGCAAAGAATTTTTGCCTCGGCACACAGCAGGTTTTCGAAATGTCCAGGATAGTTCTAGGAGTGGGATGTTTTCCAATAAGCGCATTGTATACCTTTTTGGTACTGAATTTTGTATCTCCCCATAAGAATTTCCAAGTATCTTTTTCCTCAGTTATTCCTACTGAATTGAGTTCACCTTGCAGCTCCTGTTGTGAATATAAGCAATTTTCCGATTAAATTAATCCAAGAATAAATCATGAACAAGATGTGGGCAGTGCTAATGACATACTGAAACTTAATAATAAAACCATGTACTAGAAAAATTGTAGAAACATCTACGCAAATCGCTAGTACAACAGACATGCAGGTAATCAGGAGAGGGATAAACGTGTACCCTCCAATAGGCCAGTTGGCCGTAGCAGCAGCAGAGGCAGCAGCGGCGGCTGCAGCAGCGGTACCGGTCTCCTCGGCAATCTTGTCGGCGTCGGTGCTCATGTTGATGACGAAGGCGATGCAGACGTAGTTGATGCAGATGTAGTTGAAGCAGACGAACGGAGGCGAGCAGTCGCGTGGAAGACGCTCCCCAAAAACCTAATCGCCCCTCTCCCGTACAGGATGTTGAGAGGCGGGGTTTCGGAGGCCTGCTCTCCCGGCAACCGTGTACGCGGTGGACGGGATGGGATCACCGGTGGCAGCTACAGAGAGAGGAACGATGGTGGCGGCGTGAGCAGATTTGATCTGTTGTGTGTCTGCTGGAGAGGAGCGACCTCTCTCATATAGGCACACACGCAGGCGGAAGGCCAACGGAAACACACGCAATTAAGAGGAGAATTAAGAGACTGGAAACGGCCGTACTTAAAAGCACTTAAGACAAAACGTTTCAGCTCACATTCATTCTCCATTAACGCAATTAAGGCAAAACGTTTCCGTTGCCGCTCACATTTTTCCTGCGTGGTAAAAATATAAGATCGGCTCAGCGAGATTCCCGCAACCCGCGGCGCGGCGCGACGCGACACGTCGTGACGAGGCGTGGCGAGGCGAGGCGGGCGGCGGAGGAGGAGGAGCGCGCGTGTGGAGCACCTCCCTTCTCTTCACAACCAACACCTCATACTAGTGGGAGAAGAGCTCACCTTATAAGTTGGTGTACATCTCTCCCAACTAGCCATGTGGGACTAAACTCCCACCACTTGCCATGGCAGCATGGGCCTTTAGGGATTTTTCAGGAATTATTAGATGGGCCCAAGGCCCACCCTAAATATTTTTGCAATCCCCCACCAGATCCCAAAGATCCACGATATTATCCTCTGTTCCAAACAATATTTTGATATACTAGTATTTTCAGTGGAGACCCGTTAAGGTTGAACATCCACCTAGAGCAAATAGCTATACTCCTTCACAACTGACAATGGACTATGCCTTGAATTGTCAATTTGGCGTAAAGTAGTTTCACCAAATGTCTTACTAGTACTAGGCTGCCGAAGGCTGACCCCTCGGGTGGAGCATATTAGTCACACTCCTGACCTATTCATGAACTTACTAGAGATCAACCCAATCTCATAGACTGTGACCAGCAGTCAGGCTCATATAGGTGTGTTCCTCCAAAGATTGCTCTGTAGGATAGCATCTTGCTTATACAAAGCCTTGGAACACATTAAGACAAATGTCAACCTGCCATACAGTTACCGAGAGTAGTGCATCTCCAACGGAGTGGGTTAGTAAAGTTACTCTCCTTAGTTAACCACTAGCTTGTTTTCCCAGGTCCTACTTCACGGGATCTCCGATCACATAGGTTGGGTTACTACCATGGCAACTCATGTGGGTTTCATACCCATCTCCCTCGATGCATTTTCTATCACAACACGTGATAGCCCTTTAGTAAAGGGATCTGCCAGATTCTTAGCCGACTGGATATAATCCAACGCTATTACTCCGGAGTTTCTCAAATGTCTGACAGCTTTTAATCTCATTCTTATATGTTTGTTGGACTGCATGTTGTCCTTTGAACTCTTGACCTTGGTAATCACTGTCTGATTGTCACAGTTCATAAGGATAGCCGGTACTGGCTTTTCAACCACAGGCAAGTCCATCAACAGATCTCGAAGCCATCCTGCTTCGACACCAGATGTGTCCAATGCTGTTAATTCTGCTTCCATTGTCGATCTCGTCAGGATCGTTTGCTTGCAAGACTTTCAGGAAACAGCACCACCTCCAAGGGTAAACACATAACCCGTTGTGGCTTTCATCTCATCAGCATCAGAGATCCAATTCGCATCACAATACCCTTCAAGCACTGACGGGCTTCCAGAATAGTGAAGTCCATAGTTCTCAGTACCTTTCAGATAGCGCATAATTCTTTCAACAGCATGCCAATGTACATCACCCGGATTGGAAACAAACCGGCTCAGTTTGCACACAGCAAACATGATGTCAGGCCTGTAGCGCTTGCTAGGTACATGAGTGAACCAATTACTTGAGAGTATCTCAGCTGATCCTTAGCTGTGCCTTTGAACTTTCGAATCTGCACACTAGGATCATATGGTGTTGGAGAAATTTTGCAGTCCGAATATCCAAAACGACTCAAAATCTTCTCAACATAATGGGATTGCAAAAGTGTAATCCCACCTCATTATCTCTCAGTAGCTTGATGTTCAAAATAACATCAGCCACACCAAGGTCCTTCATCTCAAAGTTCTGAGATAGAAAGACTTAACCTCCTCAATGACTTTGAGGTTGGTCCCAAATATCAGTATGTCATCAACATACAAGCACAGTATAACTCCTTCGCCCCCACCATGGCGATAGTATACGCATTTGTCAGCTTCATTAACAACAAAACCAGCAGAGGTTAAAGTTGTATTGAACTTCTCATGCCATTGCTTAGGTGCTTGTTTCAGGCCATATAAAGATTTCAGTAACTTACACACCTTTCCTTCCTGACCATCTAATACAAAGCCATCTGGCTGTTGCATGTAGATTTCCTCGTCTAGCTCTCCGTTCAGGAAAGCCGTCTTAACATCCATTGGTGGACGAGAAGACCATGCGAGGCCGCCAAAGAGAGTAATACTCGTATGGTGGTCAGTCTGGCCACAGGTGAATAAGTATCGAAGAAATCTTCCTCTTCTTTCTGGGAATAACCCTTGGCCACAAGCCTAGCCTTGTACTTTTCAATCGTACCATCGGGCCTAAGCTTCTTTTTGAACACCCACTTACATCCCAATGGTTTACAGCCATAGGGACGTTCAGTAATTTCCCATGTCCGTTAGCCATGATGGAGTCCATCTCGCTACGGACTGCTTCTTTCCAGTAATCAGCATCCGGGACGCATAAGCCTCTGAAATAGAAGTGGGAGTGTCATCCACAAGGTACACAAGGAAATCATCACCAAAGGACTTTGCAGTCCTCTGTCTCTTGCCCCTACCAAGGGTTTCCTGTCATCCTCCTCAGGATTTTCATCATGTGTTTGTTCATAATATTCCATAGGAATGGCAGGTTCAGGAGTCTCATCAGATTCCTGTCTAGAAGTGCTTTGCATATCTCTCATAGGAAAAATATCCTCAAAGAATGTAGCATCTTTAGACTCCAGAATTGTACCGACCTTCACGTCAGGTACCTCAGATTTCACTACTAGAAATCTATAACCGACGCTATTCTTAGCATAGCCCAAATTAACGCAGTCCACGGTCTTTGGTCCAAGCTTACGCTTTTTGGGGATCGGCACGTTGACTTTCGCCAAACAGCCCCAAGTACGTAAGTATGAGAGTGTCGTTTTCTCTTCTCCCATTGCTCATAGGGAGTAATCTCATTGTCTTTTGTCGGAACTTTATTCAGGACATGACATGATGTCAATATAGCCTCCCCCCACCATGCCTTGGATAAACCCGATGTATCTAACATGGCGTTAACCAAATCTGTTAGAGTACGGTTTTTCCGTTCGGCAACCCCATTTGACTGGGGCGAATAGGGAGGCGTCCTCTCATGAATAATACCATGTTCCGCACAGAAAGAATCAAACTCATTAGAGAAGTACTCTCCACCACGATCTGACCGAATCGCTTAATTTTCTTTTCAAGTTGATTCTCAACTTCTGCCTTATAGATTTTAAAGTAGTGTAGAGCCTCATCTTTGGTGCTTAACAAATATACATAGCAATATCTAGTGGAATCATCTATCAGTGTCATGAAATATCTCTTTCCACCTTTAGTCAACACACCATTCATCTCACAAAGATCAGAATGTATGAGTTCTAACGGTGCCAAGTGTCTCTCCTCCGCAGCTTTATGGGGCTTGCGAGGTTGCTTTGCTTGCACACACGAATGCACTTAGAACCTTTGGCTAAAGTGAAACTCGGGATTAAATTCGTTTTGCTAACGCGTCATACAACCGAAACCAATGTGACAAAGACGTGAATGCCAAACTTCTGTTTCATTAACATTCGAATGAATATTGTTCACGACTTTATTACAAAAATCAGCGAGGGAAAAGCGGAACAAGCCTCCGCATTCATAACCTTTTCCAACAAATAGTCCATATTTCGTAACAACTACTTTATTAGACTCAAATACCAACTTAAACCCTTCTCTACATAGAAGGGAGCCACTAACGAGATTCTTCTTGATGGCGGGGACATGCTGCACGTTCTTGAGCTGCACGATCCTTCCCGAAGTAAACTTCAGATCGACCGTGCCAACACCAAGAACAGAAGCACTTGCGCCATTCCCCATCAGTACGGATCCGTTCCCTGTGACCTGATAAGAAGAAAACAATGAGATGTCAGAACATACATGAATATTTGCACCTGTGTCAATCCACCAATCGTTAGACTGACAAACAGAAAATACAGTAAACAAATTACCGTACCCAGATGCACCATTCTCATTGTTGCTCACAATCATGTTGACGGACTTGGAGTCCTGTCCTGGTTTCTTGAACTTCTTTGGGCACTTGGGAGCCCAATGTTCCTCTGAACCACATGTGAAGCAGGCTCCTTTCTTCTTATCCTTGTTGAAGGGCTTCTTACCCTTCTTCTTGAAGTCGGTATTCTGTTGGACACCAGGTTTCCCCTTGGGCTTGTGGAAGTTGGAGTTCTTCTGTACAAAATTGGCGACAGAAGTTCCCTCGTTCCCTTTTCCGTGCGAGTCCTTTGCTCTCGAATTCTGCTCGACACTCAGATGGCCGATGACATCCTCAACTGAGAATTCACGCCTCTGGTGTTTCAGAGTAGTAGCAAAGTTCCTCCAGGAATTAGGCAGCTTAGCGATTATGCATCCCGCGACAAATTTGCCCGGTAGCACACACTTGAGAAGCTCAAGCTCCTTAGCGATGCACTGTATCTCATGAGCTTGTTCCAATACAGAACGGTTTTCAACCATCTTGTAATCGTGGAACTGCTCTATAGTGTACATCTCGCTTCCAGCATCGGTTGCGCCGAATTTAGATTCGAGCGCCTCCCACAAGTCCTTGGCAACCCGCACATGTAAATATGCATCAACCAACTTATCTCCGATCACGCTCAGAACGGCTCCAACAAAGACGACGGTGGCATCCCTGAACGCCTTCTCCTGTTCAGGAGCAATCGTTCCAGTGGGAGTTACACCGGCGACCCAGAACACGTTCATCGCAGTGAGCCATAAGGTGGTTTTGGTTTGCCAACGCTTAAAGTACGTCCCCGTAAACGGGGCAGGTTTCAGTGCAGCAGCAAAACCTTGGATCGAAAATTGCCTACACAATTAGGTTTTTGGATTGTTGTTAATATAAGCAATTTTCGATTAAATTAATCCAAGAATAAATCATGAACAAGATGTGGGCAGTGCTAATGACATACTGAAACTTGATTATAAAACCATGTACTAGAAAAATTGTAGAAACATCTACGCAAATCGCTAGTACAACAGACATGCAGGTAATCAGGAGAGGGATAAACGTGTACCCTCCAATAGGCCAGTTGGCCGTAGCAGTAGCAGAGGCAGCGGCTGCAGCAGTGGTACCGGTCTCCTCGGCAATCTTGTCGGCGTCGGTGCTCATGTTGATGACGAAGGCGACGCAGACGTAGTTGATGCAGATGTAGTTGAAGCAGACGAACGGAGGCGAGCAGTCACGTGGAAGACGCTCCCCAAAAACCTAATCGCCCATCTCCCGTACAGGATGTTGAGAGGCGGGGTTTCGGAGGCCTGCTCTCCCGGCAACCGTGTACGTGGTGGACGGGATGGGATCACCGGTGGCACCTACAGAGAGAGGAACGATGGTGGCGGCGCGAGCAGATTTGATCTGTTGTGTGTCTGCTAGAGAGGAGCGACCTCTCTCATATAGGCACACACGCAGGCGGAGGGTTAACGGAAACGCACGCAATTAAGGGGAAAATTAAGAGACTGGAAACGGTCGTACTTAAGAGCACTTAAGACAAAACGTTTCAGCTCACATTCATTTTCCATTAACGTCATTAAGGCAAAACGTTTCCGTTCCCGCCCACATTTTTCCTGCGTGGTAAAAAGATAAGATCGGCTCGGCGAGATTCCCGCAACCCGTGGCGAGGCGAGGCGGGCGGCGGAGGAGGAGGAGCGCGCGTGTGGAGCACCTCCCATCTCTTCACAACCAACACCTCATACTAGTGGGAGAAGAGCTCACCTTATAAGTTGGTGTACATCTCTCCCAACTAGCCATGTGGGACTAAACTCCCACCACTTGTCATGGCAGCATGGGCCTTTAGGGATTTTTCAGGAATTATTAGATGGGCCCAAGGCCCACCCTAAATATTTTAGCAGCTCCATCAATTGATTCTGGGCAATAACCAAGAGTGGGAGTTGGAACATGTGATAGATGTTTTTTTAATGAATTGCAAGAGCCTCCTTCATTGAAATATCTTCATTTTCGGCAAATGAGTGAAGATGTGGAAATTTAAATTCCAGGATTTTCCCTTTCCCAATATCTTTCCATAGAAGCATGGTACTACCGTTCCCAACATAGCAGGAAGCTAGTCCTCTGTACAATTCTACCAGGCTCATGCAGTCTCTCCACCAGAACGATCCTTTTGGGCTTAGAGCATGAGGGACATCAGATCCACCATAATGAGCTCTCCAAATTAAATTTACCCAAGGGATGTCTTCTTTGTTATAAAATTTGTGGAGGTTCTTTGTCAATAGAGCTTGATTCTGAGTTTTGAGATTTCAAATGCCAAGTCCACCTTGATCTTTTGGTCACCAAATCATTTGCCAATTAGCAAGGCATCTACCTTGCTTCTGAATATCTTTTCCACTCAACGAGAATTGCCTGCTACTCTTTTCAAAGTGAATAAATATAGTGATAGGGATCTTAAGGCCACACATGGCATACATAGGCATAGCCGCAAAAACAGAGTTCAGAAGAGTTAATCTTCCAGTGTATGACAGAAGGGAGGATATACCAGATAATCTTCTATCAGCTCTTGATACCATTGGCATCAGATCATCAACTGAGGGTCTAGTAGTTCCAAGTGGGAGCCCCAAGTAAGTAAATGGCAACTTCTCTGTTTTACATCCGAAGGAATTGGCAAGAGCTTCAGCATGATCAGATCCAATATTGATGGGCACTAGAGTGGTTTTGTGGAAGTTGACTTTTAATCCTGTACACTCACTAAATTCATTCAAGATATCTTTTAATTTTGTAAGCTGTGCTGCATCGGCTAGCATAATCATGAGTGTGTCATCGGCTGAAGATTTTGGACAGAAATAAGCTCGACCATCTTCATGTCTAGATACAAAGAGGGAGTAATAAAGATCTATTTCCATTGTTCTTAGAAATTCTCCTCAATATCAGAGATCTTATCTCATGCATCATTTTCTTTGTACTTGATAGGTTGCATCAAAAATTGCTTAAATGATTCGCTGTAGCGGACCTGCACTTAAAAATTGGCAAGATCCCTGTGTATAGTGCAAACCCCTGGATCGATTCATATGCACACACAGTTTACGATGAATATCACAACAAAGTATCAATTATTACATGCGGATCCAGTACTTAGGAAAATATTCATTACAACTTGCATAGCACGAAGCTAGCCTTGAAAGAGTAAAGCAGCGGAAAATTATTCTTCATGGAGTCTCCATCATCTTCATGCGCCACAGGCGAACATGTTGGTTGCAGACTCGAAACCCTTAACGGAAACTCACTCGTCGTCAGAACAATCTGCAAAAATAAAATTTGTCAACAGAGTGGGTCAGAACCATTTAAAATGGAACTGGCAAGTGACACTATGTGGACACTTAGTGGAATAACTCTAATAACCTATATGCATATTTGGCTGGTGGAGTTCAAGGCTATTTTGCATAAAGCCAATTTTGCCTAACACTTTGTAAAACATTTTCTTCAAAGTTGAGATAAGTATGGCATGAAATCCATAGTCTCATCTACCCTTGTTCACCCTTCAATTTTTACTTCATAAGTTGGAATGTTGGGATCCTCCGTTGACGTCCATGATCAGCTGCTCAGAATTGTCCGTAACCGGGGACACGGCTAAGTACTTAGTTTTACACTCTCGAGAGGTTGTGCACTTTCACCATTAGACCCAATCAGCCCAAACTATCCTATGCACTCATTTAGTGCTAAGGAAAAGGAGAAGATTGAAACGAGACTTTTCAGAAGCATTTTCCCACCCCATACCGGCCGGACGCGCTCCACCTACAAACCTCTACCACCACCTGTCAAGCCGGGGTGAGTCCACGTAACTTAATCCATCAAGACAGAGCCCATATGACCAATGGCTGCACTGGAAGCAATCTTCACTTGGAGTTCTTCAGATCCCTTTGTTCCTGGGTGGCAATCCACAAGTGAATATCCCATCGGTATAACCCCTAGGGACAACACTCAACTCATACATCCAATCAAGCCCAAATCCACCCAGGTGTTCATTTTAACTTAGTAAAACTAAGCTTTTCAATAAAACACTTTTGCATAGCATCAATAATTCTACTAAGTTATAATAGGATTCTAGACAACTAGTAAAAGGAGATAGTGTAGTTTCAGCATAGCAATACTATCCAACACATGCTTATAGAAAAATACACTAAGTCATGCATAGAAAATACTTAGGAAATTTATGGGGGGGTGTGCCACTTGCCTTGTCAACAAGAAGAGCAGTAGCAGCAGCTGCAAAAGCCTTCGTCTCTCTCCGAAATTTCTAGCACATCAAACAAGCCACAATAAACATGCAAGCAAACCAACATTTCAATTGAAAAATATGCCATGTACGATGTGCAAAATATTCTAAGGAAAATGATATGCATGACATGCAAAATTAATCTAAGGAACATAGACAAAATAACTTGAACAAGTTGGCTAGGTCAAGGTCAAAGGTTGGACAAAATAAATTTGCTATAAATCAACTTGAATAAGTTGTATGGCTGCTCCAAGTTCACATGTTTGGTCTTAACAGAATCTTCAACTCCCTTGTAGTTTTATTGATCTTCAGTTAGCACTCTAAGGACTTAGTCATAAACACCAAGGACTTGGTTTATATCCAAAGTGAAAGAGGATAGGAAGAGTAGAAAAGATAGAGAAAGATGTAATTGGTCTTCCCAAGAATCATATCCAGGCTTCCTTGTAGCTTTCTCCTTGGTGTGATGACTTCATTGAAATTTTGTAGACTTGATGGTTTTGGTATCACCAGGGCTGGTCTTGGATAAACTTAGCCACCATAACGTCTAAGGGAGAAGAAAAGAAAAGGGAGAAAGACTTAGAGAATAAAGGTGGTTGGTCTTCTTGAAGTTCCTCTTGATTTTCTTCTAAGTGCTTTTACTTCTTGGAGATGCTTCTGGAGTCTGTTTTCTTGGCTAAGTACTTCATTGGTCTTCATTGTAGTTGCTTCTTGTTGCCTTCAAAGATGGACGAATTCAACATCTTCTTGTCCTTCATGGTTTTCACTAGTTCTAACTTGGTGATTTTCAACTTGGAGGGTCAAATAGGGCTAACATACAAGCATATCAAATTTTGCTAAGGAAAGTTAACCATTTCGAGATGCCTAATATTTCTAAGGAAAAGTTTTAACAAAGCAAGTGACAAAATAATTTCTAAGGAAAGTAAGTTTAACAAAACAAGGTGACAAAATAATTACTAAGAAACTACACAATTTATAAGGTGCTAAATTTTTGCTAAGGAAAGGATGACAAATATGAGGTCCAAATTATTTCTAAGTGTTTTTGAGAGCATCTCAATTCTTCTAAAAAAAACTAAGTCATGAATGATTCGAACATGTGATAAAAATAATTTTTAATATTAAATATAATTAAAATAATTCCTAAAAAGGGAATAAACACTAATTTCGTAGCAACTGTTGTACAAAAATACTAACAAAAATATGGCTGAAGTCTTTCCGGACAGAGGGCAACTAAACAAATCCAATGCAATTGGATTCACTCAAAAAGCTATTTTTAAACTAAAGTTATGTCAAAAATACTCAAACTTCTCAATTTGAAATTTGAATAATTTAAGTTTGATAAAACAGAAAAGTAATATGGCCAAAAGTTTCCACTGGTTCTAAGGATTCCAAATATATAAAAATATTGGAAATTGGATAAACAGAGAAAAAGTAATGATAAAACTAAGTTCTAGGGGCTTTTCTGCAAAACTGCCGAAAAAAAATAAAAAGAAGAAAATCTTTTCCACGCTGGCGCTGACGAGGCGTTGACTGCTGACGAAGCGCTGACGGGGCTTGACGTGGCTGCTGACTGGACGCTGACGTGGTTAAGTGAAATAACCAGGGACGTCTGATCCCGGTCTGACGGTTGAGAACCTCCCGTACCTCTTCGCTTTGATTGATCTAATCTAGCGCGTCTAAACCAGATCGTACGGCTAGGAGAGAGTTGACCATTACCTGGCGGCGCGAGGCTGCCGGAGAAGGAGGTCGCGGCGGTGCTGGGCTCGGGTGGGCGACGTCGACGAAGCTCCGGTGGTCCTCCGGGCTGGAGAAGATGACGACGCGGTGTCGCGCGTCGAGGGGAAGGTGATGGCGGGGTCGGTGCCAACTCGCGCGGGCTGGAGCGGTGGGGCGTCGCGGACGAAGTGGTGCGGCGCCGGCGAGATCGGGTCGAGCTCCAACTCGTCGATTTGCTGCGACAAAAATTCGAATGCGGACATCAGCGCGTGCGCAAGAGAGAGGGAAGGAGATAGGGACCAAAAGGAGGTGGCGCCTCTCACCGTTGTCGCCGGAAACGCCTCGAACGGCGGCGGGTGTGCGCAGCTCCGGCGAGCAATTTCAGCGGCCTGGCGGCACGATTTGGAGAGGGAGGAGAGGGGAAACGGAGAGGGGTTCGTGGGGTTTATATAGGGCCAGAGACACGGGATAAGACGCGTTTAAACCAACTAATTTGATCAAGATTCGGAGATAGAGTCGGATGCGATTTTCTTGCGCTGGAGGTTGAAGGCGATGACGTCATCGTTGGCGTCATCGGTGGGACCCACATGGCAGTGAGAGAGAGAGAGGCTCTGCGGGCTTGGTTGTAGATAGCTGCTGGGCTTCGGCCCATTTAGCTCGTCTCTATTTTTTTTGAACTCTTTTCCTTTTCTATTTTCTGAAATGTTTTTCTATCTTTTAAAATGTGACTCCAAATGAATTCAAACCAACTTGGTAAAATTTGTAAAAATAAACTTTATCATTTTAAATAGTCAAACACACTTTTCAATTACTTTTCATAAATATAAATTTGAAATATTGCATAATTGCTTAATTGACATTTTATGCCAATTTTAAACTAGGGCTTTGAATAAAATCATTTGTGGTTTAATAAAAACAAATAAAATACCACAAATGTAAATATTTGAAAATAATTTATTTTCCAAATAAGTACAATCAAATCACAACCAAATATTAGACATAACAAATAAAACCATAATAATCAAAAACAATATATAGGACATAACTTGCCCTTTTTAATATATTTTCTTAAATATGTTTTCAATTGGAATTATATTTCCAACTTTTGAAATTTTCAAATGCAAACAATGCAAGAAGATGATGAATGCATGCATGATTTTACTTTTCAAATCAAAGTATAAATAGTTTTCAAAAAGCTTATAATTTTTCTGATTTTTCAAATTCTTGAAAAACTTAGGATGTTACAGACTACCACCCTTAAAAGGAATCTCGTCCCCGAGATTCGAGAAGGCTAGCAAAAGGTTATGACGAGGATGTCTGGGTGGCTACCACCCTTAAAAGAAATCTGTGTTGGTAGTCAAACTTCAAGATGCAAACTTGATTGAGGGCGTACCGTTCACCATAGGCTCATTGTATGCTCCTTCCATGTGGACATGGTTCACATATCCTTGATCAAAAGGGTTTGACTTGGCAGCTTCTTCAGCCTTCTTTTATGGGCACTCATTTGCATAATGGCCCTTGTTCTTGCACTTGTAGCACATCACCTGGCTGATGTCTTTCTTGTGGGGGTTGTCCCGGGGTTTCTTGTCTGGGCACTCAGTAGAGTAATGTCCTTGCTTCTTGCAGGTGTAGCAAGTGATATGGTTGAGGTTTTTCTTAGGTTCAACATTCGGACGGTGATTGTGGTTAGGAGCATCGTGTCCGTTTTCCTGGTGGTCTCCATTGCTTCCCTTGAATCCACCATTGTGATCATGATGCTTGTGGTGACTTCCTCCACTATGGTGATTCCCATGTTTGTGACTATGGTTCACATCAGGAGTAGAGTGTCTCTTGAATGAAGGCTCAGAATGATGTTTGTTGATACTCAGATTTCTCTTCATGTTTTCAGCCTTCTTGATGCTTTCCTCCAGTGTGATTGCTTGGTCCAATAGGGCCTGATAATCCGAGGCGTATGCGACTGTGAAAGGGACTTTCATCTCGTCACAGTCTCTTGAGAAAATTTTCCTTCCTCTTCCCAAATGTGTCTATGTCTTCAGGAGCATAACGAGACAATGCATAGAAGTCATCTCTATACTCCTTGAGTGTCCTGTTTCCTTGCCTCAGGTTTCGGAACTCTTCTTGCTTCAAGTTCATAATGCTTGAGGAGAAATGAGCATTACGAAAGCCATCCTTGAAGTTTTCCCAAGTTAAGGTGTCCAGAGGGTGAGTGATCTGATAGGTTTCCCACCATTGGGCTGCAGGCCCCTCCAGCAGATGGGCGGTAAACCTCACCTTTTCAGCATCATTGTATTTACTTGTTACCAGATCCTTTTGCACAGAACGCATCCAATCATCTGCCACTTTTGGCTCAGACACAGTAGAGAACTTATTGGTTCTAAGCCTCAGAAATCTGGCAAGTCTGTCAACTTGGGGAGGGGGTGGTGGTGGTGATGGAGGTGGTCCATTTTGATTTGCCACGAACTGAGCCATCATGGTCATTAGCTGGGTTTGTGCTGCCATCATCTGCTGCAGCATTGCTTCAGTGTTGTTGTTGTTGTTCTCAGGTGCACGACGGGGAGACAATCTGTGGGTTTTAGCATAGATGAGTACAAGATAGACAGATCTAGGAGAAAATTTTCTACCCATACAAGCATTCCACATAAACACCACAATCAAACCAAAGCTCAACCTTAACTTTTCAAATAAAACATGGTCTAGTCGAAAGTAAAGCAACACACGGGGTTCTGAAAATAAATGCCATACCACAATTTGGTAGGTCAATAAGAAAAACTAAAAGTCGTCGGACGAAATACTAAGGCTGGTGGGTGACTACTCGTTCTAGATCCTGCTGAGAAACTCTGTGGATGCACTGGTCTTAGGACGCTTCACCCCTGAGCTTGCCCCTTCGGATGACTCCATCGTGAGTTGGGCGCACTGTTCCCGTAGAGCTGCAATCATTGCCTCCTGTCGATTGACCTTGTTCATCAGCTTCAAATTTTCTCCTTCATGCTTCTGAATGGTCGTCTCGAGCTTCTGCTTCTGAATTTCCTGCGAGGCTATCATTGCTTCAGTGGTTGCAATCATCTTCCTCTGCTCCTCAATCAACTCTTTAGCCTGGTCAACCACCTTCATCTCAGCACGGAGAATAGTGGCAGCCCTATGAGCTGCTATCTCCAGATCCTCCATTTGTAGATCTGTCAGGATTAGCTTCTTACGATCCTTCCCACTCCAGTAGGGTAGTCCATCAGCGTTACGCCTCCCGAAGCGATGGTAGAGAGAGCTTTGGGGCAGCATCTCGTAGTACTCCTCACAGATACGTGATAGTGCCTCATGTTTTGCTAGCAGAAGACCAGTCTCCCAGGTGGTGTACACCCTCCTGTAGACAATCGCCACAGTGGGAACCCTGGTAGGACTAGGTAGGATCTCTGTCTCAATTTCCCAGCGATGCATATTGGGTATCTCCGAGGGTATCATCCTTCCCTTGAAGATTGGGGGAACCAAATCCAACACTCTGCAGATACCGCCCAGTTGCAGACCAAAAGGACAAGTCGCTTTGTCTCTCGGAACCTCCATGCGGGTGAAAAGGACCATCTAAACAAAATTTATGAGGAAACAAGATTATATCAAGTGTTACTAGAAAGTTCAAAAGAAAACTGTAAGAACAAAGTGAAAACTTTTTATAGTGGTATAAAATAGCTTTTATTCCTATGGCCAACTTATTTCTATCCAGACTTAGGGTTTCGAACCTACAGGCAACACAGTGCTCTGATACCATCTGTAGCGGACCTGCACTTAAAAATTGGCAAGATCCCTGTGTATAGTGCAAACCCCTGGATCGATTCATTTGCACACACAGTTTACGATGAATATCACAACAAAGCATCAATTATTACATGCGGATCCAGTACTTAGGAAAATATTCATTACAAATTGCATAGCACGAAGCTAGCCTTGAAAGATTAAAGCAGCGGAAAATTATTCTTCATGGAGTCTCCATCATCTTCATGTGCCACAGGCGAACATGTTGGTTGCAGACTCGAAACCCTTAACGGAAACTCACTCGTCGTTAGAACAATTCTTTTAAAAAAAATTTGCAACAGAGTGGGTCAGAACCATTTAAAATGGAACTGGCAAGTGACACTATGTGGACACTTAGTGGAATAACTCTAATAACCTATATGCATATTTGGCTGGTGGAGTTCAAGGCTATTTTGCATAAAGCCAATTTTGCCTAACACTTTGTAAAACATTTTCTTCAAAGTTGAGACAAGTATGGCATGAAATCCATAGTCTCATCTACCCTTGTTCACCCTTCAATTTTTACTTCATAAGTTGGAATGTTGGGATCCTCCGTTGACGTCCATGATCAGCTGCTCAGAATTGTCCGTAACCGGGGACACGGCTAAGTACTTATTTTTACACTCTCGAGAGGTTGTGCACTTTCACCATTAGACCCAATCAGCCCAAACTATCCTATGCACTTATTTAGTGCTAAGGAAAAGGAGAAGATTGAGACGAGACTTTTCAGAAGCATTTTCCCACCACATACCGGCCTGACGCGCTCCACCTACAAACCTCTACCACCACCTGTCAAGCCGGGGTGGGTCCACGCAACTTAATCCATCAAGACAGAGCCCATATGACCAATGGCTGCACTGGAAGCAATCTTCACTTGGAGTTCTTCAGATCCCTTTGTTCCTGGGTGGCAATCCACAAGTGAATATCCCATCGGTATAACCCCTAGGGACAACACTCAACTCATACATCCAATCAAGCCCAAATCCACCCAGGTGTTCATTTTAACTTAGTAAAACTAAGCTTTTCAATAAAACATTTTTGCATAGCATCAATAATTCTACTAAGTTACAATAGGATTCTAGACAACTAGTAAAGGGAGATAGTGTAGTTTCAGCATAGCAATACTATCCAACACATGCTTATAGAAAAATAAACTAAGTCATGCATAGAAAATACATAGGAAATTTATGGGGGGGTGTGCCACTTGCCTTGTCAACAAGAAGAGCAGTAGCAGCTGCTGCAAAAGCCTTCCTCTCTCCGAAATTTCTAACACATCAAACAAGCCACAATAAACATGCAAGCAAACCAACATTTCAATTGAAAAATATGCCATGTACGATGTGCAAAATATTCTAAGGAAAATGATATGCATGACATGCAAAATTAATCTAAGGAACATAGACAAAATAACTTGAACAAGTTGGCTAGGTCAAGGTCAAAGGTTGGACAAAATAAATTTGCTATAAATCAGCTTGAATAAGTTGTATGGCTGCTCCAAGTTCACATGTTTGGTCTTAACAGAATCTTCAACTCCCTTGTAGTTTTATTGATCTTCAGTTAGCACTCTAAGGACTTAGTCATAAACACTAAGGACTTGGTTTATATCCAAAGTGAAAGAGGATAGGAAGAGTAGAAAAGATAGAGAACGATGTAATTGGTCTTCCCAAGAATCATATCCAGGCTTCCTTGTAGCTTTCTCCTTGGTGTGATGACTTCATTGAAATTTTGTAGACTTGATGGTTTTGGTATCACCAGGGCTGGTCTTGGATAAACTTAGCCACCATAATTCTAAGGGAGAAGAAAATAAAAGGGAGAAAGACTTAGAGAATAAAGGTGGTTGGTCTTCTTGAAGTTCCTCTTGATTTTCTTCTAAGTGCTTTTACTTCTTGGAGATGCTTCTGGAGTCTGTTTTCTTGGCTAAGTACTTCATTGGTCTTCATTGTAGTTGCTTCTTGTTGCCTTCAAAGATGGACGAATTCAACACCTTCTTGTCCTTCATGGTTTTCACTAGTTCTAACTTGGTGATTTTCAACTTGGAGGGTCAAATAGGGCTAACATACAAGCATATCAAATTTTGCTAAGGAAAGTTAACCATTTCGAGATGCCTAATATTTCTAAGGAAAAGTTTTAACAAAGCAAGTGACAAAATAATTTCTAAGGAAAGTAAGTTTAACAAAACAAGGTGAAAATAATTACTAAGGAAAGTACACAATTTATAAGGTGCTAAATTTTTGCTAAGGAAAGGATGACAAATATGAGGTCCAAATTATTTCTAAGTGTTTTTGAGAGCATCTCAATTCTTCTAAAAAAAACTAAGTCATGAATGATTCGAACATGTGATAAAAATAATTTTTAATATTAAATATAATTAAAATAATTCCTAAAAAGGGAATAAACACTAATTTCGTAGCAATTGTTGTACAAAAATACTAACAAAAATATGGCTGAAGTCTTTCCGGACAGAGGGCAACTAAACAAATCCAATGCAATTGGATTCACTCAAAAAGCTATTTTTAAACTAAAGTTATGTCAAAAATACTCAAACTTCTCAATTTGAAATTTGAATAATCTAAGTTTGATAAAAACAGAAAACTAATACAGCCAAAAGTTTCCACTGGTTCTAAGGATTCTAAATATATAAAAATATTTCAAATTGGATAAACAGAGAAAAAGTAATGATAAAACTAAGTTCTAGGGGCTTTTCTGCAAAACTGCCGAAAAAAATAAAAAGAAGAAAATCTTTTCCACGCTGGCGCTGACGAGGCGTTGACTGCTGACGAAGCGCTGACGGGGCTTGGCGTGGCTGCTGACTGGACGCTGACGTGATTAAGTGAAATAACCAGGGACGTCTGATCCCGGTCTGACGGCTGAGAACCTTCCGTACCTCTTCGCTTTGATTGATCTAATCTAGCGCGTCTAAACCAGATCGTACGGCTGGGAGAGAGTTGACCAATACCTGGCGGCGCGAGGCTGCCAGATAAGGAGGTCGCGGCGGTGCTGGGCTCGGGTGGGCGACGTCGACGAGGCTCCGGTGGTCCTCCGGACTGGAGAAGATGACGACGCGGTGCCGCGCGTCGAGGGGAAGGTGATGGCGGGGTCGGTGCCAACTCGCGCGGGCTGGAGCAGCGGGGCGTCGCGGACGAAGTGGTGCGGTGCCGGCGAGATCGGGTCGAGCTCCAACTCGTCGATTTGCTGCGACAAAAATTCGAACACGGACATCAGCGCGTGCGCAAGAGAGAGGGAAGGAGATAGGGACCAAAAGGAGGTGGCGCCTCTCACCGTTGTCGCCGGAAACGCCTCGAACGGCGGCGGGTGTGCGCAGCTCCGGCGAGCAATTTCAGAGGCCTGGCGGCGCGATTTGGAGAGGGAGGAGAGGGGAAACGGAGAGGGGTTCGTGGGGTTTATATAGGGCCGGAGACACGGGATAAGACGCGTTTAAACCAACTAATTTGATCAAGATTCGGAGATAGAGTCGGATGCGATTTTCTTGGGCTGGAGGTTGAAGGCGATGACGTCATCGCTGGCGTCATCGGTGGGACCCACATGGCAGTGAGAGAGAGAGAGAGAGGCTCTGCGGGCTTGGTTGTAGATAGCTGCTGGGCTTCGGCCCATTTAGCTCGTCTCTATTTTTTCTGAACTCTTTTCCTTTTCTATTTTCTGAAATGTTTTTCTATCTTTTAAAATGTGACTCCAAATGAATTCAAACCAACTTGGTAAAATTTGTAAAAATAAACTTTATCATTTTAAATAGTCAAACACACTTTTCAATTACTTTTCATAAATATAAATTTGAAATATTGCATAATTGCTTAATTGACATTTTATGCCAATTTTAAACTAGGGCTTTGAATAAAATCATTTGTGGTTTAATAAAAACAAATAAAATACCACAAATGTAAATATTTGAAAATAATTTATTTTCCAAATAAGTACAATCAAATCACAACCAAAAATTAGACATAACAAATTAAACCATAATAATCAAAAACAATATATAGGACATAACTTGCCCTTTTTAATATATTTTCTTAAATATGTTTTCAAGTGGAATTATATTTCCAACTTTTGAAATTTTCAAATGCAAACAATGCAAGAAGATGATGAATGCATGCATGATTTTACTTTTCAAATCAAAGTATAAATAGTTTTCAAAAAGTTTTTTATTTTTCTGATTTTTCAAATTCTTGAAAAACTTAGGATGTTACATTCTCAAACATCCAACATAAGTATTATATGTCACTATCTTGAAGTCATGTGATAATAAAATATATGCAAGAAAGACTATTCACCACGCCAAACTGGCTGATTCTGTTCTTCAAGAAAAAAATAAAATTAAATCCAAACAAACTTCTATAGATGGATGCACTATCATTGCCCTAGGAATTACGGTAAACAAAATCTAGTGATTTTTTAGAGGAAATCTCCTGATTTGATATGTTGGAACACCAATCTACGACCCTGGAAATATATATATCATTATTATAGTATGATTGTGTGATTTATAGTTTTTTATATGAAAATGATCCTTTAAATTTCAAATGCATGTCATATTACTTGAATATTTTCAAACTCATGTGGTACAGCTAGGCACTCTAATATAGAGACATAATTGTAAGGTTGATCCATTAAGAACAAGATAACGTGACCGAGCAAATCATATGGAAATAAATGCACAAGTGGTAAGCATTAAAACATAAATCACAACAACAATGCAAAGAAAACCATCATGCCAATTTGCATGATAATATGTCATGGTTTATCCCGGGGTAGTCGTGAAACAATTTTTCTAGTAATTGAACATCAGGCTTTGCACGACACTTTGGTTGTCATGTGGATTCAGACACCGTTATCTGAAAAAGGGTTCATAGACATGATGACCACAATGATATATGATATTAATAATTAGAAAAACATTTATTCCATGTAGTGAAATGAGTCGCTCTCGACATCCAAAGCTTGTTACAAGCTAATATATGTACGATCAGTAGCATAGGATTTCTCATAGGAGTAACATTCGGAACAACAACTTTAGGAGTGGGAGTAACATGAGAAGATTCAACAACAAGATTAAGCACCAAAATTTTACTCGTGTATGTCGCTTGCATGTCGCCATTCTTCCTCCAGCTAAGCGAGTAAAAATGATTCATATTGATGAAAGAGTCATTTTCTCATTACCTGTTTTGTTACCCATAATGAAGAATGAACCTTAAAACTTACCAATTCCATGAAAAAAGTTTATCTTGGGCTATTGATGGGCTCACATCTAGTGCCATCGCTATTGTATTTCCGATCAAAGCCAACACCTTCCTTGCGGCAGGCAAGATTTTTCTTAATGAAAACCTCTTTGATTATTTTCACTTCCTTTGTGGCATTTGAGTATGCATTCTTTTAATTGTGCCTGTATCCTTGCAATTTCATCTTCGAGCAAAATTTTAGGAGAGGAGTTAGCAGTAGACATTTTTGAAGTTTTAGAGTCTTTGGTTTTGAGAAAAAACAAAACAAGATAAACATTTGAGGGAATTAGTTTTAGAGTTATATTGTGGAACTTGAGGTTATTTTGATAATAAGAGAATTGTGATTCTTCTCAAGATCCTCATAGTCACACTTGAGCAACTCATCGTAATGATTCCTATTGAGATAATCAAGACATATCTCTTCACGTTCACTCAAGAATGAGATATGCCTTTCCGAGAGATCAAGATGCTTTAACTTGAGCTTTTAGAGCTCACAGGTAAATATCTCACACTTTATCATTTCATTAACAAACAACTTTTTTTTGCTTCTCACAAACATTAGCCAATTCATCATATGAAAACATATCATCTTCTAGTTCTCACCAAGTAGATCATCTTCACTATAATCATAAAAAAGGCATCTTTGGATTGTAGGAATTTCAAAGGATTTCATATTCCAATCCTTAGTAATTTTTCTTATGGATTGATTTTGCCTCAATGTCATAGGAATTTGAACATACACTCCAACCTCTTTTTTAGACTCAAATGCATAGGATCGAGACACTTTTCCTGTGTTTTTTTTGTGTGTTTTATCCTAACGATAATTTATGCAGTTTTCCTGTGTTTTATAATTTTCCGTTTTACACTTACAAACCTGTGAAATTGCTGTGTTTTTTAACCCTGCGATCCAAAGAGGCCCTAAATGGAAGAATTTTCCTTAGAGACTTTGCCATGAAGCATGATGGGGGTAATAGGCTAATAAGGATCCTGAAGAATCCATTTTCTTCAGGGTCCCTGACCAAACATTGATCAGTTCGTCATTGAACTTATCCAAAGAAGCACTTAGCCGATATGTTAAGAAAGGGTCTTGTGAGTCCTAGTGCGGTAGTTCCTCCCATGGGTCACCAATCATCTTCGAGGAAAAAGAGATGGTACTTTTTATAGCTTTGCCGATCTTGTAGTTCCATGTTGTGAAAAGACATAGCAACTATTCGAACGTTTGGAAAACCTTAGATTGAAGATTGCTCCAACTGCAAAAAAAAAGTGTGGGGCGAGGGGGTGGCAAATAGCGATTATTGCAATATATGTACACTGCTACCGAATAAATTTGCGTTAGTTCCTACAACTATCTCCCGATATATACAACTTGTCTCTCTCTCTCTCTCTCACACACACACACACTCTCTCAAAATTAGTACATTTTCCAGTTTTATTCATCGCTGGACGTGATAAGCGTCGGTATTTGCCCGTTGTCTGCAAAATCCATCTTGTTGAGCCTCATGCAGCACAGCACATGCTCAGGTAGCTCCTCAGCCTTCTGCGCCTGCATGAAGATAGCAAGGTTCAGACTTTCAGTTACAAAGAGTTCCCCAGCCAAACTTGGTCCTAAGGCAAAGAACAAAAAAAAATACCTGAATGGTTAGCCCAAGATCAATGACACCATGGTTCAGCCGCTCTCGGAAGGTCTCGAGGCCTTTTCGCGATATATAGCTGAACCGGTGCACATCGATATCGATCTCGAAGTAGTTTGAACCCTACATCATAATGAACACATGCACATGTTTCAGTCAGGACTCGGGATCGGGAGGACATGATGATTTGTGAGTCTGAACACCTGTGAGGAAGCATTATTGGTTAGTACCTTGTAGAATTTGTGCTGGGGCCTTGATAGCACTGGCTTCTGGTTGTAGGTTTGCACAAGCTTCCTCTCAGTTGCGCTAAGCTGCAGGTCCTCAGGGTTTACAATACCGGCCAGAATTTTCAGTCTCTCTGTGTAGGGCACGATGTTGTCAACTGGGAACCCCTTGACCTTTTCCATTTCCTCATTCATAAGCCTCTGCATAACCAAGTTGTTATCAGAAATTTGGCCAAAGGTACTGAAAAAGGTTAAGAGTATGATGACATGGAAATTCAATCCATTCGAGCTTTACCGTAATGCTGTCCTTCAGTTGAGGAGAAATCTCCTTGTCGAAACTGTCGGATATCTTGAAATACAGAACTAGGCTTATCCCGTCGCCGTCGTTCTCACCGAAGATGGTAGTAGGATAGGTAGGCAACTGTATACAGAATTAAACTTGTCAAGATCATAACTAACAAATGAATGCACACAACAGTATTAGGATAGGTAGGCAACTGTGTACATCAGTGAACATGTCGAGTTCAAAACTAACAAATATGATTATATGAATACACAAATGACCCAATTGAATTACCTGAATGTTGACGATAAGAAGTGAGGGGAAGGCGTCGTGTGGGCTTGAGCGACGGAAGCGCGATGTGCTGCGCGATGTGGTGAACCTTCCTTGTGCAGGCGAACATGTCTGCTCCGATCGGTGTGTAGGGGGAGCAGTCTGGAGCTGGGGATTTCCTCTTGTCCCTGCAAGCAATTTCATAAGCTTCAGTCAGGCATACTTGTAGACAAAATCTCGCAGTGAATGAATGAACGTCAGGGCCAGTGCAATCGCGGCTTACCTGAAGAAACTCTCCCCTCTGACTCTGAACACCGACGGCTCGAGGTCCGACCAGCAGCCCTCTGATAGCTTCTCGCCGGTTGAACATGGCAGCGTCAAGCCCGCTCTCGGCCGGTACAAGTAATTGGCCGATCCACCTGTTGTCGATTTCGTCAGCAGAGCAGAGATTAACATTGACAAAAACCTTGAGGCGTTCCAAGTAAGGAGTAGATTAGTAGCTGAAAGTGTCCATGTTGACTCACTCATTTCGGTCATTTCGTCGCCCTCGTAGGACCTCCGCCTGTACGACAGCTTGACGACGGCTGATTTCTTCCTCTGGTGATGCGGGCTGAACCCGGCGACCGGCATCGGCTGGACCTTGTTGCTCGGGACAGAGCCGGGAAAGGCCGGGGCGAGCACAACGTCGCGCTCTGAGATTCTTTCTGGCCACCACCACTACCAGCGGCAGCATCTCCTTTCTCAGGGGGGTCGCCCTGGCACGCCTCGGCGTCCGCGATGCTCCCGAGGCGGCGCACGGTGTCCACCAAGCACGCCGAGTCCTTGCACGGCGATCCGATCGTGACGCCGGCGACATCCGGGAGAGGGTCTGAATTTGCAAGCAGGGGGGAAGTATCTGAGATTCTGAGTACTGCGATTCTGAGACTGCACCGCGCTGTATGATCCTGGCCAAGATTCCAGGAAAGAACAGGCGAGCACATTACCTCCACTGACGCTGGCGTAATCGTTGTCGAGATCGTCGTCGTCGTGGAAGTCGGAGTCGGCCGAGTCTCCCAGCATGCTGACGGAATCGTACCACGCTTCGTCGCAGATCACTGCAAAAAAAAAAGGTTTCAGGTTCTGATCGAGCAAAGCCGGCGTGGATCGACCGGAGAACAGGAGGAGGCGATTGGTTTCCTTCTCTCACCATTTCCTGCGTCCATCTGGCTGTGCTGCCACTGCAGCTGCGTGAGGTGGAGCGTCACGCCCGACGCCGGCGCGGTCGCCGTCGCGTCGACATGGACGACCCCGTGGCGCGCCGCGAAGCCGGAGCCGCGGATGACCTTCTGGCGGAGCTTCCTCGCCGTGGCCGAGAGCTTCCTCGACCTCTGCCGCCGGTTCGTCGTCGACACGCAAGAACCCATGGCCGCCGCGCTGATCACCACCACCTGGTAAGGGAGGAAAACAAGGTTGCACCTCGTAGAGTTAGCACACAACCCAGGGACGGATATATACTCGCTGCACTTTCAACAACTCAAGGGACAAATCAAAGAACCTCAATTACCCCGTGTCAATCAATCAATCTACGACCTTCAATTATCTCTCAAAAGCCAAAAGCCTCAGTGGATAATGCCGCTAGAAGAAAGAAAGAGGCGCTCTTGATTGACCTCACGGGACGGGCGCCAACAATTCTGCAGTCGCCGGGCCAGCTACCACCACCACTGCCTCTACTTGAAGTAACTCGCTACTGCTAATCATGGGACGCAAAGAAGAAGAACGTGAGGCGCATGCCATTTAACTTAATGGCGCCCGTGTTTGTTCGGCCCAAAGCGTGTTGATCGCTCGATCCCCCTGATCTTTGTTGCCCCGCAAAGGCGCGGCATATAAATCGACGAGGAAGGATAAAGAATTCGGAGCTGGGGACATTCGCAAGAAAAAGGAATTCAGAGAGGGGACGGATGGATGGTACGGGTCTCTGTCACGCGTGTTCCAGCCGGCTGAGTCGCAACAGTGCTTAATAATTGGCTAAAGTGCTGAGAGACTAGTTTAAAAATCTGGCCATGAAGGTTCAGAGCTTTCTAATCACCCTGTTTTTTTTATGGTTAGGTGACGACTCAACTACTCGATCGAGCCTTGATATATCGATCGATCGATCCAGGTTTGGTTTGGCTTGGCTTAAAATTAGCATGGTCAAACAGTGGGTGCGCCATGCGCGTGTACTTGGTCGGAGAGGAAGCTCGCTAGCTTTGCTTGTCTGAACAAGGAAAATGGTGGGAGAAAAACCCTGCCCCGGTTGATCATCTTGCCGTGGTTTGCATATCTCGGCAGGGCAAAGACTAATCTCCTGGGATTTCCTGCGTGACATGTGCAGAACAAGGGACTGTGACTGATGCGGACATGTAATGAAAATATCATGTACTCTATCTTCTTCGTTGGTAAACTTGTATACATGACGTTTTCGATATCGATACGATCTCGACTAATATGTGTCTTTGACCTTTTTCTTGTACGCATATGTTAGTCAGTGGAAATTGTGAGTTGGAAGATATGTGCTGAAAAGGACAAGCTAGGTGTTTAGCTGCATGCCTTGGTATCTCAGTCGCCTGGTTGATTTGGAGAGAACCTGACAAGAGGGCGTTCAACGGAGTGTTTAGCCCGCCTTCCCCCGCGAGTTATTGAGCAAATCAAATGCGACGCTGCCAAATGCCTTGACACCCTCCTCCACCACGAATAAGATCGGCGTTTCTCATAGTCGGTCATTTTGGACACAAAGTTGTTGGTTTCCCTACCCTCTTTTTGAGCTTGGACGTTGTGCTTGTACAATACTTTCTATTATTCTCCTTCTAGAATGGAACAAATGTAGTCCTCCTGCATGGTTGGGAAAAACAATCCATGGCAACTAACGATACTAATTTCACATTGCCTCTCTTCAAGAAGAAAAAAGACAGTAGTCAAAGTAAGAAAACATTTTTGACGGCACGCCATGTACTTTAACGAATGAAGGAGATTTTTGGTAGATGTTTGGTGCGGCGTGCTAAAATTTAAATACCTAATGAATTTAAATGTTAAAATTATATTACTAGGTACTAGGTAAATTTGGTGCGGCGTGCTAAAATTTGTTATGTGAAGTAATCTAAATACCTAATGAATTTAAATGTTAAAATTATATTTTGACATTAATATTTAATTTAAGTACGTAGTGGTGGGAATACATATTTGTTGTATTGAATTTTGTAATTAGAGTAAATTAATTTAGGTTGCATCCAAATAATTATCGAATTAGAATGTTCAACTTAAGCTTGTAATAAGAGGGAATGTATCATATGAATATTTAATAAATTTAACTTCATATGAGTGGAGGGAGTGCATTTGTTTTTTTTTCATTGAAGTATTTATCAAATTGGAATATTTGAACATTTTTTGTCCCTATAAATAGTTAGCATTCTTTGGATTGAATAAAAAAGTTAGGTAGGTGTTAATGCTTTGTTTATTTTTATTTTAGATGTATAAAATATCTCGCAAAGAGAATTGGCATTTTTGATTTTTTTGGTGTATTTTTTTTTCAATTCAAAGTGGTAAAGTTGTTGAAACCTCTTGTTTGAAGTAGCTTCAAAATTTTAGCAGTTCTAAATGTTCAAATATATATAGGTTTATGTTTGTAGTTTACTGGGTAGTGTATGCCAAAAATTGTTTAGAAACTCTTATATTTTTTGTGAATTTTGATGTTTCATTTGATTTTTTCTGAATTACGGTTTGGAAGTTATGAATTTAACAAATATTAGTTTTTTCTGTGTAATTATTATTAAAGGTTTGATATCTGGGACCCGCGCGGCAGAAATTTATTAGTTTACAGAGGGAAAAAATTACGAAAAAGTCTGGGAGTCTGACTGGTGGGTCCGTGCTGACGTCGTCCGATGACATCAACAATGGCAGGCTTCCTCCCCGTGCGACGACGTCGACCATGGCGGTGGCGACTGAGAGCGAGAGGGGCAGCGTGGGCTGGCGCGTTCGACGCAGCGCATCGTGAGCAACCAAACTGTCGCAGCGCTGGGCAGGGCGAGGCCTGGTGACAGCAAATTGACGCACGGCGGCGGCGGACGGGCACGGCAAAGACGACCATGGCGTAGGCGCATCCGAGCTTCCCGGCTCGCGATCTTCGGCGAAAATAGAGAGAAGGCCGAGGCCGTCCTGCGGGTGGCCTTCGATGTGGACGGGAGGGCGTGCAGCGGCGGTGCGACACGGCGGCGGCGGCGGCAGGTCCGGCCGTGCGCGAGGAAGAAGGGAGAAGAGAAGGTCGATTTGTGTGGTAGTTTTTTAATAAAGTCCTTGGATTTTCGCAAAATTGCAGATCGGTCCCTGTCGTGTCTGGAACGTCCGATCCGCGATGGACGGCCTGGATCACGTTACTGTACTACTGTAGCGGGGCACAGTAACGCGGGTACTGTTATAGGAGCAGTGAAGCAATGAGAGGGCGCCGATCTGTTCCAACTTAATATAGTTAGGTAATAAATTTGACAAAATTCGTTAAATGTTTTTGCGAATTTAGATCACAAATTAAGGAGTTAGAGTCAACAGAACTCGAAACCGATCACGGGAACGGAATCTACTCGTCGACGCGCATATATTTCATGTATACATTTTTTGGAAAATATGAGTTTATTTTTTTGCCCAAAAAAAAAAAAAATAAATAAAACGCACTGTAGTTGCTACAGTACCGCGGGTTACTGTAGCGGGAAACAGTACCGCGGTTACTGTTCCCAGGTACAGTGCCGCTGGCGTGGCTCGCTGTGAGAGCCGAATGCTTCTCAGTCTTAATTACTATAATAATATATATAGTAATGTTCATGCTACTTCAACTGAATCGCAAAAAAGTAGTTCCTTCTGTTAGGAATCTTGCACGCCAATGTAACCAAGGAGAGAAAATCATGAATTGCTAAAACAAAACAAATGGTTCTGCAACCAGCTAAGTGCTGAAAAAGGCCGCCCTCCAACCTGATCAACAACAAAAGCTCATGCCAGTTTCATGCAGCGGAGAACCATGTCAGAACATCAACAACAAAATCAGAGTAAGAAATATTTTTACGGCGGCACGCCATGTACTCCAAGGAATGAAGGTAGGTTTTGGTACATGTTTTTTCTTTGGCAGGTCCATGCATGGGGTGCAGAAGATCAACCTAAAAGATGGCCTGTGTAGACACAAAATCCCCTTAATCAGTACAATATATACTTTATAGAGATCCTATGTTTATATATGATACTTTAAATAAATCGCAAAAAAGTAGTTCCTTCTCATAGGAAGCTTGCACTCCAGTGTAACGAGAGAGGGAATATCATGAATTGCCAAAAGAAAAAAATGGTTCTGCAAACAGCTAAGGGCCGCCCTCCAACCAACCTGTTCATCAAAAATTTAAAAGCTCAATGCCAGTTTTATGCAACGGAGGGAGGACCATTAAACAAGGATGATGTAACCAGTCAAAGCCGTGACCTTTTCGTATCAGAGGGAGGACTGGAGGAGGTGCACACATCATAATTAGTAGTACCACCCTTTCTTTTCCTGTCTGTTTGTGGGCTCTCCATGTCGGAGTCGGACCACAGGCATAAATAAACCTATGTAGTGTCAAATCAGGCTCCCCAAAAAAGAGAGGGGAAAAAACAACTGTCTGGATGTGAGATGATGATGTGTATGCACAACCTGTCAGAGCAGCAAAAAATGTAGTGGGCCTGATGAATGAATGGTCTGATGTCTCAAGGAAAAAAATATGCAGGCCGTATATAATGCAGTAGTATATTTATCTTATCTGAAGAAACCTGTACTTACAAATTAATAACTGTATATAATGCAGGAGTAGCATGTACAGGGACGGCAGAACCGCCAGCGTAATCAACAGTGGAAAAGAAGTAATGGAATGGAATACAATGCACCTTGTGGCAACACCAAATGGTAGTAGCACTGGCGAGCAACGACGACAGGTTATGCTTTCCTGAGCGAGCGAGTGGCAGGAGCAGGTGGCCAGGATATTTATTTATAGTCATAGACTCGCGCGGCGAAAATGAAAACCGCAAATGCTTTCGAAGGTAGTGTGCGTTGGTGCAGATGCTGTACCGTAGAAGAAGAAGAAGGAGCAGGAAAGGGTCCGGCGATGGCGACGCCTGCGTGCGCGCAGCAGCGGAACGCCGTGGTGACCTGGGAGAAGACCGGACTGCGGCCCTGATCGAGATTTTTTCTTTGGCCGTTTCAGGCGTAGTACGTTTTATCGCTGTCGCGAATTTGCATCTCGACGAGAGTATGAATCCAATTCTTCCGTTCCCTCCCCGCTTCTTTTTTTCTTTCGAACTTTCCTCCCCCGCTTTTCGATCGACGGCGAGTCTGTGCAGACCCGTCGATTTTTGGGTCCTCGCGATTATATTCCAGGCGAGAGATCACGTACGTGGATCTCCCCCCGCCGTCGGATCGTAGAGTGGACGGTGGCGATGGCATGATCTCCGCGGCGTCGTGTTGTTCAAGAGGGGTCGTTGTGGACCGGGAATCGCTTCCGTCTTAAGATTAAGCAGGCATTCTGTCGATATTTTTATTAGTTGTGGGCATCATTGGTAGGAGTCGAAACTCAAGATGCATGCATGCTAATCGATGATCACATGCTGATTGAAAGCTACGCGCACGAGGTGAGCGAGATCGCGAGAACGACCGAGTTAGGCACGCACGCATGGGCATGGCCGGCTGCTCATCGATCATTTCGTCCCGTCATAATTACTGTAGCTAATACTGTCTGTTTTTTCCTGGTGGAACTAAAGCGGAGCGCGAGGAACATATGCGTGCATCGGTCGGTTGATCATCAACATCAAATTAATCCCACTCGCGTCTTATTCCGACTTCGATCTCCACGTTCGCCGCACCTGCATATATTTTCTCGACACGACAGCTACACACTGTTGGTCAGCACGCGCGCGCGGGCGATTTTGACACTGTTGACCTCTGGGTGAAACTTTAGCACAAAATAAATCTCGGCCGAAACTATTTCACGGCATTGACCCTTTTGAGTAGCGCCTCACGATCAGGCGCTACCCTACACAGGGTAGCGCCTCGTGATCAGACGCTACACTAGTTGCCAGCGTGGCGGGCCGGGGCCAGGGGGGCCAGTCCGGGGGGATAGCGCCTCGTGATCAGGCGCTATGGTGCCATTAGCATAGCGCCTCGTGATCAGGCTTTACACTATGACTTAGAAAAATGCCAAGTGTTGAAAACTGTTAAAACTTGCGAAAAGTTCAAACATAGATAACAAAGCAAATGGAGTCCAAATGTGGAAATTCCAATTGGCCATTGTTAAGCATGTTGTAAATATCCAGAAACATATTTTTGAATTTTTTTATAAAATGTGCAAGGCTAGGAAAACATGCTAAACATATGGTATCTCTCTGTTTTCAAAACTCTCTGGACGGCGGCGGCGTCTCTGGAACTTTTCGTGGATAATGGCTCGGGTATTTAGGGTTTTCGCGTCGGGAGGAATAAATAGGCGAAAGGGCGGCGGCTGGAGACGCCCGTGGGGCCCACACCACCCCACGGCGGGCAGGGGGGCCCGCGGCCCCATGGTGTGGCTGCCTCGTGGCTCCCCTCCGTCTCTCCTTTGGACTCCGTGTACGTGTTGGAAAAATAGGAGGTTCTGTCCAAGTTTCGTCCAATTCCGAGAATATTTCCAGACTAGCTTTTCTGGAATACAAAAACAGCAGAAAACAGGAACTGGCACTGTGGCATCTTGTTAATAGGTTAGTCCCAGAAAATGCATAAAAATGCTATGAAGTGTATATAAAACATGTAACAATTGGTATAATATCAACATGGAACATCAGAAATTATAGATACGTTTGAGACGTATCAAGCATCCCCAAGCTTAGTTCTACTCGTCCTCGAGTAGGTAAAACGATAAAAACAAAATAATTTCTGAGGTGACATGCTACAATCATAATCTTGATCAAATAGTATTGTAAAGCACATGTTATGAATGAAGTGATCCAGGTCAATGGTCTATAGTTTGCTAGCAAGTAGATAATGAGCAAACAACTGAATCATATAAGCAAAAACTTTTCATGAATAGTACTTTCGAGACAAGCATCAAAGAGTTTTGCATAAGAGTTAACTCATAAAGCAATAGATTCTAAGTAAAAGGTATTTAACCAACACAAAGGAAGATTTAAGCTTCAGCAATTGCTTTCAACTTTCAACATATATATCTCATGGATATTTGTCAACACAAAGCAATATAATAAGTGCAATATACAAGCATATAAAAATTGTTGCACCAAAGTTGACACTAGTGTTTGCTTCTAAGATAGAAAGAAGTAGGAAAACTGACTCAACATAAAAGTAAAAGAAAGGCCCTTCGCAGAGGGAAGCAGGGATTAAATCATGTGCTAGAGCTTTTTAAGTTTTTGAAATCATATAGAGAGTAAAAATAAGTTTTGAGAGGTGTTTGTTAATTGTCAACGAATCAGAAAATGGAAAGTACAATATGACCCCTGCCAACCAGACTTTTAAGAGCGGCTCCCATGAAGGACGTTATTTCTACCAGCAAGGCAGATCATCCCTCTTTCTCTTTTGTTTACACATGCAGATATTTCACTGTTTGTCATTGCTTGACTGATAAATCAGGGCAAAAATGTGAAGAGAATTAAGCGGTTAAAGTTGTAATTAATTGGGACTGGGCACCCCATTTGCCAGCTCTTTTTGCAAAATTAATGGATAAGCGGATGTATATGCCGCTAGTCCGGTGGTAAAGTCTGTTTGACAGTTGACATAAAGACATCCACCCCGTCCTCATGAGCTTGGTAAACATTGACACAAAATAGGAGTAATAATTTTTGAATAGTTTAAAGGTAGCACATGAAAAATTTACTTGGAATGGCAAGGAAATACCACATATAGGTAGTTATGGTGGACACAGATGGCATGGATTTTGGCTCAAGGTTTTGGATGCACGAGAAGCATTCCCTCTCAGTACAGAGTTTAGGCTAGCAAGGTTATTTGAAGCAAACACAGGATATCAACCGACACAGCAAGACTTATATGAAAACATATTGCAAGCATTATAAGACTCTACACTGTCTTCCTTGTTAACCAAACCCTTTTACTAGAAAATATCTAGACCTTAGAGATACCAATCATGCAAACCAAATTTCAACGAGCTTTACGGTAGTTCTTCATTAATAGGTTTTAACTACATGATACAAAAGCTTAAACATGAACTACTTGATAACTCAAAACAATTGACAAGTATCAAATTATCCAATACAGTGATCTACAAGAATATGTAAGCTTTTTCCATTATACCATCTACCACATGCAACATTTTCTGTTCCAACCAAACACCAATCAATTTATTTCAACATAAACTCTCCAAACAATTATAAGTGAAGCAAGAGAGTACTTTCTTTAAAAGAACTAACAGCTCTGAATAAGAGATGCATGCAAAACAGGAGCTAAAAGCATAGCAATAGCTAGATAAGAATACTCAACAAGTATAAGTGAAGAATAGGAGTATTCATATGAAAAAGCGGAGCGTGTCTCTCTCCCAATCAAGAATGCTGGGTCCAATCAAGTTGACCATAAGAAAAATAAAATACTGAAAATAAAAGCACACAGACGCTCCAAGTAAAGCACATATGATGTGAAAGAATTAAAATATAGTTTCACTAGAGATGACCTGATAAGTTGCTGATGAAGAAGGGGATGCCTTGGGCATCCCCAAGCTTAGACGCTTGAGTCTTCTTGAAATATGCTGGGGTGATCCATGGGAGCATCCCCAAGCTTAAGCTCTTCACTCTTCTTGATCACATTATATCATCCTTCTCTCTTGACCCTTGAAAACTTCCGCCACACCAAACTCAAGTAATTCTCATTAGAGGGTTAGTGCACAATCAAAAACTCACATGTTCTATAAGGACACAAACATGACCGTTACTTTTAACATTAACTACTGCCACTGATGTTATGTGAAGCTCTTCACCCTAAAAAAGAATTCCACTCAACACTAGTAAAAGAGAGAATGCGAAAAATAAAAGACAGAATCTGTCTAAACAGAACAGTCCGTAAAGACGAATTTTTTCGAGGCACTTACGTTGCTCAGATCGAAAAACTTTAAACTAACGAAAGATGCGTACATATCTGAGGATCACGCACAAAAATTTGCAGATTTAAATAATTTTTCTGTGATTTTACAGAATAAAACGGTGAACAGCAGAAATCTGTTCCTGCGCAGAAATCCAAATCTAGCATCATCTTCCTATTAGAGGCAATACTTGGCACAACAATGCGATAAAATAAAGATACAAAGGAATTGTTACAGAAGTAAACAACTCCTTGACTCAAAAAGAAAAGAAAAATTGCAGAAATAAAATAATGGGTTGTCTCCCATAAGCGCTTTTCTTTAACGCCTTTCAGCTAGGCGCAGAAAGTAAGAATCAAGTGTTTCCAAGTGATGAAGCATCAACAATCTTACGCTTAGCTCTCTTACCTTACCCTTATCTTTAGGAAATACTTGGTTACACATAGGTGAAGAGGCGAAATTCATAGTGCCTTGGCCCACATCTATTATTGCTCCAAAGCGTTTCAACAGAGATCTTCCAAGCGTAATTTGTCCTACTCCTGCACATTCAATGACAAGATAATCAATAGATATTGTTATCCCCAGGAGTTTTGTAAATACTCCTTCGGCTACTCCTCTTGGTAATTTAATAGTATTATCACCCAAAATTATACAATCTTCGCATTTGGAAAGCTCCCAAAGATTTAAGGAATCAAAAATATCCTTGGGCATTAAACAGAATTCAGACATAATATCACAGCGAGCATGAAAAGTTTCACCATTGATAACAACTTTTACTGAGGGAACCCATCCCGATGGTTCAAAATTTACTGGCACATTATCATAGTGTTCACGAATTGATTATACCCTTCTTTTAGACCAGATATGTTTGTTTCAAGAGTGTTAAGTCTATCACTTATGCTTGTCAAAGCCAAATCAATTTTACTGATTGGAGGGCTAGAAATTGTAATCATTTTTTTATAGCATTAAAAGCTTGATCCCCATCATAACGAAGGAAATCTCCTCCTACCACAGCATCTAAAGCATATCTGTAGCAAAGAACAAGACCAAAATAAAAGCTACTAAGAGCAGGCTTAAAGTCATTTTAGGTTCAGTTTTAGCATAGACTCAAAAATTCTAGACCAAGCATCTTTAAAACTCTCCTCACTCCCTTGCTTGAAAGTGAAGATCTCTTCCTCAGGCGACATGATGACAGGAACAGGGCTAGACATGATAACAAGACTGAAAAATAACAATTCGAAAATAAAAGTAACTAATTTTTTTGTGTTTTTGATAAATAAAGCAAACAAGACTAAATAAAAATAAACTAAGCAAGACAATAACAAAGTAAAGAGATTGGAAGCGTGAAACTCCCCTTGCAGAAATCCTCTTGCTCCCCGGCAACGGCGCCAGAAAAATGCTTGATGACGTGGATCACACGTTCGTTGGGAGACCCCAAGAGGAAGGTATGAAGCAGTGTAGCAGCAGTTTCCCTCAGTATGAAACCAAGGTTTAATCGAACCAGTAGGAGCAAGAAATCACTTCTGAAGGTTGTCAGTGGCGCGCTGACGTGGAACCTGCACACAACACAATCAAACTACTTTGCCCCAACGAAACAGTGAGGTTGTCAATCTCACCGGCTTGCTGAAAACAAAGGATTAAACGTATGGTGTGGAAAACAGTAGTAAATTGCAGAGAATGAAAAGGAACAATGTTTGCAGTTGGTTGTATTATCAGTGTAAAAGAATGGACCGGGGTCCACAGTTCACTAGTGGTGTCTCTCCATAAAAGATAACTAACATGCTGGGTGAACAAATTACAGCTGGGCAATTGACAAAATATTGAGCGCATGACAATGCATATATATGACATGATGATTACTATGATATTCATGTGGGCATTACGACAAAATACATAGACCGTTATCCAACAGCGTCTATGACTAATAATCCACCTCCAGGTTGTCATCCGAGTTCCCCGTTGGTATTAAGTTGCAAGCAACGGATAATTGCATTAAGTAATGTGCGTAATGTAAACAAATGCATTAGACCTAACGGCGCACCCTTAAGCTAAGCATCGGTTATTTTATCCCTAGTGGCAACAGCACATCCACAATCTTAGAAGTTATTGTCACTCTCCCAGATTACCGGAGGCATGAACCCACTATCTAGCATAAATACTCACTCTTGGAGTTACAAGCATCTACTTGGCCAAAGCATCTACTAGTAACGGAAAGCATGCAAGATCATAAATAACATATAAGATAGATTGATAATCAACTTGACATAGTATTCAATATTCATCGGATCCCAGCAAACACAACATGTAGCATTACAATAAGATGATCTTGATCATGATAGGCAGCTCACAAGATCTAAACATGATAGCATAAAGTGGAGAGACAACCATCTAGCTACTGCCATGGACCCGTAGTCCAAGGATGAACTACTCACGCATCACTCCGGAGGCAGGCATGGTGATGTAGAGCCCTCCGGTGATGATTCCCCTCTCCGGAGGGTGCCGGGAAGAGCTTCTGAACCCTCCCGAGCTAGGGTTGACGGCGGCGGCGTTGAAAGTGCATCTTCCCTAGATGATGTTTTGGTGTTAGTGATAACACAATTATGTATCTAACGATGTTTTTTTGAGCTTTCAGGGATTATTGTTATAAGCGTCATCGAATAGAGCTTGCAATTTGGCCTTAGCAGTTTTCTGCTCCAGGCAGCGGTAGTACCGCCAGGAGGGGCGGTAGTACCGCTGCCCAGTTCTTCCTCGCAAGCTCTGCCAGCTACCGCTGGCGGTACCGCTGGAGGTACCGCCGTTTTTCAGCTTCTGTCTCCTTCAGCGGTAGCTCCAGCGGTACCGGGGCGGTAGTACCGCCAGCCCCAGCGGCAGTACCGCTGCGTGCGTTTCCAGTGCGCTGCAAAGGTTCCAGCTACCGCTGCGGTCCCGCCCGAGGTACCGCTGTTTTGCACCCTCTGTTTCATCGAGCGGTTGCTGCAGCGGTACCGCGGCGGCAGTACCGCTGGGCAGCGGTGGTACCGCTGCCTCCAGCGGTAGTACCGCTTTGAAGACAGGCGCGCGTTCCAGCAAATCTAGCCGTTTGAATTGAAGACGAAGGAAGGCAGCGGTAGTACCGCTGCCCCCAGCGGTAGTACCGCCGCGGGAATTTGGCTGCGCAACGGCCACTTTTGGAGGAGCTATTTAAAGAGGTCTTCTTCCTCACTTGAAGACTAAGTTTTCCTACGCTCTCTCTCCTCCATTGATGAAAGCTTCAACCTTCTAAGATCTCCCACTCCAACCACCCAAACCTCTTTATACTTTGTGGAGTGAAGGAGGAGGTCTAGATCTACATCTCCACCGAAGGAATTTCAAATCCCCCCACACTATCCGTGTGGAACTTGCATCTTGGGTTGCTTGTAACTCGACGTGCCTTTGTTAGTCTCGGAGGAAGTACGAGGCATTGTTGGGAGGCTCCAACTCATTGTGGAGTTCCCCAACCTTTGTGTACCGGCTTGGTCAACGCCATCAAGGTGACCTCATAGTGGAAGAGCCAAACCCCCACGGGTAAAGCTCACGGAGAATAGAGTGAGCACATCCGTGCTATTGGAGCGCCTAGGTGGCTCCACACTCCTCCAACGTAGACGTACTTCCCTTGGGAAGGAACTACGGGAAACATCTCCGTGTCTCCACTTTGCGGTTATTTCTATCCTTTACTTGTTGCTTCCGCTACGCTATTTACCTTGCTTGTATCACATAGGTTGCTATCACCTAGTGCACATCTAGTCACCTTGTTATACTTTGCTCAAGCCCTAATTAATCGAAAAAGAATTAAAATTTGGTAGTCGCCTAATCACCCCCCCCCCTCTAGTCGACATATCGATCTTTCAGGCATCTCTGGAACTTTTCGTGGATAATGACTCGGATATTTAGGGTTTTCGCGTCGGGAGGAATAAATAGGCGAAAGGGCGGCGGCTGGAGACGCCCGTGGGGCCCACACCACCCCACGGCGCGGCAGGGGGGCCCGCGCGGCCCATGGTGTGGCTGCCTCGTGGCTCCCCTTCGTCTCTCCTTTGGACTCCGTGTACGTGTTGGAAAAATAGGAGGTTCTGTCCAAGTTTCGTCCAATTCCGAGAATATTTCCAGACTAGCTTTTCTGGAATACAAAAACAGCAGAAAACAGGAACTGGCACTGTGTCATCTTGTTAATAGGTTAGTCCCAGAAAATGCATAAAAATGTTATGAAGTGTATATAAAACATGTAACAATTGGTATAATATCAACATGGAACATCAGAAATTATAGATACGTTTGAGACGTATCAGACCCCTACCACTAGGCCTCTGCCTAGTTCTGTCCCTTCAAGATTTGAAACAAATGAATTTCAAAATTGAAACATCGGAGGATGGGCATAGGAAAGTGTTAAGACGGTAAGACGACACGTTATTCCGTTGTGTTAGAAAAAACATAGCAATGTTCGTTATTGTTACATTATATCCATCGGAGAGTCAATTTAGTAGAAGAAACTAAAACCTAAAGCCATATTTTTTTTTGAGTTGGAGTCTCATCTTGTGTCTTCTACATGAATTTTGGTCATATAAGAGTATGGACAATTGTGCTTCGTTACATCAGGGCACATTTGTTTATTATACCTTTTGCACTAGTGATGGCCGCAAACCTGAGAAATAATGCATTTGTTTATTTGTGCATTAGGTTTACTTGCTAGGAGTCACTTTCGAACAAGCCCAACTTCCATTGCTTGGTTCGACTTTCTTTTTTTGGGTTGTACCTTTCACATTTTATTCCCTTCTTGGAACTTGTAAATTAAAAATACAGAATTATTATTCTAGAAGTTTACCTTTTGAAAAAACCAAAATTGGAGTTTTAGGTTTTCAAATAAAAACCTTTTTATTTTTTTATTTTTTGAAAGTTTCATACTTTTGGAAAATTCAAACTTTCAGAATTTGAACACTAAAATAATTCAAAACCTCCAAAGAAACTTTCACATGAGAGAGAAGGCTTGGAGAGAAAGCACATGATCGACCTACGGCGCTTTGCATCCGAACACTTAAGTGAACTCTAGAGCTCCCACCCAGGTTCAAAAACCTAAAGGAAGAGTTGCTAAAAATGCTCACTTCTCGACAGTACCAAGCAGTGACTGAAGTGACTGAAGTACTGTGCCCTTCCCTTCCCTCTTTTATTCATTTATTGTTGTTGCTCTTGACACTTTGTCGCTGTGTCGCCTTGTAATCATGGTGATGTTGAAAGGCCGCGCGATATGCTACACCACTATAGGAGTACTAGCTAGGAGGTCGCCATCGGCGTGTCGTCAGTGACGAGCTGCCCTAAGCTGAATTACTTGGTTGCTAAGCTGCGATCGAGGTTCTATTTATCCTCGTTGAGGTCATAGCAAGACGAATCCTTGGCGTGTTCGGCCGGTTGCTTCATTGGTATTTTGTACTAGGAGAAGCAATCAGGTTACCTAGCAACTTAACCGTGTCTGTCATTTCACTAGGAGACTAAACGCCCAATGTCACATGCGAATTAAGAATCGCCATCCTTCCCCGCCGCCGCGCGGCTCCCTCCCCCCTCCTTCCCTCCCTCCCCCCCCTCCCGCCACGTCCGCGCCGCCCCCGCGGCGGCCGGCGCGGCTCCAGCTCTCTTCTCCCGTCCCACACCCAGCCCCTCCCCTGTCGCAGCCGTCGGCGCGCCGGCCGAGCGCAGCTCGGGCTGGGGCCGGCGGCGGCGGCTGTACTCTCCCGTGTCGTAGGTGACCTCGTGGGGCGGCTCCTCTACGTCAGCGGTGAACCTCGGGCGGCGGCGGCCCGGCTCCGGCCGGGGGTAGCAGATCGACGGCGACGGCCTGTTGCGGGGCGGCGCGTGGCTGCGGGCGACGACGTGCAGCGGTGTTTGCCGGCCGGCCCATGTGGCCCAGATCTGGGCCCGTCGGGCCCATCTGGGTCAGGGCGGGCCGGTTTGACCTGCGGTGCGTTTTGCAGATGTAGGGAGGTGGAGAATGCAGGTGCAGCGGCGACTGCTGCCGACCTGGTTGCAGCGTGACGGCGAGCTTCACGGGCCCGGATCCTCCCAGATCTGGGCCTGGCCGGACCCTATTAGGACTGGTATGCCCCCGTGGGGACTTTACGGGCCCGCTGGGCTCGGCCGGACTTGACGGAGACTGGCGTGCTTTGCTGTCGCGTCCGGTCGACTACCGTCTTTGGTGGTGGAGGTTGTTCCCTCCCGCTCGGCTGCGGTACTGCTGCCCCTGGTTCATACACCTCACCTCCGTCTTGCAGACCTCGTGACGGCTACTTCGGTGAGACGACGTTGGTGGTGACTTCGGTTTCGTTGGCGCATGGTGGTGGGCGGCTAGTCTGGTGGTTTCGAGGCTCGTCCTCGCGGGGTTCCTGTGTTACCGATCGTCCGGGGTTGTGGAAGGGGTTTCGGGAGAAATCCTTGTCGGTTTGTCCGACACCGACGCGGTGCCGCCTCCGGGGTGGCATCTTTCCTTCCTGAAGGGCGTCGTGTCTACCTCTCATCCGCTTCCCTCTGTGCCGGGGGAAACCCTAGGACCAGTGCGCTGGTCCGGGCAGTAGCGTGGCTTTCCTTCTTGAAGGTGCTGCTTGGTACTCGTCGATTCGTGCTAGGAGCGTGGTGGTACTTCTTCGGAGAGGGCGCAGCGGTTGCGGGTCACCGTCGCTGAGTCGATCTGCCTATTTCTCCATTTTGTTTCTCTTCTTTTCTTCTCTTCCCCTTGCTTTGGGTGTATGTTTGCTGCCGCGCTCGTGGTTGTTCTCCAACATTTTGGAGTACCACCGGAGACTTAATTTGGTGACGTCGTATATACGCTGATGCGGTTTGACGAAGTCAAGTCATGGAGATTAAAGTTATCGCAAAAAAAAAGTCATGGAGATTAAAGTGGAGTGTAACATTTTTACATTATTTCCCAAAAATTATACTCCATCCGTTTATATGAATAAGGCATATAAATTTAGTACTAAATCAACAACATTTAGTTTGAACGATGAGTATACAAGAAAATATAGAACTTACAATATAGAATCATTAGCATTAGATTCGCTATAAAATATATTTCACAATGTATTTTATATAATACTGTAGATGGTGACAATTTCTTCTATATATTCATCAAATTAGTAAGTTCACTACTGACTAAATTTATATGACTTATTCGCTGAAACAGAGGTAGTATTTAACAAGATGTTATTGAAAAAAAACTAATCTTGACATATCCCTAAACCGCGCCTTTCCAATCAACTTTCCAACCGGATTGGCCTATCAAGTCAGCAATACCGCTAGCTCAGATTTTCCAAGACCTATACCAGTTAATACATCGTACACCTCTCAACCCATGTCCACTTGCTGACTTGGCTGCAGAGTTTTGCAACGCTATTCAAAATTAATGTCACGAGGTCGGGGGCTCCCCCCCTCTCCCCCCAGCCCATTGGAATTTGCTGAAGAAATCCATCTAAGCCTGACGCATTTGCCCCCCGGTTTAGCCCAAAACCCTTGTATATTTCTCTTGTGAGCCCATACTTTCTCCCGTCGCTCATTGCACGTCGTCCTAGGACTCGGCTATTGCCTATCTCATCTCATTCGTCCTACTTTGTTCGTTTCTTTTTTTCCTTTTCCTTTTTTATTTTTTTGTTGTTTCTTTTCTTTTTAGTTTTTTCAGAGGTACCACATTAAAATTTTAAAACAATCTGAAAAAAATATGAAAAATACATTTTAAAGCTTAGATCCTTTTTAAAAATATGAATTTTAAAATAATCCAAACATTTTTCAAAATAATATTTTCAACTAAATCTGTTTCAAAATCTAATCACTAAAATTCATATTAAAAATGATTTTTTCAGAGTTACCACTTTAAAACTATTTTTTTTCAAATATGGATATTTTTCAAATCTCATCACTAAAATTCATATTAAAAATGATTTTTTTCAGAGTTACCACATTAAAACAGATTTTTTTTTCGGATTTTGAAAGTTATTTAAATCTGACTATTTTCAAATCTATACATTTTTCAAACACATTTTTAATACTTTCAAATTTCACAAAAGAGAAGAAAGCTAGGAGTCTGTTGGGCTGGGTCATTGATCCCTTGTCGCCCGTGCCGTCATGTGTCGGCCCAGGACCATATAGCGCGTGGGCGAGAAGAGTGCTCAAGCACTATATCTCGCTACATGCGAGATGTATCTCGGCTCGCACACACGTTTTACACTATGGGCTTACCCAAGTTTTCGCTTCGTGTCACAAGTTTCTTTCGCATGCTATGCAAGTTTGATCACCCCTAGTTGTATGTTCCTTTCCTTATTTGATTTTTTTCCATAGTTGGTTCTTTGTCTTATTTTTCTCTTTCACATAGTATTATTTCTTATCGTTTCCCCATTTATTCTTTCCTTTCTCTTTTATTTGTGTTATTACAGCTTTTTATTCAATTTATAATAGCAATTTTTGTTAATTATTATTTATTTGTTGTTTTGAGTTTTCCTTTTTCTTTCTTTTTGTTCATGTGCTCCTTTTTATTTCCTTTTTCTTTCCTTGGTTCATTCTCATTTTTACAAGTCTATTAATATTTTTTGAGTAACACATGAACATCTTTTTTAAACCTCGTGAAATTAATTTTGAATAGTGTGGATATTTTTTTATCACACGAACCTAGTGAACAATTGTTTTAAAATATGAGGATATTTTTCCTCATGAACAATTATTTTGGTCAATGTGAACATTTGCTTTCTCGCACGAACTATTTTTTGAACCCCGTGAACAATTAATTGAAATACAATAACATTTTCTCATATTTATTAAAATAATTCATGAACAATTATTTTTATCCATATGAACATTTTTCTGTTTATTAAAATAATACATGAACATATTTATTAAAATAATTCATGAACAATTAAAATACCTGAACATTTTTTCCTATATGAGTATTTGTTTGTCTCATGAACAATTATTTTGATCCATACGAACATTATTTTCCTCATAATATTTTTACATGTAAACAATTATTTTAAAATACATGAACTTTTTTTATTTAAATGAATATTTTTTTATTTTGCCTCATTTCATCAATATGAACATTTTTTCCTCATGTGAACAAAAGTTTTGAACCCCGTGAATAATTAATTTAAAATACATGAACATTTTCTCATATCAACAATTTTTTGTCTCGCAAACAATTATTTTATTTTCAACATCTCGAACAATTAATTTAATCTGTATGGACAATTTGTTCTTATTTGAGAATTTATTTTGAAATCGTGAATTTTGAATTGTATGAATATTTTCTCAACTATCAAAAAATGTGTTTTCCCATTCACACAACTCGACAATATTAGCAAACCAAATTCTACGTTCATGTAGCTGCACGATATTGTTCTGGCATCCATACTAAAATTTATATATGGAAATAACATATTAGATAAATGAACATGAGCATTTTTATGTTCCATGGAACATACTAATAATTTCGTTTTTATGCAGAATATTCGTTATGTGTGTCGGATTTGTTTTCTCAAGATATAGGAACATTTATTGTGGTATAGAAGAACATACTGTTTTTTCATATGATTTTCCTTCAACGAAAGAATAGTATGGATAGTTATTTTTACCTGTTTCTCTGTTGTTTTGAAGATAGCCTTTGGAAGCTCCTTTTTCTACTCAGGATACACCGCACTCCTATATGGCAATCGTTAGCGGCGCTGCGCCGGCGCACCGTTCACGCCGAGCTCTACACGGGCAGCCCATGAGGTATATTCCTTTCACTTTTCATGTTTTATTAGTTTTTTCTCATTTTTACGTTTTGCTTTAATCTGAATATTTTTAAAATATTTTCAAATTTTGATCTTTTCCAATTAAGAAATATTTTGAAATCTAAACATTTTTTGAGTTTGAAAATTTATTCAATATGAACATTTTCAAATTATGACTTTTTTTCAATTATGAACATTTTTGATTTTTTTAGTTTGAATATTTTAAGAATATGAACATTTTTTAAAATCCGAACATTTTTCAAAATCATAAAAGGTAATTAACAGAAAATGAAAAGAAAAGAGCAGAAAACGCAAAAGCAAACAAAAAGAAACAGAGATGAAAGCACGAAAAACGAAAAAAATCCAGATGGCCCAGCCCATAAGCGCCTCCCGTAAGGCGGCGTGAGCCTACCGCGCCACTAACGGGCGGTATATAGTGTGTACCAGGATACACGGAGGTGACCTGACCTGCGCGGAGAAAGAGCGCCCGCAGGCGGCGCTATTCCCCTCGATACCTGAAGCGAGCCGATTCATGGGCCGCTCCAATAAGAAAGTACAGTGCTTTTTCTTTTTGCGTTTTAAAAATCTGTATTTTAAATCTGAATGAATTTTCAAATATGAATGTTTTCTAAATTCGAACAATTTTTCAATTCGGACATTTTCAAAATCTGAACTTTTTTAATTTGAAAAAATTTCGATTTTTTATAAAATTTGAACGTTTTTCAAATTTGAACATTTTTATAATGTGAACAATTTTTGAATTTGAAGAATTTTTTAAATCTGAACAATTTTTGAATGTGAACAATTTTCAAATCTGAACATTTTTCTAAATGTGAACAATTTTTAAATCTGAAGAATTTCCGAATCTGAACAATTTTCAAATATGAACAATTTTCGATTGCGAACAATTTATAAATTTGAACAATTTTCAAATCTGAACAGTTTTTAGATTTGAATAGTTTTCATATTTGAACAATTTAAAAAATGAGCAGTTTTCAAAATGTATAAAAAGGTAATAATTAAAAAGGAAAAATAACACAGAAAAGAAAACGAAAAAGGAAAACGAAAAACAAAAGAAAAATAAAGATGAAAGAAAACAAAAAAGAAAATCTGCCGTAGTGGAGTGTCGGCTTTGGGCGGCGCGAGCGCATAGCGCCGCTAATGGTCGATGTATAGGGATTGGCGCGGAGAAGCGAGGGAGCCCCTATTCAGTTCTCTGGTTAGCGTGAATTTGCCAGCTACCTAGCCTTCCTGGGCGTGGCCCATTAGCTGGGTTCGTTTTTGCTGAATTTTTTTGCTGCTGAAAAGAAATGTAATGGCTTTTCTTTAAATATGAGAAAATTTGTGAAATCAGAAAAAGTTCCCAGATTTCAATAATGGTCATAATGTTTTTTAAAATATCATGAATTTGAAAAATGTTTCGGGATTTTGAAAATGGTTCGTGAATTTTGAATGTCCTAAATTTCAAAAAGATCAAGTATGTCCGAAAAATGTTCGTGAATTTGAAAATGATTCACGAAAAATGTTCGTGAATTTGAAAATGGTTCATGATAAAATGTTCATGAATTGGAAAATGGTTCATTTAGAAAGTCATGAATTTGAAAATGGTTCACGAAAAATGTTCGTGCATTTGAAAATGGTTCACAAATGTGAAAATGGTTCACGAAATTATCAAATCTGAATATTTTGAAAAACCGAATATTTTTAAAGAAAGTTTCATGAATTTGAAAACGAACTAAAAAAAGAACAGAAAAACGAAACAGAAAAACGAAAAAGAAATAAAAAATAGACAAAAAACGTACATGCGCCGGCTCATTTAGGAGTTTGTGCTTGAAGGAGGGGTATGCAATTCCGTGCTAACCATAGCTAGGAGTGTAGAATAGGGATCACCGAGAAACGAGAGGAATCGTGTGGAGGCACGGACGCGATTAGTGGGCCGGCCCAAGGTGAGCGATCCTAGCCCACGACTCTCTAAAAGCGATACATAGAGGCTTCCTTTCTCCCGCCCGAGGAAACTTCCCAATTCCCGCTCCCCGTTGCCGTTCCCCTTCTTCTACCCTGGCTCTGGTAGTTAGGGTTCCGACGACCACCACGCGCCGCCGGCCGCCGTTTAGCTTTCGCCTCCTCATCCGCCGCCATGTCCCAGCCCATAACCCCGCGCCGCACCACCCGGGCCACCACTTCCGCTCCCGATTCGCCGTCCTCCCCTCCCAAATCCCGGCCCAAGCCTTCGCCCAGACGCCAACTCCTCGCCGCCGCCTCTGCTCCCGATTCACCGTCGTCACCTCCCAAATCCCGGCCGAAGCCTTCGCCCGGACGCCAACTCCTCGGCGCCGCCCCTGCTCCCGATTCACCGTCCTCCCCTCCCAAATCCCGGCCCAAATCCTCGCTCAGACGCCAACTCCTCGCCGCCGCCGAACAGAAGGACGGCGATCCCCTCGAGGCCCTCCTCGAGGCGCTGCCGGGCCGCCGCGCACAGGCCACGGACCTCCTCCGGCTCCTCGCGCCGGCACCCGTCCTCCCCGTCCTGCTCCACGGCGGCGCCGCCACCGGCAAGACGCGCGCGCTCCTCCTCGCACTGCCGCACCTCCGCCCCAGCCCGCGCCTCGTCTACGCCGCGCTCCGCTCCCTCCCGTCCCCTCGCGCGCTATTCGCCTCCATCCTCTCCCAGCTCAGCGGCTCCTCTCGCAAGCGCGTCCCTGACAAGCCCTCCGACTTCATCGCCGCCCTCCGCGACGCCCTCGCTGGCGTTGTTGCCCAGGGCGAGCTTGTGTACCTGGTGTTCGACAACCTGGAGGTTATCAGGGGCTGGGACAAGGGCGGCCAGCTTCTTCCTCTTCTCCTTCGCCTGCACGACCTCCTCCGGTTGCCGCAGGTCGTGCTCGTTTATGTCAGCAGGGCGACGCCTGATGCGTACTACACCATGACTGGCTCTGTCGAGCCCAATTATGTTTACTTCCCGGATTATACAGTTGATGAGGCCCACGATATTCTGATGCGTGGACAACCCAATCCGAAGCTGTACTCATCGTTCCTGAGGTAAGGGCTGTTGTTCTTCCTCCTGGCTTGAATGGATTATGGAATATTTTACACAATTAGCGATTCCTGTGCAGCATACTTGATGGAGATTTGTTCCTTTGTTATTTTTTATGCTTGGACAGTGTGGTGCTGAAGCCGTTATTCCGGGTGACAAGAAGGGTTGATGAGCTGGCGGCCGTGCTGGGGCCACTTTTCAGGAGGTACTGTGAGCCATTGGGGGACCTGAATGCGGTTCCTGATGAGGGTATTAGGAGGCGGTTGTTTGAACATTTGCAACCGCATTTGGCCGTGGCGCTAAATGAGACATTCAGTGTCCCCATCAGAGCTTCAGTGGGTGATTGCAAAGATGGTATTTCTGGTGGAAAGGGTGTTAAAAGGCAGTTTGGTGGTAGAGATGGCCTCTCAAGTGAATTGGAGTTCCACATGTCCGTGTCTGCAAAATATCTACTGTTATCTGCTTTTTTGGCTTCGAGGAACCCTGCTACTCTTGATGCAGCTTTGTTTGATTCCACTGGAGGATCCGATAGCCGTAACCGCAAGAGGTAGTTTGTCATATGATATCATCTCTAGATTTGTCAAAAAAAATTGAAGGCGTCAATAGATTAGATGCTTACATTGCTGTTTTCTATTGTAGGAGCTCTCAGTCCTCCATAGATAGAAAGGATACTGTGGCCGAAGAGATGCTTATGAAAGGTCCAGGTACATTTCCTCTTGAGAGGCTATTGGCTATATTTCAGTGCATCACATCAGTGTCAGAGGATGTGCTCGATGAAGTTGAATGCTCAGACACTACGATGGGTGGAAGTGGAATGAATGCTTTGATGTCAGATGTTCTACTACAATTGTCTACACTTTGCAATTCTAACTTCCTCTCTAAAAGCCGGAGCTGCCCACTAGAAGGCTCAGCTAGATATCGATCCAACATTGATGAAGATTTAGCTCTCAAGGTGAATATCTCGATACATTCAACTGTTAAATCTACCATAAAGTATCTTAATGTCGTTCAGTACTCTAGTATCCTGCTCTCAGTTTTATGAATGTTTACTTTATTATTTGACAGGTTGCCAGGAGTGTTAGTTTCCCTCTCTCGAAGTACATGTACAGAAGATAGCCTTTCGATCCTTAGTCTAGGCTGCAGAAACTTCTTTCGATTGCTCTAGATGCTAATATGATCCGCTGAGATCTGTCTAGTTGCCTTGATCATAGAGTATTGGGCCAAGTGATAGACCCCCCTTGTTGTTTTAAATCCTTGGCCCATTCTGCTCCTTCAAAGATGGAGTATGGTTCTAATCCTAAATTTGATGTAATTGATTGCCTGTGAGCTTCTGTTAACTCTCCATGGTCAAAGTCTTGTCTCAACAAAAACCAATTCGCCCTACATACGGGAATGTAGGGGCTAGTATGTTGAATGTATGATTTGATTATTGACAGTAAATGTTTGCATAAAATGCTCAATTTTCTTTGTACAAACTCTGCATGTAATGACCATAAACTGTCGTTTTGTAATACCATAAATCTGACATTGAGAGCTCATTCCCACCTTTTTTATTGCCACTACATTTATCTATATCTTGGTCAGTATTAACTTTGTTCACAACCAATCTGTGGAAGTGTGGAACTACTTGAACTGCCACTGCTTATTTTCATATCAAATGCTAGCATATTAATTTTTTGCATTGAGGTGCTGAGGAAACATTGCAAGATGTATTGCCCTTGTCAGCTGGTTAAGCATTATATGTTTCACTATACTCTTTTATGTGAAAACATATCCATATATCATCTCTGGATGCATAGAAAGATAAAATAAAGGTTTTGTATGTTTAAAGTTTAAATAAAACCCCTTTTGAGGAAACATTGCAAGATGTAATCACTGAACTAGTCTTATTTGCCAAACTACATCTATTCTACAGACCGTTTTACTTCTTTGCAGAATGATGGTCCATAGTTTTTGCACATGCGGCACCCTGATAGTTAATACAATAGTAATGCATTCTGACTGGCTGGTTTGAAGTTTACCAGTGACATCACAGAGCTCTTCATGATGGTTGGACTCACAGAGCTTTGACACGATGTCCGCTTAATCTTTCCTTTAATGTCACCATCTTTCTGATTACGTGGGCTAGTCAAGACAATCCCAAGGTATGATCTTTCCCTTCTGAATCCTTCTCTCTGATATGTGCCAGTATTTTAAATGCATATCCTTCATCTTTTTGCACAGCAGGATGTTGAACACTGTTGGAGGTCCTAGCCTAGAAAAATAGAACTATGAGGGGACTAATATGTAACTTGTACACTGTATATACAGAGATGAAGAAGGAGCACCTGAAGGTGTAGAAGCTTCAGGAAAAATTCCCAAATATCTTCCCGTGTTCTTCCTCCTGTGATTCCTACTGCTGGTAATCTTGAGGCAGATCCAACAACATGGTATCAGAGCAGGTGGATCCCACCGATTCCGGCGCCGGTCGGAGGTGAAGGTGCGCAGCGAGCGGTGCCAGCGGGGTGAGGTGTTGCTGCGAGCAGCTGTGGGGCGGAAGGAAGGCCTGCTGGGCGAGTCTGTCGTGGCGCGAGGAAGTCGCAGCAAGGCCGCGGCTGGCGAGGTGAGAAGGACACGGGCTGGGATCAGCAGCGGCCGTGTGCGTGCGAGTGCGAGGGTGAGCGAGGGTTCCCGTGTGCGGGCCGCACTGTGTTCAGGCGGCGACTAGGAGCTTGTACTGGCTACAGCAGGAGGTAGGAGGAGGTAGTGTGGTTGTCGGTGCTTTGGTGCTGTTCTGGGGAGTAAAAGAAGGGAGTTCAGGTTCTGAAGGTAAAAGGCAGAGGAGCAGATACTCGTAACCTGCAGGGAATTTGCAGTGCTATGGATGGCAAATATCAGGCTCGATTTACTGGGATTGGTAAGCAAAGGGATAATGGTTTACATAGAGATAAAGGATGTGGTGGTGGTACTGCTAAATCATGGCAGCGAGAGGGGGATTGGCTGTGTCCAATTACGGGCTGTGAGAATGTAAATTTTGCATTCCGAGGTGTCTGTAATCGCTGTCGGGCAGCACGTCCTGCTAATGTTGGTGGATCCACGCAGCTGGTGAGTGTGAAGATGAATGTAGAAGATGCAGTGAAGTGGTTTCAGTTTAAGAAGATGACATTGAGTAAGAAAGCTTCAATAGAGGCACCTACTATTTCAGATTCTGCCGTTCCTGCTGATTCTAGTGGTAATGTTTCTAAAGCTGTACACTGCAAAAGGAATGATGGGGCGTGGTTAATTGATTCTGGTGCATCTAGACATATGGTGGGGTCTTATGAAATTTTTTCGAACTATGATCCAAATGTAAAAAAACAGGATGTGAAATTGGCAGATGGTTCTACCCAAGCTATCGTGGGGACTGGGACAGTAATGTGTGGCTCCAATATGCCTCTCACATCCGTGTTGCATGTCCCCTCATTTCCGATTAATTTGTTATCCATTAGCTGCATCACAAAAGAGCTTAATTGTGCTGTAATCTTCTTCCCATCATGGTGTTTATTTCAGGAACTTGGTACTGGGAAAAGACTTGGCTCTGGGATTATGAGTGATGGTTTATATTACCTAGATGAGAATATATCACCTGTGGCTGCTGCTGTTCTGTCTCGGTCACCACTGCAAGAATTTATTCTTCATCATCGCAGGCTGGGACACATGTCCTTTAATACTCTAGGTCAGCTCTATCCTGATCTATCTAATAAGGTTAGAAATGAAAATATATCTTGTGATGCATGTCAATTTGGGAAACAAACTAGGAGCTCTTATATATCATCTGATAACCGGAGTGACACACCACTTGAAGTTATACATTCTGATGTGTGGGGTCCTAGTGGAGTTTCAGCTTTAAATGGTTACCGCTCCTTTGTTACCTTCATTGACTGTTGCACTAGAGTCACTTGGGTTTATGTGTTGAGGAACAAGGATGATGTGTTCGAATGTTTTGTTGACTTTCATAATATGATCAAGACACAATATAATGCACGCATGAAAACATTCCGTACTGACAATGGCACAGAGTATGTGAACAAGGAATTTGATAAGTACTTGTCTAGTTTTGGGATTATTCACCAGACAACTTGTCCAGGTACTTCTCAGCAGAATGGTTTGGCAGAAAGGAAGAACCGACATCTGCTGGAAATCACTCGTTGCATAATGACAGCTATGAATGTTCCAAAATTTCTGTGGAGTGAAGCTGTGATGACAGCAGCTTATTTGATAAACAGAATGCCGTCCAGGGTACTTGGTTACAAGACACCGATAGAGTGTCTGACTGGAGAAACAACATACGTTGTTCCACCTAAGGTTTTTGGGTGTGTCTGTTTCGTGAAGGATTACAGGCCATCTGTTGGCAAGCTAGATCCAAGAGCACTAAAGTGTGTGTTTGTAGGGTACTCCGGAAAACAGAAAGGGTATAAGTGCTGGTGTCCATCTGAGAGAAGGATGTTTGTGAGTATGGATGTGGTATTCAGGGAATATGAACCATTTTATGGTGAACCAGTAGATTTAACTGATGTCTTCCCTCATTTGTATGTTAATGATGTTACAGACTTGGACAACGAGACAGGGGGAGATAAAGGAGAAGAAGATAGCGATGCAGCATCACAGAAGATGATTGTTGGAGTTATACCTACAGATGATGTACATGATGATATGGGTGTGATAGATGCAGGTCAAGAAGTGGCGCAGGGGGAGCAACAAGAGGAATCAAATGATATTGTTCAGTGGCCAAAACCAAATGAGGAACGAGAAGTTCGAGTATATGCACGGAGACAAAGAATTGAGGAGCAAGAGCATGGGCAAGAGCATGGAGACACACATGGTTCAGACCAACACACTTCAGACTCTTATGATGGTATGCCTATTTATCAACATGATGATCTAGATATTCCTATTGCTCTTAGGAAGCAGCCCCGCACTACTGTTGGGAAATTACCATCAAAGCTATCTCCATATGACGTCTCAAATTATGTGTCATGTGCATCCTTGGGTTCCCAGTATAAGTCATTCATTGCATCTTTGGATTCCATAACACCTATACCACATGACTGGCAAATAGCAATAAATGACCCAAAATGGAGAACAGCGATGTTTGAAGAGATGGAAGCACTAGACAAGAACAATACATGGATCCTCAGTACTCTTCCAGCAGGAAAAAGAACTGTGGGTTGTAAATGGGTATTCACTGTAAAACAAACTCCAGAAGGTAAAGTGGAGAGGTACAAGGCCAGGTTAGTGGCAAAGGGGTATAGCCAAACCTATGGAGTAGATTATGATGAAACTTTTGCCCCAGTAGCAAAAATGAACACCATCAGATCAATAATCTCAATTGCAGCAAACCGTAATTGGAAATTGTTTCAAATGGATGTTAAAAATGCATTCCTCCATGGAGACTTGCAGGAAGAGGTTTATATGGAGATTCCTCCAGGATTCAATAGCCGTGAGACTGAAGGCAAGGTTTGTAAACTAAAGAAGTCTCTCTATGGTCTAAAACAATCGCCTCGAGCCTGGTTTGGAAGGTTTAGAAAAGAAATTTGCTCCTTGGGGTATCAACAAAGCAATGCTGATCACACTCTCTTCTTTAAACGTAATCATGATAAGATTACTATACTGATTGTATATGTTGATGATATAGTAATCACAGGGGATGATGTTGAGGAGATATCATACTTGAAGAAGATGATGGCTAAAATATTTGAAGTTAAAGACTTGGGCTATCTTCATTATTTCTTGGGGATTGAAGTTGCTTATGGGGCACAAGGTATTTATCTCTCTCAAAGAAAGTACGTACTTGATCTTCTTAATGAAACTGGTATGTTAGGGTGCAAACCAGCGGACACACCTATTGAGCAAAATCATCGTACATTGGCAGACTCAGGTGACCCCATAGACAAATACCAATATCAGAGGTTAGTTGGCCGTCTAATATATTTATCCCACACAAGGCCAGATATTGCATATGCAGTTAGTGTTGTAAGCCGTTATATGCATGACCCTCGTTCAGGCCATCTAGAAGTGGTAAACCGAATTTTGAAATATCTAAAAGGTTGTCCAGGAAAGGGAATCTTATTTTCTAATCATGGACATTTGAAGGTAGAGGGGTATACTGATGCAGATTGGGCTGGATGTTTAGATGATAGACGATCTACATCAGGTTATTGTGTGTTTGTTGGAGATAATCTAGTTTGTTGGAGAAGTAAAAAACAAAATGTGGTGGCACGATCTACTGCTGAGGCAGAATTCAGGTCTATGGCCTCTGGTTTATGTGAGCTGATATGGTTGAGGATATTACTATCTGAGCTCGGTCTATTTGATGGAGGACCACTACAACTCTATTGTGATAACCAAGCTGCAATCAATATGGTGCATAATCCGGTTCAACATGATAGAACTAAGCATGTTGAAATTGATAGACATTTCATTAAAGAGAAGTTAGATGAGGGGAGCCTTCATGTTACGTTTGTTAGATCTGATAGTCAATTGGCAGATGTACTTACAAAAAGTGTTAGTGTTATGTCTTTTGTAAACTTATGTAGCAAGATGGGACTCATGGATATATTCGCCCCATCTTGAGGGGGAGTGTTGGAGGTCCTAGCCTAGAAAAATAGAACTATGAGGGGACTAATATGTAACTTGTACACTGTATATACAGAGATGAAGAAGGAGCACCTGAAGGTGTAGAAGCTTCAGGAAAAATTCCCAAATATCTTCCCGTGTTCTTCCTCCTGTGATTCCTACTGCTGGTAATCTTGAGGCAGATCCAACAACAAACACTCATGAGACGTATTGAGAATTACCTGTCGGAATTGTATGTGCCAGTTGCCATATACTCCTAGCTTGTAAGCTTGTGGGTATTGAACTTCCCGAGCTGTACTGAAGCATTTATCCAAGGACTTTTGATGTGGAACCCATACAAATTTTGCTAATGGTTAAAGCCTTAAAGGAGAGGGCTGAAATATAGGTGTTGTTCTTATACTACCTGAGGTATTTGACTTCCTGTGCGCTAGCTGTTTGGTAATGTTCAACTGTAGTCATATGTTTCTAACTATTACATGAATGTGAAAGTAAGGGCCGTGTGACACTATCATGCATTCTGAAAACTTATTTGGCAATATCATACTTGGACATGCCCATCATTAACTGCTCATACAACAAGTGTTCAATCTGAATATGCCAACCACTCTCTAGTCTCTACAGTCTACATGCTTTTTTTTACGTCACTGTCTGCAAGCTACAACTACTACATTGCTGGTTCACTGCACAACAAACTGCAACATATCAACATGGTTCCAAATGGAACCTAAAAGATTGCGATGGCATGCCACCATTGATTGCAATGGGGTGAGTCTTATGTATGTGGTACAGTGGAACATCTTAAGATCTTTAGGTGTAAGCTGCAATGGAACTTAACGCTGTAAAGCTCTGCAACTACTGTCACTTAGTTCATTTTCTGCTTAGTTGTATACTGCGTGCTTGTACGACAATATAGGTAGTCCCATAGTGCAATGTCTATTTCTTCACCTAGCCACTAGGCCCACTACTCTACTCGGTAACCTTTTTCACACTGGAATGATTTGACAATATTACATTCAGCAGATGATGGAATTACCTTACCTCCAAGCATTGAATGATATAACCATGATCAACAAGATCTGGTGGCACAGTTTAGTTTACAAACACTCTGACAATGTTCCCTAATTGCATAAAATGGATATCCTTTATCATAACACACAATGACTGGATGTTCAAGTAAAAAGTAAAAATAAAATCATGATCTGCTGTTAGGAGCCTACCACAATTCTTCATGTACCATATCAAGGCAAAGTCCCTTCTACTAAAGTAGTAGAGATGTCTGCATGGGATCAGACAAGATATTGCAGCACTACCTTAATTCCTTTACAGATTGTGATGCCACGGTGCCACCATGATCTCTTCATCTTCCTTGGACATAAGATGGGATAGCATTACCAGATTTCTCTATGCTATCCACGTTGGACACCTCCAAGCTCTTCAGCGGGATCCCATCGCTGGCGCCATCAACAGCATCACCCTTCTCCTGAAGTTGCAAGGCAAATTCAAGTTTCCACAACACGTCTCCCATTGATGGGCGGTCGACTCCGTAGTCAGCAAGGCATTTCTCAGCAGCCTCAGCAAACATCTCGAGTGAATCAGGCCTGATTTGTCCTGCAATATTGGGATCAATTATTTTACCAAGCTCCCCTTTGCGATGCCGCGTACGGGCCCACTCTGCCAGGTTCACCTGGTCTCTTGGAAGGGCTGGATTGATGGCTGGTCGTGCACACAGCGCTTCAAAGAGTACTACCCCGAAAGAGTACACATCAGACTTATCTGTCAGCTGTTGACGTCTGAAGTATTCTGGATCAAGGTATCCGAAGCTTCCTTTGACAGCAGTGCTGACATGAGTCTGTTCAACGGCTGGAGCATCTTTTGATAGACCAAAATCAGCAACCTTGGCCACAAAATTTTCATCAAGGAGGATGTTGGTAGTCTTGACATCACGGTGAATTATGCCCTGAGCTGAACCTGTATGAAGATAATGCAGACCCTTTGCTGCCCCAATGCAAACTTCGAGGCGCTGCTTCCAAGACAGAGGCTTGAAGTTTGTGTCACCATACAGATGATCCCTCAGTACACCATTTGACATGAACTCATAAACCAAGATCATCTCTTTGTTCTCATCACAGCAACCAATGAGTGAAACCAGGTGGCGGTGGCGGAGTTTTGACAACATTTGAATTTCAGTCAGGAACTCGTTCATACCTTGATCAGATGATGGATTGCCTCGCTTGATAGCCAGCTGTGTTCCATCCTCAGTAACACCAAGATAAACTTTTCCGAAGCCACCAACACCTATAACACCCTTTTCATCAAAGTTTTTTGTGGCTCTCTGAATTTCGACGAAGGTGAAATAGCGTCCCAATCCATAAGCACTGGATGCAAACACGCTCGAAAATCCACTCTTGGTCCTTGTGGAGCCAAACCGATTTCTGGAGAGCCTGCTGCAGCTGCTCATGAAGCTGTGGGACGAGTTTAGTGGAAGAAACCAAGAGCTGAAGCTGTTTGTCTTCTGCCATGCCGGTCTACGGCTTCGCCTGTAGTATATCACTACTGCCAATGCAGCTATCACTGCCAAAGCAATTGCTATGCCAGTCAGTGTCCTCGTACCAGCTTGTGAGCTTGTGTTTGGTGAAAAGAGGCCATCCAAGCTGCTTGCTTCATTACTTATCTTCATGATCTCAAGGCCATTGAGGATGGCATTTGGGTCACCGGAGTCGGTTGTGCCTGGGCCAACCTGGACTACAAGGGTGGAATTGATGATGCTGGAAGACTCAACAATCAAGTCCTTGTAGTAGGCTACTGCAAGGCCCATTGTCAGGCTCGATAGATCAAGGTTGGCGACACCCATCATGCCATTGATGTAGACATTGAAGAAGAGGCTATTGAGTGCCTTGCTGACAATGTCGCTGAAATGCAGACGGATAAGGTACCTGAATCCTGGCTCTGCCGCCATTTCCCATGTAATGTTGAATCTTGCATTTGAGGTATTTGTTGAGGCCATCTGCTGTGCTGTTGAGTAGATGCTTGCTGGAGCAATGAGAGGTGTGATAGTATTGTCATCAGGGTACTTGATAGTTCCAGGAGGAACCCAAGCTGCCTCTGCTGCCGCCTCAAGCTTCAGAAAGGGTGCATCTGGCAGCCATGTTCTGCCTAGTGTGTCATTGAACGATGTAACCAGTGCACCGCCCATGTTCAACCTGTAGACAACCTGCAACGCATTGTTGGATATGTCAAGTTGGTCCTGAGGACCCATTCTGGTGGTGGTATTTGGAATAAGACTTGGTGGGGCTGAGACGACCTCAATGGCATTGATGAATGCCATCGAGTTCTTCTTTGGGGTAAAAATGATCTTTAAGTTGTCTCCCTGTGTTGTCACAAGATACTCCCTAAATACAGGGTTAGGAGGATTGGCTATGAAGGAGAAATCATGGAGAAGGACCATGCTATCAGTGGAAACCGAAAATGTTGCAGTGGTGAGGTTGTATTGGCTGTCAGGGATAGGTGAGAAGTAGAGGCGAATCCAGTGGCGACCAGACTGGGCGATGAAGAAACTATAGGTTGAGGTGTCAGAGAATACTCTTGCGGCAAGGTAGAGTGGCGACAATGGTGAAGCAGCAGCCAGGGAGGTCTTGGCAGCGATCTTGATGTCCGTCGGTGTTGATAGATACGATACGGAGTCAGGATCAGAGCGGAATGTCCTGCCATCATCAAGCTGCACAGCAGCAGATGCCCCGCAGCTGAGGAGGTAGTTGTCTTGAGGTACGAACCGCCCTGATTTTGATGCAATTGCATTGGTGGTGGTTACATGGGTGATGGAGAGGATGAAGAGGATCAAGAGCATTGGTACTCTCTTCCACTCGCCCATGCTTCTGGCCAAAATCGCCAATCTTAGCATCAGAAGCACTGGATTGTTGCAAGGTCTAAAGGTAGCCTCTCATGGGAGGAGGGAAGCGCTCTTGGGATTGAAGAGAGGGAAAGGATGCAGGGATGAATGAAGAAGTCTTTTATTGATTTGGTTTGGAGGGAATGCGTTGGTTCCTAAGGGAGAGGGGTGTTGGTCGGATGCACGTTCACATGAGACCAGGTTGCCTTTCAAGTATCATGCCGAATGAGCAACTTATTATATCTGCATTTCTTTCTGGAGCTCCTATCCAGAAATGATAGGTTGATTCCTTGCTGTACTTGGACAGGAAACAACCCGACCAGCACAATCGCTGCAAAGCACAGCAACTAGACAAGAATCAGTCAACTAGAACTGTGCAGGTATCATATGTATATATTGATATGGATGAAATCTCACTGGTTTATTCAATTGGATCTTTGAGGTCTTACATCTTTGTCTGAAGATATCTCTCGAAAGGGCTTGCTGTAGGATATTAAATTAATGGATAAGCTAACAGTTGGATGTTAACAAGCTAATAACTTGATTAATTGTACAGTTCAAATAAACACTTTAAAAAGAGAGGCTAGGTTGTCAGCACAGTTGTGCTTAATGGAATTGTAATTACGAAGGAGATTATTCCCGACAAGTCTAATGTCCTATTGTTGCTCCAAACGTCATGGCCGTGGCATAACGTGTTATCGTATCTCAAATATGCTGAACTGTAGACGTGGGAGCCTTGCATTACTTCAAATATGCTGTACGTGCTGGATGGACAGCTGCTCTGCAGGTCCTGTAAGTGGCGGCCCATTTCCTCGGCTCCGTTTGACCTGCTACTTAGTGGGACACCACAATTACTTTGGTGCTATAATCTGCTTATTATACTTCTCGCTTTCAATACAATCACAAACCAAATCATTGAGAACAACATTGAGCCCTAGGTTCCGCCGCCTCCCCCCACCTCCTAGGCTGCGCCGCCGCCGGATGAAGCCGCCGGGCAAAGCCTGCGCGCGGCCGACGGCGGCGGCGGGGCGTCTCCTCGTGGCCTCCTGGGTCCCCGTGCGGCGGGGCTCCTGCGGGCGCTCCGGCGGCTTGGCGCGGCTGCGACGGCGGCGCCCAGCGAGTGGTGGCGGTTGGCACAATGGTGCTCTGCAGGCAGCGGCCCATCCGGGCCCGATCTAGGCTTCGATGGGTCGGGCGCCCCATCTTGACAGCTTCGGCACGGATTCGCCCCACAGGCAGCCGTGCGATGGCGTGCATGGAGCACGTCGGTGCATGCTGCAGGCTGCAGCTCGGGACCATGGCGGGTCTGGGCTTCGGGCAGTGCCCATCCGCCCTTGTCGGCATGGTGCTCGGCGGAGTGCGGTGGTTGGCGCTGCGGCCGGCGGCTTCGGAGGATTCGGCGCTTGTGCTGAAGTGTGGCCATGTGTGGTCTCCGTGAGGTGCGGCTGGCTACGATGATGGCTGGTGGTGGTCGACTAGCTTCTTCTGTACGGTTGCTCAAACTCCGGGTGAACCCTGCATCGACTTTGTGGTTGCCGGCGGCAGCTGCGTCTTTTGACACCGTCTCCTCGCTGGAGGTGCCGTTGTGGAGCTCCATCACCTACAATTCTTTGGTGGTCTCCGGGTGAAAACCTTGGACCCGACTCGCCGGGGCGGATGACGGTGTTGTGCCCTTGACAACACTACCTCCTTGGAGGCGTCGTCTTGGAGACCCTAAAGTTTGGCTTGTTGCTGCGTGAGCTGGCGGTGCTACGTTTTGGTGGTGTAGGTTCGGCCAGCTTGGGGCCGACGGTGCTGTGTTTTTCTCACTTCGGCAAGCCTTCACGTGATCTTCATCACATGGATGTGCCTGTCCAAGACCCTCCAGTGGTCACTGTTGCGGTGTGGGAGCTTCGTGCTCTTGGTGGCGTCTCGGCTCACCTTTGCTCAATGACGACACAATGTGTGCCTCCCCCACCTGCTATTCGTCTTGACCTCCGTGGCGGAGCTCCCTGTCTAGGTTGTGCTAGGTGCTAGGCCTGACACTCGCCTATGATGATGGTGGTGCTCCTGAGTTGTGCCGTGGGGTTCGAGTTGCACGCCGGTGCGGTGCGTGAGGCTGATTGCGAGTCTTGGCATTGTGATCCCTTGACTGCACCCCTCGCCTCTTGTGACTCTCTTGGCGGCTCTTGCTATTCCTTTTCTAGTGGTCTTTTTTTGTTGTTGTTGTTGTTCTCTCTTCCTTTGTATCCCCCTGTAATTTCTCCATCCGTTTGTAAGAACATGACCCGCCAGGTTACTTTTCGATGAATGCAACAAACAGTGAGGATTTATTCCCCCCTGTCAATCTCGAAAAAACAAACCAAATCATTTCACATTGTTTATTAAGAGTCTTCTTGTGCCCCACATAATATGTGATGATCATTACTTAAGAATAGATTCCTGGAACGGTTGATTACCTTGATTGCAGTCCTAATTTGTTAAACCTGAGTTGCATAAACATTCGGTACGTCGCATAACCGATATGTTTGCACGAGCAGCTGAATTGGATGCACGTACAAATCCTATTCCTATGTAAAGCATCATGTAGTGGAGCATCCTGAAGTCTTAAGACGGCAGTTGCTGTTGCCGTGGCTTGATGTATTGCGGGCTCAATCTAAGCCCATCTTTTGCGTGATGCGTCGTACATTTTTCATTTTGGCAACGGGCCTTCTAGATTAACAAGACCTGGAAGCCAAGCTGGATAGAAGTTGATGACTGCAATTGTGCAAAACTCGGGCTGCTTGATAGCATGCCACGAGATCGATCTCTCATTTATATATACAAGGGTACAAGGCGGTGACTTGGAGATCAAGTCGATTACATGATTGCCGTACAAGTTATTGTCTCATCTAACTAGGTAGGGAAGATCTCAGGAGATCGGATCGGTATCCGTAACACGCCCCCGCAGTCTGAACTTGGTGCTTCACCGATGTGAAGACTGGACCTGAACTCATGAAATATAGCAGACGGCAGACCTTCTGTGAAGAAGATGGAACATGGAGAACTCGGACAGCACCCAATGCAACCTTTTCCCGAACAAAATGAATGTCCAATTCGATGTGCTTTGTACGCCGGTGCTGAACAGGGTTAGCTGACAAGTAAACCGCACTAACATTATCACAGTAAACGATAGTGGCGCTGTTGATTGGTCTCTGTAGTTCCTGAAGGAGGCTCCGAATCCAGCATGTCTCGGCAACTGCAGTGGCCACAGCACGATACTCGGCTTCAGCACTAGACCGAGAAACCGTTGGCTGTCGTCGAGAAGACCAAGAAACAAGGTTGTCACCCAAAAACACACAGTATCCTGACGTAGACCGGCGAGTGTCAGGGCATCCTGCCCAATCAGCATCTGAGTAGGCAACCAAGGAATGTGATGTAGTAGAAGTGAGAGTGAGACCATGATCAAGTGTGCCTTTGAGATAGCGAAGTATACGTTTGATGAGAGAAAGATGTGGTGCACAGGGATCATGCATGTGTAGACAGACTTGTTGAACAGCATAGGAGAGCTCTGCTCGTGTGAGTGTGATGTATTGGAGTGCACCTGCTAGGCTGCGATATAGAGAAGGATCAGCGACAGGAGAGCCAGCGGAAGAGGGTAGTTTTGCTTTTGTGTCTATCGGTGTAGCACTTGGATGGCAGTCTCTCATACCTGCTCGGGAAAGAACCTGAAGAATGTATTGTCGTTGCGAAAGGTGTAGACTATGTGGAGAGCGAGTGACAGAGATCCCTAGAAAATGATGGAGAGGACCGAGATCCTTCATGGCAAATTCTTTGCGAAGTTGTTTATGATTGATCGAAGTAAGGTTGAAGAAGAGGCAGTTAAAATGATATCATCTACGTACAGAAGAAGATAGGCTGTGCTAGATCCTTGATGAAGAACGAAGAGAGAGGCATCAGATTTTGATTCTATGAACCCGGTGGAGCGTGCAAAAGCCGCGAAGCGATGAAACCAAGCGCGTGGTGCCTGTTTGAGACCGTAGAGAGATTTAAGAAGGCGGCAAACATGGTTAGGTTTAGAGGGATCAACGAAACCAGAGGGTTGTTGGTTGTAGACTTCTTCAACAAGATGACCGTGGAGAAAAGCATTTTTAACGTCTAGTTGGTGTATAGGCCAGTTATGAGAGAGAGCTAGAGAAAGAACTATGCGTATGGTAGCTGGCTTTACGACAGGACTAAAGGTTTCATCAAAGTCAATGCCTGGTTGTTGAGTGAACCCACGCACAACCCAACGAGCTTTGTGGCGAGCAAGTGAGCCGTCAGGTGCGTATTTGTGGCGAAAAATCCATTTACCACTGACGATGTTTGCGCCGGGAGGTGGTGGAACTAGAGACCAAGTTTTGTTGGTCATGAGGGCATCGTATTCTTCCTGCATGGCAAGACGCCAAGAGGAATCACGAAGAGCAGTGAGATAATTGTGTGGTATAGGAGAAGAGACTGTTGCCGAGAGGTTTAAGCGATCAATAGGACCTGGAAGACGCCCTGTTGTGCTTCTAGTTCGATGAATAATAGGCGGTGGTACTGGTAGAGGAGAGGGTGAAGGTGACGATACAGGTGAAGGAGAGGATAACGTCGAAGGTGACGATACAGGTGAAGGAGAGGATAACGTCGACATAGGTGAGACGGGCTGATGGGGTGCGAGGAAGGTGAGCCAGGTGGTGTAGTGATGGGCGTGGTAGCAGAAGTATCTGGCGTGGCGGGGGTTGGAGTATGATGGACTGGTGAGGCAGGGAGTAGTGCAGTACGAGCTACCACGGCTGGGGTTTGGCTTGGCGTGTCTGGTATGGCAGGGGCGAAGGTATGTACAGGACTAGGGTTTTCGTCATCGTGTGTAGGGGGATCAAAGATGTCTATGGATGGTGATGGGTTAGGAGTATGTTGTGGGGCATATGGGAAGGTAGATTCGTCGAATGTGACATGGCGAGAGATAAGTATTCGTCGAGTAGTAAGGTCGAGGCAACGGTATCCCTTGTGGCGAGGTGGGTAGCCGAGGAACACACATTTGGTTGCTCATGGTGCAAGTTTGTGAGCCGCAGTAGAGGCCGTGTTGGCGTAGCAAAGACAGCCAAAGACACGAAGGTGGTCATAGGACGGTTGGGAGCCGAACAAGACAAAATGAGGTGTTGAGTTTTGAAGTGTTGTGGATGGTCGGATGTTGAGAAGATTTGTGGCTGTGTGTAATGCCTCAGCCCATAAATTTGGAGGCATGGATGCTTGAAAAAGAAGTGAGCGTATGACATTGTTGGTGGTACGTATGGCTCTTTCGGTTTTGCCGTTCTGTTGGGATGTGTAAGGACAGGAGAATCGAAAAATTGTGCCGTGTTTTATGAAAAAGTTGTTAAGTTTGATATTGTCAAATTCTTTCCCATTGTCGCATTGAATATGTAGAATAGGTAGATTGAAGTGTGTTGTAACAAAAGCATGATAAGCAACAAAGGTTGCAAAAACATCGGATTTCTTTTTAAGTGGAAAAGTCCAGAAATAATGGGAAAAATCATCAACGATAATTAGATAGTAAACATAACCATTCGTACTTGGGATAGGCGAGGTCCATAAATCACAATGTAAGAGTTCAAAAGGACGAGAAGTAAACGAGTGCGACAGATGAAAAGGTAATCTGACATGTTTCCCTAGTTGACAAGCATGACATAAGGAGGACCCCGATTTATTGGTGGAGATGGTGTGGTGTCCTGGATGGCCAAGACGCCGATGCCAAAGGTCGGAGGTGGTGGTGGCGATGTGTGCTTCGGCGACAGTGGAGCGCGGAAGGTTGTAGAGAGGGCCGGGACTGTTACATCTGAGAATCACGATCCCGCTGGGAAGAGCCTTCATAGAAAAGCCAAGGGAATCAAATTCAATTGTACAATTATTATCAATGGTGAATTGACGAACAGAGATTAGGTTTTTGATAATATTTGGAACTAAAAGAATGTTGTGAAGATAAAGGGTTTGCGTTGGGGTGTTGAGGGATGTGGAACCAGTGTGTGTGACAGGAAGGGTAGCACCGTTACCGACTGTGACAAATTGAGATGAGGAAGGATGAAGGGAGTGGAGATTACCAGGATCGGATGCCATGTGGGAGGATGCTCCTGTGTCCATGTGCCAGTCGTTGCCGGGGATCTGCAGATTGTTGAGGGCGGCGATCAGGGCGGGGTCGATGTTCTGCTGCCGCTGGTACGGGCCGGCGTTGGGCTGACCAAACGCGGCGTAAGCCTGTGGCGTCGGGGGAGGACCGAGGATCCCGGGAGGACCGGGAGCAGGTGGACTCCATGATGTTGGTGCGGGCAGGCGTGATGGCTGCTGCTGAACATTAGCGCGAGTTGGGGCACCAATCCACGGGTTGAACTGCCAAGGATTGTCGCGCCCGCGGCCACGCCCACCGCGGCCACGGTAGTTGTTGTAGAAGCCGGAGCCACGGCCGCCAGAGCGGTCGCCCCCGTAGTTAGTGCCGCCGTAGTTGGCGCCTCCGGAGCGGTCACCGCCAGGGTTTAGAGGAGGAGGGGCGCCCCCGCCGTGGGGCATGATGCTGCTGCCGCTCGCCCAGAGCGCCGTGGACGCGGCGTTCTTGGCGTCAGTTTTCTTCTGTGTCTCCTCGAGGATGAGCGCCGACCGCGTCTGGAGGAAGGATGGGAAGGGCACCTGAAACGGAAGAAACGAGCGCAAGTGCGCGTAAGTGTCATTGAGTCCGCGGAGGAGCGTGAGGACAAGCGTCTCGTCGCTGATGGGCTGGCCGACGTCAGTGAGGGAGTCGGCGAGAGCTTTGAGCTTGGCGCAGTAGTCGCTGATGGAGAGGTCGCCTTGCGGAACTCCGCCTCGAGTTGGATGGCGCGGTGCTTTTTATTGTCGCGGAACAGCTGCTCGATGGCGTCCCAGATGGTGCGAGCGGTGGCGCCGGGCCGCATGACGATGCCGAGCAGGTCGAGGGAGATGGCGCCATATATCCAGGAGAGCACCGTGAAGTCATCGCGCCCCCAGGGTGAAGAAGGCGAGGTATCGGAGGGAGTGGCGTCGGAGGTGCCGACGACGTGAGCTGTCAGGCCATAGCGGCCAAGGGCGACGAGAAAGAACTCGCGCCAGTTGGTGTAGTTGCCGTCATTGATGTCTAGGGTGATCGGTATGAGTTTGGTGGAGGTTGTATAGGAGGCTTGGATAGGAGGAAGGCTAGGGTAGGGTTTTAGGGTTAGGAACCGAGCTGCTCTGATACCATGCAATTGTGCAAAACTCGGGCTGCTTGATAGCACGCCACGAGATCGATCTCTCATTTATATATACAAGGGTACAAGGCGGTGACTTGGAGATCAAGTCGATTACATGATTGCCGTACAAGTTATTGTCTCATCTAACTAGGTAGGGAAGATCTCAGGAGATCGGATCGGTATCCGTAACAATGACTTTGCTAAAAGAGAAGAGGACTCGAGACATGAGATGTGGGATCCTCCGGTTTGTGTGCGTGATGTAATTGCAGATGATGTATCTATTATGTCTAAATTAATATAATATGTCATGGTGGCTTTCCCTAAAAAAAGACTCGAGACATAATCTTCAGTTGTTTTCTTTGTCATCGAAATGAAAAGGTTTTTAATGAAAAAATTTCTTTCTTTTACAGGTTGTCACCAGTGCATACATGTGCTTTGTTCATGGTCAGCTCTACAATACGCGAAGTTCCGAGAGTGGCCGCATGATCGTCGCATGGGCTCCATATGCGTTTTACGAGCTCTCCTTGATTCGTGTACTCGCCTTTTTACATTTTGTTTTCCGGTTTACTCCTCTCTATATGCATTCTAATGCAGAGGCCTGGTGTGTATGCGTGTGATACCTTGAAAATGCTATTTATCAAAAGAAAATGACAGTTATGCACATAACGAAAAGTTAATTTCTCAGTTATTGTAGATGCCCTTGGAAGAATGCTCTCGTGTTGATGTCATGCCGCAAAACAGAAAAATAATTTCCTTATCTTTGAAACGCAACTTTTGGTTTAACATGTTGTCTATTTTCTCATTCAAGTTCAAATACTCCCTCCGTATCAAAATATAAGACTTTCTAGCCTTTTCATTTTGAGAACTCTTCCGTGGACTAGTGGTAGCCGTGCATATGCGCATAAGGGCCAGGTCTCGGGTTCGAGTCCTCACTTCTACCTTAATGACAAAGCCGGGGTGGAGTCCCCCCTCCGGTCTTGTTATTTTTTAGCCTTTTCATTTTGATACGGAGGGAGTACTTTATAAACTCGCATTTTCGTACTCAACCCATTTTGCACGTTTGCTAAAGTATGGAAGTTTCATCATTTTTTGTGTGTGTGCCTAACTTCAAGCCGAAACGGCCTATCCGTGATCTGCTGGGCCACACATGCGCCAAAACCAAACGATGGTAGGCCACCTCGTGCGACCAGAAACGCAGGCACGGACAATTCCAATATACTCTTGAGATCTTGATTTTGATGTCAACATTTGTATAATTAACCAGTTAAGCCCGTGCTACATCGCTCTCACATCCTACGAGAACCCCTCACAAGCAGCTAAAGCACGTAGGAGTGCCGAAATGGACCCTACTGCCTGGACTTTACTTGTGTCCGGTATCTAATGATTACTACTTAATAACTGCTGCATAATTCATATTTTTTGCATACCATTTGTCTGGATTCTGGTTTGTAATGTACTCCTTGTTGTCTTCTAGTTTTTTGCAGCCGGTCCAAAGACCGTTCGAGTTCTAAAACAAACTGTGACTAAGATGTACGAACAGAGTACCGCGACGTTTGGGCCTATTTGAGGACTAGTATAAACTTTGGTCTCTGTTCAATGATGAATGATGGGCCATTCTTTGACGATCATGACATGAAGAAATCTTAATTGGCAGCCAGGAGCATCTTTCAGTACGGATCCTTCGCGACTACTGTTTGCACTCTATCGTCATTATGGGACCCTGCTCTTGGAATCCAAGCGTTGGAGTTTAACGAAAGCTTGCGAGTCAACATCGTGGGGTGCGAGTTATTGAGCAGGGAAAATGGCCGAGTTCAATCTGATGTGCGAGGTTGGAACTTGGACGTAGTACTACTCTCCGCGCGACGACCCGAGGCGCATTCTTCCACGCCTTCCTTCTCGGGCTCGGTGGCCCCTGTGTCGGCCGGCTTTGACCCCACGCTTTCCCAGGACTCCCACCAAATTACACGTGACATCTAGAGGCGGGCAAAGCCCACGGGAGCGGTTTGAGCCCACCTAGCATGGGCGGTTCGTCGGCTCAATATGATGAGCTACTAATAGCCAGGTCGGAACGAAAACCCAGTATGAAAAAAATGGAAGCGACAAGTCCTACGCGAGCATGCCTGCTCCGTGGCCCCCGGGCATCACGGTTGTTTGCTTTTCTGTCCCTACACGCAAGTTTTTAAAATTCATCTAAAAAAATTAAATATCCGACAAACAATGATGTACTATATATACATATAGACATTCTATGTGCTTATTGATGGTGTAAACAGATAGGACAATCAATGTACTAAATCCGAGTTAAAGCATATGCATCCCATTTTAAAGAATCCGACGGATTAAAATATCTGATTTCAAAGCGGTCAACATAACAAATAGCATGCGGATATGGGTTATCCAAAAATTAATTATGGTTGTCCGAATATTCATTTTTCAAGCCAAATGCCAAGGCATTTTAACAAAGTTTAAATTGACTGAGTTACTTAGCTCATTCATCGATCGTGTCTAACTCGGGGATTTTACCACCTATAGACCCGGATCGTTCATTCAGTTTATATTTACATCATATGGATAATGTTTGGGTTTTACCCAAAGAATCTCACAAGGCTAAAAAAAAGTTAAATCTTTGCTAGAAATATAACTATCTGCTTGTGGTAGCATTATAGACTATTTTTGTTCCAGTCTAATTTTGCCCTTTTCGATTCATAACTGCGGTCCAACATATTCACATATGAATCTGCGACCCGTCATTATTCGTTCCGCTCTGATCTCAAGAAAACATAATGGTAAATGATCTGTTATGAAAAATCGGATACATTTACATGTCTGGTGCTCAAAGGTCGTTTCACGAGAATCTGATACTCCCTCCGATCCGTAAAATTTGTCGCTAGTGTAACTACCGATTTGTACACCGTAGGTTCAATTTCCACGACACTTTTAGTAGATCAGAGGGAGTACATTTTTGTCCTATGTAAAAAAATACAAAAATCGATGCTAAAAGGGTTTTTTGTTGTTATCAGATGTCATCTTGAGATGACTTTCCAAAGGTGTGGAGCAAGACGAATTAAGAATTTCTGCGTCTGGATGCACAAGAGATGATGTACCTGTATTCGGCCCTCACGCTCACGGTGGAGGTAAAAAACTACTCCTGCTAAATTGGTATTGATGATGATGATATCTCGATACGTAATATGCATGTTGTGCTACTTGGAGTCGAGAGTTAGGGATCGTAGAAGTGGTGACCTCAAGGAAGGACTAGAGCTAGCCTTATATACACTGGCTGCTCCAGATTTACAAGGTAAATCTCCAAATTGGTTGTGGGGTCAACGTCCTACTTGAAGCCTACAGGGTTTCCGGTTTGCCTTCAATCCACCGTCTTGTACTTGGACTCCATGTTCGAGTCGTCATAGTTTTGAGTCGCAGCTTAAACGTGTAAAGCCCATGGAGTGGGGTGTAGGGGTGGAAATAAAACTCGAAACTCATGAGCTTAACGAGTACTCAAAAACTCGGCTCAACTCGGCTCGAACTCGAGCAATTATGAGTTGAGCCAAGCTGACAATTCTAGCTCATTAAGAAAACAAGTTTAATGAGTCGAGTTACGAGTACTCGTTAAACTCGTGTAGCTCGTAATATGCCTAAGATCATAACTTTGAGAGCTAGTCCATTGCATATTTTTGTTAATCAACAGTTAACACGAAATCCAGATCTGTAATGCCCACAATACTTAGGCCATACCTACGTGGGAGCATAGCCACTGGAGCCATGTAGGCCATATATAGCAGTTATGTTCTATCATGTTGCTGATTTTTAAGCTATGGACAATGATTTGTTAAGAAATGTTTGAATATTTAAGTTTATGCTATAATATGGACTACTCACGCTATACATGCTTATATTGTTAATTTTTTTCCTGAGTTTAATGAGTTTACCGAGCTAGCTCGAGTTTTTATTGAGTCGAGCCATGTTGGTGTTTGGAGCTCGTTTAGTTAACGAGTTGAGTTGAGTTGGCTCGTTAACTAACGGGTATTTGCGAGTTGAGTCGAGCTGGCTCGATATCCACCCTGTGGGCGGCCATGAGTTGGCCATGTCCCACCTTAGTCTTGTGGGCCTACCCGGTTGGTTATCCCGACATTTTTTTATGAGATTTTTTCTTTTTACACATGTCACAGAATATCGATTTTCAACAAAATTTGGTGCATGTAAAATATCGACATGTGTGCCTAAATTTATACAAAAAATGGTCAAAAATATTTTGTTGCGGACCACGCCAAAAACCTAAACAACATTTATTTTGGAATACACGAAACACTTTCGTGTTAAGAAACAAGCTATATTATGACTCTCATATTACTTTTGTCTTAATTGAAAGTTTGTAAAGTTTGACCAGTTTTATATCCACAAATTTCAAGTCCAAAAATATTAATACCAACACCGATTCAAACTTTAAAAGTTTGGCTTAATAAAAAAAGAATAAAGGTGTATATACTTTCAAACTTATGATAGAAATCTTTGTACTCAAAATTTTCCATGTTCTGAAAGTAACCTTTGTATTCGGTGGTTACTGTGTGGGAATATCTTGGTGCTTGGGTCAAAGAAAGCAGGAAAACAATTAATGGTTGCTATTCTGAGCCAAACCGGAAACAAGGTCTGAAGCTAGCACAGCCTTTAATTTCTCTCAAGCTATTTTACCCACTTTTCAGTGGTAGATAGATTTAACACTTTTAACACACTGCAACTGGGGCCTCCAAGAGCCTTCCTCGGCCGTAGTACTTGCACACTGGAGCCAGTGGCGGCGCCAGTAGGGGGGTCGAGGGTGGTCGGTCGACCCCCCTCACTTTTGGTGAAAAAAAAAATAGATCGACGAAAGCTCCAGACAGATCCAATTCATGGCGAGCACCGGCAACGCTCCCCGTTCCAGGAAGCGCGTCGAGGCCACCGTCCTCAAGCGCGCGCGACGGAAGCGCCTTCACCCGCTGGTACCTTCCCCTCCTCCCCCTCTCCGTTCTCCTGGTCTGCTTCTTCTCCAAGATCCGCATGACTGATATGTGAATAACCTGTTTTGGTTGCAGCGAGGCGTGCAACAAGAACGTCCCCGTCGTCCTCATCGACCTGCACAGCTGCAGCCTCGACTCCAAGATCCGCATCAGCCTCGGTGCATCTCCTTCCATGCCTTACCACTCCAGCAATCACTTACCGTGTGTTTGTTGCTTTTAATCTAACCCATCCCCTTTTGATTTTTCAGAGTCGCAGGTCGTGGAGAAGGCCGTTGATCAGGTCGCCGCCAAGACGGAGAAGAAGAGGAAGGCGCCTCCGGTGCCGGGGGCAAGGGGAAGAAGGGCAAGGCAGGAGGGGACGGTGCCAAGAAAGGGAAGCGCCCGCAGACTGCCTTCTTCCTCTTCATGTAAAACATCCATCTTTCTCCTTGTCCTGCCATGTCAACTAGTAGCAAATTGGATCTCTTCTTGTCCCTGTTATCTGACTATTTTTTATGTAGTTTACATTATTCTTTCCGTACAATTGTGGATTACATGTGTTGTCCAAAAAAAATTCGTCGATGGCACACCTTTTACTGTTCGGCCCTCTCGTCTCAATCCCTGGCTCCGCCACTGACTGGAGCTATAGAAGAAACACAACCAGATTGGCGCTGACAAGCTGTCCCCACACTCGTCCCAAAGCCTTCCTCGGCCGTAGTCCTTGCACACTGGAGCTATACATAGAAAACGAGGAGGCGACCATGGTCCACCTCGGTCTCATCTCCCCCAAATCCCGTGGACTTCTCCCCACGCTCAGAAGTGGAAGCGTTTTTAAGCCAGTGTCCGGGCCGTGTAGGTGTGTGTGTGTGAGGTCCGAACTCTGAACACCAGTGGCGGAGCTTGACAAAAATGTCTGGGGGGGGGGCGAAAGACACACACAAAAAAAATCCACTGCAACAAACTAGAATTTGTAGACTTGAGACAAGGTTATATTGATACTGGACACATTAGACCAAAATACATACTCAGCGATGAGCCTTGAAGCTTGAATGAGTCGTTACCAAACCATGTAGCCACTACAGATCAGCATGTCGATTCTTAATGGTAACAAATTTTGCTAAAATTTCCAAATCCCAAGTTCTAGCACCACTGATCTCTGTTACTCCCAAAGTCCCAATTCAAACAACTACCCAGGCGCAGGATAAATCTGCAATTTAAACAAGAAGATAACTACCAATTAGGAGTTTGAGATTGAGGACGATGTGCTCCGGTACACTGTAGTGTGTAGTCGTACTGGAAAATCTCACAACGAGTAGTAGCAACTAGAATACTAGATTGCCACTTACCAAAATTAAATATGAATAGCTGGAACGGTGGAGCCGTGGAGCTGCGCCTGCTTCATGCGTGATTGGTCACCGGATACCGTCGTGTCTGCTGGTTGCCGGCCGCCGGGAAGAGGGATTGGGATTCGGGATGGGATCCACTGCTTCTGGCCGGCCACGGCATCGAGGGGGTTTGCCGTCGCCGGCCGCCGGCTCGGGGCGGGGCAGTGATTGGTCGTGCCGTCGCGGGGATCGGCCGGTCGGGTCGCCGCTGCGAGCGCTGGGTGCGCGAGTACTGCGATCTAGGCGAGCTGCGACGGTGCGAGACTGTTCTGGAGGACGCCGTGTTGAGGCCCAAGGCCCGTGAGGTTGCACGCTGGGGACTGGAGGGGCCAAAACGTGTGCTTCCTTCAAATCGTGACCAATTACTAGGTAGTGATTAGAAAAATTATTTTGGGCTGGGGGGCGGCGGCCCCCCCTGACCTCAACATAGCTCCGCCGTTGCTGAACACACACAGAGCTCACAGAGCGCCGCAGCGGCGGAAGGCGCGAAACTTCTTTGACCCAAAGCAAGAACGAGACCCCGGTCGGCGGCAGGTACTACTTAACTTTCTCGAATCCGTTCTTGTATTCCGGATACTTTGTTTCTCCGTGTCGTGATCCGGTGACTGACTGTCTCGTGGGCGTGCCACTCCAGTAGTACGAGCTGGAGATCATGGTGAAGGAAGAGGAGGTCATGGCGGAGGCAGGAGGGGGAGGAGGCAGAGCCGGGTACATGGACACGCTCAGTCTCGGGGAGGAGGAAGTGGCCATGGCGGATTACTTCCTCTGCCTGTCGCCGTCCCCCTCCTACCTCTCCTCCGCCGCCGTCTCAACCACCACCAGCAGCGCCAGTACCCATGCCGCCGCTTCCCCCACCTGCGCATCGTACTCGTACCTGCCTCCTCCGGCGGGGCCGTACCACCACATCCTCAGCTTCGGCGGCCGGCCCGAGCAGCAGCAGCAGCAGCAGTACCTGCACGGCGGGGACATCTTTGGGGCGTTCCAGTACTACGGCGCCGGCGCCGGCGGTCACGCGGTCCCGACGGTGGCCGTGCCGCAGAAGTCCAGCCCGACCACCGAGTGCTCCTCCTCCCTCTCCTCCATGTCGTCCTCGCCCACGGCCACCGCCGTCTCGGCCCCCAAGCCGCAGCCCCCCAAGGTGCGTTCAATTTTCAGTCTCTGTCACTGCAAATCCTTATGATGGATCGTTCATTCCTCCTTTCATTGTTGAATGCCGGTTTCTTGCAAGATTTCGTTGCAAATTTCGCATCAATGATTAAGTGATTTGTTCGTCGAATGATTAACTAACTGATGGTCGTGTTTGATTGCTGTTCAGAGGAAGGGATCGAGAAGCAGCGATCAGAGGAAGGCTGCACCTGCCGCCGCCGCTGCAAACAAGAGGCCCAAGGTCAGTACTTCTTCCACCAATTGATTAATAATCAACTCTGACCGGCTGATTTTAGACATGATTAGCGTCCGGTTCCTGTGATGGATTAACTCTGTGGTAAAAAAAGAAGTTAACTGTGTGTGTGTGGGGTGTCCGGCTGGCAGGTGAGGAGGGAGCGGCTGGGCGAGAGGATCCTGGCGCTGCAGCAGCTGGTTTCTCCGTTCGGCAAGGTAAGAAAAAGCGAGCGAAAAGCTTCGCCTCTCAGTCCAGCTTTTTCGCCCTTTGACGATACGCTTTTTATTTCTTCCCTCTGCTGTCCGTAAAAACAGGAGTACTTGCCTTGCCTCTCCGTCCCTGTGCAACCTAAAATTATCCTTGCAAAGTTACCCGCGATAAATCTAAAGCTATGTGCGTTGTCTCTCTCGCTGTAAAATGCTCAATTCGAATGGGCTTACTGTGGTTTATTACTGCTAGTAGCGAAAAAATAAGGTGGTCAAAGAACCATAGACTGATGCACACACACATTGCCAACAGTAACAGCGACTGATGCTTACGTAGCCGGAGTAGTAGATGATTTCCTCTTATTTGCAAGGTAGGAGTAGTAATTAGGGCAGACTATGGGTCATTGAAGCTGCTGTTGTTGTTTTGACCTTTGACTGACGGGTGGATATAAACTGCATGGACCCAACCTGCCTCTGTTTGGCAGACCGACACGGCCTCCGTCCTGCACGAGGCGCTGGGCTACATGCGCTTCCTGCACGACCAGGTTCAGGTACGTCCCTACTGCTACGTGCATTATTACTCCTGCTACGTACAAGAAGCTAAGCTAGGCGTCCGTAGCTTTTGCCGTATTCGTACCGTATGCTAACTGCTGATACTGTACCCCGGTGTTGGCCTTTTTTTTGCGTCAGGTCCTGAGCTCGCCGTACATGCACTGCCTGCCACCCTCTGCGCCGCGCGCCCCGGTACGTAATCGCCGTATCGATCGAGCTGCACCATTAAAGCCGGCGCGCTGTGTCGTCGCTGTCGACCGAGATACTACTACGGCCGCCGAGCGATCTGACCGACGTCTGCTGGTTTTGTTTGCGATGTGCAGGAGCCGCGGCCGCCGAGCGACCTCCGGAGCCGGGGGCTGTGCCTGGTGCCGCTGTCCTGCACCGACCACGTCGCCGGCGGGGGAGGCAACGGGGCTGACGTCTGGTCATCGGTGGCTGCGATGGGGCTGGCGGCCGCCGACGGGGAGGAGGACAAGGAGGCTGCGGCGATGCTTGGTGGAAATCGTCGTCCCAGGCAACTGGCGTAGCTAGCAGCTCACTGCAATGCACTCTGCTCCACCTTCATCGTCAGGGTTTAGACTTGAATTAGACTCGTCGTCAGGGCTAATCAGCTACCATGAGCTTTTTGTTGTTCTATCTGGAGCGGGCTTGCACAGCAGCTCAGGAATCCGATGTGTTTTTTGTAAAGTATACTCCAGTAGACCAGTACTCCTAGCAATGCTCTGCTCCAGCTTCCTTCCAAGTTCCAACTTGGCTTCACCATCGATAGACTAGACGAGATGTGGCCGAGGTAGACGGGCACGAATGTCTCCGTTCTGTCACGACGACAGACATCGGCACCCGTGTGTTTTAAATACAGTAAATTACTTTTGCCTACGGTTCTAACTAGCCTAGGGGGATGCTACTACTGTGTTGTGCTGACGCTAGGCTAGGGAGCCGTGCGGCGACAGGCTCCGGTATCCGTGGTCTGCATCGGGGATACGCTCCGTCAGATTGTTGCCGTGTCTTGTTCTTCGTTCTATCGGGTTTGCCATCCTTGGAAGCCGGAACTTTGCACAATGTGCGGTCATACTTTCTGCATTTTTTTTCTTTCTCCACATCGGTCGGCGTGCGTTTTTTTACATCTACCGACCAGTTTTTTTTGTTGAGACTCCTCGTTCTGCGTTGCAGCTGTAGTATCTGAACTCGTACACTAACTCAACACCACACACACCACACTCACACACATCCCTAGTGTACAAGCCTAGATCCTATAACTATAGGCACAGCACGCCAGTTTACCCAGTGTCCCGAAGGACGTTAGTCGTATGGAGCGCACAAGCATGTGAGGAGATTTATTAAAGGCAAGACATCCTAGGAAATTCGTCCACGGACTCAGAACCTGGGATGTTACCTAGGAGTAGTGTACAAGCCTAGATCCTATAACTATAAGCACAGCACGCCAGTTTACCCAGTGTCCCGAAGGACGCTAGTCGTATGGAGCGCACAAGCGTGTGAGGAGATTTATTAAAGGCGAGACATCCCAGGAAATTCGTCCACCATGGGACTCAGGACCTGGGATGGGTTGTGTGGCCACTGCCAACCACAACCATCGAGCCACAGCTCGTTCTCATCTACCGACCAGTTTTGACGTTATTGGGGTAAATTGACCTGCTTTCCATGCCAAAATCTTGACGTCTATGGGAGAGTAGATTTCATGCTGCCGAGCACCAATAATTCTGGTGTTAAAAAAAATCTAAAACAATATTTACGCTTGTTTGAATTTTTTTTTTAAAAAACCCTGGATGTAGCTGTATTCCACAAAAGTGAATTTTTTTTAACTTCAAATGGTTTGTATTCTGTGCTACACAAAAATGATAAAAGTGTGGATCTAAATACGCATATTTTCAAACCTCCAAATTTATCAGATTTTTTCATGTTAATGTAAAGAAGAATACAAAGTATTTAAAATTAATTTTTTACACATTTGTGGGATACATCATTGGCTAAATATGGGATTGTTTTTCAATTTTTTGTGAAACTCATAAATATTTATAATTCTTTTTAAGACACGAAGATTACTGGTGCTCGGGTGTCAAAAACACTTTCCGCGTCTATAGTTGCTTTATTACCATATATAACTTGTTCTTCCACATGGATGTGAAATCGCAATTGTCCCACTTTCGCATCCCTATTCTTCCGTTAATAAATTATTACTTATCCCAACATATTTTGTAGTGTACTAAAAACGATGTACAAAATGGCATCCGAGAGTATGGGCAGCTCGCGACGGTTATGATGGCTGGCGCGGCTGCTCGCACGGAGTCGTTCAGACCTTCGCTCGTGATGTGGTCCATGTGGTGTTGGCGACCGAGCCGCGTGGCCATGGCGGCGGAACGGAGGTGTGGTTGCGGCCCGATTTGGGTCTATGTGGACCGTGATCGAGACGTGCCTGTTGTGGTGTTGTATGTCCTGCTTGGGGTGGTTGCGGCTGTCAGTTTGGGTATTCTACCTTGGTTTTGTGGCGATGATTTTCTCTTTGGTTCCGTTTGCTATGGTTGGTCGTTGTTTATGCCGTCTTAGCTTCGGCTTGGTCTCGCTGTGGACATTGGACTCCCTCCTAGGTGTTTGGATAGGTGAAGATGCGAAAGCTTTGTCTACGATGGGGTCAGTGTAGGTGATGATTGCTTCTAGGGCGTCATTCTCTTCTCGAAGGCATCGTCGACGGGTGCCTCCCCTTTGTTGGGTTGTGGCTGTTTGGACTGGCTATGGAGGCTTTTGGCGGGGCTGGACCTTACCTTGAGGTCCGGTGGGTTGGTCGTGTGCAGTTCAGCGTGAAAGCTTTGTCTTTGAAGGCGGTCGATGCACACGACGATGGCACGTGCGGGGTCATTTGCCCTCTTGGATGCGGATCGGAAGATCTTGCTCACAATCAATCTTGATAGTGGTAATGATTTAGCGGTCCTTGTATGTTTGGCACGACGGTGTCGTCGGCATTGTCGTTTTTTGGTTTAATGGCCTAGTTTCCCTTATACATTGAGTCAATCTCTGTGTTTTTTTCCTTTTTTCTATCTCAATGAAATGTGCAGAGCTCCCACATTTACCGTAAAAAAAAGATGTCACTGGAAACGATTGGACCACGCGAGCTAGCAGCGGTTTATATTTCCAGAAGGCCAAGCAAGACAGGACCATGATTCATACAGGAGCCAAGGTAAAGCTGCACTTGAGCAAGCGAAGCAGAAAGGATGCGTCCTTTCGTCAGTTTCCATCTCGGCTTTTTTGTAACCTCAGCAACAGTTCACCTACACCAGCGACCCATCTTTGCAGTCACATGGATAACAAATGGTAAACATTCGATGGGGCTGTAAAACTTTTGTTGTTGTTGAGAATTGTAAATCTTCTTTTAAGCGCACCGGAGTCGTAAATGGCTAACCAGGTGGTATCACGGGATTCGATTGGCCCATGAGGCCCACATATGATGCCGTGCTTTTGGGCTTTTCCTCTTCCTCCATGAGAAGTTTTGCGTGAAGGCTGAGTATATCACAAGCGCAGCATTTTTGAACAAGAACTGTTTTTTACCTAAAACAGCAGTTAGTATTTCGAGTGGAGTGTGTGAGTGTTTAGTTATTTACCGGTGCACCGTTTGTACTTTTAACAGAAGCGCGAACATACTACGTGCACTCTGTGTATTTCTAAGTGCAACACTGCAACGGGTGTACTAGGATGCCACGTCGCGACAAAAGCACCTTCCAATTGTCTCAGGGACAGGGAGTAATTTAACCGGTTTCAATGGTTGAGGGGTGTGTTCTAACCTATTTTGAAGCTCAGGGTTGTAACTTAAACTAGTTTATGTTGATTTTGGTGGAACGATCGTTGCCCAGAGGGTCGATCGGGTACGTGTTATATAGGTGATGAAAAGCCCATCACGTGGCGATACATGTATACGTGTTTGGGTTGGAGTACTACTCCATACCCGCATACGTGACCTATTACAAGTCTAACAGCCCCCCTTAATCATAACCTTCGGAGAGGTTGAGATTACGAACAAACTCATGTAGATTCTTAACAGGCAACACTATTGTAAAACCATCTGCAACTTGATCCTTGCTGGAGATGAACTTGATGTCAAGAAATTTATCTGCAACTCGTTCACGAACAAAGTGATAATCTATTTCTATGTGTTTTGTCCTAGCATGAAACACATGATTAGCCGATAAATAGGTTGCACCCAAGTTATCACACCATAAGCATGGTTTTTCCTTCAGCACAACACCAAGTTCTCTTCGGACAGCTTCAACCCATATTAGTTCAGCTGTAGCATTAGCGAGAGCTTTATATTCAGCTTCAGTACTTGACCTTGAGACAGTTTTCTGTTTGCATGCACTCCAGGAGACCAGGTTCGGTCCAATAAATATGGCAAAACCTCAAGTGGATCTTCGGTCATCAAGACAACCTGCCCAATCTGCATCTGAGAAGGCACTAAGCAAACTAGATGAGGATCTCTGAAATGTAAGCCCAACATGTAAGGTACCCTGAATGTAACGCAAGATTCTTTTGACAGCAGTCCAATGTGCAGTTGTAGGAGCATGCAAATACTGACAAACTTTGTTTACCGAGAAATCAATGTCAGGACGAGTTAAGGTCAAATATTGTAATGCACCAACTATGCTTCTGTAATTTGTGCTATCATCAGGACCAAGAGGGGACCCCTCGGTTAGAGACAACTTATCACTTGTTGACAATGGTGTAGGAGAAGTGGTGCATTTAGTCATACCGACTCTGGTAAGGAGCTCATTAACATACTTCCCTTGCGTTAGAAGCAAACCATTCTGAATCTTCTTAACCTCAATTCCCAAGAAAAAATGCAAATCTCCCAAGTCCTTGAGGGCAAAATCATCATTGAGATCTTGGAGTAGTGCAGAAATTGCTTGATTTGAAGAGCTTGTAACTATGATGTCATCAACATATATTAGAACAAATATCATAATACCAGATTTATTGTAGAGAAAGAGAGAGGTGTCAGCCTTGGATGGAATGAAACCAAGTTGTTGCAACTTGGTACTGAGTCTGGAATACCATGCACGGGGAGCCTGCTTGAGTCCATATAGCGCTTTGTCAAGTTTGCATATGTGATAAGGAGCTTGAGGATTTTCAAAACCTGGGGGTTGCTTCATGTATACTTCCTCTTCCAGAACGCCATGTAATAACGCGCAAACTCCAGCCTCGGGAAACAGCAACTGATAGGACAATGCCAATTGTTGCAGCTTTGACCACAGGACTGATGGTATCTTCATAATCAATTCCATATCTTTGCTTGAAGCCTTTTGCAACCAACCGTGCCTTGTACCTGTCAATTGTACCATCTGCATTTTTTTTGATACGATATACCCACTTACAGTCAATAAGATTTTTGGTATGATGAGGTGGTACAAGATGCCATGTTTTATTTTGCATAAGAGCATTGTATTCTTCCTCCATCACCTTGCGCCAATGATCAGTCTCAAGAGCCTCCGAGAGAGTACGAGGTTCATCTGTAGAAGCAAACAAACACTATCTCACAGTATCATCAGTAATTTTCCTTGGCTGACGTATACCTTTTTGCAGTCGTGTGCGAGGTTCAGGAGGCGGAGGAGGTGGCGTTGGCGCAGAAGATCCAGCGCTGGCAGGGTCAGCCGCACAAGATCCACCGCTGGCATCTGGGGATCCCGTGCCAGCCGCGTCGTCCGACAGCGACGTCACAGGCGAATCAGCAGCAGGCGACCGAGGCTGGGTCGGAAGCGTCGATGTGGCAACAGCCCGTTCACTGGAGCGTGGAGGAGATCGTGGCGGGACCCGAGACAGCAACCCAGGCGGGGTCGACCCAGGCGACGTGTCGTTGCCGCGTTCGTCAGAAGAGGAGGACAGCGCGCTGTCCTACGCAGGTGACGCGGCGGACGAATCGGGAGCATCTTTGGGATTGATGAGGGGATCAGCATCGGCATCTTCATGATTAATGAGGAAATCAGCATCGGGATCATCAAAGATCGGATATTCAGCGGAATCAGTGCCGCTTTCGTCGTCTTCTGACTGCATGTGATGACCAATTTTAGCACGATTTTGCTCAATTTCTGCACTGTTTTTCGCCGTTTCTGCACTGTTTTGCCTGGGATTTCTTGCTGCATCATCAGTATTAGTAACAACAGGTATAATGGGCAATGTCATATAGTCATTAGCATGTGCAGCACCATCATGCGATGATGAGGAGAGTGTGTCTGATGGAAGGAGTAATATTTCTTGGCGAAGGCGGGCACCAGCGTTTGGGTGGAGAGAGGCAAAGGGGAACACACTTTCATCGAAGACAACATCACGAGAAACATATATGCGGCCAGTAGATATATCTAGGCACTTAACCCCTTTGTGGCGTGGACTGTAACCCAAAAACACACAACGTTTAGAGCGGAAAGCGAGTTTTCTTTTGTTGTACGGACGAAGGTTGGGCCAGCAAGCACACCCAAACACACGAAGAGACTCATAATTTGGCTTGGTGTGAAGAAGACGTTCAACGGGTGTGTCAAGGTTTATAGTTTTACTAGGAAGCAAGTTTGTGAGGAAAGTGGCTGTAAGAAAAGCTTCATCCTAGAACTTGAGAGGCATGGATGCATTTGCAAGCAAGGCTAGGCCAACTTCAACAATGTGACGGTGTTTACGTTCAGGGAACCGTTTTGTTGATGGGCATGTGGGCAAGAAACATGATGGGTTATACCAATTTTCTGAAAGAAGCTGTTTAGTTTTTCATATTCACCACCCCAATCAGTTTGCATGGTGATAACCCCCAAGAGCAGGGGATCACTGTAGCACCTCTCAATGTGGAAGTAGGGTATCGATCCGCAGGAGCAAGAAGGAAAAGTTATCTATTCCCTACAACTAAAGTGTCACAAGTTTTAGTTGATTATGCACTAAACAAGTTTAAAGAACAAGATGGTTGATTTAATGGATGGAAGTTTAATGTAACAAAACAAGAATGTAAAAGTGTCCCAATCCTCTTCAATGCAAGAGGACAAGACAAAGGTTTTCTCTTATAGGAACAATGGACATGGGTTCACTTAATCCTCTCTCTCTCATCTATGGTGATTATCATGTTATAGATAAAAAGTACACACAATTGTCATGCTTTAATGGTAACTTCTATGACGGCTACATGTCCTAAGACACATAGTTGAAAGAAAATAATCATTTGTGTTGCTAGGGCCACCCTCGTAAGGCTAGCGTGGTTTGTTGTCACTTCCACATTATACTTCTTCCTTTTTACCCACAGATAAAGAATGTTGGGCGACATTACTGTCACTTAATGCCTATGCCTTCTGTCACTAGGCCACTCTCTACCCACATACATCATTCTCTTAAAGGAAAACGTATTCTAAGAACTAGTGCATTGATTTATTAATGTACGTGCATCCACATCCCTCTCATCTACCCACCGAGATGGTTGTCAACCACCCTGTTAGCGCGGATAAACAAGGCATTAAGAATAGATAAATCCATTGCATGTAACATAGATGTATTCCAAAGTATGACAAACCATAAAATCTCAACATGACGGTAAATGCATAACATAATATCATATCACACCACAATATCCACCATAGGAATTACAAAGATAGTTCCATAATCAGGCAAGGCACATCATATGGACTTCAACAATGATCATACATAGAGAGATTGGATTAAGTTACCACCACAAACCCAAAGTCCAGGGGGTGGACTACTCCCCCTTCATCATGGAGACGGTGGAGAAGTCGTTGGAGAAGATGGAGACCACGCCGGCACTGCCCCGCCGTAGTTTTCCCCTCCAATCTGCAACTCCAGGTCTCTGTTTCGTGGTTTCTGTGTTTCTGCGGCGCTGCTTTACGTAGGGCGTCGGGGACTATTTTTATAGTCGTTTTTAGGTCAAGACGGAGGCTTGGGAAAAAAGATCGACAGCGGCGAAACCTCGAGGCCCAAGATGGTGGGTCCCACACGGCCAAGGAATCTGGCCGTGTGGGCCACCCTATCTTGGCCCTCGGGCCTCCGTTTGTTCGCTTCCTTCGCTCCCACGCTTCGTTCCTTCCAAAAACTGATGTTCGTAAATTTCCATGTCATTTGGACATCGTTTGGGTCCCTGAAACATCAAAATATAGAAAATAGGGTTTTCTGCCTATGCAGGGTTAATTCCAGAAAAATAGGAAAACTATGAAATATTCCCAAAATCAATATAAAACAATGATATAACCCTTATATGATGCAAATATGATTGAAATATAAGTAATACAATGCAAAGTTAAGAGTTTTTTCCCTAACATACCAAGCTCTCGCGGAACCATTGCGATGGCAATGGCGGATCCCTAGCCGCCGGCCGAGCCCCCTCTGCCGCGGGCTTCTGGCTGCCCCGTCCCCGGCCACCGGCCGCCGCCAGGCCGCCCGCCATCTCCCATGTTCGGGCTTATCCATTGGGACTTCTCCCCGGGGAGAGCTCTCGCGGATCAGGTGCGTAGCAGGTTTGGGACTTCGGTCCATTTCGACCCCTCCTCCTCGACCAAGGAGTTCTTCCTGGTGGCCTCGTTCTCCTTTGCCTCCTTCCATCTCTCTGAGGATGCAGTTGCGGCGGCCCTCCAATGCTGCCTTGGTGGAGATGCAGTGGGATTCCGGGTTTCTCGCCTCAGCGATTGACGATTTCGGTTCTCAGTAGCTTCTAGCCGGGTGGGGCATTTCATCTATCACCTGAGGGAGCGGATTTGGCCGGATTTTATCTGTTGTTTCACTCTCTTCCGAGGTGATGTATCCACTATGGTTAACGCTGCGACAGATGCGTGGTTGGCTGCCCGAACTGTGCTTTCAGTTCCCCACAAACCAGTTGCTGTTTGATCAAGCTTGGATTTCCTGAAGGCTCACTCTCTTCTACCTACTGGCTCTGCTCTCCAGAATTTTGATGCGGTCTCTCTGGTTCCTCGGGTGCCTGCGTCTTTGCCTGTGCCGCACTCTGCTCCTCATGGCTCGGCTTCTCTCATTCAGTTTGGCAGCTTCAGTCCTTCGCGTCTGTCGGCCTCCCAAAGACCTCTATGTCTGCTAATCACCACAAGATTCAGTTTGGGCAGGTTCAGGCTGACCTCCTCCCTGATAGGCAACCTCATGTTTTCAACCCCAAGTTTGCGGGTCCTCTTTATTGGAAGCAACGTCTGAACTTCAAACCTGACAGTGATCACTATTGGTTAAACCACTACCTCGACCTGCTGCAAGCCAACTACACGGCTGAGAATGCTGCCATTGCTCTGAATTTTTATGGCCTGCCTACTCTCGAGACAGCACGCCAAATTGTGGGACGCTGCCCAGACGCTGCCCAATATGCAGTGAAAATCGTCTCCGTATTCAGGCATGTGCATGCATTCGTCAAGGCAAGGCTCTTTCGCTGGGCTCTCAGAAGCCATCTCGATTCTGCTATAAATGTCTTGGCTTGGGACATTTTCAGCGTGGATGCACTAAAGAAGTGATCTGCTTGAGCTGTTATGAACCAGGACACAAAGCGAAGAATTGTCCGATCCACCCATGGTGCTCTTTCTGCCACCGCCTTGGTCACCGCGTGAACTCATGCCCTAAAATTCGATGCCACAAGTGTGGTAAGCTTGGTCACCCCACTCCTGGATGTCCGGACAACAAACTCTGGGTAATTAAATCCAAGATCGCTGACAAAGAAACCTTGATGATATCGAAAGACAGCGCTGTCTCAGAAATGGTCTCAGAAAAGGTCTCCTATGTTGGACTTGCCACTTCGAGGGGACAGGACCGGTCCATCTCTGCCCCAATTATGTCCTGCTTTTACTCCTTTATTGGATGGATGATGAAACAGGCCTATACCAAATGCATTATGCCTTCTGTTCCTGTACCTGCCCAGGATAACCATGACCAGCCTACTTTGTTTGCTCGCTTCACTCATAGTCTGCTGGATGCCTATCAGCTGAAGATACTTACAGGTGATCATGCTACGGTGTTGTACCCAGAGGTGCACACGCAGTCTTCTTTGGACCGGTATAGCTCTTGCACATCTACAGCCCTCAGTCATTCTTTTTGGGATCAGTCTATTTATGGGATTACCCCTATTATTCGCTCCTATATGTGGGAATGGCTCTACCATGGTTACTCGCCAATCTTTGCTTTCTTACCACCTGAAGCTCAGCTGTTTCTTGCGGCTCCTCTTGAGTCTCCTGTTGTTTCTGCTGTTCTGATTGAGGAGATCACTGATTTTGCGGAGCCTGAGGCTGAGAATGTCTATGTGGAAACTTGGGCTGCTGGTACCTCCCCTGACCCTGCTGTATTGTTCCCACCTGAGGCTGCATCTGATACACTGCCTGCTATTGAATCCCTATTGAGCCTTGAGCTAGGTTTTGTTACTGACTTTGTGCCTGCTGTTTCTGACCAGCCCTTGCAGCTTCTGGCCGAGGCTACCAACCTTGAGCCCCTGCCTTCTGAACCGTCGACCCCTGCTCGTACTCGCGCTTATAGTAGAGCTGAAAACACCTTCTTTTACTAACCAAGTTCGTAGATCTCCTCGCAATGTTAACAATGGTTTTATGCACTCTGCCTTACCAGATCGTCAGCCTCACCGCTGCACCTCCTCGGTCCCTCCTGCTACCCTACCGGATGTGATGCAATTTGCTGAGATGCAGCGTATAGGAGTGGAAGAGTGCAACATTGACAGGGAGGAGCTGTCTGAAGCTCGACTGCATCAAAAGCGACCTATCTAGCTCCTGAATGTGTTCACATTTCTCTGTACCGGCCGTTCTGGCATCTTTTATGATCTCAGATTGTTTCAACCAATACTTTGTAAAAGCCTTCTGACATGTATTCCTCGAATCGGATGTGGAAAATTCTTTGCTGGAATATTCGTGGACTTAATAGTCCTGAGAAATGGCCGCTTATTTTTAATAAAATTGAGGAAAGCCTGGCTTGCATTCTTTGTTTTCAGGAAACTAAAAAAGGTGACATCGATATCCACTTCCTTCGTAAGTTCATCCCAAAGAAGTTTGACAACTTTGCCTTTGTCCCCTCGGAGGGAGCTTTAGGTGGTCTATTGATTGTTTGGATCAGCAACCAGTTTTCGGGGCATATCTTGCAACAGGAAAGCTGTGGGCTTGTTGTGGAATTCACCTCTAGAATTACCTCTGAGAAGTTTACCCTGGTTAATGTCTACGGTCCATGTACTGGTGTTGAGCGGATAATTTTATTGCTTGGCTCTTTAGTCTGCCTCTTGCTGACGATGACCTTTGGATGATCATTGGTGATTTCAATTTATATCGATACTCTGATAGCAGGAACAGGCCGGGGGCTAATCTTGAGGATATTGAAACTTTCAACGAGGTTATCAGCTATCTAGGCCTCATTGAACTACCCATTAAAGGTAGATCTTTCACCTGGAGTAAAATGCAATCTGAGCCACTTCTCACCCAACTTGATTGGTTTTTCACATCTTATGCATGGACCACTAAATTTCCCAACACTATGGTTAACCCATTGGCTAGGCCTACCTCTGATCATGTGCCTTGTGTGGTCTCTATTGGGACTACTATTCCGAAAGCTCAGATTTTTCGGTTTGAAAATCATTGGATTCACATGCCTGGTTTTATGGATGTGGTGAGGAATATCTGGCAAATTCATTGCCCAGGGGACGCCGCGAGATGCATTTCATCAAAGCTTAAACTTCTTCGCAAAGGACTCCGGAATTGGAGTACAAGTATCTCCCTGCTGAATAAGCTCACTGAAAACTGCAACAAGATAATCTTTATTTTAGATGAGATTGAGGAGGCTCGACCTTTACATATCACTGAATGGAATTTCTAGAATATCGTCAAAGATAAGCTGGTTTATCTTCTAAAATGTAAACATGAGTATTGGAAAAAGAGATGTACTGCCCGCTGGGCAAAACTTGGTAGTGAGAACACTGCATATTTTCACTCTATGGCCACTATCAGATACCGGAATAATTCCATTGCCTCCCTTACCAGAGCTGATGGTTCCATTGTCTCGGATCATCTCGAAAAGGAAGGGTTACTGAGGCAAGTTTTCAAGGATCAATTGGGCACATCTGTTCCGATTGACAATTCCATTGGTCTCCACAACTATCTGAATGTTCACGACAACCTTGAGTGTCTCACTGTACCTTTTACCTGCTCTGAGATCGATGATGTGGTTGCTGGATTACCTACGGATAAAGCTCCTGGGCCCGATGGTTTCAATGGCCTTTTTATCAAGGTTTGCTGGCCAATTATAAAACTGGACTACTATCGTCTTTGTGATGAATTCTGGCATGGTACCGTCAACCTACAGAGCATTAATGATGCTTTTATCACTTTGATTCCCAAAGTTCACTCCCCGGAGTCCCCTAATGACTATCGGACAATCTCCCTACTCAACTCTAGCTTCAAATTGATTACCAAACTGCTTGCTAACAGGCTACAGAAGAGAATTTTAGACATTGTTCATGCAAATCAGTACGGCTTTCTAAAATCTAGATCCATACAAGACTGTGTTGCGTGGGGCTATGAGTACATCCATCAGGTGAAACAATCTGGCAATCAAGCTTTAATCCTCAAACTTGACTTCTCCAAGGCTTTTGATATGATTGAGCACCAAGCTATTATTGAAATTCTGAGAGGTCATGGATATGATAGCAGATGGATTGGATGGATCACTTCGATTTTTGCTATTGGTACATCTTCTGTTCTGCTCAATGGGGTGCCTGGTAGAAAATTTGCTTGCCGTAGAGGAGTTCGTCAAGGCGACCCTTTGTCACCCGTGCTATTTGTCGAAGGAGCTGACCTTCTACAATCCATGATTAACCGCCTTATGACTATGGGTTCTTTCACTGCCCCCCTACCGATCCCTGACACCGATTTCCCAATTGTACAGTATGCTGATGACACTTTACTGATTATGCAAGCCTGCCCTCATCAACTGATCACCCTCAAAAACCTACTCCAAACTTTTGCTGCCGCTACAGGTCTATCTGTTAACTACTCGAAGACTTGCATGATGCCTCTGAATATTGATAATGCACGTTTATCTGAGCTTGCTGCCATCTTTGGATGTGCTACCGGTTCCCTCCCGTTTCCATATCTTGGCCTCCCTTTAGGCACTACCAGGCCTACGGTGGCGGATTTATCTCCTCTTGCTGATCAAGTGGAGAGACGTATGAATGCTTGTTCTCGTTTCCTGGATTATGGTGGCCGTTTGACTTTCGTCCAGTCTGTCCTTTCTTCTCTGCCCACTCACTACTTGTGCTCACTTAAGCTCCATAAAGCTTTCATTAAAAAAATTGAAAGAGCTAGGCGCCACAGCCTATGGGCCAAAGATGAAGGTACTGGTACCCCCCATTCTCTTGCTGCTTGGCATTTAGTTTGCAGACCGAAGAAGCACGATGGTTTGGGCATTATCAATCTGGAAATCCAAAATAAAGCTCTCCTTATGAAACATCTTCACAAGTTCTATAAACGGTTTGACACTCCCTGGGTGCATCTGGTTTGGTCTTTGTATGGACCCCGCCCTCCACATGCTCAATCTCCTCGGGATCATTCTGGTGGAAGGATATTTTCAGCCTCATTGATCTGTACAGAAGCATCACTCGCTCTAGCGTCGGAAATGGCGATGACACCCTGTTCTGGAAAGATTTTTGGCACAATAATAGGCTTTTTTGTGATGATCTGCCGCATCTCTATTCCTTCGCCCTGGATGAGGATATCTCTGTGGCGGCCATGATGCAGCTTAACCACCCGGGAGATACTCTGGCGTTACCTCTCTCTCCTCAAGCTTTTCAGGAACTTGGTCATATCATTGCTGTGCTTCAGGAGCTCATCTCTACGGACCCTGTACTTGATGCTAGATCTTATGTGTGGGGGGGCTCTAACTACTCTGCCTCAAAGTTCTACAAATTTATCTTTTCTAGGGTGGATTGTGATCCGGGGGTTAAAGCAATCTGGATTTCTAAATGCTTACCCAAACTGAAGGTGTTCCTCTGGCTTCTGTATAATGACAAGCTCAACACTAAAGATCTCATGTTGCGTAAGCACTGGAACATCCAAGGAGGCCCGAACTGCACTCTGTGCCCTGACAGCCGCGCTGAGAACCGAGATCACCTATTCTTTGCCTGCCCTTTTGCTGCTACCTGCTGGGCGTATGTGGGTATCTAGTGGAATAACTCTAGGCCTATGATGGCTCGAATGGCTCTGGCCAAGATGTCATTTGGTGGCCCTTGCTTCTTGGAAGCTTTTGCTTGCGCAGCATGGAACATCTGGAAGATGAGAAACGAGGCAATTTTTCAGAATATGCAACCATCTTTTGCGAGATGGAAGGTCAAGTTCAACTCTGAGGTGCTACTGCATTAATACCGTCTTAAGGACTCTCTTGTGCAACCTTTGCTGCTGTGGCTTAGAGACTTGGTCTCCTAGCTGGTTTTTGAACACCACCATTTCTATGTATCATTTATTTGCTTACCAGCCCCCATGATGTATAACTCCACTTCTGGTGGTTAACTTATTCATTATATAAAATTTAACCGTAGGGACCTTCCCTATGGTAATGGTGTTCAAAAAAAATACAATGCAAAGTTCATGTATGCATTTTACATGCATCAACATCCCCAAGCTTAACCTATACTCGTCCTACGAGTATGAAGGTGATAAAACTAACATGGACTTTGCATTTTAATAGTATCAATGGATATCAAGGATGATTACTATTGCTACATAGAGTCAAATGATTCATTCTTCAAAGGAGTAGCAATATACAAGATGGATTATAAAGTGATATCAAATATTCAATGTAAGGATGTTCAATGATAATTCACAAAGTGTAACATAGAAGAAAGTACTATGGACCAAATGTATGCATAATAAAAAGTAAAAACATCCTATAATGGTCATAGAGTACTCTTATGAAATCTGAATATAAAAGGTGGACACTTTGGAAAGATAGATAAATAAGTAGAGGTAAAACATGCAAAAGTCTCATCTAGCTTCCAAATGCTTCTACTTAAGTTAATGATTGCAATGTGGTATTTGTCGTGGGTTTGTCACGTCAGGTGTCATGGATGACTTCGTAGGTGTGGGATTACGCGAGTCAAGCATCTCCGAGTTTGGGATCGCAGGAACAAAGATCAACACAGATTACCCAGGTTCGGCCCCCTCAATATGAGGTAAAAGACCTACTTCCTGCCTACCCTAGATTGGTATTGATATGATAATCGAGGTGTTACAATGGAGGCGATCCGATCTGGTACTCGCCGTATGAGCTAGGGTTTAGGGCTTGATAGCTTGACCCTCTCTAAGTCCTGCGAGTCCTCTTTATATACACAGAGGCTCGTCAGGTTACAAAGGAAACTTCCCCCATAAGGAATACGTCCACAGAGGCCTACTCGGAGACTACTTGGTCTTCACGTCCTCCGGGATACGTCTTCTAGATCTTTCCCCTTACGGCGGTTCAATACTGGGCTTCTCCCAAGTGGGCCTTTGTCCGTGCGAGTAAAGTAAGTCGCACTTGGGCCGCGGGTTAATCCAGAAAGTATTCCCCCGACATTAGCCCCCAAGGTTGGTTAGGACTTTACGGTGAGAATCTTCTGACCTCTTGAAATGGTCACTGAGCCGCACTGCAAACGTTCTGACCAATCTTATGTCTTATGCGATTCAGAGCTGTGACTTATCTGCGCGACTCATCTCCCCTTCTGGAAATATTCTGTTTCCTTTAATTGCGGACCGTTGCTCGTTTTGCGGGCGCAAATTGTGCCGTTGGTTGCGAGCGCAGATTGTGCCGTTAGTTTCGGGTCCCTTCAGTTATAAGCTGCGGCCACCTAGGTCATTATTCACTTGCCCTTGCAATCTCCTCATCCCTAGCCGCGCCGTCTTCTTCCTCGACCCGAGCCTAGTTCCCCAATCCAATCTCCCCTTCGCAATGGCGCCCAAGGCGAAGCCATCTGACGATAAGCGCAGGATCTCCTGCAACTGGGAAGGATCCTGGGTGACGGAGGAAACTCTTGCAGATCTGGCCGAAGCTGGCTTCTTGCCGCCGAAGGAGGACGGCGTCTGGCGGGCGCCAGGCGATGAAATCGAGCCGCGCCCCAAGCCCAACGAGCTGGTGATGTTCGTGGAGCACGTGGAGCGTGGATTCACGCCGCCAGGTTCTCCCTTCTTCCGCAATCTGCTGCAACGCCTAGGCCTCCGTCTTCACGACATCGGGCCCAACTCAATGCTCCAGGTGAGCAATTTTCATGTGTTGTGCGAGGACTATCTTGGCATAGCCCCCAACATCGATCTATGGCTGGCCTCTTTCACCTGCAACAGCCAACTTGTCTCCAAGGGCGGCGCCTACGTTCAGGTCGGCGCCATCTCTCTTCAACGCCATAGAAACTCTTGCCTTCCCAAGCTAGCCCTGGCGAATCGACCCAGGGCTTGGCAAAAATCTTTCTTCTATTGCCAAGACACTTCACCGGAGGGCGAAACTCGCCTTCCCTCCTGGTCTAACACCCTCTTCGTGCCTACCGAGGCACTGAAATCAAAACCTCGCGACTCGGCCATGCCCTTCATCAATGAGTCGCTGATCAAGGTCCGCGCCTTAATAGGTCATGGTCTTACTGGCCTTGATCTCTCTCTTGCTGGACCAAATGGCGCATTCAGCCCGTGAGTCCACGACAGCGATCCTTCCTTGAGTGCACAGGCACCTCTGCTGACGTCGATCGCATCAAGGCTGCGGACTGGAGGCCTGAGGATTGGGTGGAATTCGTCACCCGCGTGACTGAGGAGAAGGACATCTCCTTCGACAAGGTGGGGCTTGCCCCTTTCAGCGTTAACAACAAGCCTTTTGAGGTAACTCCTCTTCTCTGTCTTTTCGTCTTTGTAGTTGAGTCGCATTCCTTTCTTAATACTGCCACTTATATCTTCCTGATCCAGGCTGATGAGAATTACTGGTCGCTGGCTGCGACCGTCACCGGTACTGCTGCTCCCAAGTGTGCCACACGAAAGAAGTTGCTGCCCGCTCTAGAGGGCAGTGAAACTGCTGATATCCCCTCTGTCGCCTCTGCGGCCTCAGAAGGTGAAGAGACTGAACTGGACGAGGATGACAGTCCAGTGCCAGCCGCGAGTTCTGTTGCCGCGGCTGGACCAACTCCCCGTAGAGCCTCCAAGAGGCTATCTCGTGAGGAGCCAGAGCTTGATGCTCTGGAAAACCCTGAGGCCACGAAGCGTCGCAAGCCTGCTACGGGCGCGACCTCCTCCGCTGCCAGGCGTGTGTTCAAAGCCACCGCCTCGGCTGAAGAAGACATGGGTCCTCATTCTGGTAATTTCTACTGTCTTGACATCTTGACTGTTTATTCTTTTTCCTCTACTGACACGCAAACTTCTGCTCGTAGATTCTGGGACCCAAGGCCTGTCCTCACCGTCAAGTGGCGAGCTTATGGCCTTTGTGAAGATGGCTCCAGAGTTAGTGACTTTCCCTGCGCTTATAATACATTTATTCTGGTTTATGTGCTTCTTCTTCACACAATGCCCTTGCTTTTTGCAGAAGTGCGGCTAAACCCGCGGCTGAGCCTGGAATTGTTTCTGAAACCGCGGTTGAGCCGCGTTTATCACCTGCGGCTCATACCGCCATGGTAGAGGGCGTGGCCACCACTGATGACTTGGCCACGGTCCCTGTTCTTGACACAGCCGCCCAAGAGGTGGCTCTGGAGGATAGAACAAATCCCCTTACGATCCAAGACGTGGAGAAGGTCAACCCTTCCTCCATAGCTGTAATGGCCAAGGATGCTGATGCGCCAGTGATTGAGTCGCCAGCGGCTGACAGCCTGCGGTCGCCAATTCTGCATGCTGAGGTTGCTTCCTCCTCCTCCATTAGCCGCGCTGAGAAACTGTCAGAGGCCATCATTGCCTCAAATGACAAGCAAGCCATGGAGCTCCGCAAGGCACTGTCTGACCTGTCTGCGGCTTATAAGGTAAACTTCTATCTCCACTTATCTGTCTCTAGCCCCCAAGGATCAAGTTTCTTCTTTGACTGTAAAGGGGACTTGATGCTTCTCTTTTATCTGTTGATATGTACTTACTAACTGATGTACTCTTTATAGGAGGAACTAAGCTCCATAACAGTCGCCAAACTTGCCTTGGAAAAGCAGTTGGGGGATACTCCTTCTGAACTGGAGAGGCTGCGCGAGCTCCTTGGCCAGCGTGACGTTGAGCTGAAGAAAGGGAAGCCAGGATGGGCGAGCTATCTGATGAAAGCTTCAAATTATCTGAACAAGCCAAAGCCACCGAGCTGCGGCTTAAAATGGTTGAAGAGAAGTTCCAAGAGAGGGTCCAGCAACTGGACCTCCAAATCAGTGCTCAGAAAGACGCCATCGCTGATGCCAACGAGGACGCAAGGCTCAAGGCTGTTTCCATTGGCGAGCTTGAGAAAAAGTTGAAAAAAGTTTCTGATGCCCATAACCTTGTCCACGCCAAAGTGTGCATCATGACTCAAGAGTTAACTGGTATGTGTTGCGACTCATATCTGCATCTGTTTTCTCTACTATCTTTGCCTGTATGTTGTAGAGCTGACGGAGACATGCCTCGATGTAGGTGAAGATGCCAAGTTGCAGCGCGGTAGTACTCAAGAACAGCTGGAGTATATCCGCGAGTTTTCGCGAAGAGCTTGCGATGCCATGAGGTCGCTGTCCACCTGTCTTCTGCCGAAAAAGCTGCTCCTGCTGATGCTGAGGGACTTTTGAAGAGACTGCTCAAGGCGCCTCAATATTTTTTGGACTGGAAAGAATCCTCAGCTCGCACCGGTGCGGCTCATGTTCTTGCTTTGGCCAAGACATATTATCCTTCTTTTGATGCTGCCAAGGTTGCACAAGGCAGGCCTTCGAAGAAAGTGGATGGCACCGAGCTGAAGGCCTCAGAATATTCGGCGACTTGGAAGGACATGTGCGGCCATGCGACTGAGCTGGTGGAGGGGATAGATCTTGCGACCTATATGGGCAAGTATAATGCGGATGGAAGCAGATGGGAGAAGTTACCCGCTCCATCATCCAGTGCGGTGATCCCACAGGAGAAGAACCCTTCAACGGGTGTTTCCAGCTCTGCAGCCCCAAACCCACGACGGAGAAACCGTCCAGCGAGCCTGCGACTGCTCCTTCCGGCAAGCTTGGTAAGCCGCCTGTTCCTCCTTCCCACCGGCCAAAAGCTGCGCACAAATGAAGAAGAGAAACAATGGTTTTATGATCTTGGCCCTTAGCGGCCTGTAATAATTGTTAGAATTTATGTGTCATAAGACAATGTTAGTTTGCTTAAGTACTCTCAGCAGTACATGTTTCGACCAATAGGCTGGTCCTTATGATTTGTCTCGGTTTTTCCTCACTTAGGCCCTTGCGCGGCTCAGTATTTCCCAGGTAAAAAGTGCGTGTTCAGGGTCGAGAGCGGCCATGATAGGCAATCAAACTCGATTGACGCCGCACCCCCAGTACTTTGGCCGCATAGTGCAAGTCGCATCCAAGAGAGGTTGAGTATAATCACGATAAACGCCACTTGTTTGGAGATCCCAAGGAATAGGCCGCGCTAAAAAGCTGCCGCACCCCCAAGGGATCAATGATTAAAAAATAAAAGACTCACAACTCAATTGGTAGTTTGAGATGCTTTATTTCAGAATCATTATATGATACATAGGGTCGGTCGCGCCTAGGTGGCGACCAGAAGTGATGCTTGGGTCGGTTGCGCCTAGGTGGCAACCAGAAATGTTACATGGGTCGGTCGCGCCTGAGTGGCGACCAGAAATGGGTCGATCGCGCCTAGGTGGCGATCAGAAGTGTTACATTGGGTCGGTCGCGCCTGAGTGGCGACCAGAAATGGGTCGATCGTGCCTAGGTGGCGATCAGAAGTGAAGTTTTTAGCCCTGAGTGGCCAGCTTGATGTCGTAAACTCTTTAATGGTTTTGTTGCGGCTGCTGATGGCAACTCGCAACTCTTTAATAAGTTTCCTTATTGGCAACGACTTGTAGCCTTTGACCTCCTTGCCTCCCTTGCGGCCGTAATCTGAAGTCGCAAGTCAGACAGGTGCCTCTTTGCTTTTACGATGTCCTCAAAATCCTCCTGCCACTCATGCATGGGTGCGCTTTCTGCGATGCAAGCTGCTCTGGCCATGGCCTTGTCGCCTTATTCGCATTCTTGAGCTATTCTTTTGTCGCCATTGATGGTGATGACTCCCCTGGGGCCTGGTATTTTAAGCTTTAGGTACACATAGCACGGCCTAGCCATAAACTTTGCGAATGCTTCTCTGCCAAACAGCGCATGATATGGGCTATGGAAATCTACAACCTCGAACCAAATGTACTCGCTCCTGAAGTTGCTTTGTGTCCCAAAGGCGACCTCCAACTTGACTCTCCCCAATGGCTGAGCTGATATGCCTGGCACGACACCATGAAATGTTGTTCTTGATGGGTGTAGCTGCTTTTCTTGAAGGTTCATTCTTTTGAAGGTTTCATAGTATAATATATTGATGCTGCTGCCTCCATCCATCAGTACTTTGCTCAACTTGTACCCTGCGACTTGAGGGGCAACCACCAGCGCGAGTTTGCCCTCTTCATTTATTTCTCCTGGGTGATCCTCGCGGCTCCAAACTACTGGCTGCTCGGACCACTTTAGCCACTGTGGGACGGCTGGTACTATGGCGTTAACAGCCTGATTGCGTCGTCGCAGCTTTTGTTCCCTCCTTGAAGTATTCACCACAATGGTATGATACTGACCCAACTGTTTTGGGAACTGTGGCTGATCTGGCTGCGTATTTGGGACGGCGTTGTTGCTGTTGTGGCCTCCGCCGTGGTTACCTCCCTCATTGTTTTGATGATTGTTGTTTGTGTTGAGTGGTTGCCCATCCTTCCACTTTTTGTAATGATAACACTGTGCCTTTGTGTGGTTGGGTGGTTTCCCATCGTTTCCTATATGGATGTCGCAGGGGCGGTTGAAAACCTCTTCCAAATTAACTGGGTGAAAATTCCTTCCTCTGCCGCTGCTTTGTTTGTAACGAGTGTTCGTATTTGCGACTAATCCTGAGTTTCCTTCCTCGTTTTTGCGCTTGTTATAACTCGCATTGGCATTGCTAGCTTGCTGTTGTTGAGGCTTGCTACTGGCCTTCTTTCCCTTGCCAGTATTTTCCTCTTCCTCCCCATCAGATGCATCCCTGGTTTTATCCGAGCTAGCATACTTGTTGGCCGCCGCCATTACCTTGCTTAGGCTCTTGACTTTGTCCTTCATGCGACCTAGTTTGTGGACCAGCGGCTCAAATTTGCAATTTTTCTCCATGACAAGGACTGCTGAACTGGGTGGTATGTTATCTGAGGAATGTATGATTTCTGCGACCCTTCTCATCCAGTGGCGACTCGACTCGCCTTCCTTCTGTACACAACGCTCAAGGTCCTCTATACTACAGAGTCGCTTGCATGTTCCTTGGAAATTCTTGATAAAAGCTTCCTTCATCTCATCCCAAGAGTTTATTGAATTTGGCGGCAAGTTTTGCAGCCATATGTGAGCTGCGCCTTCTAACATCATGTTTAGGTAACGTGCGCAGATCTCTTCGGATGCGTTTAGGATGCTCATGCCCATCTCGTAATTGTTGAGCCAAGTAACAGGGTCCATGCTTGCATTGTAGTTGGCGACCTTGCGAGGCCCTTTGAAATCTGCAGGAAACGGTTCAGACCTGATTCTTTCGCTGAAACAGACTGGGCCTTTGAGTCGCGACGATAAATTGGACGAAGCTGGCCTTCCTATTGGATTAGCCGCCGCGCGCGGCTGCACAACTTCTATGGGTTGAACTTGCTGAGGTTGATTTTGAGCCACAGGTTGATCTTCCCTTTGTCGCCTGGCCGAACTTGAAGTCGCAACGTGTGGCGATTCCGCGTGGATGCTTCTCTCCGCCATTGCTCTGCTATTGTAGGGGGTGGAGTGCAGCCGTCCCGCGTGTTCGGACATATTTGCCTGCTGTATTACTGCAGTGCTCAGCATCTCAATGGCACGTCATGCCTCTCTGTCCATTGGCGTGTTTCCTGCTGGCGCTAATCTGGCCAAGATGTTTGTAGCCGCAAAGAGATTCTCCACTGGTGTCGGGGGAATACTTTCTGGATTAACCCGCGGCCCAGTGCGACTTAACTTACTCGCACGGATGAAGGCCCACTTGGGAACAAGCCCAATATTGAACCGCCATAAGGAGAAAGATCTAGAAGACAAATCCCGGAGGACGTGAAGACCAAGTAGTCTCCGAGTAGGCCTCTGTGGATGTATTCCTTGTGGGGAAGTTTCCTTTTGTAACCTAGCGAGCCTCTGTGTATATAAAGAGGACTCGCAGGACTTAGAGCGGGTCAAGCTATCAAGCCCCAAACCCTAGCTCATACGGCGAGAACCAGATCGGATCGCCTCCATTGTAACACCTCGATTATCATATCAATACCAATCTAGGGTAGGCAGGAAGTAGGTCTTTTACCTCACATTGAGGGGCCGAACCTGGGTAAATCTGTGTTGATCTTTGTCCCTGCGATCCCAAGCTCGGAGATGCTTGACTCGCGTAATCCCACACATACGAAGTCATCTATGACACCTGACGTGACAAACCCACGACAGTTGGCGCCCACCGTGGGGCCTGCGGTCAAAAGCGTCACGTTCCGCGCAGGATCGAAATCAGGCTTCAAGGACATCGCCATTGGCCAAGTTGAAGACATCAATGGGGTCCCCTTCATCGACGACTCAGAGTGGGGACCCGAGGCAGATCGCATCGAGTTCGGATACATCGTTCCCATCGGATCAGTAAAAGTTTTCGTCGGATCCGTCAGTCGCAGATCTATGGACGCGACTCAAGGAAGCGAATCTGTGAAGGAGCTGCGGCCGGTCAGGGTCCGCGTGTTAGAGGAGCTACAACAAGTTACGGCAAGATTGCCCATCCCCGTCCCATCAAGACCTGTTTGGGGATCCCTACCAAATCAGGAAGGAGATCTCAAGATTGAAGAGATTGAAGCTATCAGGACGGAGCTCTGTGAAGAGGCACAAAGACTCGCGGCTGAGCGCGAAAAACTCCAAGAAGAAGGCCGACGACTCCGCCACTGCCAGCCGAAGCACCAGGCGGTGCGAACCAAGATGACATCTGAGCGCAAGAAACTCCAAGAAGAAGAGTGGCGACTCCGTCGTTGGCAGCAAAAACATCAGATCAAGATGGGCAGAGGAGAGAGGAAATCACAGTTCCACGGCGACCCAGAGAGCAACGTGCACGCCGCGATAGGGATATTGTCAAAGATAGCACCGGTTGGAGACACGCGAGCTGATAAGGAAGCTCGCCATGCGATCGACCTACTACAAACTGCTGCTTTACAACAAGCAAATATGTATGGAGTCACGCCCAATGAGCGACTCAGCCATCCCAGATTGAAACTGATTCAGATTCAGCGCCAGTAAACTCCTATTCATTATTGAAAGGACCAGCATGTTTTGGAGAAGAAATACGGCTCACTCGTTTCCCCCGAACTTCGACGAGTCGCAGCGAGTCACCACCTATCACAGTGACCAAGACCCTGCCTTATGGATAGAAGACTACGAGGCAAGCATGACAGGGGCTGATGTGACTCAAGAAATACGTGCAAAATACTTCCACTTGGCAATACAGGGAGAAGCTAGGGATTGGCTGTTAAGGCTGCCATCAAAATCAATAACACATGGGAAGACTTGAAGGACAAGTTCATTCGCAGATTCCAAACAGAAGATATGAAAAACCTTAGACAATGCATTCAAAAAGAGGACGAATCAAGCGGCGACTGGATCAAGAGATCGCGGAGATCCTTGGCTCCGCCAAAAACTTAACAGTACAAGCTGCAATACAAGCTATGAGAAGAACTGTAGATTTGAGCCGCTGGTGCACAAATTAAGTCGCGCTGAGCACAAGATTGATAGTTTCGACCAGCTTTTGGCAACGGCTGACAAGTACGCAAAGACAGATAGAGGGACAGGCGGCTTATCACAGAACCCAACGGGAAACTGCCAGTCGCGAAGACAGAATCGCGCACACCAGATGCAAGAGCAAGGGAGTGATAAGGCCTTACCCCTAATAACTGCAAGGGGATCTTCGACGTGCCTTGCGACTTACATCGCAGGAGAGATGGCAGGCCAGCGGGTCACACAAAGGCGCAATGTCATTATTACCGGAGGTGGAAAGAAGGCGACACGCCAGATACAGCTCGCAGCAGATCGATGCACACAAGAATAAATCTAGCTCTCGTCAAGAGCCTGACGTTTTACCTAGAAGAAACATAGGACAGTTTCATACAGTGGAGGTACAAACGACGGATGGAAGCCGGAAGAGCAGTCAGATTTCAACGCCAGAAAGGTATCGTCGCTGGACAGAGCAATCGGTTATTTGGAGTCGCGGCGATCACCCCCCAGAAGTAAGAGATCCAGGACAGCCAGCTCTGGTGGTCACGCCAGAAGTCGCGGGATACAAGTTAAGTAAGGTCCTAATGGACGGAGGAGGAAGAGTAAACATCCTATATCAAGACACGCTCCGAAGAATGAATATACCCGAGACAAGGCTGCGACCATCCAGGAAAGAAATTCAAGGAATAATCCCAGGAGCTGTTACGCGACCAATCGGAAAGATAACACTTGAAGTTAGCTTTGGAACAGAGCGGAACTTCCGCACAGAGCTCCTAGACTTTGAGGTTGTAGCAGTCAAAAGCTCATATCATGCAATCTTTGGAAGAGAAGCCTATGTCAAATTTACCGCTCGCCCCTGCTACGTCTACCTACAGTTAAAGATACCAGGACCAAACGGTGTTATTACAATATATGGAGACAGACAGAGAGCGTTAGAATGCGAGAACGCAGGCTCAGTACTCGCAGAAGAAGCTTGTATCGCCAACTCTTCACATGGGTATCAGTCGCAGATCGGTGATCGCAGCTCAAAACGAGTCGCGTTGGAGGTACCGCGGAAGCGGCCAACAGGATGCAGCCACCGGATGGTAAATACCCACCGAGAAGTCGCGCATCAGCAAGATAATGCCCCAGAGGTCGCCTTGATACAAAAAGAAGACAAGAAATGGCGCATGTGCATAGACCCAGCCTCGATCAACAACCCCAGCCAAAGGGGCTCAGTTATCGTGAGACCTTACAAAGCAAACTCAACTCAACATAAGTCGCAGCTCAGTGCGGCTAATCGCTAACAAAGTTGCTCTCTGCTTCAACATGAGATATACATCGGAGCTATCATGCTCGACCCGAGTCGCTTTTAGCGACTCAAAATTGAACCAATCAGGTGTTCAACCCACTCCGTTAGGAGTATTAATTCGCAACTAAGTGCGATGAGTATCAAGTATGCATGGCCTGCGGGGAATAGAAAACCCGCATTAAAGGGCCTGCATCATCATGTAACACCCTGTAAAACATCGAGTGATTATGAAATAAAGCCGGCACCCTTGACATTCAAGGGTTTGTCGTTTCGCCTCAACTATCATTGAGTCGCTGAGTCTTTTGAATTTCATATATCACTGACCCTTGAGGGCTCCTTACGAGCATCGCGAGTACCAATCGCACCTCAAATTTTGCCAAACTAGTGGCAATCCTTAAGCTAGAAGCGTCTTGCATTATGCGACCAAAGTACTGGGGTGTGGCGTCAATCGAGCTTGATTGCCTATCATGGCCGCTCTCGACCCTGAACACACATGTTCCTAGGAAATACTGAGCCGCGCGAGCGTCTACTTAATGGAATTATCAAGAAAAGAACCTGCTTATAGGTCACAAAAATACTGTTTATAATACATGAATATCTTACAGACTAACGGGCATGTCCCACATTATTTATTTTTCCTCTTCCGAGCAACAGGAGTGGGAATTGGCGCGGCTTGTCTCGCAGTTGCAGTCGCAGGTGTCCTAATAATCAGGGCGCCGCCAGACGAAGCAGAAGGGCCACCAGATACTGTTGCTGGAGTGGCAGCCCGAGATGACTCAGCTCCTGAGGACTTTTCCTTTGACACCTTGCTCCCATCAAGATTGAATTTATCAAGATAAGTGCCCAAGTCTAAGTTATCAACAAATTTTGTGGCATACCCGCGCATCCCTTTCCAGATATCGAAGTACTCGCTTATTGGCAGTTCAGTATCATCTGCGCTCATCGCCAGGCCGTGGCGAGCAACCTTGCCAACATCTATCTCTGGATAATATGCTCGAAGCAATGTCAAGACATGCGCGGCTCCGGCGCGAGCAGAGGATCGTTTCCAATCAGAGACATAATGTGGAGCCTTGAGCAGTTTATTTATCCAATACTCGCAAGATGTTGGGCCATCAGTCGCAGGAGTGATTACCGTCATAACTTCCTTGGTAACCTTTAAGAAGCGCTGGCTGAGGTCAGACAGATATACCAGTTGATCCTTCAAATTGGAGCGGGACACTGGGGCCTCAGGTCCTATGTCAAAGAAAGAAAAGGCAAGAAACAAGTCAGAGACTAACGTTGGTTACCCAAAATATGTATGATTAAAGGAATAAAGACCAACCAGCAAGCTGCAGGACGGCTGATTTGACCATGGAGCCAAAACCCTCAAAGGCTTTGAGCAGCGAGTTATATTTTTCATCTCGCGCGGCGAGTTCCTTTGCGTGGTCTCCCTTCAGGCGATCAATCAATTCAGATTTAAGAGCCAGCCCTTCTCGCAAAGATCTAATGACCTCGTCTTTCTCCATGAGTCGCTGCTGCATATCAGCTTCAAGTTCTTTAAATTGCTCTTCGCAGGAGTCGAGTTGACCTTTGAGAGATTTTATTTCCTGATCTTGGTCCCTAATGACCTCATTATGCTGCTCCAGGCGAGACTGCATCATTTCAGGATGGTCTATGGAAATGCCTTTACCCTTTATTGAGCCAGAAGCATCAAGCAAGGACAGTTCACGCTGAAAACAAACAGAGCAAAACGCATAGGTAAATTATCCAGGAATTTGGGGGCTCGAGATTTGAAGCCAGGAAAAGAATCAACACCCCGTGCGATGACACAAGGTTTTGATCCTTGGGGGCTACGGTATATATACCTGGCGACTTGAAGAAAATTGCTCAACTAAGCCGCGCAGCAGAGCAGCATGCTTGTCTCCAGCAGAAATTATGGCATCTGCGATTGACTTAGAACTATTTCCTGGAGCTGGAATTCTATTTTCAGTAGATACCCTACCAGCAGCAGGAGTTGTGGATGGAGCTGCGGCTGGAGTCGCGGCAGGAGCCGCGTCTGCAATACCTTCCTCCAGGGAGGGCCTTGGTTGAGTCGCACCATTACTGTTTCCCACGTTTTCATCAGCAGCATCATCCTCGCTCATAGCTTGCTGAGAAGAAGTGGGATGGGAATTAGACTTGGGAGCCTCTTCAGACATAGCCCTGCAAAACATTGATGGGTTAATAAGCTGACCTAGCAGAGCCGCAACATTAAAAGGAAGGCGAACCATACCCAGAGGCGACACGGATACTCTTCATCAGGCAACCAGAGAAGGAGAAGATAAACCTTGCAAATCTGAACCTACAGAGTATGAAAAGAAGTAGTGATCAGCAATTCCTTGCCAGAAATACGTAAAACAAAAAGAGAAGGAGAAGAGTCGCAAACAATTACCCGAGCTTATTGAGAAGCAATCCTGCAACAGTCGGAAGAAAAAGTAGCCTTGTTGGGATCAGCAGTTTTAAAGATTTGGCAGCTCTTGTTTCTGCCAGTAATGCCAAGGCTTTGCGACGTTTCTCAGGCTGCGTGGGGTCTTCTGAGCTCTGGCATAAAATACGTTTCGAGGACCTGCGAGGCACCTCAGGAAGTTCCAGGAAAGGTGTATTTGGAGTCGAAGACAAAAGAGCGTCGGCCATTTGTTGTTCCTCTTCAGAAGCACTACCCTCGTGCATAACTGTATCTTCGTCAAAGGCTGCGGCTTGCCTTGACGACTCAGCCACGGTTCCTTGGTTCAAGTCGACGTCCTCTGAAGGAAGAACCCAGAAATAGGGATCGATCTGAAAAGGAGCTCAGGTCAGAAATAATCAATTTTGGGAAAGGAATTTTCGAGGAAACAAGTGACAAGTAAACATTACCACAAAAGGCTTGTGCTCAGCCCAGAAGGGAGCAAGTCCGACGTTGTCATACGAGTCAATATCCTCGTCCGTCACTCGGCGAATGAAATTTATCCACTCCCCTTTGTCCCAATCTTCAGGGCAAGTGCGATCGACGTCATTTGCATGACAAGTGAAATCCATCATAAGCCGCGAGCGGCGACTCACAGGCTGAACTCGCCATTTAGTCCAGCAAGATATGAGATCTAATCCAGTGAGACCATGGAGTGTCAGCGCTCTCACCTTGTCTAGAAGGGATTCGACAAAGGGTAACGAAGAAGGATCAGGTTTGGAAGACAAAGCATCGGTAGCCTCGAAGGGAAGAGGAGACCAAAGAGGGAGAGGAATTTCACCCTCAGGAGAAGTGTTTTTACAATAGAAGAATGTCCTTTGCCACTCCTTGATTTTCTTGGCAAGAGTTAGTTTTGGGAAGATACTACCCCTACGGCGTTGGAAGGAAATGGCGCCGCATTGGAGAAAAGGACCATCTGTGGTTTCCCTTTGACTATTGCAATTGAAAAGAGCAAGCCAGAAATCTATTGAAGGCGGGATACCCAGATAATCTTCGCAGAGGACGTGGAAGTTGCTCACTTGCAACATCGAATTAGGGCCAATATCATGGAAGCGGAGACCTAACCGCTGCATCAAGGAGCGGAAGAAGAGAGAGCCCGGGGGCTTGAACCCGCGCTCAACATGCTCCGCAAAAATCACTATTCTCCTGGTTGAGGATTGGGGATTACCTCCTCACCAGCCGCCCGCCATTCGCATTGATCTTTTGGCGGAAGAAGGCCCCGTGCAGATAGGGATTCCAGGAAATCTTCGTCGACCCACGAGCCTTCCCAGTTGCACTTGCGGCGAGACATTTTTCTCAGATCGATGGAGATATCCACCGAAGGATTGTGAGTACGAGAAGCGAGATTGGAGGCGGCGGAAAGGAGTAGCGGATGCGTAATACAGGACTTGATGCAGAACGCTGGGGAAAACGATGAGCCAAGATAAATAACCCAGACGCGGAAGACGTTTAGATCTGAAAATCAACCGTCAAGACAGGATAAGTCGCGTTCTTGAGCCGCCAAGAAGAGTTATAAGCCGCAGATTGGAAATAAGAAAATTGGAGTTCAGCTGGGATAATTCACGTGCGCGGCTCAGGGGTTGTTAAGACGAAGGAGCCTTCACTCGAAATCCAAGCTAAACTTGGGGGCTAATGTCGGGGGAATACTTTCTGGATTAACCCGCGGCCCAGTGCGACTTAACTTACTCGCACGGACGAAGGCCCACTTGGGAGCAAGCCCAATATTGAACCGCCATAAGGAGAAAGATCTAGAAGACAAATCCCGGAGGACGTGAAGACCAAGTAGTCTCCGAGTAGGCCTCTGTGGATGTATTCCTTATGGGGAAGTTTCCTTTTGTAACCTAGCGAGCCTCTGTGTATATAAAGAGGACTCGCAGGACTTAGAGCGGGTCAAGCTATCAAGCCCCAAACCCTAGCTCATACGGCGAGTACCAGATCGGATCGCCTCCATTGTAACACCTCGATTATCATATCAATACCAATCTAGGGTAGGCAGGAAGTAGGTCTTTTACCTCACATTGAGGGGGCCGAACCTGGGTAAATCTGTGTTGATCTTTGTTCCTGCGATCCCAAGCTCGGAGATGCTTGACTCGCGTAATCCCACACCTACGAAGTCATCTATGACACCTGACGTGACAAACCCACGACAACTGGGCTAACATAATGCCCTTGCGGCGTGTGGAACCTTTGAGGTTGCTGTGGCGACTGCTGAACAAAGGTTGGCTGCGGCAATGGCGGGGGTATCATGGCCCTGTTGTTAGTCTGTACTATGGCCCTTGATCCAGGTATCTCCGCTGCTCTTGGTGCTGCGAAAGATGGAACCGCTGGTACGATTGATGGTACAGCGATTGCTTGAACCGCGGGCGCAGCTAACGGGGCCACGGACCGCACAACCATGGCAGATGGTGCCATGTGTGTGGGTACCGCGACTGAAGGTTGTGCGACCCCTGACCATGCGACCGGGTGCGCTGTGTTGGTGGCGACTGATGGGATCGTGTTGGTGGCGACTGACGGAACCGCGATTGTTGGTTCAGCGGTAGGCGATTGGAACAGCTCCATAGGGTTTACTGTTCCTGGCTGCAGGCGACTCGCGTGGCGTCTGTGTGGCAAGGTGGCCTGTACTCCTTGCAGAGTATTGGTTTCCACGACGAGTCGCAGCTGCTCCTGTTGGAGGCGTTGTTCCTCACGCGCCAACCTGGCTCTCTCATCCGCGATTCTCTGGACTTCATCGTATAGCCCGATCCTGGTAGCCTCCAATTCTGTCACCCTAGCAGCCGCGTTAACCGCGGATATTGGCGTAAGCAACACGCTTCCCTGTGGCGGCGTGACCGCTGTGTTGGGGGCTACCCTTGACCCTGATTCCGCAGGCGCAACTCCAGGTGGAGTCTCTCTGTTTGCGACTCCTGAGGCCGCGACTCCTGGCGTCATCGCAGCGGATGCCGCGACTCCTGATGCGTCCAGCGCGGCTTGTTCTGCTGCTTCCGGCGGCATGGGGGCTAAGCTGCCTGGTGGCATGCCCAGCCCTTTGTCCGCTTCTGTGGTCCTGTAGACCCCTTCAACGCGCCGATCTTCTACAGAGGGCGAGCCACCATCCACAGGGCCTCCGCATAGCCTTTCTTCAAGGACATACTCAATGGATTGGCCTTCTTCGTGTTCAAGAGGCAGCGACTCGTAGTTGATAGATTCTTCTTCTTGGTCCACTGTTACCGCGACTCCTTCTTCTGAGTCGCCATGTTGCGATGGATCCTCTGACTCGCCGCCAATGAAGCCGACGAAGACATGGACAGATCCAAACGGGATGATGTGGCCGGTTTCCCGGTAGTCAGCTTCCGGCCCCCAGCTTGAATCGTCAATGAGGGGTGTGCCGTTGACAGTGATGATACGGCCAACAACAAGATCTTCAGCTCCCTTCATGGATCCTGCGCGGAACGTGACGCTCTTGACCGCAGGCCCCACGGTGGGCACCAACTGTCGTGGGTTTGTCACGTCAGGTGTCATGGATGACTTCGTAGGTGTGGGATTACGCGAGTCAAGCATCTCCGAGCTTGGGATCGCAGGAACAAAGATCAACACAGATTTACCCAGGTTCGGCCCCCTCAATATGAGGTAAAAGACCTACTTCCTGCCTACCCTAGATTGGTATTGATATGATAATCGAGGTATTACAATGGAGGCGATCCAATCTGGTACTCGCCGTATGAGCTAGGGTTTAGGTCTTGATAGCTTGACCCTCTCTAAGTCCTGCGAGTCCTCTTTATATACACAGAGGCTCGTCAGGTTACAAAGGAAACTTCCCCCATAAGGAATACGTCCACAGAGGGCTACTCGGAGACTACTTGGTCTTCACGTCCTCCGGGATACGTCTTCTAGATCTTTCCCCTTACGGCGGTTCGATACTGGGCTTGCTCCCAAGTGGGCCTTTGTCCGTGCGAGTAAAGTAAGTCGCACTTGGGCCGCGGGTCAATCCAGAAAGTATTCCCCCGACAGTATTCATTGGTGTCAAGCTCTCATTACCCCTATCATAGCATCTTGAATGGTTAAGTTGAAAGTGAAAACAAATATGAGTAATGTGCTTGACAAAGTAAGGGTTGGATGCCTCATGCCCCGTGAATACAAAAGCCTCCCCAACTGGCTACTCAACTCGGGTCACAAAGCAAGTTCAAGTTATAAAGTCATTGCAAGTAATAAAAGCGTCATCAAGAGCGTCAACTGGGGTACCTCTTGTCTCAGGACATGGAACAAGACTCATGTCAAAATGACAAGACAAACAAACAAAATGGGCAATCTCTGCATTCTTTTATTTACTATGGGTATAGCTTTTTATTGTGAAGTGCTTCACTGAAGGTCCACTATGGCATGTAAGTAAACTTCCACCATGAATGATGCATGACTTATGTTAGCGGCCCAGGCGTCTCTCTAGCCATTTATACTTACTCCTTAAACTTGCCAAGTTTCCACCTTTATTTCACACAATGTTAGGCATCCATAGACAAAAGTGCATGATATCAACTAAATATAATTATGAGCACGTTGAAAGCTTGCCATGTGACAGCACATATGGGCTAACTCCCAACCAAGACTCTTGTCAAGCACACAACTTCATAATTTTAATCACAATGGTTCATGTTTATTAAGTGCAGAATAAAAGTAAAGTGTGCATCAAGTTCGTGAGAGCTTTTTAACCAACTTCTCCCATAAAAATCAATAACATAAGCATTTTAATTCGGAAGCATAGATAATACAATATAACATGATAAACATACTTCGAATAGCATTAAGCTAATAGGTAGATATGGTGGACTCACTAGAAAAACTTTGGTTGAAGGTGTTGGAAAACAAGTTTTTGCTTGTTGGAATTTTTGGGATAGCAAGAGGGAGAAAGTTGACCGTCTAAATGCATGCAAAAGTGTCCATAGAACTAATCAATCCATGTTAAACAAAGTAAAGTAACATTCAGCATCAAAACATGAATAAAAGATAGCTCTTGATAAAACACTTGCAAATTAATATTCATTAAAAAGCACATGAATCATGCAACTATATGTATCTTTTTGAATCAACTCAAACATCCCTTTCCCAATCTTTTTAATAGCATCCAACTTAATTCAACCCAAATTTCCAGTAGCTCTCTCATAACATAAATGATAGTGGTGGTCTCAAGACAAACAAACCGAAATAAAAAGTAAATAAAAATACGCTCCAAGTTTATGCGATAAAGTGCATTGATCAAAAAACAGAAGTTAGACGTGTGCAAACCGAGAGTGTGTTGGTCCAGTGGGGTTGTCTTTACATCCCCAAGCTTATGGTCTTCACCATCCTTGGATAGCTCTTGGTGCATCTCCTCTAATTCCTGTGAAAAAACTTCAAAACACTGTTTCTCCCATTTCTTTTCTGTGGGGCGACATTAGTAGTGATAGACAAATGAATTGCTTGCTGCATATAATCCTTAAACAAAAATTCATATGAATGTCCAGAAAGTGTATAATGTTGTATGCGTACTTATAAACTCAATTGGATCAAAAAGATTCAAATTAAAAGTTTAAAGAATGCATCAAACAAAATGGGACAGAATCTGTCCAGAAAAACAGCAGCAGCAAAACGCATTTTCTACCCTACTTAATTATGTCGAAAAAATCTGAAAAAATTCATTCTTACAGAGGATGAAAAGTTGCAACTACAGTTCAAATTTCAGCTCATTCGGTGTTACAGAATAGGAATGAAAAATCATACCGTGCACAGACTCGTGCTGGAATAAAATCTCCGAATGCTATAAGCAACTTTTTCAAGCCAAAATGGGTTAAACTTGGCACTTTAATAAAAATTCCAGAAACTAAACTAAAAACTAAGTCTCTTGTTACAGCAAGAGGACACAAATAAAAACAACCGGGTTGCCTCCCGTAAAGCGCTTTCTTTATGGCCATATAGCTAGGCTTACTTACTTGTTATCAAGATGGTTGGAGTGAGGTGGCTTGGCATCCCCAAGATTGAATTCTTGTACTTATTTGATATATGTTGGGTGAGTCTAGGGTAACATCCCCAAGCTTGAGTGGTTGTCCCTCTTGATCTTTGTTCATCACCCTCAACTCTTCCACTTGAAAAATTCTCTTTACACAAAACTCAACATAAAACTTGATTAGAGGGGTTAGTGTCTCCATAAATTAAATCCTCATAGGTACAGCAAAGACATATCATGAGTTGTTTCTAAACATTAGCTACTGTTACTATGGTTGTGCATTGCTCTTTGATCAATAGAACTACACAAAACACAAGTAATGAGAGTAATACACAATAAAGATAGAATCTGTCAAAAACTGGACAGCCCGTAAAGAGTGAATTTTCAGAGACACTTATGTTGCTCAAATCAGAAAATTTTGAACTAATGAAATGTGTATTAATAACTGAAGATTGCTGTCGTAAAATTTCAGGTCAAAATTCCTTTTCTGTGATTTTTAACATTTTTCGCAGTGAAGGTTAGGAATCTGTTTTCTGGACAGCCATGATAGTTTTAATGATGCTCACATAGGAACAAGAATTGAAATGCAAAAGAGAGCATCAAGAGAAAAAATATGAAACACTTTTAAGTCTAACCCACTTCCTAAGCATTGGGATCTTGTAAGAAAATAAATCATTGAAACACAAAGCAAGTAGCATAGGAAGATAAAACAAGAGCAATTTCAAGACTTTGAACTTAAAGAGAGGAAACGTAATAATATTGAAATGTTTAGAACCATGTTTTCCTCTCTCATAATAACTTTCAGTAGCATCATGAATAAATTCAACAATATAACTATCACATAAAGCATGTCTCTCATGAGCTTCAAGCATAAAAGTATTAGCACTCTCCACATAAGTAAAATCTTTCTTAGTAATAGTGGGAGTAAAACATTCATAATCATCATTGTAATAATCATATATAGGAGGCATATCATAATCATAATAAACTTTATCCTCAATAGTAGGTGGACTGAAAATATCATATTCATCATTGTAATAATCGTAAATGGGAGACATAGTATCCTCCCCAAGCTTAAATGATTGCAAGATATAACAAAAATAAATTTAAAGTTTAGTGCACACAAGAATAGAAACTTAAGCGCTACGCTCCCCGGCAACGGTGCCAGAAAAGTACTTGATAACCCCCAAGAACAGGGGATCACTGTAGCACCTCTCAATGTGGAAGTAGGGTATCGATCCGCAGGAGCAAGAAGGAAAAGTTATCTATTCCCTACAACTAAAGTGTCACAAGTTTTAGTTGATTATGCACTAAACAAGTTTAAAGAACAAGATGGTTGATTTAATGGATGGAAGTTTAATGTAACAAAACAAGAATGTAAAAGTGTTTTCTCTTATAGGAACAATGGACATGGGTTCACTTAATCCTCTCTCTCCCATCTATGGTGATTATCATGTTGTAGATAAAAAGTACACACAATTGTCATGCTTTAATGGTAACTTCTATGACGGCTACATGTCCTAAGACACATAGTTGAAAGAAAATAATCATTTGTGTTGCTAGGGTCACCCTCGTAAGGCTAGCATGGTTTGTTGTCACTCCCACATCATACTTCTTCCTTTTTACCCCCAGATAAAGAATGTTGGGCGACATTACTGTCACTTAATGCCTATGCCTTCTGTCACTAGGCCACTCTCTACCCACATACATCATACTCTTAAAGTAAAACATATTCTAAGAACTAGTGCAATGATTTATTAATGTACGTGCATCCACATCCCTCTCATCTACCCACCGAGATGGTTGTCAACCACCCCGTTAGCGCGGATAAACATGGCATTAAGAATAGATAAATCCATTGCATGTAACATAGATGTATTCCAAAGTATGACAAACCATAAAATCCCAACATGACGGTAAATGCATAACATAATATCATATCACACCACAATATCCACCATAGGAATTACAAAGATAGTTCCATAATCATGCAAGGCACATCATATGGACTTCAACAATGATCATACATAGAGAGATTGGATTAAGTTACCACCACAAACCCAAAGTCCAGGGGGTGTACTACTCCCCCTTCATCATGGAGACGGTGGAGAAGTCGTTGGAGAAGATGGAGACCACGCCGGCAGCGCCCCGCCGGAGTTTTCCCCTCCAATCTGCAACTCCAGGTCTTTGTTTCGTGGTTTCTGTGTTTCTGCAGCGCTGCTTTCCGAAGGGCGTCGGGGACTATTTTTATAGTCGTTTTTAGGTCAAGACGGAGGCTTGGGAAAAAAGATCGAGAGCAGCGGAGCCTCGAGGCCCAAGATGGTGGGTCCCACACGGCCAAGGAATCTGGCCGCGTGGGCCACCCTATCTTGGCCCTCAGGCCTCTGTTTTGTTCGCTTCCTTCGCTCCCACGCTTCGTCTACCAACAGACTCAGGTGCTGGACCCCATACATCGGAAAACACTTGTTCCAAAGGAACAGTGGAAACACTAGTTGAGACAGGGTACGGTAACTGATGACTCTTAGCTAATTGACATGAATCACAAATATATGGGTTTACTTCTGGGGAATACGAAATATTATTTTTCCTAAGAACTTGCTGAACCACAAAGGAGGAGGGATACCCTAAGCGACGATGCCATGTAGATGAAGATGGCTTTATTGTAATGAAAGCATGCTTGGAAGACCCGGTAGAGAACGGCACTAGCGGGTAGAGGCCATCAAGACAGGGACCTTTAAACAGTGTGCTCCTTGTTGCCTGGTCCTTGATCAAAAAGAAATGTGGGTGAAATTCAAAATAGACATGATTATCAAGGGAAAGCTTATGCACATATAGGAGATTTTCTTTGGCACTAGAAACATGTAAGACATTTTTAAGATGTAAAGAAGCATGAGGGGTGCACAAAACTGAATGACCAATATGACTTATTTGCATACCGTTTCCATCGGCGGTGTGAACACGATCGCGGCCCTTGTACTTGTCTTGGACAGTGAGCTTGCTCAACTCTCCGGTGATATGATTTGATGCGCCGGTGTCGGGGTACCAATTTGTGTCCACCCCATAGGATGCAAGGTGGGCGGTCTTCTCTTCACGATCATCATCGGAGTCGTTGCGGTCATCATAACGCCACCAGCAATCACTTGCCGGGTGGCCATGGATCTTACAAATTTGGCATGTAGTGTTGACGTAGGGAGTAGGAGCACAATCCCGACGACGGTAGTCGTCACGGCGATCACGATCACGGCCTCCATTGCCATGGTTGTCACGGCGATCAACACGCCGATCATCACGTCGGCCTCCTCCTCCATCATAGCGCCCATCACGGCGATCCCCATCATAGCGGCTGTCACGGCGAGGAGTATAGCCTCCATCCTTGAGGCCTCCATCACGGGAGCGCCACGGAGCAGCATCATCACGGCGACCACGGTCATCTTGACCACGATCGCTGCTACGGCCTTGATCGTAGCCACCACGCGGACGGCTGTCAGCGAGGTGAGCAGAGGAGGTGAAGCCGACAGGGGGCACGGGCTCATCTTCATCATCGGAAAGCATCTCACGACGCATGTCATATGCAACAACCTGGGCATAAAGATCATCAAGAGTAGTGCCGTGTTGGCCATTAACAGCAGCTACAACAGAGTTATAAGCACCACCGAGTCCATTGAGGATATAGCCTATTAGTTCATCTTCATCTATTGGCTTCCCGGCGGCAGCGAGCTCGGAGGAGAACCCCTTCATCTTGGTGAAGTAGACATCAGCCGACATCTCCTTCTTCCTGGTCTTGTTGAGGGCAGTCCGCAGGTGCATGATCCTCGACCAAGAGGCAGAGGTGAACATGGCGGACACCGTGGCCCAAACTTCAGCAATGGTTTGGAGCTCGAGCACGTGGGCGAGCAGATCTTGCGAGAGGGTTTGGAGGAACCACCCCAGCACAAACTGATCCCGGGCGATCCATGCGGAATACGCCGGGTTCAACTCCATTTTCTTCTTCCCGTCAGCCTCGACCTCCACGGTCCTGGCTGGCGGAACGTCCGTCCCGTCGAGCAGACCCATCACCTGCGCACCTCGAAGTGGGGGAAACACAAGTGCTTTCCAGAACAAGAAATTGGTCCGGGTGAGTTGTTGGGAGGGAGGGTTACCAAGCGCAGAGGCAAGGGCAGCCATGGATCCAGAGGAAGACATGGTGTTGATCTTGAGTGGTGCGGCGGCGGCTAGGAGCGGCGGCGGCAAGTTTGTAGGTCTTGATTTGATCTTGAGGTGCGGCGGCAGTGGCTACTGTGGCGGCGGGTCGTAGTTCTTAAAGCGGCGGCGGCGGTTGAGGTTTTTAGGGTTTTGAGGCGGCTAGGTCGTGGAAGAAGCCTGCTCTGATACCATGTTGATTTTGGTGGAACGATCGTTGCCCAGAGGGTCGATCGGGTACGTGTTATATAGGTGATGAAAAGCCCATCACGTGGCGATACATGTATACGTGTTTGGGTTGGAGTACTACTCCATACCCGCATACATGACCTATTACAAGTCTAACAATTTAAACTAGGACATAAGTTCAAAGTTGTAATATGCACTTCTCTCTTCAAGTGTAGCACACAAGTATTTGCCGGTAAGAACTTTCCGGTGCAGCACCTACACTTCCAAGTGCAGTGCATGAGGACTTCCCGGTATACTGTTTCTATTTCAACAACAACGAGGGTATACTTACTGGTAGGGTTGAAAACGGAACGGAAACGGAAGGAAACATGCATTATCGTTTTCGTTTCCTTTCGTCTTGCCGGAATCGGAAACGGAATCGGAAACCCCGAAAACGAATACGGAATCGGAAATCACCGGAAATGAATATGGAACGGATACAGGACGGATACGATACAAAAGCGGACATTTGTCGGAACACAATAGCGGTATAATATGTTGGTGGATACTCACAAAATATAAGTATAAATAGCTAACAAGACAAGAATTGTTCACAATCTTGACCAACGACAGTTAAACGTGTAGTAGCACACACATAGTTTAACACTTTGACATGCACAAAAATTCACAAAAAATAGTTTCACATAGACACTAACACACTTAGTTTGCTAATAAAATATAGTCTTATAAAAATGTATGCTAATGGACCTAACTAATGGACCTAACTAGTGATATAGGCAGGCCTCAATTGGCACCTGGGCCTTGGGTCGCTTGAATTCAGCGTGTACTGGTCATGCGGAAAGTTTCCGTATTTATATTTCCGGAATTTTCCGTTTCATTTCCGTTTCCGCCGGAAACTGCTAAATCGTTTCCTTTGTCATTTCCGTTTTTGAATATGCCGTTTCCGTTTTGTTTCCGCAAAATGCCGTTTTCGTTTCCATTTTTGCTCTTCATTTCCTTTTTCTGCGGAAACTGCCGGAAAGTTTCCTTATCATTTTTAACCCTACTTACTGGGTGTAGACCATGTACATACATGTGCAGCGCGTGATATTTCCAAGTGTCTTGGGTGTATTTGAAAGTGTAAGAATAATAGTTTTGTAAGTATGAAAAAACTTGTAGAATCATATACGTATGAGTTATAATTTCGAAGATCCAAATGTAAGGAACACAGTTGCTAAAATCACTATCTATTTGAACGCTTGATTCAAAAGATATTTGGCTTTCAGTTTGACCCCTTCACTCATCCTCACCCCTATTTATTTTTCTGTTGATACAAGTGGCGAGGAGAGAGACATTCCGCATGAGCCACATGGAAAGATAACGCAACACATTACACTAGTGGACCGCGTAGAAACGACTCTTGCAAAAGTCAGTACCTTTTAGCGATTTTGGTTTTTTTAGAGAGAGGAAGAAGTTTGCATCTTTTTAACAATGAAGTTTGGGTTATCATTGGAGAAATTTACTTGGACATGACCCATTCGTAGGTCCATTTGTGCTTTGCATAATTTTTTTATTTGGTTTTGTGGGCCAGTTTTTGAAAGTGCTTTTCACCCCAAAATAAATTTGTATGGATAACCTCCTCAAATGTATAATACCATATAAATCACTCCCATAGGCTGTTGGATTGCAATACATATGAATTTTTCCTTGGGATTCATTTGCAAGATTTCGTAGGAAAGTGTACATTGCCTCCCGCCTATTGGGAAGAATCTTGTGTTTTTGCTCTGGGCAATCAAATGGTCATTTCAATCGTACTGTATTGTATCAAAGATAGCATTATATCCAGCTCCAGTTGTTTTTATATTCCCGCGTTTTAGACATCATGCAAAACAATATGGCATAAACCAGAATGAAGCAACATAAACTGAAGTTGAACTCCCCAATCATTCTTGCTGCAACCAAAACCCACCTATTCCCTATCGATGGACAGAACTTGCACTTGACCTGTGTAGAGTTCTTTTACTATGTCCATAACTCGGGAATATGCCCTATTGTTCCATGGAGCTCGGAATTTCAAAAATTCGAAATTTGTATTATCTTCCAATAACTCGAAACAAAAATTCTACATACATAAAGCCGAGTTCTACCACTGTGTAAATTTTTAATGCAAAATTAATATTAGTTTAGGCTACACAAAAATGATAAATCTGGCAAAATTTCAAAATTCCGAAACTGTTCACTGTTCACTGGTAAAGATCTATCCATTTTTGTTTGTGCCCAGACCAAAATAAATGAATTTTTCGTTGAGATTTTCATAATGTGAGATCTTGACATTATCTACACCTAGAAAAAATTTCCGAATCTTTTGAAATATAAATTATTGATTTTGAATTTTTCAAAAACATAGCTCCATGGTGTTCAGTATTCCCCCAAAATCCGAAATCTGCTTCTTTTCGTTTCCAAAAATTCGAAACAATATCTCTCAGTTATTCCAGCTGTGTAGCTGTGTCCTCGTTCATAGCACGGAGAGCCAGTGACGCTGTAGCAAAATGCTCGATCAATCCATGTTTCAGTTCCGCAGTTCTGTTCCATCCACATCCACCGACGAGGCGTCCAGCGGTCACAGCTCGCCAAGGACATCGGACATGGCTACCCGTGGCCTGCACATTGCCTCCAGCGGCACGGCCTTGGGCAGCGTCAGCCCGCCACCTTCGGCCATGTCCACCTCGGCACCACCACCAACCCTTTCCCAGTCGAAGCACTGCACCAGCGTGCCGAGAATCAGCCCGAGCATCCGCATCGCGAGGGCCTCGCCGGGGCACTTGCGCCGCCCCATCCCGAACGGCATCATGAACAGCCCGTCGGCCTTCCCCTCCTCGAACCTCTCCGGCCTGAACTCCTCCGAGTGTTCCCACGCCGCCGGGTCCCTGTGGATTGCGTACGCGTTGACGAGCAGCGTCGAGCCGCTTAGGACGTGGTAGCCGCCCACCGTGCAGTCCATGGAGGACTAGTGCGGCACCATCGCCGGGATGGGCGGGTACAGGCGCAGGGTCTCGCTGATTATGCAGTGGAGGTAGCTGAGACGGGAGAGGTCGTCGGCGCGGAGAAGGCGGGTGGTGCCGACGGTCGTGTCCATCTCGGCCTGGGCTTTCGCAAGGGTGTGTGGGTGGTTGAGCAGCAGCGACATCGCCCACTCCGCCGTCGTAGCCGTCGTCTCGGTCCCCGCGCCGAACATGGTCTGTCGAGGAAGACAAGATGAAGTTACTGCCAAGAATCAATGGTCAGTGATGTGACAATGACACTGTGAGATGAAAGAAGTCAGCACCACGCATAGAGCCATGATCGTCTTGTCCGTGTACATCTCCGGCTCTGTTTTTTGCGAAGTGAGCAGCACGGCCAACATGCTCTGCTTTTCGCCCTCGCGGCGGCCGCCGCCGTCGTCCAGCCTTCGCCGCTCAGTGTCGATGAGCCCACGAATAAACACGCCCCTCCTGCTCACCGCGGCAAGGAGCTTGCTCCTCACGCCGAACACGTCGAACCACCGTAGCACCGGCAGGGAGTCCCACTTGTTGTTCGCTCCGAACAGCGGGATGATCTCGTCCAGCGACCTCTTGAACTCCCGGGCCTCCGGCGACATGTCCGCCCCCTCGCCCGCCTCGGCGCGGGACGTCTTCGTCTGCGCCACGGCCTCCATCATGGCGCTGAGGGACACCTCGAAAAGGCTCCGCTTAAGCTCCACAACCGCGGCGCCGCTGGGGCCGGCCGCGGCGGCCCGCGTCAGGCGGCGCGCAAGGGCGCCGGGGCGCGCGCCTCACCGGCGATATCGGCGGACATGCAAGCCACCCGGTGCGCGGAGAGAAGCTGCACCGTGGCGACTCGGCGGATGTCGCGCCAGTACGGGCCATAGCGGCACGCCGGGATCGTAGCGCCGCGGAAGGTCACGAGCAGATTCGACGGGAACTGGGGCCGGTCGGCGAAGGTCACGTCGTGCTCCGTGAAACACTCCGTGGCGAGGGCCGCCGAGGATACCACCACGGTCTTGCGCGAGCCGAGGCGCAACAAGAAGACCGAAGCGTGGCGCGCGGCGAGGCGGCGCAGCGTCGCGTGTAACGGCTTCTTGAGGAGGTGGAGATGGCCGAGGAAGGGGAGGGCGGCGGGGCTCGGCGGAAGACGCACATTATTGCGGTGACGTTGACGGAGGAGCGAGATGACGACGAGGAAGAAGGTAATAACGGCGGCAGCTCCGGCGGTGAGAGTGTTCATCATGGCGTTGGAGCTCGGAAGCTATTGACACAATGGCAACTAATCAGATTTCTGTCACTGTACGTACGCAATGGCTGGTGACACAATATATGGAGCTCGGAAGCTGGTGCACAATGGCAACTAATTAGTTCATCGCGGCGTTGGAGCTGGTTCCTCGGTCCGTTTTGTACGTTGAGCTATACAAATTTCTGTCACTGTACGTACCACACAATTTTTTAAAACAACAAATCCACTCAACAAGCTCAACAACTTGCCATAAAAATGCTCAAGCTCGGCATTACAAATAGATAGAAATGCTTCATTGGAGATGCTCTCATGATTCCAAGCACATTGTTCTGCTCTCAAAGTTGTTCTCGTTTTGTTTTGTCCTGCACGTACGGGTCGTTAGAAATACCGAAGATAAAGCCGTAGTTATCCTATTACAGTGTCTGGATCGTGCAACTTGCATATGGGTAATGTGCATGTGCATCATAGAAGATTAGAAGCTTTCATCCCATCTAGTGCTGCAAGAAAAGGTCAAGAAAAGATCAAATCATTTTTCGGCTCAATTCGAAAAGAAATGAGTTGAGTACGTAGGAGTGTCATATGTCAGGGTGCAAGCGGTAACGGACTGTCCGCGGCGCCGCTACTTTGGGCCCACTTAATTACATATGCGGGCATCCACGTGAATGAAAGAAAAAAAAAACGGCGTATATGGGCCGGGCCGCGGTTGCCGCGGCGCCGCATATCGCAGCGAGAGTCAGGGCCGCAAAATGAGCGCCGCGAGCGTCTTCTCCTTCTGGCTTCGGCTCCGCCACCGGAGCGCCAGGCGCCGCCAACCGCCATGGCCGGCCTTCCTCCTCTGGCTCCGACTTCGGGGGCCTTTCCCTCTCCCTCTCCCTCGAATCCGTGCCTCCAATCAACATCCCCGAAGGCCGGCGACGGGCAGCCGCAGGCTATGCCGGCAACGATGGCAAGCAAGTTAGGGTTCGATGGCGGCGAACCAGAGCATGGCACGGAAGGCGTGGGGAGGGTGGGCGGCCAAGGGATCGATGGCGGCGAACCACCGACGCGCACGGACGGCGGCGGTGATCCCACGATGCGTACAGACACCGCCGGCGGGAAGCGGCCACAGACGCCGCAGGCCAAGAACGACTCCCTCGTCAACGCAAGAAGCACAACGACCCCACAACCATCAAGGTACATGATCCTCAACTTCTCTGAATTTCTCACTCTGTTTCTCTGCAACATCTCATTTAGGTTGTTATTGTCTGTTATTTGGGGGAATTTAGTAGACGTATCATCAGCCCGAGGTCAATGATGTGTAGTTGCAATTCTTGGTCGGAACCTGCTAGTAATTTGTAGCTAAACTTCTGTTTGTACTTGAATTCGCCAAAAATATTTTCTGTGCAATTCTTGGTCGGAACCTGCTAGTAATTTGTAGCTAAACTTCAGTTTGTACTTATGGTGTCCTGCTGAAGTTTGATACCATACGTAGAACAGGGCAGGGATTCATGACACTGTTATGCCAATTTTCTATGCCAATTTTCCAAGGCACTAGAGGAACCTTGTAGTTTGGTTTGTCACCTTGTAGCTTCAGAACTTCATTGTACACTATGTATTTGCTGTAGCAAATCTGTAAAAAACTGGGTGCTGCAGTTCATCCTTTGTATTCATTTTGATATGCATGTGATACTATTTTCGGATTAGTATTCCAGAATATGCTTCAATGAATGTGATACAAAAATTTCTTTGTTTAACAGGCATCTCACAGCAGAAATCAAGGACTACGATCTCCAATGCAGGTGACGAGTTCACCGGGGTTAATTTCCTTGTCAAGTCAGCAACAGTGAAAAGGGAAGCAGTGAAAAGTGCAAATATGGCATGTTCACCTAAAACACCACAGCCACCAAGTTGTCCTGAATTAGATTCCCCTTCTCTTGATGATCTATCTCCTAATACAAGAGCGATGAATTCGCAAGGTATGACCAAGTTTTTATTCTTGTTGTCTGTTGTTTAATTTGTGAGCCACACCTTGTTGAGCTAACTAATCTTTTTTCCATTCATGTAGCATCAAAACGAAAGCGCCGCAAGTTGATATCGGACATTTGGAAAGAAGCTGAACCAATCTATAAGGATGGGAAGCTTGTGGAAGGCAAGTGCAACCATGGTCATCAGATATTTGCAGCCAGTAGAGACACTGGGACGAGCCAACACTAGCTAGTTCGATTTTAGCTCGACCACTCAAAATAACATAATTATGTACGTATATGATCAAGTCATATATTTTAAAAAGTAGGATAGCATGTTACTCCATCCGTCCTATATACAAGATGTTATTTAACCAATATACTCCTATGAGGGACATAAGAAGAACCTTATATGTAGTGAATGGGGTTTTTTCCTTTCTGTATTCAAGCTAATCTAGTCCATTAATTAAGCATCAAGGCAATTTAGCTATCAACATGGTACGTTGTATGAACCTACGCAATGTACTTGATTCTTATTGTTTTCGGTCAAAGTTTTCCATTGAAAGAGAATTAACCGAGCACTACGAATTACATTATCCTTCTTTTGATTGGGGCAATAAGTGTTATGAAGTTTCTATCGTGGCAAAATTAAGTTTAATGTAGGATATTTATTAAGTATTGTTTTGCATAGCTTGATTTTTTTTTGTGAAACACAGTACAACGCATGCGCTCATATACACGTGCATACACTCACCCATATGAATGCACACACGCACACCCTGCCCCTACGAGCTTCTCCGAGAGACTGAGATGGCGATCAGGTCTTGAGATTAATGAAATCACCACGGGCGCCTCGTTGTCGACGGGAATGTCACCTCCCACTGAATAATATTCCGTCTAAATGAGAAACACCAGTGTCAAACCTAGGGTTTGAACTCTGATGTGCTGGGGTACAACCACCCTCATAACCATCGAACCACATGTTGGTTCTCAAAAAGATGAGAGCAGCTTGAAACTAGGTCTTGATCGTTCAAGCTGAGTACGATCCAATTTGAAGACTTTTAACTCGATTCAATCTCAGCTCGTTCGTTTTTTTTTTAGATCTAAGTATGCAGAATTTTAAAAATCGGGGTATAGTCCGATGACCCTAAATTATATATTGGGGTATGCGACTTGCCACCACATACTAATAGTTAATAGGAACATACACTTATGATTTGTTTCTTGTTTTCTACTAATCATGGCAGGTTCCGGCATTAGAACTTCTTGGGCCTCATCCATAGTTGGGGATTTGCCACCACCTACAGCAACACAACGGCCACCACGGGAGGTACAAAGACGTACCCATGCACATGATCAGGTTATTGTTTCTACGCCACCATTTGCGGGTCGTTATAAACCTGATTTATATATTGAATGAGAATTTTAGATAAATGATATATTTGTTTCCCATGATTTTTTGAGCGTAGGAAAGTAAAAACTGCAATTGGTACATTCACTGAACTTGCTTCTATTTGGTGGAATGAATATTGTCATGTATATCCTAATTCTATACCTACTACTTGGCATGATTTGAAACTTGCTATGCCACATAGATTTGTTCCATCATATTATACCCGTGCCATGGTTAGGAAATTGGAAAATTTACAACAAGGTAGTAACACTGTAAAAGTGTATTATGATGATTTAGACACTACCTTGTTGCATTCATTTTTGGAGGAAAGTGAAGATGATTTCATGGATAGATTTTGGGAAGGTTTAAACCATGATATTCGGGAGCTACTAATGCATGAAAAGTATTATCCTATGCATCGTTTATTTCGTCTTGCTTGCAAAGCTGAACAGGAAATAACGAGACGTGTTGCCACTAAAACAAACAAGCACGAGGTGCATATTTCACGAGCTGAGTCATTTGTTCCTGCCACTATTGTGCCCACTATGAGAATCCCATCCGATGAAGTCTGCATTACCCCACCTCCAACATGTGAACCGTTGCCACCTACAGTACGTGCATCATTGGAGACGGACATGTACGGTAATAATAACGGTATTGATGATATGCCTCCACATGAGATTGCTTTATGTCATACTTATTTAGATAAGACATGTGTTGAGTTGCCTATTGATTTGGTCACACCACCTGCTTTAGAGGATACCGCTGCTGATTTGAATTCACCATGTGATCAAATAACTCAGATAACTGCTGTTTTGAGTGCACCTATTTATGAATTTAATTCATCCATTGATATGAGTGCACCTGATGAAATAATTGTTGCTGCAAACAAACCTTGTGACTTGACACATAAATATGATTTGGATCATATCAAATTGATTAGACATGATGAAGTTTTAGCTAGGAATTCTCATGCTACATCTTTATGGTCTATTATGATGAATCCACCTATTTCCTTGTCACATGCTCGGAATAAAATTGCTGAAATCACATGCTTGAATACATTGAAAAGCGCTTATGCCCCAGATTTTACCTTTCAGTTGATTGGTGATTATGATATTAATAAGGAATTTTTGGTGCCTAGAATTTGTATCACGTGTGATGACCTTGCTGTTTTACAAGAAAATAAATTGTTGCATATGTTCACTCATTTTGATATGACCTCCAACTATGGTATTGATTTTACACCAAATAGCTTGTTGCATGATTACTTATCTAAACAAGTTGTGGTTCGAAATTTTGATACCTCAAATTTTGGTTTACCAATGTTGGGATGGTTTAATGATGGGCATTGCAAGACAAATGTTATAAATACGAGCTTCACTTATATGTGCAAACTGCGTTGCAATATATTCATGTGTATTATATGTTGTGTTAATTCTTTGAAGAGATGTGACAATGGCTCATGCATAAAAGTGTCAATTCTACAACAAATGAGGAAAATAAAAATGGATGACATATACATATACCATGCATACACCTTGTCTATTTTGTTATCCCTGTTTCAGAAGAAACAGCGCCAAGGACGGCTTAATTTTCAAGAAAGGGAGGATGACGAGGACATGATTAGACCAGGTACGACCAAACTTATTATTCACGAGCACATTTTTCAGGTGATTTCTAGTACTAATAATCTGATATTTTATTTTATTAATAAAGATAGAGATACAACACCTACTTTTGTTATATGTAGAATTGTGAAGGAACGTTACAAGCCACGGATCAAAATGAGGACAACGACGACTCGAAGAGCTCTTGCTGATGGGTCCATGCATGCACGTATGATGGAAAACTAGACATTTGGCGCGGCGACACGCCGCACCTGTATGTTGTCTAGGGTAATTCGAAATACTTAACAAATTTGAATGTTCGTCTAGGGTAATTGGAAATACTTAGCAAATTTGAATGATCGATTATGTTTGTAGGCCGGCATAAATAAATTTAGCTCCATAATAAAAAGATATGCATTATGTAAGCATGTAGTAAAGTTAATCTATAATTTGAAGAACCGCATCTGAATTTCATATTTAGAGGAAGTTAATTTAGGTTATTTCCAAAAAAATCCAAATTGAAATATTCAATTTAAGTCCATAATCAGAGGAGATGTATTGTGTGAGCATTTGTTAAATTCAACTCCACATAATTAGGTGAAGTTCATTTGGAATTTTTCCAAATATTCACCAGTCTAAAATAGTCGAACATTTTTTTTGTCCATAAATTATGTTTGTATTTTAGCATAAGTAGTTGGCAGTTATTTTTCCTGAACATTTTGATATATTTTGGAGTATCTAATTTTTTAAAGCATATTGAAATGTTCGAACGTGTTTATTTTTTCATTAACATTTAATTTAAGTCCTTAATGCGTAGAAATGCACATTTGTTCAATTGGATTTCATATTAGACAATGTTCATTTGCATTACATCCAAGTATTTATGAATTTGAAATGTTTATTTTGAGGCCATTATTAGAGTAAATGCATTGTATGAGCATTTATTAAAAATTCAACTTCACATAATTAGAGGATGTGCATTTGGATTTTCTCCGAATATTCGCCAATTTTAAAAGTTCAAATTTGTTAGTTTTATGGTGTCCAAGTAAAATTAACAGCATAAATTGGAGACAACCCCATAAATTCATAAGTTAGTTATTTAGTGCTTTTACATAAACATGATTCAAAGTTATTCAAACATGCATGAATTTGACATAATCATTTCATATTTTGAGGAAGTTAATTTAGGTTATTTCCAAATATTTTCTAAATTGAAATATTCAATTTAAGTCCATAATTAGAGGAGATGTATTGTGTGAGCATTTGTTAAATTCAACTCCACATAATTAGGTGAAGTTCATTTGGAATTTTTCCAAATATTCACCAGTCTAACACGCCGCACCCTTGATGAAAACTTTTGTTGTTGGTTTGTTTCTTGGTTTTAGTTGCATAATGTATCTTGCAAGCATAATTGGCCTTCCTGATTTGCATAACGTATTTAGTTGGTATTTCCGATATGAGCTGTAACGAAAACTAAATACAATGCATAGCAAGATATATACAGGAGTATATAGGGCAGCTGGCACGATCGCTATCTGTACATACACTTAATTGATCGGACAACACCATTACATTGTTGCACGTAGTTTAGCTATGGAACACTAAGATATTATATTGAAAGAAAAATTCTTGTACTGGCCTGATCATATCGTTGCCAGATCGGCATTGCAAAAGATTGGGCAATATTTACACTTGGTTGACAGAGGCTTAGAAACATGGTACTATTGGCCCGATCAATATGGTGGCCATATCCGCATCATTAAAGGTTAGATGGCATTCATGCCCGGCTGGCAGAGGCTAGGGATTGAAATGTATTGTAATATGTTGGATAAAAATTTATATGAAGATTGTACAGCAGATGTACCGATGAAGCCAATAAGGGTGTACCTGATACCTTCAGATGTTGTTGGTGTTGCTAGATGAGGGAAGGTGACTGGGCGTGTCTTTGGCTCTGGTGCGGTGACGATCTCGTGTGTGATGCCCTGAACCTCGGTTGCCATTGCAGATGGCGTGTCTTTGGCTCTGGTGCGGTGACGATTTCGTCTGTGATGCCCTGAACCTCGGTTGCCCTTGGAGATGTGGCTAGGGAACTGGTGACCATGGTTAGGCTGAAGTGGAGACAACCACTTAGAAGTGCAAATTGCCAAATTATGACGTTGCACACTTAAACAAAAAATCAAGAGTACCATATAATACCTTAAATGAAGATAAAGTAGTTTAGAGAGACACAAAAAGTATGGTACTATAAATTCCACCAGCGATATGCGAACATATAAGTTGCAGCATTTAGCCATATAATCTATGATCTATCCATGTCAGACAATGCAGTAATTTTAGCTTGTACTCTCATCAACCTATTCTTACCTATAATTTCTAACCGAGGTGACATAAACAGAAACATGTGAATAGCACAATACAAAAACTATTACTCCGACTACATTACCAAGTCAGTGCACTAAATATCAGTCAAACATCCTTTGGAGATAAGACGATCCTAATTTTGCACCATCACAAATTCGTCCAATCTTGAAAGGAACATCGATTATACTGGAACCTTAAAGCGGTTTCAAACCTCTAGTAATGACCAGTAAAGAAGGAAAGTCATATTTTTTTTAATCTCAGATGCAAGTGTTACTAAGTGAAATTGTCAACTGTAATTAGTTCAAGAATAAAGCCACAAGGTAACGTGCTGAGTGCACTCAACTGGCAGGCAAACATAGTAGAAAGCATGTCTGTTCTCTATAGGATATATGAGTACCCAAGTTTCCATGCATCTGAGATATCTTATCATGAGTACTACAACAACAACAACAAAAAATGTGAATTTATACATCAAATTCATGCCCTGGTTGACATACTTGTCAGCTATTCTTTGGTTGATACAGAGTATGCTACAATTAGAATCAGCGATATTTGTGCTAGCCTTTTCTTCTTGATCTACACCTACAACATATTTGATAGAAAATAAAAATTTATGGAATTCTTTACCATTCTTGCATTTGGGAACATGCATGCCTTTTGTTTGCATCTGTTTACATAGAGGAAGAATAAGAAAATTTACAGGTAGCACCGTCAGTTCTTTTACCGAGCTTGCATCTAACATTCTCAAGTTGTCCAGTACCATCCCAATCATTTCTAAATATTGTACTTGCTTCTCCATTATAATTAGTTCCTATTAACTTCCTTATATTGGTATCAGACGATGACATGAATCAAAAGGCAACAAATTTATGCAAGCAATACAGTTTGGGAACATCAACCTTAAATGGTATTTAGATTTACCACAAGCTGGAGAACAACTGGAAAAAACATGCCAAATTGGAGGGAAAAGGGAGGAGCAGACATGGCGTTTCTAACCAGGAACCTGTCAATAATTTTAAGCTGAACTATTGCAATTCTGGGACTTGTTATAAACCTATGTTCCTGCAAGGAATGCCTGAACCACATGAAAGTTACCCTCTGTTATAAGGCTGGCGCGTCAGACAATCGGATAAGGAACATAGGAGCAGATTCTATGTCAAATAGGGTACTTAAATCGAAAATTTGATATATTCAGAAAGTTGATTTTATATTGACAATCAATATTTGCCTTATAACAATGCATAGATAATTCAAAAAATTAAAGGGGTAAATTTATTAACTTCCGGTCTGTGTTGGTAGATCATGCATAGTGGAAAGACATTTGTGACTATGTATATTACCTAGAGAAATAGAAATGAATCATCTCTCATCAATAGCCAAGCAACAGATGATGATGCCTGCATCTCTCTGCCGGTGACTTTGCATATCAAAATGGCAAGAACAATTTAACTATGCACTTTGACAGACAACTGTAGTAAGTAATCTATACGCAGAATTTACCTGAACAAAGTCCATGTAGTCCATACGGTAGAGATGATCAGCAGAAAGAATCAACACATCCTCTATATCTACAGATTTGGCATCCTAGAAAGCACAGCGTTACACTTCATGTTAGGGACAATTGAGGTTTTTCAGTAGAATACTAAGATGAAAGAAGAAGAAATATGAAAGTTCGTCTGAACACAGGCTCTGTTGATTCTTGGAATGAAAGTCAGGGGCACCAATAGTGGTTATCTCACAAGTATGCAACATACTTTTTTTTTTTTCAAAAAGGAGGAAAAGCCCCGGCCTATGCAATCGACTCAATTTACCAAACACAAGTATAATTGTATCTAAGTGATTTTGTGTGTTTTTCTAGAGAGGTAAATGGCTTTGTGCATTTGACCCTACAATGAAACCACTCTGTATGAATAGTGTTGTAACTACCACGTGCACACAGCAAGAGAAAACATACTTCGAAAAGCCAATCGAACTGTCAAACCGCGTCAGCGGTACCCTCAAACCACCTCTTTCCCTCCAAACCAGGCCTCTGAGTTGATGCTAGGATCTGAAAAGATAGTTAAATCTCACTCCGTTATCCCCATTTGACATAATCAAACTAATTAACACCCAAAGGTTTCCTTGCAGCAGTGCCATCTCCTGAAGCGTACGTGCTCTGAATTTCTGAATTTCACACCTCGATGAAACCATCGCCGAAGCTGACGCCGTTGCTGAAATTGTAGGCCCTGGACAGGCGCCGGTTGAGGGAGGCCGAGTTGAACTGTGTGAGGACGTACACTTTGTTGATCCCGCTGTTAATGCAGTTGCTCATGAGCATGTCGATCAGCCTGTACGCGCCGCCTACCGGCACCTGAAATTCAACAGCCGGCCGCTGATCAGGGACCTTGGTTTCTCGGTTACTCCTCAAATGATTTGGTCATCCTGCAAAACAAAAATAAAATAGAATAAAATAATGGCACAAAGGCGCGCATATGGTTCTTCAATTGTGTATGCACGGATTAAACTGAATCATACCTGTCACTTCCCTTCGACTAAATGCTTTTAGCAGAACTATTTTTGATCTTATGATCCATTGGAGTAGTCCACTTAGAACCAGAAATACATACACACTAACTTTTTGGGTGATACTCCTATCATAAAATGCATAGTTAAATCAAATGGTTGCACAAATTATCAAAAGCATTAGTTACAAACTCTTACAGCTGAAGTTCCAAAGTAAACTAATTATTCATCAAAAGTATGATCAGTAACATGCAAAGCTCCTTGTGTTTGATCTTCCCTCCATCTGAAGAATCATTTTGTAGTTATTTTGTAATATTAAAGTTATGCAAATCATAGGTGTCAAATTAGCAATCAAAAATAGCCGTTGGTTTGGAGATACCGTAGTACTCTTATCTGTATTGTTAGGCACAACTCTGGTAAGCTTTGATTGCTATTAATTAATAATTTAACAAATCACATATACCACTTCCAATTCTTCTCTAGACAGTGAGCTTTTGGTCTCTAGGATGGCATGCTGATGCAGTGAATTAAATGTAGCCTATATCTCGTTTTGGATGCAGTATTTGGTGAGCTGCAACTTCTTTGATCAGAACTGCATATCTTTTACGGTAATACTACCTGCTCACTTCCGCAGTGCCGAACTTTACACGTACGACATACGACTGAAAATAGGTCTCATAATGAATGGATTTGTATACTTACTGGTATTTGGCGAATGTTTGGGTCGCTTGCCTGTTAGTGTTCCCTTTCTTATCTCAAGGCCAACCTAGAACACATAGCCTGCCAATAACTGTGATCTACTCGTTGTCCATCTCCAATTCCAGCAGCGGCGCCGGCTTGTTAGCTGCACACCAACATCCATCGATCAAACTCTCCTGAACCATCAAAACTCATAGTGAAGCAGAGCAGAAGCAGAGGATCAAGAATGGGGAATGGTGAGACGTACGGTATGGGGTGGAGGGCCTTGATGAAGGTGAGGACGCAAAGGGAGAGTAGCATCATCGCTGTCGCCTCGCCCGCCGCCTGGCCCCGTCTGGCATCCAGCACGATGGTCAAACACCTCATACAAAATCATCTGCAGAAACAAAGAAGGGAAATTACGGAGAGTGCAAGAGAGAGGGGAGGAGGCAAATCAAGAAGAAGAGAGGAGTGTGTACCTTGAATCAAGCGGCATGAAGGCGGAGAGATGGGGCTAGAGGAGGCCGAGCCCAGCGTACCGCGCCGCCGTATTGAGGAGGTTGACCTGCTGCCGTCGCTGCTGGGCGATGAACAGCTGTTGTGCGCCGTTGGGGCGAGAAGCTGGATGAGAAGATGGAGGAGCAGGCCCGTGGCGGCGGAGGTGCGATCGTGCGGGGAAGGAGGGAGCGCGCCCCGTGGAAGACGACCTGCCCGGCGGCGTCGAAACGCGGCGGAGGGAGCAACATCACGCCGGCGAAGATTTCGGCGCGGCTCGGGCATCCCAGGACGCGAGAGTCGGCGAGGATGGAGAGGAAGCGACGGAGAAGCTCTCCGTGGCCTTCAATCTGAACGGGGAGGAGCGGAGCGGCGCGTCGGCGGCGCCGGCGATCTCCGGGTCGCGCGGGGAGAGAGAGGAGGGGTGCGAGTTGTGCGCACGCTTTTGCCTAGAGGTCCCTGCCGTTTCGCGAAATTGCAAATCAGTCATTTGCAGGGGTTTTCTGTAATGTTTTGCGCCAAAATCCGTGCGCGGGCGTGACTGGCTGGGAACCGGTTCCACCGGCTGTCCACCGGGTGACGTGTCGCCCACCGATTGGTAGAAAATAGGGCGGCACTGTAGCACGCGCTGGGGGTCTGGCGTGGTCGTTTCCTGACCGTCCGATGGCGCCGATCGGACGGCCATGGTTTGGAGGCGACGTGGATAGGGTGGAGGGGGTAAACCTTTCCAGCCTTTATATATAGTACTTATTGGGCCATGCTAATCGCAAACATAATTGCATGCACGTACAAGCAAGGTCCAGATTGATGATCGATCCATGCATATGCTAAGTGCAGGGCAACATCGGAGCAACCAGGCCAGTTGGGCCACGTCCATGCTGGAGTCCATGTTACGAGTCAGCCCACCTACACACGAGGACATTGACCGTGTACGCTCACGCGGACGGCCGCCGGCCGGCAATAAATAGATCACTTCCGGCCTAGGGTTTAGACTATTTTGTTTAGCTAAAAGACTGCCTAGCGTTTCGCTGTATCTTTGTGATTTCGATTTGTGTCCAACGAACAGATTAAGATCACTACAGAATCCCACATTTTCAATATAACTTATTATTCATCCGCAATTTCTGATTGTATTATTAGTTCTTACTTGTTCCTCGATCGCAGGGAGAACTAGACCTTTTGGTCAGGCTGATCGTGCTTCTGCAGGACTGGTAACCTCGGGAGATTGGACTAGCAATTGCATTGGCGCTGCGTACGTGTGCGTAGTAGTCGGATTGCCAAGGTCAAACTCCACCAGAATCGACGTATCTCCATCTCATCGAAAGATCGGACATCTTTGCCCTATCACGTCTTGTGTAGCACCTATGAGTATCAGGCATGACTAAACGTCTCCTCGTTACACGGTCTGCATAGCCACCGCCAGCTAGACATGACTTGACACCTCCGCCGAAAACATCATGTGTAGTGGAAGGGGCATCTCATGCCACCGCCGACCAAGAAACTCCATAGTCATAAAAGAGGACGTCACATACTTGTGGGTTTATAAAAGATCTGATCATCGTGTTATCCACATGACCACGATGTTCGCCGCTGTAAAACTTCAGGGCCCCCGCCCCTTAATTAGTACCAAACTCATGTACTGCTGACGTCGCAACGGATAGATCCCGGCCAGATCTGCTGCCGCTAGAGCGGCTACTAGCAACCGCATCTCCACGCAACACCACCCGTTGGAAGTCACCACCTCCCGTCGCAAGCCGCTGCAATCCCAGCATCGTAGGCCTATGGCTAAAAGAACTTGGTCGCACTAACCCCGGTACCCATGTCGGGCTAGCGTTGGCTGTCCTCGAAGCCTCGTATGCCCAACCACCACCCTCCCAGGGTCATCGTCCCGGTGTCCAGTCTCCATCTCGCACGTCCATCGTTCAGGGTCAGCCACAAGAAGAAGTGAGGAGACGAACGTCGTCCACCTCGCTTGACTTTGCCAGCCGGCTTCCTCCGGCAGCGACGAGAGGTTGAGAGAGATGATGGTTGAGGGCACGATTAGGGTTTCGCCCGAGCCGCACCCTAGGAGCGACCCAAGGTTAGTTACTAGGTTGGGCAATGTGGCATCGGAGCACCAAAAAAAGTGCTCCGGTTCCCTACATTTTACAATTTGACAACAACTTCACGGTGTAGGGAACTAGTTCTAAAACCTATTTTGGCATTTGGAATTACCTTGGCATACGTTGTGGCTGCTGGAGGAGGGTTGAGGACGGCAGCGGTTAGGGTTTCGCCCGAGTCACCCCCTAGGAGGGACGCACGGTGGGAAATCACTAGAAAAAGGGTTCCCTTTACGAAGGGAACCCATCGGACCATCTCGTGGTGACAAGTGTCGCCTTCTCCTTCGTGCGGTACCAACAGTTGCATGCATGTTCGCCAAGTGTCACAACCAGATTGAAAGTGGGGAGTAGGAGAGAGAAAGGGACACCGGAGGTGGGAGAGCAGTTTTTACCTTTTATTTTGCAAAACCGGAACTTCAAAACGAAATATCTTGCGAACCGTTTATCCGAATTACGAACCGTTTTCACTTCTGAGCGCCTCGCGTCGAGATCTTCAAAACTAGATCCCATGTTCATAGGTTTCGACGAACTTTTTTTTTGTACTCCCGGTTATGTATAGTTTGTACATCCTATTTCTGTTATTTTGTACAACCATTTCTGTGTAGTACGTACTTTTTGTGCTGCGTAGTTTTGTATGATGAGAGAGAAGGGATAGTGAGGAGCGAGGGCAGCTTTTTCTCTTTTATTTTTCTAAACCGAATTTTTGAAATGAAATATCTCGATAACCGTTTATCCAAATTACGAACCGTTTTCATTTTTGAGCTTCTCGCGTCGAGATCTTCAAAACTAGATCCCATGTTGATAGGTTTCGACGAACTTTTTTTGTGCACTCTCAGTTATGCATAGTTGTACAACCTGTGTCTGTGTAGTTGTACAATCTGTGTCTGTACAAACTGTGTCCGTGTCGGGGGGCTACCCCCGGGTAGGGTCATGGTGTGGTATAAGAAAGGTCCCAGGTGTGGGCCAGGTTACAGTAAAAGCCGACATACCTGGACCTCAGAAGTAACCAGGGTGTGATGTTGGTGCAAACCGACATAGGAAAACCGAGGTAACCCGGGCCAGAAGGGACCGAGGTACCATGCTGGTGCAAACCGGCATATGTTGACCGAGATATGGGATCCGAGTTAAGGGATCCGAGACATAATGACCGACATATGTATGTCGGTATCTTGTGTATTGTCTTATATGCAGGGAAGGTTATTCTGGAAAGGGAATCCGGCATATCCATGCCGGGTTATCACGATGAGGCACCTTATGTCGGACGGAGGTCAGCGCTGCTGTCACCTCCCGTCTGACACGGGAGCGCGGCGTGCGGTACGACGCATGTCTGAGGTGACTGGGCTTATCTCTGCTGACCAAGGACGCGCGTGGGAGCAGGAGAAGGACACTGCTGACCTCGGCTGTACTTGGGAGCAGAGGTATGGGACAGGGCATGGGCAAGCCACGCCCTGTCCACTGTGCAGAGACAACTCGGTTTAGCCTATAAATAGGGCTTCACCACCTCCTGCGTGAGGGACGATGCTTTGGGACTCATTTCCCCCCTTAGTTTCATCTTCATCCTTGAGCTCTTCTCCATTGTTGAGGCATACAACTCGAGGAGCACTTTGTACTTGTGATACCCGGGCCAACTGTCGTGGTGGTATCACGGCAGATGCCATGGGATGGCTTGAGTTGGGGCCGATGGACGCTGGTGGATCCGGGAGAGGGCTAGCGCGCTAAGAAGCACACAGAAAAGCACACAAGCAGAAGAACACACCACGATCTACCCAGGTTCGGGGCCCTCGTGAGGAGGTAACACCCCTACTCCTGCCTATCTCTCTCTGTATATCCGAGGTATCACAAGTACAAAGTGCTCCTCGAGCTGTATGCCTCAACAATGGAGAAGAGCTCAAGGATGAAGATGAAACTAAGGGGGAAATGAGTCCCAAAGCATCGTCCCTCACGCAGGAGGGGGTGAAGCCCTATTATAGGCTAAACCGAGTTACAGAAGTACCCCTCCACTAGCAACGGTCACGTCTCCGTACCGGCACTGCAGACACGCACGCCTGCGCGTCATGATTGTCTCTGCACAGTGGACAGGACGTGGCTTGCCCATGCCCTGTCCCATACCTCTGCTTCCAAATACAGCCGAGGTCAGCGGTGTCCTTCTCCTGCTCCCACGCGCGTCCTTGGTCAGCAGAGATAAGCCCAGTCACCTCAGACATGCGCCGTACCGCACGCCGCGCTCCCGTGTCAGACGGGAGGTGACAGCAGCGCTGACCTCCGTCCGACATAAGGTGCCTCATCTTGATAACCCGACATGGATATGCCGGATTCCCTTTCCAGAATAACCTTCCTTGCATATAAGACAATACACAAGATACCGACATACATATATCGGTCATTATGTCTCGGATCCCTTAACTCGGATCCCATATCTCGGTCAACATATGCCGGTTTGCACCAGCATGGTACCTCGGTCCCTTCTGGCCCGGGTTAACTCGGTTTTCCTATGTCGGTTTGCACCAACATCACACCCTGGTTACTTCTGAGGTCCAGGTATGTCGGCTTTTGCTGTAACCTGACCCACACCTGGGACCTTGCTTATACCACACCATGACCCTACCCGGGGTAGCCCTCCGACAGTCTGCGTAGTTGTACAACATGTGACTGTATAGTTGTACAAACTGTGTCTGTACAATATGTGTCTGTCTAGTTGTACAATCTGTGTCCGTACAACATGTGTCTGTCTAGTTGTACAACATGTGTTATGTAGTTGTACAATCTGTCTCTGTACAACATGTGTCTGTCTAGTCGTACAATACGTGTCTGTTTAGTTGTACAACATGTGTGTACAAACTGTGTATATCTAGTTGTACAACATGTGACGAATGCGCGACCAATGTACCGCTTTTAAGATATTTATTAAAATTTATCAAGTCGAAGCCGAGCCATAATACTTCGTCCACTGTCCGTTCTATACGTTCCGTCCAGTATGTAGGTTCCGTCGGACGAACCGAAGTACATTTGTCATCTGATCGAAGGCTTCTATTCGTTGTACATCCAATCGGTCGGAGCCAGGGGAATTCATGAGTTCGTCACGTGCACCATGTACACGAAGGCAGCAGTGCATGTACATCCGATCGGACCCAGCGTGGGGCTTTCCTACTGTGTCTGTAAATCGCGTGCGGACGACACGTGGGACCTGTACGTCGCGCGGACAAACGCGCACGGACAAATGCCGGGGGGCTTGACGAGCGAGCGAAGCTTCAGGCTGGACGCATACAAGTTTGATTTTACTACCTCCTCATTGTGTCCACGTGTCGTACTTGCGCTGTTCTTAATCGCCGAACTTCTCTTTGCAAAGGGAAGCCTCTGGCTAGTGGCACCCCGCACGGTGAGTTCTATTCTAGCTTGGTCGCCACGGGTTTAGTTTCTTCTTTACAAAGTCCGTGCGAGTTTCTTGCTTCCAAAGGAAAGGTCACCCAGAGCTCTAGTTCGAATTGGCCTTTGCAAGCGGAAGGAAGGGATCTCGATCCAGCGCAAGCCAAGCGACGCTTCCAGGTAGGTACAAAATCGGTTTCGGAGCAATAAACTCCGCGAGAACTTGCCTGTGGCAAGATGGTTAGGAGGGTGGATGTACCCCCAGCCCACCAGAGTTCAAACCCCAGGTTTGACGTTGGTGTTTCTCATTTAGGCGGAATATTCTTTTAGTGGGAGGTGACGTTCCGTCGACAGCGAGGCGCCTGTGGTGACTTCGTCAATCTCAAGATCCAACCGCCGGCTCAGTCTTCCGGAGGTGCTCATAGGGGTAGGGTGTGCGTGTGTGCGTTCATAGGGGTGAGTGTATGCGCGTGTTTGTGAGCGTCTGCGTTGTACTATGTTTCTCAAAAAAAAAGAGCAATAAACTCCGCTGACACGAGTGCTAAATTCCGAATGAATCCCCGTCGCCGCCATGGACGTCACGCATGGCGTATGCAGATTCTCGAAAAGAAAATAAAAGGCTGTACCACAAGGCTCAGCCTTTCTAGAAGACGAACCGCTCGATATATATAGGCCGGCATGCATGGATAGATAGTGTCACATAACAACATATATACATCCAATCAATCCGCAAGGTGAAAGAAGACAGATCAGTTCCCTCGCCACGGTTAACCATGGATAAGCCGTACATTGCCATCCTCACCTTCGCCTTCCTCTTCCTGCTCCACTACATCCTAGGCAAGGTCAGCAATGGCAAGCGCAGCAAGAATGGCGCCGTAGCGCAGCTGCCGCCGAGCCCCCCAGCCATCCCGTTCCTCGGCCACCTCTACCTCCTGGAGAATCCCTTCCACGCCTCGCTGTGCCGCCTCGCCGCGCGCCTCGGCCCGGTCTTCTCCCTGCGCCTCGGCTCCCGCCGCGCCGTGGTGGTGTCCTCGGTCGAGTGTGCCAGGGAGTGCTTCACGGAGCACGACGTGACCTTCGCCAACCGGCCCAGGTTCCCCTCGCAGCTGCTCGTCTCCTTCGACGGCACCATGCTCGCCACGTCCAGCTACGGCCCGCACTGGCGCAACCTCCGCCGAGTCGCCGCCGTGCAGCTGCTCTCCGCGCACCGCGTCGCCTGCATGTCCGGCGTCATCGCCGCCGAGATCCGCGCCATGGTGCGCCGGTTGTGCCACGCTGCTGCGGCGGCCCCCGGCGGCGCCGCGAGGGTCCAGCTGAAGCGGCGGCTGTTCGACTTATCCCTCAGCGTGCTCATGGAGACCATCGCGCAGACCAAGGGGACCCGTTCGGAGGCCGACGGCGACTCGGACATGTCCGTGGAGGCGCAGGAGTTCAAGAAGGTGATGAACCAGATCATCCCGCACCTCGGCGCCGCAAACATGTGGGACTACCTGCCGGTCATGCGGTGGTTCGACGTGTCCGGCGTCAGGAACAAGCTCCTGGCCGCGGTTGGCTGGAGGGACGCGTTCCTGCGGCGACTGATCAAGGCCGAACGCCGGAGGCTGGCCGACGGCGGCAGCGATGGCGACAGGAAGAGTATGATCGCCGTGCTGCTCACTCTGCAGAAGACGGAACCTGAGGTCTACACCGATACCATGATCACGGCTCTCTGTGCGGTGAGTGCGCCACTCTTCCACTTTCTTATCCCGATAAGTCTCAAACCCAAGTTTTTTTTGAAATCAAGTCTCAAACCCAAGTTAATTTGCAGCATTTTTTGTCAGTTTCTTCAGTAAGGAAACTAGCTTGCTCTATACACTTGAGTCAATGTCATCGTTAAGTCTTCCACATCAGCAACGCGACCATGTCATCAATTCTAGCTATTACTCTCTTTTTTTTATCATAGGGAAATAGAAGGCTACTAGATGCAAGAGATGGGACACCATACTGCGTGGTCACTAGAACCGTAGCACGATAGATAACGCCACTTCACTTGGTTGGATCGATGAACCCGACATGTCATCTCAGTACACAAGAAAATCTTTTGACTGTTGTGTTATGTGATAGAACCCAAACGTGTTTGTTTTTTCTCCCGATTTCGATAGGCTAAAACTCGTGGACAGTATAGTATCCTCTTCATGCCACGACGTCACTAACAGTCGTTTTCCAAATGAATTCCGTGCAGAATTTATTTGGAGCTGGAACGGAGACCACATCAACCACGACGGAGTGGGCGATGTCGCTGCTGATGAACCACCTGGCGGCGCTGAAGAAGGCCCAGGCCGAGATCGACTCGTCCGTGGGCACATCCCGCCTGGTGTCCGCCGACGACGTGCCCCTGCACCTCGCCTACCTGCAGTGCATCGTCAGCGAGACGCTCCGCCTCTACCCGGCGGCGCCGCTGCTGCTGCCGCACCAGTCCTCCGCAGACTGCACGGTCGGCGGCTACAACGTGCCGAGGGACACGATGCTGATGGTGAACGCGTACGCCATCCACAGGGACCCGGCGACGTGGGATCACCCGCTGGAGTTCAGGCCGGAGAGGTTCGAGGACGGGAAAGCCGACGGGCTGTTCATGATACCGTTCGGGATGGGGCGGCGCAGGTGTCCCGGGGAGACGCTGGCGCTGCGGACGATCGGCATGGTCCTGGCGACGCTGGTGCAGTGCTTCGACTGGGAACGGGTGGACGGCGTGAAGGTGGATATGACGGAGGGGGAGGGCTCACCATCCCCAAGGCCGTGCCGTTGGAGGCCGTGTGCAGGCCGCGCGCGCTCTTGCAAGACGTGCTTCAGAACCTCTGACGAGCTTCCGTCTTGCAGTCGTTCTTGTTCTGTCGTAGCATCGTACGTGGTTTTATAGTGTGCCGATATAGTAAATAAACTCGCGACTTGTGACTTGTGAGCATAGTCACACAGTATCATTTGTAAATTACACTAAATAAACTCGCGACTTGTGACTTGTGTGAGCATAGTCACACAGTATCATTTGTAAATTGCACGAGTTAATTGCACTGACGGTCACTGAAGTCGTCGACTGGGTGCACTTAAGTCACCATTTTCAAAAATCTTGTGAACCCGTCACTGAAGTCAACATCCATGTGCACTTTGGTCACTTGGACGGTTATTGACCGGTTTTTTTCGGCTTTTGACCCAAAATCGTGGTCGCCGGATCTCGGTCAACGCCGGCCGTCATGGGCACGGCCATGGGCAGCCATGGACGCCGGCCACCATGGTTAACGTACGAATCTGCAGAGAAGATACTATTCAAAATCACAAAGATTAAACTAGTGACATGAAGATGCTCTATCCGCAGTGGTTGCTCTATGTATTGTTTTAGCTTCGAATCCCACAATGCGCATATAAATTTTAGGTTTCTTATTTATTTCCTCTTAATGACAGGTGGGACCCACCTGACAAAAGAGGGCAGACTAGAAGAGTTGCACGTGACGATCTGGGTCAAAAGCCGAAAAAACCGGTCAACAACCGTCCGAGTGACCAAAGTGCACATGAATGTTGACTTCAGTGACGGGTTCACAAGATTTTTGAAAATGATGACTTAAGTGCACCCACTCGACGACTTCAGTGACCGCCAGTGCAATTAACTCTAAATTACACTATCAAGGTTTTGTAAATGCCTACCTAGACTTGAGGTATTTGCAACGGTTCTGAATGTGTATCGTTTGTACACAAAATAAATGAAGATGCAGCCCGAGCTGTGTCGGGACTTTTTGGACATCCATTGGAGCTTCACCGACATGTCGTGTTCAGGATGGTGTCTCTTTCAATAGGCCATGGTTTCTACAGATAGCACCCTGCACTACACTGAACATTGGGAAGGAGCGGAATGACTATATCTTCAAGAACCAGCCTCCTTTCACCAATATAAAGTGAAGACCATGTGCAGGCCAATTGACAGGGTGAAGCGAAGATCTGACAGGCAACATCAGGCCAATATTAAATTTGACAGATATGTCGGAAAATCATAGAATTTTTTTACACTTCTACTTTTTCTATTTTTCAAAATAAGGCTTCAGAAAGCACGAGCTAAAACATCCAAGCTGTCACTTCGTTCCTGCAACGACCAGGGGATGCGGATGTCCTGCTATGGATAACCAGTCAAGGAGGCGCTAAACCAAGACCCTCTTCCCAAGTGTCTAGTTCAGGAATTTGTCTTCCTAGGCTGCAAGAAAGAGTGCAACGTTGCCCGCACTGACGTTGGCTCAGAGAGATCTGGCTAGTGAGGAGCCGACGCATTTTCATCCACTTAGCCACTTAGGGATGTCCACTAATGAAGTAATGCAAAGAATTAGAAGAGAGGTCCATCTTTTGGAAATCCATGGCTAATTAAATGGTGTGACTTAGGCCGTTTGTAATCCGTAACCTTCTGTTCTCTGAAAGTTTAGCAGAACTCCTGCTAATTTCAATTTCCACAAAGACAAAAATTCCACCAGACATGCTAGTCTTAGCAATGCTCTAGCAAACAAAAACAGACTGTTCTAAGCATGTTTTATGAAAGCAAAAAAGGGCTGATCCAATTTTCGTAAGCCGGGGATTCAACGATGCACATTATTATAAACTCCTTCCTCAAAACAGCACAATTACATGGCGGACTTGAAAGTATATAAGCTAGCAGAAATAACAAACAAGCTGGTAGTCAAAACATCGCATGCTACAAACAACTCACTAATCTGCAAGAAGAAAAAGGAAAGCAACAGCTTGTATGTCATTATGTCAGGACGATGGATGATAATTGTACTAATGGTGCATACGAAATTATAAATCATGGCACATGGCATTGGTTCATCAGTACCACATTAACCTTGCATGATAACAATGTCAGAGCTTCTTTACCTAATAGAATGATCATAATAATATCACGAAGATGAACTAACATAGAGGAGCACTGGATCAACTACATCGATAGATAATGCGTCAGAGCATTGTTGGCGGATCATACCAAGTGTATATATATCCTAATATCCCCATCTCAGTTGCGCTCGAGAGCAGTCTCCGGATTGGCACTGTCGTCGCAGACTTCTTCCTGCTGCTCAACCTCATCGTACATGGAATAATCCCCGAACTTCAACTTTGTAAGGCCAGCAAACTCTCGAACCAATTTTGCATACCTTTCGTTCGCCCTGGCCATCATCAACTCAAACTCAGCCTCGTAGTCAACATCAGGATCATCCTCGTCGTCGGACTCGTCCGCTTCCTTGTTGGCAACATCTTCATCGTCAGAGTCGTCGAGGTGATCATCTCTGAACTGCAAAAATTTGATCTCGCCATCTTCCACGGTAGCATCAGGAACGGCCATCACGACTGCTCAAGCGCTATGGTTATGGTCTCAGCGAAAGGCTTCAACCCGCTGCGACGAGCGATTTCGTCGACGGGTTGGGTGGATTTCGTGGATTTCTGGGTGCTTGCGTGAACGCGAAATCGGCTGCGTCTCGATGTATATCAAGGTGGAGCGGACGCCAGCCCTAGCATTGATGGGCTCCGGTGCAGACTTGGCACCCAGTCCGGTCCGTCTTTGTATCCGCTTCTTTGGCATGGGCCAGTATTATCTTTTCGTTGAAGTAACCGCCTTCTTAAAGACTGCTGCTCACCGGATTGGTTTTGATTTTGGTAGCCATTCACTTTTTTTTTCTCATGAGAAGTTTTTCTCCTTCCCGACACAAGTCACACAACCCTAGCCGCCTCCCGGGCGACTCCGGAGGAACCTCCCCCGACCCCTCCAGCCTCCCTCACCGGCGTGCTCCTGGCCGGGCGCCGACGCCGGCGGCGGTGGCGGCACGCCTTCTGTCAAGGACGGAGGGGAGGAGAGGGCACCACGGCGGCGGTTCCATGGGCGGTAGTGGAGTGGTGGCGGCGGTTCAAGGGCGACGTGGCCTTGGAGCCGGGGCTTGAAGCCAGAGCGGCACATTGGTGGCGCGTGGCGCGTAGCGTCGGCATCAACCTCCCGCGGCGCGGTGGTCGATCGGATCAGGGCTTAGGGCCCGATGTGGGCCGTCTACTGCCATGGACGGTTTGTGGTTGTGTGATGCGGCCGCCTTCTCCGTTGATGCTCCGACGGCTGCGTGGAGGCCTGCTGGTGTGCTCGAATAAAGGTGGCAGTTCTAGGGTTCCTCGTGCGCCAAGACGAAGATCTGTCTGACGCATGTCCTCCTCGATCTGGAAGGAGTGTCGGGTTTCGGAAGGCTCCACCGGTGAACTCCCATTGGCGTGTTATGACTGGAGATGGCTGAATCGGGTGGGATCTGGTCATGCCCATTGGGTTCTCCGTTAAGGAGGGAGCGGTGCGAAGCTCTGCTATCACCTATCTGTTGCCATCATGGGATATGTTTGGCTCCATGGTCAAGTCAGAGGCGGAGAATGTCATGGAAGCCGAGATTGGAGGACTAGTAATGGTGATTGGAGCCTTTACGGCGATGATGAACTTGCTTAGAATTTTGGGATTCGTAGCAGCGTATGTAAGTGGGGGCGACAGCACATGTGAAGTTCGAAGTCTTAATGAAAATCCAAGATCTAGCCTTAATTGGTTGTGTATGACAATGGCCTTATTAAATGCATTGTTTTGAGAACAGGAACTATCTCCAAGGTGAAAACCCAAGATCTACGATCAGGCGACGACGACGCTTGTGCATTGTTTCCTTCTTGGAGGGTCGCTTTTCGAGAAGTTGGACCTCAGGTGTTGTCCTGGTGATGGTTGAGCTGTTGCAAGGTTGGAAGTCTGTAGCGGGACTTTTCGTTTTAGCTTCTTATTGTTCTTTTTGGTTGTGTGCATCCCTAACGCCATTAGGGTATTGCGTTGTTGCAGAGACTGGGTGTAATTAGTATCTTTGCGATATTAATATATTCTCTTTTTCGAAAAAAACATTTTGTTTTTCAAATCCTTGTCGACCACTCTTTTTTCCCAGAATACTTCTGAGAGGTGCCACTCTTTTTCCCAGATTACTTCAGAGAGGTATATTATTTAGAACAAGTATTTGCAGCATACTTGCCTGCTCATCGGTGAAGAAGTGAATGGTTGAGGATTAGTGAAGTGAGAGTTTAATAGGGGAGGGTTTTCGGCGGGAGATGACCAAATTTCTCCCGCCATTTTCCCTGCAGCGCGCGAGCGAGCTCCTACCATCTCCGTGGTCGCACAAGCTCGTGCACCGCGTTCTCCTGGCCTGCCTGCAACGGGATTTGAGTGTTCCTAGCAGGCCTGGTTAGGCACTTAGGCTTTAAGATACGAGTGGTCATGGCCTAGCGGGCTATCGGTACCTCGTGCCCAAACACCTAGGTTTAGTTTGGTAACAAAGTGTTTCTAAAGCCAAAGTATTCAAAATCACAGTATTCCTATTCCTAGCAAATCAATACTTCAGTTTTGGAAAAAGAGATCCAACCCACTTTTCATATAATTCAAAAATAGTGCAATTTCCTAACTATTGAAGTATATAAAGCTACAGTTTTGGCTATAACCAACATCGCAAAGTATTTAATACTTTCGTATTTCTGAAAACCACAGTATTCTTGGAATACTTAAAAAATATGGAGCTGCCAAACGGGGCCCTAGTATCTCGCAAGAATGAGCTATCAGTTTTACGTATCACAAGAACATGCTACCAGTTAAGTACAATCATGAACGTGGAATATGAACTGAAGCCTGCCAGTGAGTTGCTGTTATCTATCAAGTTCATAAGCCCAAAATACAATGAATTGTCAGTCACAAGAATTTGGAGAAGCGACGGGAACGTACATCTATAAGACATGCAAACAGAATCTTGACCCCGGTCGAATTGTCATGGATGTACCACACGGTAAAGTTGGATAGTCATTGAAGTACCACAAGGTTAAAGTCGGATAATAAGCAGGTTAACTGGGTATCTTCAGCTTCTGGGTCTTCTGCATCACCACCGGAAGCTTACGAGCAACAAGATTCGGGTCTGCATATGCCGCAGAATCTGAAGGATATCCTTCCTACATTGTAGTAAAATTTGATTAAAAAATATATCTTGACGTCCTTGCTATGAACTTGTTCACCGAAAAGTACAAGTCGAGAAAGAGCATACCGCAGACATGCCAGCAAATGTTGCTTCCCTCCAGCAGAGCTCACGCAGTACCACGGGTTTCGTGCCCTCTTGCTTCCAAAAGAACAATGCAAACGGGTATCCCGCAACCTCATAAGTGCACCATCAACCCTAAGCTGCCAAGTGTGGTATATGCAGGGGCAAAGTTGTTAGGCTCCTGTGGCTTATGTAGATATGGGTCTTAAAAGTGCTATTGATGTTAAACGTTTGCATATGAGATGATGTTGTCATTGCCAGCATTGTATCCAAAACGCCACCTGCTTGGTGGATCTCAAGCTTGAATTTCAGCTTCCAGAATTTTAATCCCCTTCAAATGGGTCTCTTCTTCTTAGATTTCAGCGGGTCGACCTTCGAACCAGTTTTTTTGAGAAGAGTGAACAAACTGTAACTACTAACACTAAGGTCTTGTCGTTCTTTCTGGGCTAGAGTGGAAAAGTGGAAATTTTAAGTTGGAAGTAAGGAAACTACTTAGTGATTTCCTTCTTGTGTACGATATAACATTGCTCTCGTAGATTCTTTTCACGTTAGAGAGGCATCACGTGTAAAATGCAAGGCAGAAGATCATACCCAGAAGCGCAAGAGCAGAAACCAACCAGTTGGCATCACCCTCTGCAGATATGCAATCAAAGAATATCAAATATGTTGAGCCAAAGATGATGCAACCATACAAACAGTCCAGTTAAAAATTAGGGTAGATCGAGACCACTTACCACTCGTGCTGTAAGGAATGAAATACCACTATCAGCTAGCTCATCTTCATACAAGATAACCTAAATATGCCATGTCAGGGTAAAGCAACACATAGAGCAAACATGAACATTCTCTTTCTGTTTTTTCAAACCTCATCATAGAAAGAATTGTTTCTTTTGCAGAAAGGGCAACAAGGTCGATCCGGTCATCAGTATCCTCCCAACACAAACTACTACATTCATCTAAACTTGTTTGCATCTGAAAAAAGAAATACACAAATGATGGCCAGAATGTAGAATCTACCAGTAAAAAAATGAAATGGGACTAAGGAGGAAAAATGAAGCCAAAACAGTGAAATTAATTAATATAGCAGAGATAAGATCCATACAGTGTCTTGGTTCAGCACCACAGCATCACTCCCACAGTATGGTGTCGTGAACGTATAGTCATAATCAAGTATCACTTGATCAGAAGGATTACTGCAAGAAAAGAGACACTATATTAACTCCTATTGGCGCTTAACTTAACAAACCCACAACACATGAAATATCCAGTCAATTATTCTACAACATTCTTCCTAGTTCCTACAGAAATCACCCTTTTGGCAGAGACTAGAGTGAACATAGTACACATGAAAAAAAAGAAATGCATGACTGATCGTAAAGAATAAACTAAGCCATCTTGTCATTATGTTTGTACTTTTGACCACAGTCTGACCTGTGAGACAAATAGCTATGCTTCCATATAATGCTGACGCCAGACAAACCCGACATTTTTCACTGGAAACACTTCCTAGTATGCTTAAGTAACAAAGTAAAGGTATAGAAGAACCTTCTGAATTTCCATTTCGCTGCAGCAGGAACTTGAACAGGCGGCAATGCCTCTTGCTTCCATGCCCTGAGAGCATCAAGTGCATTGAAATGCAATCTGATGCCGGTTTGAGCGTGTTGAAGAGACACGAAACTCTCTCCAAACACCATCTCAGGTAAATGTGTTGTTTGAAGTTTATCTTCATATCTGAAGAAAACAGCAGAGATTACATTAAGGCACAATCTCTACCTATACAGAAGTTACAATTAATTCATATACAGTCGTTTCTGCGCTTACAGACAAAGAATCTACTTACAGTGGACATATACAATATTAATTAAGCATGCAAAATGCACTCTTTCAAACCTATAGATCCAGAACAAGTAAATGATTACATACTATTATCTGTTAATAACTGTTTGCTGGCTCATTGATGTGGAGATAATGGAGCAGCGATAATTCAGATTTTCAGAATTCTATTCACATAACAAAATTGCACTCCATGAGTAACATCAACAAAGCAAAACATACCTAATTCCATTCTATACATTATAGAGACAAGAAGCACAGACTCAGGACAAACAGGATATCAGCAATCAAATTGAATAACTGATCAGGTACCAGGTAATGTTCAACCAATAGCAAATCAGGAACCCAAGTTCCCAAATCTGCACTGCTGCGCTAATCAGATGAAAAGGGGGCGGAAAGATTAGGGTTTACGGTTGGAGGTGGCTCGTACAGGCTCACGGAGGCGGAGTTGAGGATGGGCCCCTTGTGGGACTGGATGACCCACCCCTTCAGCCGCACGCCGCCGGGGATCGCCTCCACTCCCACCGCCTCAGCTCGCCTGCCGTCGGGCCGTCCCACGCCGCCGCAGACATGTCTATTGCTCTGGTTCGCTGGTCAGACCTCCGAGTCTCCGAGGGGGTTCTTTTCGTCAGAAGAATGGAAGGCTGGTTGCGGATCAACTCTGTAGAATAAATTCACCTTTGTATCACCGCCGTTCGATAATATGGGGATGGACGTGATTCGCTACTACTCGCTCCATAAAATGCACGACCAATAATAGTTGTATTAGTAATAATAATAATAATAAGTTACACCCTCCGGACCATAATAAATAGACATGTATTAAGTTATACTCCCTCTATCCACAAATAATGGTACTTTTAGATTTTGTTCTAATTCAAACTTTCTTAAATTTGGTCAATTTTATATAAAAATAGCAAAATCTATGACATTAAATTAGTGTATTTATGAAACTGCAATCCTCTTATTGTACAACTTTTGTTTTTTTGACCACTTCATCTTGTTTCATTTTACTTATGGCACTACGCACACTCGACGAGTGACACCATCTACCTTTAACTTGAAACCTAACGGCCTCTTCGGTTTGAGTAATTTTAGAAACAAGTAGATATCATGGCAAGTTGGATCACACAAGTATAAAAACAAGCAAGAAAGTGTGAAAATGATGTTTGGATGTGTCATAAAAGATCGCAAGACTAGGATGGATAGGAAAGCTTAGAATTACATGCAATACAAAAAGGTCGTATGGTTTTCAATTTAAAACAGAGATAGAAAAACTCGAAGGACCAACATACGAGATGTGTATGAAATTCCTTTGAATCGAGAGGCACCTTTTTAAAACGAGGGCAAAAGATTTCTCTCAGTCTTTAATTAAGAAGAAAAGAATTGGCATGTTAATTTATATGAAACCGATAAAAAACGATAGAAATAGCCCAAAACGAACTACTCACAAAACATGAAAAACCCACACCCGCACAAGCAACCTCTCCTGACACACAACCTGACACTAAACTCTAAACCCTAAATTTCAAGATTGATAACAATGCGAAGTTGATAATGTATGTTACAGTTCTGCAATGGTAGCTTGGGAAAGCAAAACGGTCTTGTGGTACACCAATCGATCCCAGACAAAGACGATACTTATATATTGGAACATTTTGGTGGTAAAGCTAAGGGCATCTCCAGCCATCCCCAAGAACCCCCAAGCCACTTTTTGGCCAAATAGCGCTGAAATTCTCCCAGCCGTGCCCCCAGGAATCCAAATAGCGCCGAGCGTCGGCACCCCAGGCCAAACCCAGCGCGCCTTTGCATGCAAGCAGGCCCACGTCAGCCTCCTAGCTCCCTCTCTCTCCTCTCTGGCCCACCACGTGCAAACCCACCGCTCCTCTCTCTCCTCCTCTGCTTTTTGCCCAACTCCTCCCGCATGCCGCCGCGCCGCCGCCGCATGCATGCCGCCCTCCGACCCGCTCCTCCCGCCCAGCCACGCGCCGCCCGGCACGCCGCCGCCCTCCGTCCAGCTCGCGCGGCCGCGCGGCTCGCCGCCCTCCGCCTTGCTGCCTCCTCCTCCTTGAGCTCGCCGCCCTCGTGCGCGAGATGGCATGCAGACTCGTCCTCGAGCGCCACCGCCGTGGCTCGCGGCCGGGTCGATGCCGGGGCGGAGCTCGCGGTCGTCGGTGGCGGCCATGCCGCGCACGGCCACGACGCCACTGGGCCGGGCGAGGCGCTGGCGGAGGCGCCGCAGGGCCTGTGCAAGTCGTCGGCGTCCTCCCTCTCCGGCCGAGTTTCTTCTGGTCAACTCACCACGCGTCCCTGCTATTTCTTCTTGGGTGGGAGCACGGCTGGGGATTTATCAACCCCAAGAGCTCAAATTCCGCCGGCGCAACCCCAGGAACCAAAAAATCACCTCCTGGGGGGCACAACGGCTGGAGATGCCCTAAACATCGCACCCTAGCCCCAAGCTGGAGCATGATCTCTTTTTTTTTAAAGCTACATCTCGTTGTCCTATAGACATGACCACACAGGATGATGAAATTATTGCCTAATTATCGAACAGTTGTTGGATAATTTTTTTTCCAACAGCTTAGGGCACCTCCAACGGCAACGCCCAAACGGACACCAAAAGCGGACTGATTTTGTCCGTTTGGGGTAGCTTTGTGGTGTCCGTCCAGGGCTGTCCGGCCACTGCACCCAACGGTGCCGCGCATATTTTGCCCCGGACAAGAGGAAGAAGCAGCATAGCAAGGAAAACAACAAATAATCGAACAGCACGAACTAGCAAAAATTTCAGCTAGCTCGCACCGAACACGAACTAGTACTACTTGCATTTTTCAGAGCACCGTACTGCGGCGGCGACGACGACGGCGCCGAGCGCGGAGTTGACGGCGGCGTCCTCCGATCTGGCCGAAGGCGGCATGGTCGATCTGCGGAGTTCCCCGGCGTCCTGCGCTGGGACAAGAGCGGCCGCGTCGAGCGCTTCGACGGCACCGAGACCGTGCCGCCCTCCCCCTCCGGGGACCCGGCCAACGGCGTCGCCTCCAAGGACGTCGTCTTTGACCCCACCGCCAGCATCTCCGCCCGGCTCTACCTCCCCCCAGCCGCATCCCCTCTGTACCACAGGTAGGCCGCCTCCCTAGCCGCCGCGGTCCCCGCCCTCGTCGTCTCCGTCGACGACGCCTTCACGGCCCTCAAGGAGGTCGTCAGCGCGTGCCGCCCGGACGGCGCCGAGCCCTGGCAAAGTGCGATTCTGGCCGCCGCCGCTCCGTTTTTCCCCGATTCGATGCGGGCGTGAGCAGCGTGGGATGGGAGGGCCGGCGTGATTCCTTGGTAGTAGAGCAGCGTCGGTGGGTGGAGGATGGGAGGGCCCCGGAGCGAGCTGGGATTGGAAGGCCGGCTCCAAGTCCGACCACGGTCGGTGGGTGGAGGATGGTAGTAGAGCAGCGTCGGCAAGCGACGGGCGGGGAGACCACGGACGCCGCCGTCCGCGGCAGCTTCGAGCGCGCGTGGGAGGTCGCCTGCGGCGGCCAGCTCGGGTGCGGCCGCGTGCTGGTCACCACGGCGGAGCTCGATTTGCCTGGAGGCTAGAGCGGAGGGGATCGGTCGGTGGTCCTCTTCGAGGAAGAAGAGAGAGGAAGAAAGGAGGGGAAAGGAGTGGACCTGTTATTTGTGTGGCTGTCGTATGGGCCAGCCCGGACACGAGAGCGGACAGAACGGACATCGGACAGTGTCCGGCTCACCCCAAAAGCAGATCAAATTTGGGCTCGGTTTGGTCCAGAACGGACAGTCCGCCCAGACAAATGTCCACATGCGCTAGCCCGTTGGAGAGGGTCATTTGTCCGATGGGACAAAATCGGACTTGCAATGTCCGTTTGGGCGTTGCCGTTGGAGGTGCAGCCGACCATATAAGCTGTTGGATAATTTTTTTCGGCTGTTTTAAAACTACGGCACGGATTTGCACAAGCAAACAACGATTTGGCCTCGAGGATTTCGAGCTCTCCCAGACTCCGTGGGCGAAACGCCAAAAATGGGCGCCGCCGCCACGCCAGCCGGCCGCACGATCAGATCGATCAGCCGCGCACGATCCCCCGGTGCGCGCCCACAAAACCAACACCCAATCCACCCCCACCTAATCCCCAAAGTCTTCCTAAAACCCTAGTGCGCCAGCCAACCCCATCGCCGCCGCCCCGCCGCCACAATGCAGGCCGCAGCCGCCGTCCACCGGCCCCACCTCCTCGGCTCGTCCCCGCTCCGGGCCGCGCCAGCCGGCGGCCCTCCACCGTCCGCATGGCGCTCCGCGAGGACGGGCCGTCGGTGGCCATCGTGGGCGCCACCGGCGCGGTCGGGGAGGAGTTTCTGCGCGTCATCACCGCCCGCGACTTTCCCTACCGCAGCCTCCGCCTCCTCGCCAGCGAGCGCTCCGCCGGCAGGCGCATCGCCTTCGAGGGCCGCGACTACACCGTCCAGGACCTCGCGGCGCCCGGGGCCTTCGACGGGATCGACATCGCGCTCTTCAGCGCCGGCGGGAGCGTTAGCAAAGCCTACGCGCCCGCCGCCGTCGCTAGCGGGGCGGTAGTTGTGGATAACAGCTCCGCGTACCGGATGGACCCGGACGTGCCGCTCGTGATCCCTGAGGTCAACCCTGAGGCCATGGCGGACGTCCGGTTGGGGAAAGGGGCTATTGTCGCCAACCCCAACTGTTCTACCATCATCTGCCTCATGGCTGTCACGCCGCTCCATCGCCACGCCAAGGTACCATTGCAAAACCTTTTTTCATTTTGGACTCCCAATTTTCAGTAGCGAAACCAGAGTCATAGATGTTTCACAGGAAAAATAACTGACAAACTGCCAACATCCGTAGAACTGAGCGCGAAACCAGCACACCAGGACAGTCCGCTAAGCTTATTACACGGATCACAACATTGTGCCTTACACGGCCAGTGCCATCTCCAGCCACAGAGCCGGCGAACATGACTACACACTAACTGTGACAGCCTTGCTGGCTCTCCACTGCAACTGATCTCGAGCAATGCTCTTCTGAAGCCCCATCCACAAGTCCAGCCACCGGCAGACAGAAAAAAACAACATTAGATGTTTCACTTAGAGCAATTTGCTTGAAGCATACAACTGACCACACTCCATGCATATCTAGCCACTAACATTCAGATAACAGATGTTCAGTTGACTATTCAGACCCAAAATTCACACTACTTATCAGTTAACATCTTGTTAGGTTTTTTATCTATCACCTGTAAAACGACTTGGCGCATGTAACCCTAATCCCCACCATGTACATAGGGGGCTAGGGTCTGCCGAGCAGTGCTCTCTATAACCTCCATACTTCTAGTCATACCACATCCATCACCATAGACGGGATCAAAACCTTCTCGATATCGTAGTGACCACCAAGAGATTGTAGTATCCACCCCAAATAGGAGTAGGATGTTACCAGACATTGATATCCGTGGTCCGGACCTGTATAAAATTTCTCTCCCGAGTTCTACCATGCAACACCCCCCGAACAAATGTTGTCGTAACAGACCTACTGCTCTTTGGGGTGGATTGTACTATCTCTTGGTGCTCAGGATAATCTCGAGGAGGTCTTGATCTCGCCCATGATGATGTATGTGCTATGATGGAGGTTATGGTGAGAACCAGTCGGCATGCTCCTATCCCCCCTTATATACACGGTGGGATTAGGCTTACATGCACTGAGTGAGTACACAAGCGACAAAGATAAATATAAAAACCCTAACAATATATTCTAGATCTGATCGTAGTCCTTGGGCTGGGCTGCCCCTTGCCGAAATTCATTTGACAAAATCTATCGAGGTACCATCATTATTTTCTTGTTTCCAAAATCCATTTACAAAGCAAACTCATATTCTTAATCAGTTAATCCTGTGAATCAGTCTTCCCCAGCCTCCTTGATCCTTAAGTTGACAGAACACAGCTCACCTGACCAAGTGGGTTTTTCTTTACCCCTTGGTCCTCCTGCCAGAGCAGCAGTCCTATATAAATCTATACGTTTGACTACTCATTTTGGAATGGTAAACACTTTATGGCGATAATAGATTTCTCCTTTAGGAAGCAGGACAGGGTTAGTGGAACAGAGGCATCACATGCTTTCTAATATTCAACCTTAAACTGATACCACATTATTATGAAAGATGGGAACTTAGGGTTAAATGAAGCAGGGACTTGGCCTTTTAATAAAGAAAAATTATCTTAAGAAAGATTGTTGCCTGTATCTTAGGAATTTTCCACATGAAGCAAGTTCTTCTAATTGGAAAAGGAGATGAACAAATCTAGTTGCTTGAATCACTTCATTTTCAACGCATAGTTAATAGAGAGCAGTTTGCCCCAACAAGATCTCGAGTGGCACATTAAATTTGAATGGGGATGTCTATGAGAAATAACCCATTAACCCATGGAATTTGGTAAGATACTTAATAGTTAATAGTGTTTGATGAATCACACAAAGCTTGTTAGTAGGGTGTACCCATACATTAGGCTTAATTAGTTATTCTTATCTATGTGTCTGATCTGCTTGAGATCTTCACAGCATTTTTATTGTGTTGCTTAGAGTATTTTGTAATATGTTCACTATTGTTGAGGTGTACTAAGAAGGATATGTGTCATGCAAAAGTTCTGCTGTTGGTTTCATTGATGGACTGACCAAATAAATTGATGGCAATCTTTGCAGGTGTCAAGGATGGTTGTCAGCACATACCAAGCAGCAAGTGGTGCTGGTGCTGCAGCCATGAAAGAACTCGAACTTCAGACTCGAGAGGTAAACTTTTCTCCCCTACTATGTTGCTCTTGTGTTGCTAATTCAGTTATGTTATTGACATCGTACACTTTATTTAGGTCTTGGAAGGGAAGGCCCCAACCTGCAACATTTTCAGTCAACAGGTTGCTACTCTAATACGCTGTGCACATGATGATTTGATTTTTTTTTGTATTATAACGAGATATGCTGAATATATTCTTCCTTCTGCAGTATGCTTTTAATATATTTTCACATAATGCACCTATTCTTCAAAATGGCTATAATGAGGAAGAGATGAAAATGGTGAAGGAGACAGAAAAATCTGGGTAAGTGAAAGCCTGATCAATGCCCATAAATTTAAATTCCTTGCATTACTCTGTCAATCTTTTCTCTTAATTTAACTGTGAGCAGACAGAAATGCGATCATAACTTTGTGCTTTATTTGTAGAATGACAAGGATGTAAGAGTAACTGCTACATGTATACGGGTTCCTACGATGCGTGCGCATGCTGAAAGCATAAACCTCCAGTTTGAAAAGCCACTTGACGAGGTTAGCACAAAATTCAGTATTGTGTTATGTTTCTTATGCATTGGTTCGTATGTAGACATCTTTTCTGAATTGTATTATTGCAATCTTAGACCCAGAGTCTCCGGGTAGAAATATGTTTATGACTAGCATTGTTCTGGCTGCCACTGTTTTCAGGAAACTAGAATTGTATTGTGTTTCTTGTGAGACTTGTCTTATGCCATTGTTGGCTAGGCCAGTTAATCTACTCCATATTGTACGAAGGAACTTTTAACACTCTACAATTCCTTTTCTTACTCATTGCAATTGCTGATAGGTTTTAAGGTTAGTCGGTTTATATTACTCCATGTAAACGGATATTATACATTAGAACACACCTTATTAGATGGTACCTCTGTTTACTTGTTCAAATTCTAAAATTGTTTGCATATGTATTTGAAGGACACTGCAAGAGAAATCTTGAGGGCTGCCCCTGGTGTTACCATTAGTGATGACCGAGCTTCTAATCACTTCCCTACACCTCTGGAGGTAATTGGACAGTTGATTTTCTAAAGATAGAATCTTTTGACTTGCCATTTCCTTGTTTTTATTCGTGCCTATTTCGTCCATATAAGATTCTTATTCACAGAGCTGCACTGGTCTGTTGTTAGAAAAAGTAGAGCATATGTTGCTTTTTTATGTTCTAATAATACTCTATTTTTCAGGTATCGGATAAAGATGAAGTATCAGTGGGTAGAATTCGTCAGGACTTGTCGCAAGATGATAACAGAGGGTATAATAATGTTTACTGTTACTGTTGTAATCACGATCATTTGTTTGCTATTCATTTGCATTGCCTTCAAAATGTTCTTTTTACTGGAACCTAATTGGCTCGTCAATGGCAGGTTGGAAATATTTGTCTGTGGAGATCAGATACGCAAAGGTGCTGCGCTCAATGCCGTGCAGATTGCTGAAATGCTACTCAAGTGATCGCCATTCTGTATTTTGTCTCTATTCCTCATGCTCTAGCCATTGATGGATTGATGTACACTTCTTTAGTTTGGTCTCAGTTTTGGCCTTCGCCTTTTTGTAATCTATCATCCTAGCGAAAGAACCCTAAAACAGGTTTTAGTTATCTGTTGCGCACATAAGTGCAGCCAGGAGTTGAGAAATGGAGGTTCATCACTTGTTCAGATTTCCACTTAATTTCAATGTGGCTTGTGAGTGCCTAGTTTGTTTTCTCTGTGGACTACAGGGCCAAGGAGGCCAACCAGTCCTACAATTTTCAGTTGTAAAACCATGGCCTAGTGTAACGTGACCCAGCATGCACTTCAAAGGCATTTGGGCGTGCCGGACAGATTTTGCCCCCATTCGTGGCGCCCAAACGTGAATTGGGTTCGGCGTGCCCAGTTTTCGGTCTGGCAAGCCTAGCCCACGCCCTCATTTTGGGTAGACCTCGGGCGGCCACGGACGCAACAGAACGCCACGTACCCCTCGGACGCCCAGGCCACGCCTGTCAGCGATACAGGCGACTTCAACCGTCGTGGTCAAAGACGCGTGGCCGCGCCTCGTTTTCACAGCCGGCGGCGCCGGTGAGCCGTCGCGTCCTTCTGCTCGGCGGCGTCAATGCGGCGCACCTTTTCGAGAGCAGCGGCGTTAATGCCACCGCCCTCCGGCGGCCAAAAAAGGCCTCGCCTCGTTGCCCCATCCTCACACGCCTTCTTCTCGTCCTCGCCTCTCTCCCGTCACCGCGAACCAAGAACTCGCCCGGAGGCGCGGCGGCGAACTAGTAGAGATGGCCGCAACTGGAGGCGCACCGGAGGCACGGCGGCGACTTCGGGCCGCGCACCCTCTTCCGGGAACATGCGGAGGCGCTATGGGAGAACTGCTACCTGATGCCGCCCGACATGCGCGCCCCGCACCGCTGGACGGTTTCGGTCGGCGGCATTCCGGTGCCACGCCCTCTGACGCGGGCGAATCGCGACTTCCGCGCCGAGATCATCGCCTACTACTCGCGAGAGCTCACGCTGGAGGAGCGCGCTGACCCGCGGTGGGACCCGGAGCTCCCGGTGAACTTCGCCCGCTACGAAGCGGCGTTCCAGCGCCTCTTCGACGAGGAGATGAACCACTAGGACGGCCCTGGGCAGGCGTCGCGGGACAAGAACGTCGCCGGGCACGAGGCGTTCTGGGGCGTGCCTGGGCGCACGCTCGACGCCGTCATGGAACACATCCGCAACGGTGGATCGCTGCTCCAGGCGCCGACAGTTCCTCCTCTTCCTCCAGCGAACCTATGGGCACCGCGCGCGTCGGCTTCTGCCTCGTCGCGCTCGGCGTCTTCGTCGTCGCGCTCGGCGGCCTCCTCCTCCCGCTCCCGCACCTCGCCTCTCCTCACGCCGAAGTCGGAGCAGATGAAGGTGAAAGCGGAGCCGGAGCTGTCGCCGCTCATGGCCGAGCTCATGGCGGCGCAGGCGGACACGGACGACGACGCCATCACGCGAGCCGTCGTCGCCGCGTCCATGGACGACATACCGCCGCTCGACGGGCCCGCTGCCTGCGCGTGGTCGGCGTTCGAGCACGCCAAGTCCAAGGGCGTGCCCTTTTTCGACCTCACCGGCGACGGCGCAGGCCCTAGCCGCGTCAAGGAGGAGGACGGCGGCGTAGGGACCAGCAGCGGCGGCGCCGGCGTCAAGAAGGAGAAGAAGGAGGAAAAGGACCCCTACTTCGCCTTCAGGCGCCACAACCGCCGCCATTAGATTAGGTTTATTTAAATTTCGTTCAAATATGTAAAATTTTCTAAAGTTTGAATGAAATTCGGCGAAATTTTATTTTACAAAAAATGATTTGGGTGCCGTGAGTGGGGAGCAACGGCGCCTAAATGCAAAAGGCCGTCCGGAAAGCGCCCAAACGGCCTGTCCGGACAGCACCCAAAAAATGGCCGCCGCAAGTGGAGATGCTCTTAGTTCGCTTGGTTTCGAGCATGCACCCTCTAGATATAGATGACCTTGATAAGGTGAGGTCTTTTTTTTCGCTTCTTCTTTACTGCTAAAATAAGATAGCTCACACAAGCAGTTAAATACATAATGTACTTGTATCCTGTTTGGTGCAAGATTCAGATTTCATCCTTCGAAGCATGCTACCACCTCAGCAACGGGGCAATAAAATTTGTGGGAACTGTCGTCTGTACCGGAAGAGTACGATCACAACCGACACTGGATCCCACATCTTACACCACCCGGAGTTTCGTTCCAGTTCCGGCCATGGGAACCTTGCAATCAATATAAGGCAACAAACTCAGCAAAGACTTGAAGACTCGACAGTGAATGACTCAGCAATAGACTGGACTGCAATGAATCCCTGAAGCGTCACATTCAGTTTCGTACCCCTTTTCAGGGGTATTACTGAAAAGAAACGGAGCAGTCCCATCTGTTTTGCACCGACGCCCATCGCATGCCCCTCTCATGCTACTCCCCTGGAGCTATGCTCACGCAACAGGAGGAATGATGGATGCCTTGTAACTTTACCCCAAAACAAAATTTAGAACACGAAAGAAGAAGAGAACTGCAGCAGGCATGTACAAAAGTTTATTACGGCACACAACATCATTACCAGTTTACCACTCATCATACATAGTATCACATACCGGAGATCATATACATGGCTGCCAAGGAACACGCGAGGGAACTTTATATGCATATAGCAGTAGGCTAGTAGCAGGAGCAATGGTTGAGACACCATGGCGGATCATGGACGACGAGGGGTGGTAGACGATGATCGATATTCATGGGCACTTGGGCCTCTTGCGGTCGCCTTTGCCGGTGGTCTTGTCGCGGTAGCAGGGGCACTCGTCCTTGTTGCCGGAGGTCCCCGACGGCACGCAGTTGCAGTCGGCGCAGCATATCCCGCAGTACTTGAGGCAGTCGTCGTGCCGGCTCGCCTTGGAGCACCGCACCTTGCACTTGCCGTCGCAGAAATCTGACCCCAAAAACCGCAGCACGAGTAAACAAAGCATGAACAAGCAAGCACGAGGTTTTTGAGCACCATTACTGGCACACACAACGTTATGTGAATCTTCACTGACCTGATCCAGCCATGGAGACGTGGAAGGAGGAGGAGGCTAGGAGGACGAAGAGGAGGAGGAGAGCCAGAGTGGTGGTGGTAGCTTGGAACTTCATTCTGATGTGCTTGAGATGCTTGGCTCTGGCACCGTGGCAGTGGTGCTGAACTGCTGATGCTTCTTTGTGTGAGGTTGAGACTAGAGTGGTGGAGAGGGCGAGAGTGAGTTGGTGGCACCAGTGTGAGTCTTGGGGGGTCATATATACTCAGAATTCAGTGAGCTAGCTGCACAATGGAGAAGGTGGTTGGGGGAGTCAGGTAGGCGTTCCTTGCTTTTGAGCGTCGCCAAATGGTAGTACTTATCTTCATCTATTTTTCTCCAAGACGAACATGGGAGCTACTTTGGTCCTTGCTGTCTGTGCTGGTAATAAACTGGCAAATTAGCACACAGGGAGTCGAGAGAAGAACCAGGCCGATGTGTGTGTTGACGGGCAGTGAGCTGTCATCCAAGGTCATCGTGTTCCGGGTGCGTACTGTCCCTATGCAATCTACTACTCGAGTTTACCGCTGACAAACGTAGGAATCGGCAACTGTATCCTGGAGTGGAGCAGCGTAACTAATGGCCGGCCGGCGCCGGAGTTTTTTTTTTTTTTTTGCGGGGAGGCCGGCGCCGGAGTTAGTCTTCATCACGCGGCACGCATGTTCGACAGGTTGCGCCGGAGCACGTACGACACTGTGCTGCCTCCACGCCGGCATGCGTACTGTTAGGACGAGGTGCATGCGGTGTGTGCATACTGTTGCGGCCTAGCTTGCCCGCCGACAGGCCGCGCGCGGTAAACCAGAAACCGTGGAACAATCGCGAACGACGGAACGAGCGATCCAGCGAGCCTGTGGACTTTTGCCGTGGCAGAAAAGGCCACGCTAAAACTTGGCCACACCAACGAGTCTTCTTCTGACTAGTGTTTCCCCCCGTGTCGCTCCCCAGGCGACACCGGGGGCGATTCACCGCGCCGCCGACTAGCCTCCCCGCCCCTGGCCCCCTTGCCGCCGCTGCCAAAGGCTGTCGGGGGTTTCCTTTTCCCTGCTCGTCGCGCCGATGGCCGGCCGCTTCTGCTGGGGGGCGGAGGTCGCGTCGTCGGCGTTTGGAGGCCGGGGCGGCGGCCCTGGAACTGGTGGTCGTTGCGGCCGTCGTCCCTTGACGGCACAACGAAGCTCTTCATCGTTCGGCCTGAAGCTTCTCTTCAGATCTGGGCCCAGTTCATCGACGGCAGCCGGCGGCGCACGAGGCTGCGCCGGGATGCGGCCGCGTCGGGTGTTGCAGAGCGGCGTCGACGAGCTTTCCCTGCAGCAGGCGACTGCGGGCCTGTTCGGGCCCGATCTGGGCCCGCGTCGGGCCGCACTCGGCGGTGCTTCGCGTCGGTGCCAGGATGGGTGCACAGTGGTGCTTCTCTGCTGCCCCGTGTAGCCTGAGTTCTTCGGTCTTCGTGGCGCCTGCGTGGTCAGGACGTCGTCAGCGTCTTCGTGGCCGGGATGGTTCTCTGGTTTCCCGGCAGCAAGGGAGCCGGGGCGGCGGCCCCGGGTAGGTGGCAGTGGTGCGGGACGGCTGGCTCTGGCCTCCCGCCGGCGTGTGGCGTGGTTGTCGCATCAAGAGGTGATGCGAACCCAGCGGCATGTTGCCGGAGTTGGTGGTCGGCGGCGAGGTCTATGTTCCAGCTCTTGTGGCGTGGGCTTAGTGCTCCGGGCGAAAGCCTTGCACTGGTCTTTGACCAGTGCCGACGATGATGACGTCTCTGCGTCGTTCTCCTTTCTGAAGGCATCGTCGTGGAACCCGACCCTCTCCACACCTCGAAGGCTAAGGTTTCTTCGGATGAAAATCCAAACTCCGGGGGAGTGGGCGGTGACGGTGTCTTCGTCGCTCCCTTCATGAAGGCACCGCCTTGAAGTCCTTGGTGCTTTGATGGAGCATGTGTAACATAGCTTGCCGGCGTGGTTGGAGGATGCCGGGGCGGCGGCCCCGGACGGTGGTTGTGCGCCGAGGCGGTGGCCTCGGAAGACAGTTTTGTGGCGTCTTGTTTTGTGGCTTTTTTCACTTGATTTTCTTTTCCGTTCTTCATTTGCCCATGGGCTACCTTGTACATATTCTACCTGCTATTAATTCGAAAAGCCAGCAATGGCTGGATCTTTAAAAAATGGCCACGCTGGTAGATAGACATTTGTGCGCAGATGCAGGCGTAAGAGTAAAATAAAAGAAAGTTACCGGAAGTAGCGGTACCATGCATGCAAGGCAAGCGGGGATACGGACGCACGTACACGTTCATTCAGTCGGCACGACGCTCTTCTCGATTCCCAAAATGCAGGCTGCAAGCTGACAGCCGGTGGTCTGTTTCGTCTGGCAGCTGGTATTGTCCGGCTCGTTTGGAGTCGTCGTCGCAGCGGCCGCGCTGAGCGCACGCGACGGAATCGAATCGATGGCTGGCCCGGCGCAGGCGCGTGACCGCGTCACGGGGGTGTGTGGGGAGCGGGACGAGACACGGGAGCGTAGGCTTTGGCGGTCGATGGCGGTGTGGGATCCGCGCGCTGGTGGACGGACGACGGTGGCCCCTCGGAGTTCTCTCCTCGTAGCCGGCTGGTGGGTAGGCAGGCACGTGCACGGTGCACACATGAACGGTGTGCTCGGCGAGCGGTCACCCGTAGTGTACGCGTACCAAGGCGCAGACGCACGCTCACACACGTACGTACCCATCCTTACTTGGGATCGTCATGCACCCTGTGTGGGGTAGTGAGTACCGCTACTCCTACGAGGAGTGAATGGGCTCGGAGTCGTGTGCCCAAATTATCTCGCGTGCCCAAGGATTTTCAGTCAACTCCTTTGCATTTCTTTTCAGAAAATACTGTCACTTTTTTTTTTTTTTTTTTTGCGAAGTAGAAAATACTGTCACTTGATTTTAGTAGTTCTTTGCTCTCACTCGATGCCCACTCAATGATCTCTAGAAAAGGACAACCCAGTTCATCACTGGAGAATAAAAGGGACGATTAATAAAATAGTACTATACACAAACCAAAAGGAGAGGATACCATGCAAAAAAAAAAGAGGAGAGGATTCACCGCCGTTGCTTGCCCTTCCTTGTCATTTCCGGGGCGGTAGTATTTGTCGAAGATGGCATAGAGGCTGCTATCCATGGGGGAGGGGGCAGGAGGAGCTGACGTCAGAGGAGAATGGCGAGGAGGGCAACCTGGCGACGCGGCACCAACGCAGACCGGTTGCTTCATTGCCCCCGGCTGGCCGAAGATGCAGAATACAAGCCGCCAGTGTCCACCAATGAGTGGCGGATGGCGAGGCAGGAAGGGGAGGGGGAGCTCGAACTCTCCGCCACCGGCAAACCGTTCGCCTCGAGCCTATCCCAACAGATGTCGTGAGACGTTGATGTGTCGCCTGAGCCGTACATGCTGGAGCAAAACGATGGGAAACCAACGAGACGGAACTTGAGTGGAGTGGGGCAGCGGAGCGATGAAACTGGGTAAGGTTCGGTCCGGGGTGGGATATACGGGGGGTCAAATGGGCCATTCTAGGTCGGTCCGACGTGCCGGACATGTTCGGACCACCCCTTGGACGCCACACGTGTGGGATGTGGGTTTGAGAGGTGCGGGACAACCCGGACATTTTGGCTTGGTTTGAGTCCGGTTGGGTCCGCATTTTCTGTCTGGTCACAGTTGAAACAACATTTCACTTTCTAAATGGTTTTGATATTGATGCGAATGCAGTTAGTTGACTAATCGTGTGTATGAGATTTAAAGATGTATTCGAAGATGATACAAGACGGTTTGATGTGCTCAATTTGATAGATGCAAAGACGGTGTTTTGGGCATTTTTAATTTATTGAGTCGTAAAAATCCGTGGAAACTTGTGGTTGAGCGCCATGAAAGGTACACGCCCCTATTTATATCATTCTTGTTTCTCCCAAAGAAAACAAAATAAAAGTTTGAAACTTTGCAGGTCAACAGTATATTAGAACTATCATCAATGAAAAATAAATTCCAAATTTTGTAGACCATAAATCCTTATTTTAAATTTTTACGGTGCACCAAAAAATCCAAAATTATTTTTCATGGATTGTATTTCCAATACATTGTGGACTGCACAGTTGAAAGATCAAGGGTGTTGCCTACCGGGGGAGGGGGGAATAGGTGATTTAAAAAAATACGGTTTAGACTTGAATAAATGCAGAATAAAACTATGTTTAATTTATCAAGCATAAAACCTAAACAAGCTAGGTTCACTTATGTGCACCAACAACTTATGCTAAACAACTTAAACAACTAAGTGATAGCAAGATAGATAACTTCAACCTCGATGGCTATCAGTCTATCACAAAGGTAAATGCATAAGTAAACGGTTTGGTATAGAAATATCCGAGACACTTGGAGACGGTGATTTATCCCGAAGTTCACTTCCCAATGGAAGCTAGTCTCCGTTGGAGAGGTGTGGAAGAAGGAACAATTCTTCCAATAGCCACAATGGCTCACCTTATTCTCCTCGTGCCCTCGCACAATGCAAGGTGCCACGAATCCACTATGAGGAGGTCTTGAGGGCGACCACCAAACCCGTACAAATTGCCCAGGACGATCTCCACAACTTAATTGGAGGCTCCCAAAGCTTGACCGAAGCTTCGCACCAAGTTGAGCTTCGTGGCACCACCAACCGTTTAGGGTACACAATGCACCCAAGAGGAACAAGCTGTCGAGCACACAATGCACCCAAGAGTAATAAGCTACTCAAACTTCACTTCCACGTATCACCATGGAGAACTCAAACCGATGCACCTAATGCAATGGCAAGAACACACAAAGTGGTCAAAGTACTTCACTCTCAAATTCAACCAAAGTAACTAATGCTATGAAGTAATAAGAGAGGAAGAATAAGGAAATCAACAAATGAATCCCAAGATCTAGATCCAATATGTTCCCCTCACTTAAAGGAGAGATTGATTGGTGAAAATGTAGATCTGGATCTCCTCTCTTTTTTCCCTAAAAAAGAGCAAGAATCATTGGAGGGATTGAGAGAACTCAAAACTTTGGAGGTCAACAATGAAGGAGGAGAGAGAGCACCAAAAATTGGGAACCATTGAGGAAGAAGACGCCTTAAATAGGTCCCCACCAAATCCAACCGTTGGGGCAGATTTTTCCTGCGCGGGCCGGAAGTTCCAGTACTTACCCCGGAACTTCGGACCTCAGAAAAAACAGCTAAATCCCTTAAATTTTTGTTCCTGGACTTTGGCCGAAACTTTGCCCGGAAACTTCCAGGGGCCGGAATTTCTGGCCTAAAGTCCGGAATTTCCGCCCTCTGAAAAACTGCAAAAACACCAAAACTAAAGTGGCAATATCTTAAGCATCCGAACTCCCTTTTCTATGATCTCGGGCTCGTTGGAATCACGAAGACAAGCTCTACAATATTATGCATAGAAACATCATAGTCTGATAAAGGAGGATAAAACAAAATGAGGAAAGGTTAGACCTCTCCATACAAGAATAACCGCCAAAACCTCCAATATAAAAAACGTAACAAGTTTTTCATACGAAATCCGTTTTGATGAATTTGAGCTTGTCTTGAAGATTGTGACAAGCTCAAAAACCTCACTTAGAGAAAGACAAATAAGAATAAAGAAAGATGACTCCAATGATGCAAAGGTTTGAGCTCTCTACGAACGATACGATCAAGTTACTCATTCGAGAGCCCTATTGATAGTACGGTATCTATATTATAACTCGTTCTTCCACTACCACCGTGAGACCGGTAAAATAGAAACTCTATCAAGGTCATACCTTTGCCTTGCGCAATCCACTTGAGCTAGATGATGATGATCTAGATCTTCTCAAGTTGGACCACCTTTCTTGATTGTGCTCCGCTTGGTGAAGACTTGCAAATTGCTCCCCCATACACAATATGGGAGAGCCTCTTTTAGGCTCATCTTCACTTGACTATTATCTCGATGACGACCACCACTTGACGTCATCCTCCATGGGCTATATGGAATCTTCCTTTTGATGCAACCTCATGGAAAGATACCTAACCCGACATACAGACTTGTATCTTTCCTTCTCTCTTCACATGATGATGTCTTGAAGGTAAACTTGAATATCCACGCCATCCTATTCTTCAAGACATACTTGCAATATGCTTAACTCTACACAAGATCATTCTCCATATAAACTCTTGAATAGAATCTTGGTCATCATATAATATTGTTGAGTCAACCACATGAACTCCAAGCTTTTCTTATGGACAATATCTATAATGATGTCTCAATGCAAACATTAGTCCATAGGATTGTCATTAATTACCAAAACCACACATGGGGCAACATGCTCTTTCAACAGTTTTATGTTGTTTTTTCTTTTGTTTGGGAGAAATAAAAAGGAGAAAATTTACACACAAATCTCAATACATAAATGGATAGCATGGATAGGGGTATGTACCTATTGTGGTGGTCAGAAAAAACACTCTCTGCCAGACGCAGCCGCAACTTTGGTGTCTATGATGTTCTGCTCCTCAATCTCATCGATGATCACATCTGCTAGAATAGTGGCATCAACACATTTCCTCACCTCCTTGGAGGAAAAAACCCAACGCCATAGATTCTTCATCGGAACAGTCTGCCTCCCTCTTTCCTCTTTGTGGCACCTCCTTTGAGAGGATGTAGATGACCATCCATCGACGCCCCGGTGGGGCAGAGCTTCAGCGAACACTCCTCCTCGCTAGGGACTGCCTCCATGCCCATGCTCTCGGTGGGGCACATCTTGAGCAAATACTTTTGCTCTTTGGTGACCGGCTACATACTCATGATGCACGGCTTCATCGAAAAAGACTCTTCATTTCCGCCCATTGAACTGATATGTGGCCCACCCCTATGAGCAATTTTTCTTGAGTAAGCATGCGATGATCGATTTCGGTGACAGGTTGGGTGGCTAGGAATTTGTGGATTTTGTGTGGTTGCGTGAACGTAAAATTGGGGATATGGGAACTGGCGGCGTCTCGATTGTATGTAAAGGCGGAGCAAACGCGATACCTAGCGTTGGCGGGCTCCCGTGCGGACTTGGCACTGAAATGATCAAAATGGACCACATACGCCATGAGGAACTTAGGAACAAGTCTCAGGCCAAGGCCGTAGAGGTAGAGGCTGTCGTGGTGTACTCCTCTAATATTACCCCCTCACTTCAAGGTTCATCCTGAGAAGTAATTCAACATATAGCTTCCTTTTGCTTAAGCGCCTGATTAAACAAAGACTCTTGTCATGTTGTTTTTTGATCTTGTCGCACTCTTACAAAACAAACACATTTGTCATGGTGTCTTTCGCTTGTCGTAGTCCTTCAAGGAAACATGTCCAGCCAGTTCCAGTGTCTTGTGCACCGCAGCCTTCTTAAGATGAGACTAATAGTGCATAAGTAGAGATCAACTACATTATGAGAATTCAATTCCGTACTTTGTTACTTATATAAATTTTTAAAGCATAAATTTTCATGTGTCTATTCGCAAGAGGGAAAGGTGTTCGTGTACACCAAAATCTAGAAGACGGAGAATGAGCACGAAAAACACAAAAAATAGCAGATGAATGGTTTCTTCAATGAAGTGGGAGATAATTCGGCATACACTTTGTTCTTCTGTGACAGAAGAAACGTCGGAAGTGGACAAGGCGATCGAGAGGACCCACCAACTCCATGAGTAACTTATGGACAAATCTCAGGCCAAGGCCGCGGTGGTAGAGGCTATCTAGGGTGGAGATGGCTCCTTTGATGTAGCAGTTCCCCGCCTTTCCCTTGCTGACAGCTGGGTCCCACGTATGGTGGGTCCCACATGTCAGGGAATCAATGGGAGAAGCAGTTGTGTGAGGGGATCCTAATAATACAACCTCACTTCGTGGTGTTATCTCAAAAGTAATTCAACATCTTTTGATTGAGCACCTCACAAGACAGAGACATTTGTCTTGATGTTTTCTGAACATGCAAATGTTGACACCCAGGGTCGTCCGAATAAACATTTGTGCTCGGCGGAATCAAATAAATACAATTTATATTAAACTTTCATACCTTTTTAGATCTTATTTTTTAGCATGCTACAATATTAAAAGTATAATTCTGTATTTATTCGCATAGTTTAACCACATAACATTTAGTGTTAGTAAATATTAGTTGGTGTGTTTTTTGTTTGTAGCGAATATCATGAAACACATTAAACTATATTTTATAGTAAAATCATGTTATATAACTATTATTTCTACAATGCATAATCTTTATAATTTATATGTATTTATGGTAGAGATTTGTATAGGTAAGATCTAACCAATATCACAATCACAGATTCTAGTGTTTGATTAAGTAAGCATATTTATAAAAACTTGTAGAGTATAAACGGAACCAATGACCATACTTTATGTGGTCAAAATTGCTAACAGGTCAAAATTTAACAAAGTGTACATGCTTTGTACTTAGCGGCAAACTTGCCGGACACAATAGCCCGTCCGGCAGCCCTGTTTCGCGCCCAGTCCTAGGGCGGGAAGTGAGAGTGCCGGCAAACCTGCAAGCCGCGATCGCTTTTAGATTTCAGAGTGCCGAGTTAGATAGATCTGCTGGAGCAGTGGCGGTTGGAGGAAAGGAGTAGACTGGCGAAGCAAGAGAGAAAGAGGTTCGATGCCTGGGTAATTCTAATCAGCTGGAGCATCTGGCAACAGCGGAAAGCGAGGGTTTTCGGCAACGTCAGCCAGTAGTGCAACGAGGACAGGCTTGCGGCGAAGATCATGGAAGACATGAAGATGTGGAACAAGGCTGGCATAGGAATAGGTGGTCGGTTTCATGTATGAGCTAGATCCTAGGTGAACTTTGGGTGTGGCTTTCATTAACTGTTTGCAGTCGATGTAGCTCTTGTACTGATCTATGCCTTCTACAAACATATGGTATACAATTGTGTGCTCTAAAAAAAAAGAGTGCCCGCACCCGCGGCAACCGACGCCACGTCGGATCCTGACAAGCGGGACGACCCGTCAGCGTAAGACACAACGCCGGTCAGCGTAAGACACGGGACAGCGGAACTCGAGTTAAGGGCGTAGCCATTCCCCTTATGGGAGACGCGTCAGGACTCTTCTTCCCGACGCGCGTTGCCAGAGTAATTGAGTATCGGAACCGGTGTCGTTGCTAATGGATGCCCCTCGCGTTCCCGCATTTCACCTCTTCGCGGCTGCCTTTATAAGCGTGCCGCGACGCCCCCTGTCGCCTCCATGCTTCTCTCTTTCTCTGCTCTCCACACCACCACCATCGGCGCACAGAGATGGCACACAATGATGAGTCTGGAGGCGACGACGACGGACGCAACGTGTACAAGAGCGACGAGGTGACATTCGTCTCCAAGAATCGTATCCCCATACCGCCGGGGTGCGCCTCTCTGGACGCTAGGTGATGAGCGCCATGGGATTCGCCGTCCCGCCGCTGCCGATAGGGGAGGATAGGATGCACGCGCTGATCAAGGACCTCCAGTGACAACTCACGACGAAGCAGCACAGCAACCCCGAGTACGGCAAGGATAGCCCAAGTTGGCCTTCATCAGTCCCGCGCGACCAGTAGGTGCCTTGGATGTTGGTGTCACGCTCATCGTCGTGTGGATCGACATCGGACACGCCGGCGACGCCGCGCCTGCTCAGGCTGAAGGAGGAGGAGGCTGCGTCGTCCTCACGCGGGCCGGCACCCCCCGTGATGGAAGCACTACCAAGTACCAACATCTACCGAGCGTCCAAACGATGTTGACGCGCACAGTTCCACTGGTGCAGTGGTGTATCACATAGGTACAGCAACATGGGACATGCCACGCTTAGACACCAGAAGACATTACTTACTAATACACAAAGCTGTCTACGAGCATACGAGCTTACATCTGTCAAGAAGTTCCAGATTACTGCTGCCAGAGGTGCACTAACACTATCTGCAGATTGCTAAACAGCTAAAGAAGACTACCAAGTCGAGCCAACTCAAAACAAACCTACGAGCATCCTCAAGACCGCCAAAAAGCAGAAACCATCTAGGCTAACCCAACTCCATGGAACCGGCTTTCAGGGAACCTTGACAAAGTGTGGGTTCAGAAGCTTGGCGATCTCGAGGAACCCAACACGTTCTCGCCCAGCAAACAGAACTTTCAGCTTCTCGTCGCAGACGATGACCTTCTTGTCCTCAGGGTCCTGGAAACAAGGCAGAATGAGAAGCTAAAATAACAAAATGGATATGCTAGATAGTTAGCGCATTCCTAATTCAGTTTGCCTGGACATTTCACGGGACTCATATCACTGACTATAAGAAATTGCCAGCATAGGACCATCACATCAAGTCATTAGACGTTCCAAGCAATCTAACTCACGATGTATAGAAATTACTACTGATCGACAAAGAATGTGAATACGCCTACAAGTGTCACACACGAAAATCTTGTATTTCAGACTTAAGCAGCTCACCAGTTTGGAAGCATCACAGCTCCATACCATGGTCTTCCATACACCACCAGTTCACATGCAATGCACACCACCAAATTATTGGGAACTAAATCATTTTCTTTCACCACAAACAGTTATAGAATATAGATCAAACATCGATTTGCCCTACAGTCAAAACAAGAGCAAGCAAACTCTACATCCAACACCACTTCACCAGAACCCAATGTTGCATACTAAAACACAACTACTGATGGGAAGTTCACAAAGAACTATTAATTCATTAAAGTGCCCATGGCATTCTGGCTAAGCTTGCTAGATCTGTGGTACAGGGAAAATGTGGCAGTAACTAGTTCACTACAATTATAAACCTATTCTGAGCACAAACTCCCAGACTTATCACTGGTCAGTTCATTACATTGATGCATCATGGTACTATCTCCCATACACTCTGCTACCCAGCTCTATCTCATGGTCTTCCATATACTAGTAACTCACAAGCAATGCACACCAACCAAATTACTGTGAACTAACATTTTTACTTACCACAAACAGTTATAAAATATATATATCACACATCGATTTGCACTACAGTCAAACAAGAGCAAGCAAAATCAACTTCCAACACCACTTCACCAGAACCCAATGTTCCATACAAATAACACAACGATTGATAGGAAGTTCAGTAAGTAAGAAACATTAATTAATTATTAAATGTGCATATGGCATTCTCGCTTTACAAGCTTGCTACATCTGCGGTACAGGGAAAATGTGGCAGTAACTTGTTCAACTACAATTGAAAACCTATTCTGAACGCAAAATCTCAGACTTATCACTGGTCAGTTCATTACACTGATGCATCACGGGACTTTCTCCCATACACTCTGCTAAATACTAACCGCTAGGTGATAAGTACAAGCAAAATGTTGCAGGCCTTGCAGTAAATCATCTGTCCTTATCACAAACAGTTACAAACAGATCATATGAGCGACGTGTGTTGTCTGTAATTGTTACTACCATAATAAGTCACAAATAACGCATACATTTAACAAGAGCAAGAAAATTCAACATGCATCACCAACACCCAACGCTGCATATCAGCAAGACAACAACATTGTGGAACGTTATAAGAAGGAAGAGTCACTCAACATGTAGGCAACGTTCTCATTTTACAGCTTGTACATCTGGGAACATGGACAACGCGGCAGTGCTATTGCTAAGTGAAAAATGGCACCTGAAGTCAACTACAGGTGTACCCTATTCTGAACGCGAAATCTCAGATCTGTTCCTGTTCGATACTAACAGGACTGCAAACAATTCCACCGTATACATTCATTTCTGAGTTCATCTTTCGTATCCAGATCAACTACGCCTAACAAGCAACCCATCAATCCATAATGGCACACGTAGGGTTTGGGGGTTTCGCTTTGGTATACCTGGAGGTTGTTCTGCTTGATGTAGGCCCAGAGGCGCTTGATGGCCTCGGTGCGGGGGACCTCGGAGGCGCCCACCACCGCCTGCAGCGCCGGGGACACGGGCCGCGGCATCGTGATGCCGGTCGCCGCCCTCTTCTTCTTCGGCGCCGCCGCCGCCGCGGCCGTAGACTTGGCCGCGGCGCGCACGGATACGGCGGCGGAGGCGGAGGCGCGGCGCGGCGGGGCGAGGGATGCCGACGGGCGGAGGAGCACGGGCGGGGCGAAGGCAGTGAGTATGGAGGCGGCCGCCATTTGGGGTTCCTTCGGTCACTTCGGTGTGGGTTTCTCTTCTCTTTGGATAATGGCCACGGGGAACGGGGGTTTGGTCTTCGGAGTTTTAGAGAGAGAAAGCGTCGGTCAGTCTGTGGCTCTGTGCACGGTGTGCAAACTGTTCTAGGACAGCAAGACTACGTATTCGTAGGGAGAAGACGGTGTTTGGGCAGCTAATCGTGTAGAGAGACTATAGCTGGCCAACCGTGCCGCACGGCACGGCACGTCGCGTGCCGAGCTCGGCACGCGACGCCGGCGGCACGGCCCACGAGCGGCACGCTTCTAATCGTGCCGTGCCGTGCCGGCACGCGGGCTCCAACTCCGGCAGAGGCACGAGCACGGCGGCACGGCACGGGCACGTCCGGCACGGCACACCTCGAACGATGGCGCGGCTCTGGCGACAGGGAAGGCGCGTCTCCGGCGACGACGACGCGCGGCTCCGGCGACGGCGCGGCTCCGGCGACGGACGCGGCTCCGGCGGCAGCGTAGCTCTTCGTCTTCTCCGTGTCAAGTTGGGACTTGGGAGAGCAGATCGTGGGCGGCGGCGCTGCTCGTGGTGCTGGCGGCGGCGCTGCTGCTGATCGATTGGTGGCTGGTGCAGATGGATCGATGGAGGCGTTGGTCAACGATCGATGAGGCTAATCGTGCCGTGCCGGGCCAACGATCGATGAGGTTTCGTCGCGGGCCGGGCCGTGCTTGGGCCGTGCCAAAATCAGCGTGCCTCGGGCCGGCCCGTTTAGCACGGCCCGTTTGGCCAGCTATAAGAGAGACTGTCATTTGGACACGCTATTTCGGGTGCCGATGCACCCGTTATGTAAAATATTTTCAAAAACTTTTCAAACTGTTAAAAGAAAATTAAATACAATTTCGCTGATACATTATGACATTTTATGTTAGCACAAAAAGTTTCGCGAAGAAAAAAGACATTTTTTGTAACCTGTGCGAAAAAGACAAAAAAATCGCAAACAAAGTCATTTTAAAACCCGGATTTTTCTCTTTTGCACAGCCCACAAAAATATCTTTTCTTCACGAAACTTTTTGTGCTAACATAAAATGTCATCTAGTATATCCAAAAATTTAATTTAGAATATTTTAACATTTAAAAGGAGGCAGCGTTTTGGGTCATAGGCCCAGCTAGTACTACTATCTGTACCATTCATATATGCATTGGGACACTGGCAGTAGCTTTGTGAGAAGGGTTCTCGTCACACTGCCTCTCGCGTCGCCCCCCCAGGCGACGCCAGGGGCGAACCCGAGCACCGCCGCCAGCCTCTCCACCACGACACCACCCTGCCGCTGCCGCCGCCGGCCGTGTCCGCGGCGGTGGCGGCACCCCTCCGCCACCAAAAGGGTGGTCGTGGGGGGAGGGTTCTCGTCCTCGTCGGGGGGTGGACCGACCCGTGGGGGCGGCGTCGGTCGGGGCGGAGGGAGCCGGGCCGGCGGGCCCGGTGGAGGAGGCGCCTGGCGCTCTGTCTGCGGGCGGCGGAGGCGCCGTCGCCGACTGTGGCGATGCGAGGTTGGAGGAGTTCGCGCCTGCTCCCGATGGGCTTCGCGGGCCCAATCTGGGCCCGTCGGGCCCGGGCTGGGGGCGCGTCGAGGCTGGGCGTCCGGGGAGCGAGGCGCCGAAGCAGAGCTCGGAGCGGGGCGCAGGGCTGGCGCGCTGGTGCTGGGGCGGTGCGGAGGCCGGGGGGGCGCTCCGGAGCTGTGGAGATGATGCGGCGTCCGTGAGTGAGGAGAAGGGTGCGAGGGCGGCGGCGCGGCTGCGGAGGGCGGAGGAGGATAAGGCGTTTGGCGTGGGAGGTGGCCAGAACACCGTGCTCCAGCGCCCGGGTGCGAGGAAGCCGGGGCGGCGGCCCCGGGCCAAAGGCTGCAGCAGCAGCGGTGAGGCATGGAGGCCACGGCCACGGGCGCTGTGGCCATCATGGCCGGTGGTCGAGCTCGGTGGGCGGCGGTAGGGCAGCTCTGCGAGTGGTGTCGCTCCCTTGCTTTGCGGTGCGGACAATCTCCGGGCGAAGGCCTTGTTCCGACTTGGTCGGAGCCGGCGACGGCGGCGCTTTTTGAGCGTCGTTTTCCTTCTTGGGGGCGTCGTTGTGGAGTGCTTGGTCCTGCCCGACGTGGATGGTGCTAAGAGTCCCGGGTGAAAGCCTAAGCTCCATCGGGAGCGGGCGGCGACGACGGACGCGTCGTTTCCTTGTTGGAGGCGCCGCCTTGGTGGTTCTTAGCCCTCACGGTGTGATGGGCTCGCGGCGCTCGGGGAGGGCTGTTCTGTTGTCTGGGGAGCGGATGACCGGGGTGGCGGCCCCGGACGGTGGCGGTACGTCGAGACGGCGGTCTCGGTCTCCCACGCTACGGCGGTTCTATGAGGCAGAGCCGTTGTCTAGCGGGGGTCTGGGTGGCGACCTGGATGAAGACTGCGTGGGCAGAGGGTTCGTCGACCTGATTGGATCACCTTCGGGCAATGCGAAGGTTGATCTGGTTGCTATACCGGGGCGGCGGCCCCGGAACATGGTGGTTTTGGTGGCAACCTGGATAAAGACTGCGTGGGCAGAGGGTTCGTCGACCATGACTGGATCGCTTCCGGGTAATGCGGAGGTCCATCTGGTTGCTACGCCGGGGCGGCGGCTCCGGAGCGGTGGTGTGTGTTTGTGGCGTTGGTCCGGCCGGTGTCGTGTGGGCGACGGGTCGCTTCGTCTGTGTGTTCTTTTGTGCAGCTTGTATGGTTTTTGGACCCGGTTTTCCTTATAAACTGGGTCAATTCTTTCTATCTAATCGAGCGGTGGTACGACCACCTTGTCCTCAAAAAAATATATGCATTGGGATGGGTTCCGGTTAGACATTTCCAGGGAGGGCCTGTGTTTGAAAATTATTTTAGAGCATCGAAATTTGTCTAACCCACATCACAAAAATAACTTTTTTTCATGAATGTGTGCCCAAACACAAATGTTCAATATACGCCCGATTTTTTTTTTGATATTTTGAAGTGTATTTAAAATAAAAAATTATATTAGTAGCATGTGTTCCATGAGACAAAACAATGCCTCCCATATATGGAGCTAGAAATGTTGTAGTTTGCTATATATACAAACAAGAGAAGAGAGATGGACTTTGTGCAAAATTTATGAACCATTTCAGCATCTCTAGCAGACCCCCTAAACATGCCAAAATTCCGACCAATATGCGGTTTCGGGCCATTTTGGTGGCCCCGACAGAAACCGCATATCGGCCGACCCGCAAATTTTTTTTTGGGCCGCACTATATTTGCCCCTCCGCCGCTATATTCTAAGTGTCGAGCCGCTTTTATGGTTAGCCCACCGGATAGCTCTCCCACGAAATCCACCAACTTCGGGGATGAATTCCTCTCGTTCTCCGCCGGGAAAATCGACTAACTCCGTTTGATCCATTGTTGGATCTTTGATGAGCAGCCGTGTCGGCGGAGGCCATGGAGGTGAAGATGAGGAGAGCCACTATAGCATCTCGGCCGCCGCGACCAAGCGCGCACGCCTTCAAATGGAGGGGGTGGGACGGCGTACAAGCGAGCTGCGAAAACTACATCGACGAGGAACGCCCCATTGTCGCCCGCACCACTGCCGATGGAGCAGCCGCCCGCTCGCACGACATGGAGGCGGGGAGCACCCGCGTGGTGCCAGAGGTGGTGGTACTCAGCGATGATGAGGACGGGGGCGCATAGCGTGGAGGTCGAGGCAAGCGTGGGACAGCGACCGGCTCTCCGGAGCGGCGGTCGCACCCCTTGGGCTGGGTTTGATGTGCTCGACGAGCACATCCTACCGCACATCAAGTTGTGATGCGCAATCGAAGCGGCTCTCAATGAAGCCAAACGCGCGACGGCGAAAGGCGAAGCTGCTGCTCAGGCCCGCCTCGAAAAGTCCCTAGAAGAGCACCAGCTGGTGTGGGCAGAGCGCACTTTCGTCGTCAGTTTTACCTAAACTACGACGAAGAGCCACCGTCGAGGTCCTAGGGTTAGGTTTAGTTTATAACTGTGTGTGTTGGTTTTGTTATCTAACAGTCTGAACTGTACCTTTGTGATGTTTGTGTATGTACTATACCTGCCGCGTGATCGAGAACCAAATCTAGGCGAAGTAGTGTTTCAAAAGTTTCAGTACCAATTTGTTTTGTAGTATCTGTTCCCCGCGATGGTTTTGTAAACCGTAACCCAGTTTTGGGGCAGCCGAAACTGCTTTTCCGGTTTGGAATTATCGAGAGAAGCTCTTATAGGAGTGTATAGTCCCTCCAAAAACCATATTTTAAAATGTCAAAAAAAATTGAAACTTATTTTGGCCATATATCCAGATAGTCTATGTTCGCACAAAGTATTTTGCAAAAAATATTTTGTTGTGACTATGTAAAAAGATAAAATGTGTCGTGAAAAATAATTTTGGAGCACCGAAATTTGTCTTTTGTACACATGACATAAAAAATATCTTTTTCTCGTAAAAACTGTACACAAAATGTTTGGATGTACGCCCAATCTTTTTAATGATATTTTTGAAATTTCGAATTGTTTCTAAATTTTCTATAACTACATGTTTAGAGAGTGTCCACGCAGTGAAGCAAACGAGAGAGATAGGAAAAGGAATTAAGTGTGGACTCGCTGCACGAAGAGAGAACACATGCAGCAAGCTATCGGTGGTGAAGTGCATCCGAGGCATGTGTTATAATTGTGAAACTGTAATAATTTAGATTGCAGCCTATTCAATGTTTTTAATATTTTTTTCCGCAAAATTAGCTTTTTTGGCTGTGATTTGTGAGGTATCTGATGGTTATGGTCCAGGTTCATAAAATGACGGTACAGGTAAATTATCTTCGGTCACGTACCATTCGTTTCCAACCATTGTTGTGCGCATTAAATGTGTCTGAGCCATGGGGCCATGCACTATTCAAAAAGGAAGATACATCAGACAAATACGTCCGAATACATTGACAAAGCTGACACACGGACAACCTGATTGGTTGAGAGAATAGGAGCATCTGGACGTATGACTCGAAACGAATTTCCGCATTTAAAAAATGTTTTTTAACCAGTGGGTGAATCTATGAGCCGATATGGATTTCCGCTGTCGTTTCATATGCAAACTGCTGAGACGTGTTCAGCGGTTCAGGCAGGTGTAACGTTCTCGTCCAAAAACTGCCTTGAGCATTTGGGAACTTGGATGGTGTCAGTGTACGCGGATAAATTGGTGCTGGCAATTAGGTCACGGTAACGACTCTGATTTCTCCATCAAGAATCCGGTCATTTGACAGTGGGTGGATCACCATGAGAAAAGCGATGCGGCACTAAAACACACTTATACAATCTGCTTTTCCTTGAGCTCCGACAGGATGTATTAAGTGCGAGAATCTGCCTTTTCCCTAGCTCCGACAGGACAGGAGGTACAAATGCGAGAATCAATCTTTTTCCTTGAGCTCCAACAGGAGGGATAAGAGCAAGTGATCGAGTTGAACAAACAGAAGGGACTAGACAGACAGGCCGCTCCGAGAAGGCAAGTGATTCCTCAACGTCAGATAAGCAAGTGAAATGTCATTAGCAGCGAAAGCAAGAACGGATGATCCAGAAGGAGAGGAAAGATGGCAGGATTTTGGACCCCTGCTTTCCTCGCTGTGCCAAAGCAGAGCATCCCGGAGTAAAAGAACGCGTGTGAAAAATCAGCGAGCGTTCTCAAGTCTTTGCATTGCTAGATCTCAGTATGATACACTGCTAGATTAACTTGCCCGTTCAAAATCACGGGTTCACTGCTGGTTAAGCAGAGACAAAGACAGAGTTAAATTCTGCAATTACATCAGCCAACAAAAAAAAATCAGATTATCTCCTCCGACACCAAAATCCCACGCGCTCCCACTATTTATGTACATACCGCGTATTTCTTTCGGATGCTGCCACACTGCAACCTGGGTTGCAGTTTGTATGTTGCAGCTGCAGCTCTACCATTTACCCACCCGGAGATACTCTAAGCTTGCAGTCCGTCCGGTCTTGAACGCTTAACCGGAGTCCCGGTAATCTTTTCGCGGCTGGCAGATTTAACGGAGCTGGAGTAGATATCGACGGGTGCGCTGGTGCAGTTCATGCTCGAGTCCACGACCCTGGTTTGACGGCGCCCGCGGTGCCGGTCGAGATAGACCACGACGACGCTGATGTCGTCGTGGAAATGGCGTCTCACTCCCCTCTCTATTGTCTTCAGGTCGTTCAGACTGACCTCTCTCCTCCTTGTTGCTTCCTTCAACGCGGCCCGCACTAATCGGTTTGCTATACCCTGCACAGATCATTTGGTAGAACCTTGGTGTTATTTCATATGTCTATCATACATGGACGAATAGCCACACGGTGGCCAGAAAGATCGAACGATGTTGATGTTATGTCAGTACTTACCGTTCTAGGATTCTTGAAGACCATTTGCACAGCATCATTGTCGCTGAGATGCTCCCAAAGACCGTCTGAAGCAAATATCAGGAACTGATCATTCGGTTTCAGCTTGCGAACCTGAATTTGAGGTTCAGCGCTAAGAGCTGGCCTCTTCAATGCAATAATGGGACCAATTGTCCGGAATAAGGGGTCCATGCTATACTCCTGTTTCTTCAAGTAAACATCACCAATGGATCTTGATACCTGGTAAGCAATAATGTTAGTTACTGTTATTCATGTGTTGTGCTTCTACTCCCTCCGTTCGGAAAAGATGTCTTAGATTTGTCTAGATTTGGATGTATGTAGACATGTTTTAGTGTACACATACATCCAAATTTAGACAAATCAAATACATCTATTTCCGGACGGAGTGAGTATTAAACTTCACATCATAGGTTCCCCTACAAGGATAAGCTAACTCACAAGTCATGTCAAGAAGACGAGCATAAGATAATCACCAAAGAACAAAAAGTTTATTTGCTCTCAAACGATCTTTAGAGAATATCTTGTCATCGAAAGAGACAAGTATAGGTTATGTTCTCAGGATGCCACAAAAGTTGCAACAATAAGTGGATTGCCACAACATAGTCAACACAAATTAAGAAATAGAAAGGCTAGTCTTTGCTATTTCACTACTTGTTTTAAAATGATAGAGGAAAAAATCTTCAGTATGGTCGGCATGTTTCCAAAAACACTGAAATATTTTAGGTTGTCCTATTAACCCATTCTGACTTGGTGAAATGATTCATGTAACCTCTTACACATCCTCAACTGCCTAGCAAATCTAACTAAAACGAAGGTACTAGCAAACGAATCGACCGAAGGGATTGATTTCTGTCCACTTGTTTACCTGGACACCCACTAAAAGTCAAGGACATTAATTACCAAGATTTGGGATCTAATGGATGGACACCTCTGATACAATTTCATTTACAATTACTTGTATCATATCAAGTTCGAAGGGGCTACAACCTCAAAATTCTACCATGACACACGCGACAGGTGACTTCAAGCTACAGATTGTATGATCAATCAGCGATATTCGCCTCTAAAATCTCTGAAGAGAAGCACCAAATTAATCATCAGATGAGAAGGTATCTCATCTTGCCCTCACCTGAATAATCCCCTTGATCCTCCACGCGCCCCTGGTGTGCACCACGATCTGCCCGTCGTCCGGGTTCTGGGCGGTGAGCTCGTGCCGGACCTCCTCGGAGGCGACGTTATGGTCGGTGGAGAGCCGCTCGGCGACGGCCACCCCGCCCCCGACGACGCGGCGTCCCAGGACTGCGCGGGAGTCGCCGAGGTTGGCCACGTAGAGCGTGTCCCCCGCGATGGCCCCGAGCAGGCAGCAGGACCCCACGGCCGCCATCCGGGGCCTTGTGGGCCACGCCTGCCGGACCTGCTGCAGGAACTCCTCCTCGGCGGCCCCGAACGCCCGCCGGATCACCTCCGTGCTCATGCCGCCCTGCTCCTTGGCGAAGCCTGCCGTAGAGGATCGTCGCAGAGTCAGTACGAGCGACCGTGCCGAGAAATCGGAAGAGAAATGAATTAAACGGGAAAGAAAAGGGGCGTACGTTGGACATGTGGGAAGAGGCTGGATCGCAGGAAGCGTGAGGCGTCGGGCCCGCCGTGGCCGTCGTAGACGCCGACGAGGGTGGCGTCCGGGGAGGCGAGCACCTGCGCCTGGTCCTCCATGATGAGGTTGGCCTGCGCGGCGGCCATGGAGAACTCCCCCGCGGCGTGCGGGCGCAGCTCCGTCTGCCAGAGCATGCCGTCCGCCGCCGCCGCCCCCGGCGGCCAGTGCCCGCAGCACCTCGCCACAGCCCTCAGCATGATATCCTCAGCACAGGGAGATCCGAATTCTCTTCTTCTCGCTGCTCCGTCGTCTCGCTGCTTCTCTCGGAAACGAAATGGAATGGCCTGGGTTGGAGGACGGGTTAGGTTAAGTAGAGCAAGTGCTTGGTGCGGGGCGAAGGAAAGAAGAGCGCGTCGACGGACGGGGAATGGGGGAGGGAGTCTACGGTGGTTATCCTGTGAGGTGTCGCTTTATAGGATTGGATGGTCTGACTTTCCGTTCGTAGCCTCCCCGTTCTTTTTTTTTTAGAATTGGATTGTTTGTTTGTTTTGAGACAGGTGGGTTCGTCCGACCTGTTAACCAGTGGGATATACTGTATTTTGGTGGTGATAGGTTGTTGCCGCTATCTGTCTGTACAGCTTGTACTCGTTCTGACGCTAGCTAAATATAACGTGCTATCCTAATCGTTTGCCCACTTGCTAGAAATAGACGGTTTGGCTCTAGATCGTTTCCACGTTTTTAGTGATGGCTTGGAGTAAGGTAGCTCACGCAACAGAGAGGTGACGAGGACGGGAGGTGGCGATAACAATAGCGCCACGTGGTCGATCGGTGCCATACGATTACGCGACGGAGTATGGGTCGTCGAAGCTACGATGGGTCTAAGGAGGAAATATACTACTGTACTCCCACGAACGGTGAGTGGGAAAAGGTGGTGTAAAAAAACTGGTTGTGCACAAAACCTACACGCAACAGGTAACAACCAGTGGTTAGAGTCGTTGTAAAATATGATTACGGTTATTACGGAGGTCGATCGATGCTTTCGGCAGCGTGAGTGCTCGTCGTAGCAGCAGTAGTACTCCAGCCTTGATTGCAGCACAGCTGTGATGATAAGTGGACCCTTGAGGCCTACGTCCTGATAGGCGCGCGGCGGTAGTGTAGTGGTGGCAGATATTTAATGACGTGGCGGAGGCCGAGGGCAGACGGGTGTCGATCGATCCTTGGGGAACGACGGGGCGGCGCCACTAGCTAGCACTGGCCGTGGCCCGTGACGACGACGGCCATGTCCATGAACGAACAAACGAACAAACAAAGGTCCATCGGCGGCGGGACCACCGCTCCTCGGTGGACTGCATGGGTTCACATCGATTCTTCCTCGCTCGGCACACGGGAAGCAGCAGACAAGATAGTACTAGAGCACAAGTTGGCCTCCTCCTCGCCTCGTCGGCGAAAAGTGCATGTTCACTGTTCGAATGTCAACTGTACATCTGTGTGTCGTCCTGCTGTTTGCACGGGAGCCCCGACGAGCACCGAACCTGGTCACCTTCTCACCGGGAGTGGAGCGGCACACGCGACACGAGTGCTCCTGGTCCTGTGCCATTAACGTAACGTACGAACGAAGGAGCCCTTTTGGACAAGTGGGAAAACGACGTTAGCGGGAAAGCCCTCGACGTCGACGGCGGACGGCCAGTTCGCCTGCCGTGTCACGGGAATGAAGGCTCTGTGCGGTCTCCGGCCGGTGCGCGCCGGCCGTCTCATGTTTGCCCTGCCGGCTGCAGCCCACAGCAAGAGACCAGACAGCAAAGCGAAGCAAGCGCGTCCGTCGCTCGCAGCTCACGAGTCCAAGGCTAGGAGTACTGTAGTTGGGTGCTGGTAAACAGTAGTGATCCAATAAACCTTGCAAGTTGCACGAGCAGATACCGCTAAAAAGGATCCGCGTTCGGAGGTCGGATCACGGAAATCCGCCCATGCGTGGTTCGTTTTCATTTTTCAAATGTGAACGTTGCGTGGAGTGTCAGGATTTCGTCCTTGACCAGATCATCACAAGACTAACCTAAGACCATCTTTAGGAAGACCCCTTATGACGGAACCGGCCGGCCAGATCGTCTAACGGTCTAATTTAGTTTAAGCAAGGTTATCTAATTTGCTATTTCAAAACCACATGGTTTAAATTAATTTGCATCGCGTGATTCTACGATATGTATTTACAATCAAAATTATGACGTAACATGTTTTTAGTTTATATTATTTGTGTCAGCAGTAATTTATTTCCTATTGTGTTAACTATAGTTCATAACATGGATGCTTTAGTTCCAAAAACTTTCCTTCTATATTTTACACTAGTGTGCCACTATAACATTGTCTTACTTACGAGGATCATGTTCCCTTCTCACATCCCCGCAGCCTAGTTTTGGGCCACCTCCGATGTAGATCCGTAGTAAGAGTTTTGAAAAGTAGTTTTTCGAAGTAGGTTTGATTTTAACCTAGAGCGATTTACCTGCTTCCTTTCTAGGCTACGGGAGGGAAACTTTTTTCTACTCCTCATACGCTTGCTATCTATCTTATTCGGCTCCAGTGATGGTTTTCGCTAGCTCTCCCGTCTCGCTCATACAATCTACTCCCTTCATTTTAAATTGTAAGACTTTCTAGTGTTTTGATTTTCTCCCGATTCGTATGTATGTAGACATGTTTTAATGTGTTGATTCACTCATTTAGCAACGAATCAGGGCAAAACAGAAAGGCTAGAAAGTCTTATTTAGGAACAAAGAGAGTAGATTATAGAGGTCTGAGTTCAAGGAATGTGATGCGAGAAAAGAGGAATAAAGAAGTGATACGTCCATTTTGCATCACTATTTTATATCATAATTTATTATTATTCATTGATATATTTCATCTTAGAATACAATATTTATGTTATTTTATCTTATTTTGCACGTTTGATGATTATGGAGGATTTAACTGCCGGAGTCTGGAATCAGCTGGAAAAGGCACCGTCAAGATACTATATTTGTTCAACTCCAAAAATTCCAAGAAAATTCAGAGAATATTATTTTGCCAGAAGACGAGGGGAGCCAGAAGACGGAGCCGAGGGGAGCGACCAGGTGGCCAGACGTCACCCAGGCGCGTTCAACCCTAGACCGCGCCTGGGGCCCACCTGGCGGCCCTGGGTCGCCTCCAGCTCCCCCCTCTCGCGTATATCTTCTCCGTGACCTAAAAATTACGGGGGGGGGGGGGGGGGGGGGAGGGGGGACGCTTCGAAGAAATATTCCGCCGCCGTCTCGGGACGGAAACCACAGAGAGAGAAAAGCTCTCCGACAGGGAGAAATCTGCCAGGGAAATTCCCTCCCGGAGGGGGAAATCATCGCCATCGTCATCGTCATCGCCACTGGCTTCATCGGGATCATCATCTACACCATCTCCACCCCCATTACCATCATCACCACCGCTCCACTTCGTTCCGCTGAGACATCTAGGATTCCTCCTTGTGTAGTTTATTGGGGATTACTTTTCCGGTGTTGATTACTTGTTGTAGTTGATGCTAGTGAGTTTTACTGGTGAATTACTTTTATGTCCAGATTGTTATTCATCATTTTATCACCTCTGATCATGATCCATATGATGTCTCATGAGTAGTTCGTTTATTTCTTGAGGACATGGGAGAAGTCTTGACACTAGTAGTGGAATTATGTTGAGTAGTATTTAATAGTTTGATATTTACGTTGTGGTGTTATCCTTCTAGTGGTGTTATGTGAACATCGACTACATAATACTTCACCTTTATGGGCCTAGGAGAATGCATTGTGTATTTAGTTTACTTATTGTGGGGTTGCCGGAGCGACACCTAAAACCCCGTTGGTAAACTATTGCGCAAGGGAGCATAGAATCGCAGAATTCAAGGATGTGGTTAGTTAATTCTTAAATACTTTCTTTCATTTGCGGATGCTTGTAGGAAGGTTTAATCACAAGTGTGTATTTGTCCAAGTAAGGGCGGTACATTGGCATAGGTTCACCCACACAACACTTATCAGAATATTAAAGACTAAGCAGCGGTATGAAGCGAAAGTGACTTGAAGAAATTTCCGTGTGTCCTCAGAAACGTTTTAGCCATCATAAGAGACACCACCGGCTTGCCCTTTGTGCTAAAAAGGATTGAGCCACTCTCTGAAATTATTATTGCTCCCTTTTATTTACTCACACTTTATTTATTTGCTATTATAAAAACCCATAAAAACTTGTCTTTTAGTATTTGCAGTAAAACCTTGCACGAAACTACTTGCCAGCACCTTGTGCTCCTCGTTGGGTTCGACACTCTTATTTATCAAAAGTATTATGATACACCCCCTATACTTGTGGGTCATCAAGAAGCTGACACCTACATGCACATGTTACCTAGTTTGGCAGCTACTACTAGCGCTTATGACTCATCACAATCTTATCAGCTCTAGACTCAAACATATCGCTACTCAAAACAAAGGTATGGTGGGGCAAAAAAAAAGAGTATAATTATATCAAATGGAAACTGATATGTACGTCTAAAAAAGTGGTTTAGAATGAAATAGATGAGTACGCTTAATGCCAGTCTCTTATTTAAATGTTGGTAGATGTTGAAATTAGAGGATGGGTGACAAGGATATACATCCCGGGTACCCTACCATAAGGGTACCTAGTGCACGTGTCGACTAAGGCCCAACTATCAAGAGCCTACATGAAGCCCATGACGAAAGGCCCAACAAGATGGAGTACCCTCCAAGATTAGACATAGGCATAGTCAGTTTAGACTTTCCTTACATGTAAACAAGGTCGGTTGCGAACTCCCGAGACCCAGCCTATTATATAAAGGCTGGGAGGGCCGCCGATCCAGGACACGCAATACTCAAATCACCAAAACCCTAGCGAGATCGACATCTCGCCAGGACCCATGGTAGCCCGTATAATCTCACACGATCAATATCAGACAAGCAGGAAGTAGGGTGTTACTCTCCGGAGGCCTGAACCTGGGTAAAATCTCTGCTTTTGCTTGTCAGCCGACGAAACTACGAGCTCTACCACGTTCTCTCCCTCGTAATCTCAACCCTAGGTTCTTAACCATGGGATTTGATGAGTTAACCCCTCGTTAATTGGCGCCGTCTGTGGGAAAGAATAGTGCTGGACTCACGGTTTCTTCGGTTCCATCGGAAAACGGCGACTCGCCGATCGCATCTACAAACGGCAACTCGCCGGCTGCATCAATAAACCAGAACTCGCCGACTCGGGCGGCACACGGCAACTCACCGACTCACTCGACAAACGGCAGCACGCCAACTTCACCAGCAAAAAGCACATCAGATCCTCTGATGAACTTCGAGCCACACTCGCCAGAATTCCAGGAGACGTTCGCTGGTCTCGAGTCAGGTTTGGGTTTAACCGTTGGTTCGTTCAATTTTTTCGTAAACAAGCTTGGTATGCAGGACTTGACAGATCCACGCCAACTCGCGACTTCCGCACCTGAGGCTCCATCGATTGCGGCTCCTTCGACTGCGGATCCATCAACTGCGTCCATACCATCGTCCATCCTCCAAGACTGCTCGTCTGCAACAACCATGTCGACTCGAGAGATCAACGAGTTCATTGCGAAATAACTCCAAGGTGAGGAGGAGGTTGAATCAGCATACCGCACAAACGATTCCGAGCTCAATCTTCCACTCGAGGATAGCTTCGACTGCGGGATCTCCCTCAGCGACTTCGATGAGCCCAAAACTCATATCGAGAACCACGTCGACTCCGAGATCTGCACCAACAACAACATCAACTCTGAGATCCATAACGACTTCGCCGACACCGAGATGAGCATATGCGATGAACACGTCGACGGCGAGCTTCGCCCAGATGGGCTGTTCGACTGGCATACTGACTCTGATATGAGTCTCGATGAAGACATCGAGTCCATGACGAAACTCGAAAACACATACACATACCCTCGTGTGATACCCCAGCAGGTCTACTTTGCCTTCGCCGCAAAATCATCTGATATTGCGGCCAGTCGCAGGCCTACAGAATTCCTGTGCACAGTTATTATGCCGGATGGAGTCACAAAGCTCACAATTACTGCTGAGATGGTAGCAAAAGCAGATAAAGTCATTAAGGAGTGCACAATGATGCCAGTGGATGCAACACGAGAGGAGATGTTGACCTTCCAATACTTCAACTGGCAGGAATCACTTCGACAGCAGCAGATCAGAGCAACACTCGAAGAATGTAAAAAACAGGCTAGCTTGTCGAGTGCACGGAGAAGACAACTCTCCCAGAGCTCCACCGAGCGAGCAGACACAAGACCCAGATCAAGGCTGTCACGCCTCGCGGAAGATGAGAGGGAAGCACTCACCCGCAACTTAGGCCACTCTTTCATGACATTCGACGAGGAGAGAGTGCCAGTACCCAAAACAGCTGCAGGTGCCCTTTTTACTGCTGCAGCATACTTAGAAGCAATCAAGCCTCTAGCGGATGACCCCAATGCAAAACTACATCGCCAACAGATCAAATCACTCGCCTTAGCGGCAAAGGCCATACGCCAAATCCCAAAAACTCCAAGAGACCGTGCCATAGTGAAAGGACAAGGATGTCGCCTAGAGGGGGGGTGAATAGGCGATTAAAACTTTTCCGGTTTAGGCTTGATAATTACGGAATAAAACTATGTGTTTAAATTAACAAGCCAACAACCTAAATAAACTAGGCTCACCTATGTGCACCAACAACTTATGCTAAGCAAGACAAGTAACAAGGTGATAGCAAAAGAATACTTCAAGCACGAAGGCTATCACAATGTAAAGTGCATAAGTAAAAAGCTCGGGTATAGAAATAACCGAGGCACGCGGAGACGAGGAAGTATTCCCGAGTTCCTCCTTGTTAAGGGAGTACGTCTCGTTGGAGAGGTGTGAACCAACACAATGGTTCAACAACCACAAAGGTTTCACCTTCTTCTCCGATGAACCGCACCACAAAGGTTTGGTTCACCTTCCACTATCGGAATCCTTCGAGGCGGAAATCCGGAGCCTTTCAACAACGATCTGGGGCACAACCCACAACGGGATTGGGGGCTCCCGAACAGCTACAAGTGACCACACAAGGGTCTCAACCACCACACGGGCGTCTAGGGTCCAAAGACCCAAGAGTAACAAGTTCACAAGCTTTCAACTTCCACGAATCTTCGTGGAGAGCACACCGATGCACCAAATGCAAAAAGCAAGAGCACAAGTGCTCAAATCCTTCACTCTCAAATCCCACCAAAAGCAACTAATGCTTATGGGGGGAGAAGAGAGGAAGAACAAGGAAGAACACCAAATCCCTCCAAGATCTAGATCCAAAAGCTTCCCCTCACTTAGAGGAGAGATTGATTGGTGGAATGGTAGATCTAGATCTCCTCTCTTTTTTCCCTCTAATTGGAGGCAAGAATCATGGAGGAATAGAGAGAAATCCAAGCTCAAGAAGGTCAACAATGGGGGGCTTTTTCGTGCTTGAGAGATGGATGACATTGGGGAAGAAGACCCCCTTAAATAGGTCTCCAAAAATCTGCCTGTTGCAGGAAAACTGCTTAGACCGGAGACTCCGGTCCTTGACCGGAGACTCCGGCCCCCCGGAGACTCCGGGGTCAATCCGGACCCCCCACCCGTGGCTGCCGTCGAAAAACGAAACGCGCAGACCAGAGACTCCGGTCTGGGACCGGAGACTCCGGCCAGGAAAAAACTGCAGCAACACCGAACACGAAAACTAAGATATCTTGAGCATCCGAACTCCGTTTTCGATGATCTTTGGCTCGTTGGAATCATAACGAAGAGCTTTACAAGATCATGCAGAGAAACATCATAGTCCAACAATGGAGGATAAAACCAAATGGGGAAAGGTTATACCTCTCGATAAAAGAACAACCGATAAAACCTCCAAACCAAAACCGTAATATGTTTCTCATCCGGACTCCGTTTTATATGATCTTAGGCTTGTTTGAAAGATACTCACAAGCACAACAAGATTATGAATATACACATCATAGTACATCATGTGAGGAGGAAACCACAAGTGGAGAGTTTGACCTCTCTTAGAAAATACAAACCGGTAAAACCTCCAACATAAAAAACACCACAAGATATCCAAATGAAATCCGTTTTTGATGACTAGAGCTTGGTATGGAGATGAACACAAGCTCTAAATTCTCACATGAATAAAAGCCAAATAAGAACCAAGAAAGATGAAATGCCGAGTATGCAAAGGTTTGAGCTCTCCACAAAGATGCGATCAAGTTACTCACTTGAGAGCCCCTCTTGATAGTACGCCGTCTATCCTATAACCCGGTCTCTCACTAACACCATGAGACCAGTAAAATAGAAAACCTATCAAGATCATACCTTTGCCTTGCGCATTCCACTTGAGCTTGATGATGACGATCTTGACTCTCTCAAGTTGGAACATCTTTCTTGATTGTTCTTGCTAGCACATGCTTGATGAAGACTTCTCCAAATGCTCCCCCATACTCCATTATGGGGAGCCTAGCTTAGCTCCGTCTTCATGAATCCATTTGCGCTTCATATTCTTCTCTTGATATAGATGATGGCTTGGAGATAAACATGAAGTTCACTCAATCTTCTTTTCCAAGCCATGCTTGCAATAAGCTCAACTCTTCACATGACCATTCTTCATATAAACCCTTGGATGGAACCTTGGTCATCATGAAATATTCTAGAGTCCAACACATGAACTCCAATCTTTACCTATGGACAAGATCTACAAGTATATTTCAATGCAAACATTAGTCCATAAGGATTGTCATTAATTACCAAAACCACGCATGGGGCAACATATAGATGAGGGTTTATATAATGAATTAAGCAACCATGCAACACAAAGAGCAAGGATGCAAGAGCATGAAAGGCAAATGCTTAAGAACGAAACTAAAGCATAAAACCAAATTCCCTTAAACCCTCTAAACTTCTCCCCCATTGGCATCGATTGCCGAAATGGGAGGAAAAATTTAGAAGGCCAATATAGTAAGAGCTCCCCCATAGTGTGTGCATTTCTCATAATATGAGTGAAATCAAATGCACATATCCAATGACGAATAGAAGAAGGGAGATCAAACTATATTGAGGATCCAAAGATTGCAAAAGAATATCAAAGAGAAAGATACTTCGACGAATGAAGCAAGCAAACAAAAGGATCCGAAGAAGTGTTCTAAAAATCAAGAGGGAACTCCCCAAGGTACGTGCACAAAGTAGGATTTTCATTTTAATATGTTGTGCACAACATGGAATCCTCACTCCCTCCTAGATAATTTTGAACACAAACACACGAGTAGCAAATAGGTCCACAAGCTTATTAAGATGCAAAAGCATACCAAATGAAAAACAAAGTTTGTGCCTTTTAGAAACCACCAAAGGAACAAAAGTAAGAAAAAGGGTGGTCACTAGAAGATTGGAATACCAATTAAAGATGTAGCTACTCTCATGTGTATAAGTTTCTAATTAGACATTAATCATGAAGATATAAGTCCAAAAAGAAACATGCACACACAAAATAGATACAACGGTGAAGAACATGATATCCAAGAGGAAGTCATATATATACCAATAAGATCATTGCTTCAAAGCATAGCACAAAGCTCAATTTTATCTTAGAAGGATATAGATGAACTTCCAACACAATCTCATCATAGCATCAAAAATATCCACAAGGGATAAGGTGAAAAATGGGATGCTCCGAGAAAGATAACAAGTATCGCAAAAGGCAAATGATTAAGAGAAAACATCAATATTGCATATGCGAGACATAGAGTAGAAAGTGCTAGATTAACATATTTGGGATTGGTGAATCATTAAAATGATTATATATGTTCCCCTTGATATGTAATCATCCCGGCTTGCTCACATTTGCAATAAACTTGTTTTGCACGAACCAAATGAATTGCAACAAGAGAAATTCATGCCAACATACAACCTACACAAGGTTGAAAGCTAGAGAGAATATGCATGAGGTAGATACTTGTTACCGAGATAGCATTGGTGATGTAGAAGATAAGAGTTCACGATCATCCGAGCTTGGCTCCAATAAGCACATGGTGATAACACCTTCCTTGTAAATGAGACAAGCTTCCAATGCATCTCCAAAGTACCTAAAACAAATTCAAGTACAAATGGTACCCAAACTCATTGGGTCCAAAGTAGTTAGAGCAACTACAATACATAGGACAAACTCCACGTAAATATGTGCATATTGATATGAAATTGAATTTCATGCACATCTTAGCCATTTAGGATTTGATGGAGTTTATCCTATATATTGGATCAACGAAATTAAGCATGGCATAAGATATACATTAAGTAAATATGCATGCCCAAGACTTTCAAGAACCAAAAGAGATACAATTTGGACAAAACACCTATTAAACCAAGAAGGCACACACAAGTGTGACAAGAAAAGGAATTGCCCAAATTATATCAAAAGACTCAAATCAACACATGATTGAAGGTACCACTTTGAAAGGAAGCCAAATGAAAGTAAGATACCAAATGATGAAAATATCATCAAGGAATAAACCAAACCCTCTACACTTCTCATGATGGCACAAAGTACCAAGACGAGAAATGTTTGTCTTCCAAAGATACACGTCATCGGGATCAAATACCAATTGAACACAACTAATGTTCAAAAGCATATAGGATGGCTCCCCAAGATTTGTGCATTATTTATGATCTTGCATTTGAATACAAAATGCACACAAATGGGATCATCACTCTCCATACATATTATTCAAACACTAGTCATGTTCAAGGAAAGCAATAAGATGCAAAACCAATTTAAAGAATGATGTTCTAGTCAATGTAGGATAGCTTTCCCAAGAATAGTGCATTATCAAGAAGTATGACTTTTGAATGTAAATGCACAAGATTGGGATCATTGCTTTTCCTAAAGAAGAAGACATAAAACAAATTTTGAGTAGAGCACAAAGATCCATAAGATACAAGGAAGACAAGAGGATTTAGATCAAACCAAATCCTTGGCAATAACAAATAAGGCAAATTCAAAGCAAACGCCAAAGTGAAGATGGTCTACAAATTACACCACAATTATGAGTATCGCTTGTCATGGACAAGGAGTATATAGAGATATTTCTCGGTGGTATATAGGAATGATATTGAAGACCAATTTCACAACAAATAAGCATATGGCAAAAGAGAAGATTTAAAGGCCAAAGCTTAAATAGATAGATATTATTGATAGCTTCAAGTATTCACGCGATCATGCAAAGCCACTACAAAGAGTAGCTTGAAGCAATCGATTTCCCAAAAGGATATGCGAACATATTTGGGAAAAAACCGTACCAAGAATGTCCATCGCAAACAAGATCCAAAAGAGTGATTAAACAAAATCATTTTACCAACGATGGAACTTGTTTGAGCAACATGCCACATAGGAATAAGATTAATAACAAATCAATTCTAGGTGGCAATACCTCACATGTTCACATTTTCTAGGATTGTAATATGCACATAGCTTATTACTCCCCCATAATGTGATAATCCATTTATTTTAAAATAAGAGGCAAACAAAACCAACTCGAGAAATTAATGGACATTATAGAATTTGTATTTCTCATGAGCATGACATACCACATAGAGAATAGATAATATCAATATGTCAACACTAAGTGGTATCCCTCATGTATACACAATTTTAGGATTGTGAAGTGCACGAAGCATATCACTCCACCAAATAGGATAGTCCATTAATCTCTTAAAAAGAGAGCCAACAAGATAAGATATCAAATAAAAGCAATAAGGCTCAACACAAGTAAATGGTGTGCAAACCAACATACACATACTTGATTACTCAAGATAAGTAAGTAGACAGCACAACACATACGAACACTAGCAAGGTACAAAACCTAACACATGCAAGGGTGCAAGCAACTTTCAATGTATATATGATTTAAATAAAAGTTACCGCAAGGAGGAACATTGGATATGAGATAGAACAATATAATCCAAATGACTTGACTTGAGAAAATATAATTGATGAAGATCCCTTAATTCTTCATAATGTAGCCAAGTCTCCAATGCCCTCCAACCAACACCTATTGATCAAGTTTTAGCTTGTTGGTCCCCAACCAAGTTGGGTCCTAAGAGGTTAGTCACAATAGGTTTGGCAACCCAAATGGTTCTTTTCTTGACACCACTTTGAGTACCAACATATTTGGCAAACACATTGCCAACCTTATCCTTCCGAAGAGAGTAATCATCATCAACAATAATGGGGTTGGATAAGGTACCATTTGTGCATGAAGAGTAATGTGACCCTTCTCACGGCATAGGTAGCAACATCTACTTCCTCCTCTCTTCTTAGTTGGAGTCTTGACTGAGGAGGGGTAGCTTGATTCTTCTTGGGAAGAGACAAAACAAAACCGAAATAAACAAGTAACTAATTTTTTTGTGTTTTTGATAAAGAGAGCAAACAAGACTAAATAAAAATAAACTAAGCAAGACAAATAACAAAGTAAAGAGATTGGGTGTGAGAGACTCCCCTTGCAGAAGCAATTCGGTTTTCCCCGGCAGCGGCGCCAGAAAACGTGTTGCTAGCGCTAAGTTGACGAGGGAATATCTCCCCGGCAACAGCACCGAAACAATGCTTGTACGTCACACGTCAGTTGGGAACCCCAAGAGGAAGGTATGATGAGTGCAGCAGCAAGTTTTCCCTCAGTATGAAACCAAGGTTTAATCGAACCAGTAGGAAAACGAGGTTTGCTTCGAAGGTGTTGGTGAAGGAGTGTAGTGCGGCGCAACACCAGGGATTCCGGTGCCAACGTGGAACCTGCACAACACAATCAAATTACTTTGCCCCAACTTAACAGTGAGGTTGTCAATCTCACCGGCTTGCTGAAAACAAAGGGTTAAACGTATCGAATGGAAATGATGTTTGTTTGCATAAAACAGTAGAGAACAATGATTGCAGTAGATTGTATTTCAGATGTAAAAGAATGGACCGGGGTCCACAGTTCACTAGTGGTGTCTCTCCAATAAGATAACTAACATGCTGGGTAAACAAATTACAGCTGGGCAATTGACAATTGATAAGTGCATATAACATGCATGTGTGAGCTGTGGTGTCTACTATGAGATTCATTTGGGCATTACGACAAAGTACATAGACCGCTATCCAGCATGCATCTATGCCTAAATAGTCCACTTTCCGGTTAACATCCGTACCCCTTCCAGTATTAAGTTGCAAGCAACAGACAATTGCATTAAGTAATGTGCGTAATGTAAACAATACATTCATCCTTGAATAAAGCATTGCTGTTTTACCCCTAGTGGCAACAACACATCTACAACCTTAGAACTTGCTGTCACTATCCCAGGTTAAATAGAGGTTGAACCCAACTATCATGCATAAATACCCCCTCTTGGAGTTACAAGTATTCACTTGGCCAAGGCTTCAACAAGTAACGGAGAGCATGCAAGATCACAAATGACATAGACATGATAATATAATATTCAGCTCCACATAGGTATCAATATAAGTCAGATCCCAGCAAACACAACATGTAGCATTACAATAAGATGATCTTGATCATGATAGGCAGCTCACAAGATCTAAACATGATGGCACAAGTGGAGAAGACAACCATCTAGCTACTGCTATGGACCCATAGTCCAAGGATGAACTACTCACGCATCACTCCGGAGGCGGGCATGGCGATGTAGAGCCCTCCGGTGATGATTCCCCTCTCCGGCAGGGTGCCGGGAAGAGCTTCAGAACCCCCCGAGTTAGGGTTGACGACGGCGGCGGCAGCGAATATGTTCTGGATGAAAGGCTCGGTGTTTTAGGGTTTTCACGTCTCGGGGAATAAATAGGCGAAGGGGCGATGTCGGCGGACCCCCGAGGGGCCCAAACCACAGGCTGGCGCGGCGGTGGGCCGCGCCGCCAGGTGGTTTGGCCACCTCGTGGTCTCTCCTTCGGACTCCGTGTACGTGCTGGAAAAATAGGGACTTGGCCTTTTGTTTCGTGCAATTCCGAGAATATTTCCAGAAGTAACTTTCTGAAACCAAAAACAGCAGAAAACAGGGAACTGGCACTGTGGCATCTTGTTAATAGGTTAGTCCCAGAAAATGCATAAAAGTGATATGAAGTGTATATAAAACATGTAGCAAATGGTATAATATAAGCATGGAACAGCAGAAATTATGGATACGTTGGAGACGTATCAAGCATCCCCAAGCTTAGTTCTACTCGTCCTCGAGTAGGTAAAACGATAACAACAAATAATTTCTGAGGAGACATGCTTTCACACAATCTTGATCAATATATTGCAAGGCTCATGTCATGAATGAAGTGACTCAAAGCAATGATCTATAGTTTGCTAACAAATAGATAAAGAGTAAACAATGAATCATATAAGCAAAAACTTTTCATGAATAGTACTTTCAAGACAAGCATCAAAAAGTTTTGCATAAGAGGTAACTCATAAAGCAATAGATTCAAAGTAAAAGGCATTGAAGCAACACAAAGGATGATTAAGTTTCAGCATTTGCTTTCAACTTGTAACATGTATATCTCATGGATAGTTGTCAACATAAAGCAATATAACAAGTGCAATAAGTAAATATGTAAGAATCAATGCACACAAAGTTGACACAAGTGTTTGCTTCTAAGATAGAAAGGAGTAGGTAAACTGACTCAACATAAAGTAAAAGATAGGCCCTTCGCAGAGGGAAGCAGGGATTAAATCATGTGCTAGAGCTTTTTAAGTTTTCGAAAGCATATAGAGAGCACAAAATAAGTATTTGAGAGGTGTTTGTTGTTGTCAACGAATGGTAGTGGGCACTCTAACCCCCTTGTCAACCAGACTTTCAAGAGCGGCTCCCATGAAGGACGTTATCTCTACCAGCAAGGTAGATCATCCCTCTTCTCTTTTGTTTACACATGTATTTTAGTTTCTTTATAGATGACACTCCTCCCAACCTTTTGCTTACACAAGCCATGGCTAACCGAATCCTCGGGTGCCTTCCAACATTCACATACCATGGAGGAGTGTCTATTTGCAAATTAAGTTGCTTACTGATAAATCAGGGCAAAACATGTGAAGAGAATTATTAATGAAAGTTGTAATTAATTGGGGCTGGGCACCCCGTTGCCAGCTCTTTTTGCAAATTATTGGATAAGCGGATGTATATGCCACTAGTCCATTGGTGAAAGTCTGTCAGAAGTAAATGACAAGATTGAAAGATAAAACACCACATACTTCCTCATGAGCTATAAAACATTGACACAAATAAGGAGTAATAAAGTTTTGAATAGTTTAAAGGTAGCACATGAAATATTTACTTGGAATGGCAGGAAATACCACATAGTAGGTAGGTATGGTGGACACAAATGGCATGGGTTTTGGCTCAAGTTTTGGATGCACGAGAAGCATTCCCTCTCAGTACAGAGTTTAGGCTAGCAAGGTTGTTTGAAGCAAACACAAGTATAAACCGGTACAGCAAGAATCACATAAAAACATATTGCAAGTATTATAAGACTCTACACTGTCTTCCTTGTTGCTCAAACATTTTACCAGAAAATATCTAGACCTTAGAGAGAACAAATATGCATCCCAAGTCTCAACAAGCTCTACGGTAGTTCTCCACTACTAGGCTTTAACTACATGATGCAAGAGCTTAAACATGATCTACTTGAGAGCTCAAAACAATTGCAAAGCATCAAATCGAAACAAGACAATGATCTACAAGAATGCATATGTCTTTTCCAATACCAACTACTACATGTAGCATTTTCTTTCTTCCAAACAAACACCAATCAATTTATTTAAACATAAACTCTCCAAATGATAATATAATGCAGCAAGAGAGTATTTATAAACAAGTGCTAACAGCTCGAAGAGATGCATGAAAAACAGGAGCTAAAAGCACTGCAGTAGCTAGTTAAGAATACTCAACAAATATAAGTGAAGAACATGAGTATTCACATGAAAAAGCGGAGCGTGTCTCTCTCCCACACAAGGATTGCTAGGATCCGAATTTATTCAAACAAAAACAAAAATAAAAACACACAGACGCTCCAAGTAAAGCGCATAAGATGTGAAAGAATTAAAATATAGTTTCACTAGAGATGACCTGATAAGTTTGTTGATGAAGAAGGGGATGCCTTGGGCATCCCCAAGCTTAGACGCTTGAGTCTCTCTGAATATGGTTGGGATGAACCACGGGGGCATCCCCAAGCTTAGGCTTTTCACTCTTCTTGATCACATAATATCACCCTTCTCGCTTGATCCTTGAAAACTTCCTTCACACCAAACTCAAGACAGTTCTCATTAGAGGGTTAGTGCATAATCAAAAATTCTCATATTCTGTAATGATACAATCAATCCCAAAGCTTCTGGACATTAGCTACAGCCACCAATGCTTTGTGGAGCAAAGAAATCCACACAAACACAGTAAAAGAGCGAATGCAAAACAAAAGGCAGAATCTGTCAAAAACAGAACAGTCTGGAATGACGAATTTTTTCGAGGCACTTAAGTTGCTCAGATGGATCTGGCCTAAAATAATGAAAGTTGCGTACATATCTCAGGAATATGCGTGATTTTTTCAGAATTTTTTGAATTTTCTACAGGGAGATAAGCTCAAATCCGTGACAGCTAAAAATCTGTCACTGCGCAGAAATCCAAATCTTGCATCAACTTTCAATATAGAACTTTACTTGGCACAACATTGCGATAAAATAAAGATACAAAGGAGTTGCTACAGAAGTAACAAAACTCCTTGACTCAAAGAAAACAAAAATAACAGCAAATAAAAACGATGGGTTGTCTCCCATAAGCGCTTTTCTTTAACGCCTTTCAGCTAGGCGCAGAAAGTGAAAATCAAGTGTCAAGTGGAGGAGCATTGACATCAATACCAAGGGCCATGCGCCTACCTCTCTTACCCTTAGACTTACTCTTTGGTTTGGGGAATACATGGCCGCACCTTGGTGTGGAGGTAAGATTCAGAGTGCCTTTTCCCACATCTATGGTTGCTCCCATTAATTTGAGCAGAGATCTTCCAAGTGTAATTTGTCCTGTCCCTGCACATTCAATAACAAGATAATCAGTGGACACCGTTCTCCCAAGAAAGGTTGTAAACACACCCTCAGCTATCCCCTCGGGAAATATAACAGAGTTATCAGTAAGAGTTATTCCTTCTCCTCCTTCAGCAAGTCCCCAAAGATTCAAAGTTTCATAAATGCTTTTAGGCATAAGGCAAAACTCAGACATAATATCACAACGAGCATAAAAGGTTTCACCACAAATAGCAACCTTTACCGTAGGGACCCACATCGAAGGTTCAAAATTTGTTGGAACATAGTCAAAATATTCCCGAATTTGATTATAGCCGTCCTTTAAACAAGATATATGTGTCTCAAGAGTGTTTAATCTAGCATGGATGCTAACAAGGGCCGAATCAAATTTATTAGTTGAGCTAGAAGTTGCAATCAACTTTTTTATGGCATTAAAAGCTTGGTCCCCATCACAGTGAAGGAAATCTCCTCCCACAATAGCATCTAAAGCATATCTATAACAAAGGGCTAGACCAAAGTAGAAGCTAGTGAGAAGCAAACTTAAAGTCATTTTAGGATCAGTTTTACCAAAGGAATCATTAATTCTAGACCAAGCTTCTTTAAAATTCTCCTCACTCCCTTGTTTAAAAGTGAAGATCAATTCCTCAGGTGACATAGCAACAGGCATGGAACAAGACATGATGGTGACAAGAGACAAAACAAAACCGAAATAAACAAGTAACTAATTTTTTTGTGTTTTTGATAAAGAGAGCAAACAAGACTAAATAAAAATAAACTAAGCAAGACAAATAACAAAGTAAAGAGATTGGGTGTGAGAGACTCCCCTTGCAGAAGCAATTCGGTTTTCCCCGGCAACGGCGCCAGAAAACGTGTTGTGCTCTAAGTTGACGAGGGAATATCCCCGGCAACAGCCAGAAACAATGCTTGTACGTCACACGTCAGTTGGGAACCCCAAGAGGAAGGTATGATGAGTGCAGCAGCAAGTTTTCCCTCAGTATGAAACCAAGGTTTAATCGAACCAGTAGGAAAACGAGGTTGCTTCGAAGGTGTTGGTGAAGGAGTGTAGTGCGGCGCAACACCAGGGATTCCGGTGCCAACGTGGAACCTGCACAACACAATCAAATTACTTTGCCCCAACTTAACAGTGAGGTTGTCAATCTCACCGGCTTGCTGAAAACAAAGGGTTAAACGTATCGAATGGAAATGATGTTTGTTTGCATAAAACAGTAGAGAACAATGATTGCAGTAGATTGTATTTCAGATGTAAAAGAATGGACCGGGGTCCACAGTTCACTAGTGGTGTCTCTCCAATAAGATAACTAACATGCTGGGTAAACAAATTACAGCTGGGCAATTGACAATTGATAAGTGCATATAACATGCATGTGTGAGCTGTGGTGTCTACTATGAGATTCATTTGGGCATTACGACAAAGTACATAGACCGCTATCCAGCATGCATCTATGCCTAAATAGTCCACTTTCCGGTTAACATCCGTACCCCTTCCAGTATTAAGTTGCAAGCAACAGACAATTGCATTAAGTAATGTGCGTAATGTAAACAATACATTCATCCTTGAATAAAGCATTGCTGTTTTACCCCTAGTGGCAACAACACATCTACAACCTTAGAACTTGCTGTCACTATCCCAGGTTAAATAGAGGTTGAACCCAACTATCATGCATAAATACCCCCTCTTGGAGTTACAAGTATTCACTTGGCCAAGGCTTCAACAAGTAACGGAGAGCATGCAAGATCACAAATGACATAGACATGATAATATAATATTCAGCTCCACATAGGTATCAATATAAGTCAGATCCCAGCAAACACAACATGTAGCATTACAATAAGATGATCTTGATCATGATAGGCAGCTCACAAGATCTAAACATGATGGCACAAGTGGAGAAGACAACCATCTAGCTACTGCTATGGACCCATAGTCCAAGGATGAACTACTCACGCATCACTCCGGAGGCGGGCATGGCGATGTAGAGCCCTCCGGTGATGATTCCCCTCTCCGGCAGGGTGCCGGGAAGAGCTTCAGAACCCCCCGAGTTAGGGTTGACGACGGCGGCGGCAGCGAATATGTTCTGGATGAAAGGCTCGGTGTTTTAGGGTTTTCACGTCTCGGGGAATAAATAGGCGAAGGGGCGATGTCGGCGGACCCCCGAGGGGCCCAAACCACAGGCTGGCGCGGCGGTGGGGCCGCGCCGCCAGGTGGTTTGGCCACCTCGTGGCTCTTCGTCTCTCCTTCGGACTCCGTGTACGTGTTGGAAAAATAGGGACTTGGCCTTTTGTTTCGTGCAATTCCGAGAATATTTCCAGAAGTAACTTTCTGAAACCAAAAACAGCAGAAAACAGGGAACTGGCACTGTGGCATCTTGTTAATAGGTTAGTCCCAGAAAATGCATAAAAGTGATATGAAGTGTATATAAAACATGTAGCAAATGGTATAATATAAGCATGGAACAGCAGAAATTATGGATACGTTGGAGACGTATCACCCCCCGGAGACTCCGGGGTCACTCCGGACCCCCCACCCGTGGCTGCCGTCGAAAAACGAAACGCGCAGACTCCGGTCTGGGACACGGAGACTCCGGCCAGGAAAAAACTGCAGCACACCGAACACGAAAACTAAGATATCTTGAGCATCCGAACTCCGTTTTCGATTGATCTTTGGCTCGTTGGAATCGTAACGAAGAGCTTTACAAGATCATGCAGAGAAACATCATAGTCCAACAATGGAGGATAAAACCAAATGGGGGAAAGGTTAGACCTCTCGATAAAAGAACAACGATAAAACCTCCAAACCAAAACCGTAATATGTTTCTCATCCGGACTCCGTTTTGTATGATCTTAGGCTTGTTTGAAAGATACTCACAAGCACAACAAGATTATGAATATACACATCATAGTCCATCATGTGAGGAGGAAACAACACAAGGGAGAGTTTGACCTCTCTTAGAAAAGACAAACCGGTAAAACCTCCAACATCAAAAACACCACAAGATATCCAATGAAATCCGTTTTTGATGAACTAGAGCTTGGTATGGAGATGAACACAAGCTCTCTAAATTCTCACATGAATAAAAGCCAAATAAGAACCAAGAAAGATGAAATGCCGAGTATGCAAAGGTTTGAGCTCTCCACAAAGATGCGATCAAGTTACTCACTTGAGGGCCCCTCTTGATAGTACGACGTCTATCCTATAACCCGGTTTCTCACTAACACCATGAGACCGGTAAAATAGAAAACCTATTAAGATCATACCTTTGCCTTGCGCATTCGACTTGAGCTTGATGATGACGATCTTGACTCTCTCAAGTTGGAACACCTTTCTTGATTGTTCTTGCTAGCACATGCTTGATGAAGACTTCTCCAAATGCTCCCCCATACTCCATTATGGGGGAGCCTAGCTTAGCTCGTCTTCATGAATCCATTTGCGCTTCATATTCTTCTCTTGATATAGATGATGGCTTGGAGATAAACATGAAGTTCACTCAATCTTCTTTTCCAAGCCATGCTTGCTATAAGCTCAACTCTTCACATGACCATTCTTCATATAAACCCTTGGATGGAACCTTGGTCATCATGAAATATTCTAGAGTCCAACACATGAACTCCAATCTTTACCTATGCACAAGATCTACAAGTATATTTCAATGCAAACATTAGTCCATAAGGATTGTCATTAATTACCAAAACCACGCATGGGGCAACACATGCCCTTTCACATAGTAAACCCCGTCGTGAAGAACATAATCGCAGTGGTCGCAGTCACCACTCGAAGGAATGGAGCGGCTCACGTCGGCGCAGGTCCAGAGCAGATCACGCAGATCTTACAGTAGCGGCTCGTACTCTGATCAGGAGCCTGAGCCATGCGGAGCTCTGTGCTTCACTCGACACGTCCGCGAGACACGAATGCCCAAAGGGTTCAAACTCATATCTGAACAACCCAAATACACGGGTCGACAGGAACCTTCAGGATGGCTGGAAGACTACAGACTGGCTGTCTCGTGCCAGCGAGGCACGAATACCACAGCCATGCAATATATACGACTCATGCTCGAAGGCACAACCCGCGACTGGCTCAAGGCTCTACCTCCATCAACATACGACTCGTGGGATCACTTCTGCGCAGACTTCATCAAAAACTTTGAGCCTCTATGTGAGCGACCAAAAACGTTCGAAGAACTGAGAGCCTGCATTCAACGGTCGGACGAAACGCTGAGGTCATACATCCGACGATGGACTGAGATACGCAACTCAGTTGGAATAATTTCAGAAGATATGGCCATGGATGCTTTCATCATGGGCCTCGCCAGGCGAGATTTCAAAGAAGCACTTGGTCGCCAAAAGCCAACCTCTGTGGCCAACCTCCTAAAGATCGCGACTGAGTGGGCAGACGGAGAAGACATGGCGCGCACCACACGCTGGTCCTCACCCCGTGACAATCATGATAGCGGCAGTCGAAACCGCAGGGATTCGTACAAAGACGACCGGAGGCGCAAACGTTCAAAATGTCACTACGACGACGACAGACCCGAATTCATGGCGGCTGGATTCTCCACACCCCGCAACGACCAAGACAGAAGCGACCGAAGGTCAGAAGATCGACGGGATAGTCGAGATGATCGCGGGACAGTCGAGATGATCGTCGGGACAGTCGAGACCGCAACCAACGCAGCGACAGCTACAAGAAGAAAGATTGGCGCAAGTCGCGCTCCAGCGCACAAAACGAGCGATCATTCGATGACAAGATGGATGCTGATTGCAGATTCCACCTGTACAAGGGGGAAGACGGAAAATTGCGCTCCAATCACTCGATGAGAAACTGCAGAGAATTCGACCAACTAGCATCTGAATACGTGCAACTCAGAAAGGCAACAGCCGCACACGCACCCGCACCTGCACCTGTGCCTCAGCCAAACAATGTGCCCGTTCTGATGGCACCACCTCCACCACCACAGCCTGCCGCAGGCGGAAATATCGCGGGTGCCATACAACCCGTACCTCGGGTGGACGAACCTCAGTACCCTCCGCCCCAAGGGCAGATGTACATGATACAGAAAGGTCGCCCTTCCAACAGGGAGCAAAAACTTCGCACTCGACAAGTAAATATGGCGGTCATGTCACCTCCTGCCGTAACTGAATTCTTGAAGGGATCCGAAACTACAATAAGCTTCAGCAGAGAGGACCACCCACCATCGGTAGTTCGTCCAGGGCACTCTGCTCTGGTACTCGACGCCCAAATTGGAGGTTACGCCATGTCCAAGGTCTTCATGGATGGTGGCAGCGGCATAAACATCATCTTCGCGGATACGCTCCGCAAAATGAACAGGTCAGTCGAAAACCTGCCAAAATCCTCAAATACCTTTCACGGTATCGTCCCAGGCAAAGCAATAAGCCCAGAAGGCACCATACAACTCGACGTTACGTTCGGGGACAAAAACCACTTCAGGACAGAGTCGATTGAGTTCGAAGTCGTCGACTGGAAGTCACAATACCACGCCATACTTGGACGCCCGACGTTCGCTCGATTCATGGCGGTCCCACACTACGCATACCTAACTGAAAATGCCTGGACCAAAAGGAGTAATCACAGTCAAAGGAAACTTCCAAAAGTCCGATTCTTGCGACCGAGAGTTTAGCAAAATCTCTGAGATGTTCGGCATGGAAGCAACACTCGCCGATCTAGCGGTCTCCAACGATCGAACACTTATGCCGGAGCACAAGAAGGTGGCAGTCGACAGAGCATTCAATGCCACCAATGACACAAGGTCGCATCAGGTGCACCCGACTGACCCGACCAAGACAGTCAATGTCTCTTCGAGTCTGCCTATCGCATAGGAAAGCGCGCTCGTCGAATTCCTCCGTGAGAACTGGGATATATTTGCGTGGTGTCCAGCCGACATGCCAGGTATTCCCAGGGAATTCGCCGAGCACTCTCTCCAATTATTTCCAGATGCTAAGCCAGTCAAGCAAACAATGCGCCGCATATCCGGCCCGAAAAGAACCGCAGTCGAAGCCGAAGTCGACAGACTACTCGCAGCAGGTTTCATCAGAGAAATCAAGAAATCACAATGGGTGGCTAACCCCGTACTTGTAGAGAAGAAGCACACAGATATCCTCGGATGTGCGTCCAAAGGATCACTTTCCACTACCTCGAATCGACCAGATCGTCGACTCCACCGCCGGGTGCGCTCGCCTGTCCTTCCTGGATGCTTACTCAGGTTACCACCAGATAAGGATGAAGGAAGAAGATGAAGAGAAAACGGCGTTCATAACCCCACTCGGGGTCTACTGCTACACAACTATGCCTTTCGGGCTCAAGAACGCAGGCGCAACCTACCAGCGCATGATGCAAGACTGCCTCAAGAAGCAAATTGGGCGAAACGTCCAGGTCTACGTAGACGACATCGTCATAACAACAAGGGAGGAAAACACACTACTCGATGACTTGCGAGAGACGTTCGCAAACCTCAAACGCTTCCACATCAAGCTCAACCCGAAGAAGTGCACGTTCGGCGTGCCAGCAGGGCAGCTCTTGGGATATCTAGTCTCAGCTCGTGGAATCGAGGCGGACCCGGAGAAAATACAGGCCATCTTGACAATGCAAAGGCCTTCAAAGCTCCATGACGTACAAAAATTAGCAGGTCGAGTGGCAGCACTCAGCCGATTCATCAGCAAACTGGGCGAAAAAGCACTCCCGTTCTATCGTCTGATGAAGAAAGCAGACAAATTCGAGTGGACGCCAGAAGCCGAAGCAGCCTTCACGGATCTCAAGCGAGTCCTCACAAGCCCTCCAATCCTCGTCGCACCAAGGGAACGTGAGCCACTATACCTGTATGTCTCCGCAACTAACAGGGTGGTAAGTACCGTACTGGTGGTCGAACGCATGGAGGAGGGACACGCCCAAAGCATACAACGCCCAGTCTACTACTTGAGTGAAGTCCTCTCCATATCAAAGCAGCGGTACCCGCATTATCAAAAGCTGGCCTACGCCGTGTTCATGTCCTCAAGGAAGCTGACGCACTACTTCGCAGAGCACCCGATCACTGTAATCAGCACCTCAGGGATCGGAGACATCCTCACAAATCCCAACGCAACTGGGCGAGTCGCAAAATGGCTCATCGAGCTAGGACCACGAGATATCAGTATGATTACCCGAAGGCCATCAAAGCACAAGTCTTACCTGACTTCCATACCGAGTGGATCGAAGCTCAGTTGCCAGGAGCACCAGATGTGTCCAACTCATGGACTATGTACTTCGATGGCTCAAAGAAGAACGAAGGCGCAGGCGCAGGTGTCATCCTCATATCACCAAAAGGCGACAAGCTTCGCTATGTCCTGCAGATGGGATTCGAGTTACCATCCAATAACGAAGCTGAGTACGAGGCCCTGATCCATGGCATGCGGATGGCCAAAGCCCTCGGGTGCACTCGACTGATGATCTATGGTGACTCGAACCTGGTGGTGCAGCAAACAATGAAGGCCTGCGATGCCATCGCAGACAACATGATCGCCTACCGTGACTGTACAACCTAATGGAGGGCAGCTTCGAAGGCTGCGAGTTGCGGCACATAGGGCGCGAGAGCAACGAAGAAGCAGACAGGCTAGCCAACCTTGGCGCGACCAAAGCACCAGTTCCACCGGTGTCTTCCTCGAGCGTATTGAGCACAGATCCATCAAGCAAAAAGAACATCTCCTACATCAGCCGCACCAGCCAAGAGCAAAGCACCTAGCACAGAGGACCCGCCAGTCGAGGTACTCCTCATTGAGCCAACTTGGACTCAACCTTTCCTCGCATACATACTCCGCGGCGAGGTACCTGAAGACATAACAGAGTCAAGACGCGTCACTCGACGATCTAAAGCATACACCGTCATCAACGGCGAACTATACAAGCGCAGCGTATCAGGTATGTTCCAACGATGCATAGCATTCGAAGATGGCCAGGCCATCCTTCGTGATATTCATGCAGGTACCTGCGGGCATCACGCCAGCAGTCGATCACTCGTAGCCAAAGCCTTTCGCGCAGGCTTCTACTGGCCCACAGCACTCAAAGACGCGGAGGACATAGTCAAAAGGTGCATCGGCTGTCAAAAATTCGCCACAAAGCCGCACGCACCCGCATCGGCGTTGAAGACAATACCATTGGCCTGGCCCTTCGCCCAGTGGGGGCTCGATATGGTCGGGCCACTCAAAAATCCTCCCATGGAGGGCATACTCACCTTCTGGTGGCGGTCGACAAGTTCACCAAGTGGATTGAAGCAGTCCCTATCACAAGTTCGACTGCCACTACAGCAGTCAATTTCATAAAATCCATCATATACCGCTTCGGTGTACCAAGCAGCATCATCACTGATAACGGTACAAACTTCACGGCTGAAGAGTTCCGATCCTTCTGCAAAGAGCAAGACATCACGCTCAACTATGCATCCGTGGCACACCCGCAGTCCAATGGCCAAGTCGAAAAAGCCAATGGACTCGTGACGAGCGGAATCAAGAAACGCCTCCTGGTGCCACTCAAAAGAGCCGCGGGTGCTTGGGTCGAAGAACTCCCATCTGTGCTATGGAGCCTACGCACAACTCCTAACGCTTCAACACAATTCACCCCTTTTTCATGGTCTACGGCGCAGAGGCAATCCTGCCATCAGATGTAAGATTCAATGCACCAAGAGTCGAAGCATACAACGAAGAAGACACAGATGAAGCACTCGAAGATGCAGTCGACTTGCTCGAAGAAGCACGCGACACGGCGCTAGCACACACAGCTGTCTATCAGCAAGACCTCCGCAACTACCACAGCCGTCGACTGCGCACCAGGTCCTTCGAGGTTGGCGACCTGGTACTTCGACTGAAGCAAAAGAAGGTGCACAAACTCGCTCCCCATGGGAAGGACCCTTCATCATCACCGAGGTCATTGGTGGTGGAGCATACAGACTGAAGCACGCGAAGACAGGCGAACTCTCGAACAATCCATGGAACGTTGCGCAGTTGCGACGTTTCTATGCTTAGATTGCTCAGTCGCATAATGTAATAGGCACATATGTCGGATGGCTGCAGGTTTCGGACGCGCTCTTTTCCTTACCAGGGTACCTACGGGGCTGGAAGGTTTTTAATGAGGCGGCCTGCAGCTTAACATTCAAAAGTGGAATATAATCAATGTTCCTCCTATCTCTCTATTTACTATTCGTACATACCTCGGCCGCACCCGAAACGCTCGGGGGCTGCACCATCAAAGACACGAGCTTTCGCTCCCTCTAAGAAAAATACCTCAGCCCCACTCGCACGTTCAAAGGCTGGATCACAAAAGTTCAAACAAGAACGCAAAACTTCCAAATCCCCACTCGCACGCTCGGGGGCTGGGTCTCAAAGCAAAGGTTGAAATTTTAGATATCACATATATTCACAGCCCTACTCTGACACTCGGGGGCTGCACAATTATTAATTCACACTCGAAACATCCTCATAAACCCCAATCGATAGACTCGGGGGCTGCGGAAATACAACGTAAACAATTCATATTATAAACAAGTGACAAATTTACACTCGGGGGCTGCCCCCTCTACAAAGTTTATGCACATAAATACTCTAGTCCTCAGGCTCATCCTTGATGGGTAGCACAGGACCAAAGAGTTGGTCGTGGGTCCGCTCGATTAGCATCCTCGCAGATAGAATTGTGCCATCAAGGTCCTCCTGGGACAGAGTCACTCCAATGGCGGGTGGAGGCAACACCAAGTTGGGACGTCGACTTCGCACATACGCCATCGCCGCGTTGGCTCCAACCACAAGCTTCTGGGTGATGCTTGTGGTTTCCCTGCAGACATACTCAATAAAGTGGCTTGATTATCAGCTAGTTTAGACAAAGCTTTGTCTAGTCCTGCAGCTTGGAGTTGTAAGATTTTAATATCAGAACTAATAGAAGCAACAGACTTATTCAACTCTTGTATCATGGTATTATGACTAGCAACTTGTTCCATGAGAATTTTGTTAGCCTCAGAATTATCATTGCGTGATAACATAGGCTTCCAATTATTATCATTAGCATTAGGATATGGAACAAAAGGACGATTGTTGGGAACATATGGGGGTTTATTATAAGATTTATAATTGTTGTTACCATACCCATTATTACCATAGTTCCTAATGAAGTTGACATCAATATTTTCAGAATTGTTTCCAACTAGTTCTTGCAAAGGAACATTTTCAACACTAGGTTTATTAAGCAAAGCAAGAATAGTATCCATTTTAGATGACAAATCATTAGTTTCTTCAATAGAGTTCACTTTCTTAGAAGGATTAGGTGCCCTATCAGTATGCCATTGACTATAGTTTTGCAAAATGCTTTCCAATATATTTTTAGCTTCTACTATAGTCTTACTCATAAAAGCACCTCCAGCAGTAGAATCAAGTATGTTTCTAGACATGTAGTTTAAACCATTGTAGAAAGAGTGTAATATGGTCCATTCATTAACTCCATGTGAGGGACAAGTTCTAAGCATAAGTTTTATCCTATCCCAAGCCATAGCAACATGTTCATTTTCATTTTGCCTAAAAGAAAGGATGTTGTTTCTATTTTGCAAAATTTTAACAGGGGGATAATATTTCTTAATGAAAGCTTCTTTTAGATCATCCCAAGAATTAATACTACCAGATGGCAAGGAATGCAACCACTTTTTAGCTTTTCCTCTAAGTGAAAAAGGAAATAAATTCAGTTTTAGGATATCACTTTCCACATTTTTAAACTTTTGCATGTCACATATTTCAACAAAGTCATGAAGATGCATAGAGGCATCCTCCATAGCACTACCACCAAATTGTTCCCTAGTTATCAAGTTCAACAAACTAGGACTTACTTCATAACTCTCAGCATTTATCTTAGGTGTGGCAATAGCTCTCGTGATAAATTGATCATTAGGAGTGTTTGTGTAGTCACACAACTTAGTTCTTTCTCCCATTTTAGCAAGTTTTTTTTTTGGTATTTTTAATTTTTTATGCAAAACTGAAATAAATATGATATGATATGCAATGACACTAACAAAACAAATAAATTGCTTTGTAAGTAAAGATGGATAAGATGGTGCTCACGTAGGTGCAACCTCCCCAAGCTTAGGTGTTAGCACAAGTTGGTGACGTTGACTTTGTTGTGAGATGAATGCGATGATGCACACCCTTGGATAAATCTCTCAGCTACGATTCCCCGGCAACGGCGCCAGAAAACGTCTTGATGATCCCGAAGAGCAAGGCTTTGATACCTGCAAAAGTAAACGGGATTAGGTTGAGACTCCAAGTGCAGAGTGTATAGTAAGTGGAAGACAGTTTTCCCCACGAGAGGTGACTCGAGGGTTTAATATCGAACTCTCGGGGAATCTGAAGTGGTAGATTTATCTTCTTATCCTTCTTTTGGTTACCTACAAAATAAGGTTAGATGTTTTGGTCCTCAACCTCACCTGTGGTTGTCAAGCACAAGGTGTAAGAATGATATCAGGATAGTTATGCAATGCAAACAAGAAATAAATATGCAATGATGGTGGATGCAATGGTAAATGATATTTTTGGGTTTTTGAATGATGTATGCAAGATGAAAAGTATTTTTGTATTTTCGGATTTAATGATGGCTGAAAATAGAAAAGTGGTATATGGTGTTGGAAAGGTATTTCTTATGATTAAAAATGGACTGGGGTTCATGGTTTTACAAATGCACTCTCTCTTTATAAAGTGGTAGACAATGGAACACACACAGTTAACATATGAGATTGCAACACAGGGTTTGATAACAAGTTACTTAGATATATGGGCATCACGTCCTAACATAGAGATCTTTTGGTTATTAACCTCTCTTATACTCCACCAAGATGCGAACTAAATCATAACACCTCAGTAATTAAGACAACTCAGAGTATAGCATTAAGTATCATGACATGAAGTGAAAATAAGAACATGCTAGATCTAGTCATGGAGTAGTGGCAATGGTCACGCCCACATCCCCGGTAGCATGGTATTTTAGTTTATCCCTAGTGAGGTAACAAAGTAAGGTAAAGATACCAAAGTGGATCGCAGAACTTTTTCTCACGTTCACTGCACTAGCCACCCCCCGTTACTCCAACTAATGCACACGTTCCCCCACACACGCTCTCATAAACATGCTTGATCAAAACAAGTATACAAGAACGGGGTACATAATATGCATCTATACTCATAACTGAAACAAACATTGCAATCTCAAACATATATTAACTCATAAAGATCCACCACAAAGGTATTACAACGGTGACCGTAATCATGTTCAGCAGCTCATACGATGCTAATTAGTGAAGCTCAAGAGAGGAGAGATACATAAGTTACTTCCACAAACCCATAGTCCAGAGGTGGACTACTCCTTCTTCATCATGGAGATGGTGGAGAAGTCGATGGAGAAGATGGAGACCACGCCGGCAATGCCCCGCCGGAGTTTTCCCCCTCCAATCTGCAGCTCCTGATCTCCGTTTTGGTGTTTCTGTGTTTGTGCGGCGCTCCTTCCAGAGAACGTCGGGGGACCTTTTTTATAGGCGTTTTTAGGTCAAGACGATGTCGGTGGAGAAAAGATCGAAGGCAACGGAGCCACGAGGCCCAAATGGGTGGGTCCCACGCGGCTACAGTACCAGGCCGCGTGGGCCCCCCTCGTTTGGCCCTCGAGCCTCCATTTGCTCGCTTCCTTCACCCACAGGTCTTCTTCCTTCCAAATATTGACGCCCGTAAATTTCCAGGTGATTTCGTTGACGTTTGGGTCCCTGAAACATTAAAATAAGAAAACGGAGTTTTCTGCCTGTGCAGGGTTAATTCCATAAAAATAGGAAATAAATGAATATTCCCAAAAATCATTATAAAACATTGATATAACCCTTATATGATGCAAATATGATTGGAATATAAGCAATTAAAGTGCAAAGTTTATGTATGCATTTTACATGCATCAACATCCCCAAGCTTAATCCATGCTCGTCCTCGAGTATGAAGATGATAAAACTAACATGGACTTTGCAATTTAATACTTAACAATGAATACCAAAGATGATTACTATTGCTACATATAGTCAAATGATTCATTCTTCAAAGGAATAACAATATGCAAATAGTTTATGAAGTGATATCAAGTATTCAAGACAAGGATGTTCATTGATAGTTCACAAAGTGTAACATAGTAGCAAATAATATGGAACACATGTATGCATAATGATAAGTAGAACATCCTACAATGGTCATAGAGTGTAGATGAAAATCTGAATATGATAGGTGTACACTTTGGAAAGATGTATATGTGAGTAGAGGTAAAGCATGCATAAGTTTCATCCAACTTCCAAACTCTTCTACTTAAGTTAATGATTGCAATAAGGTATTCATTGGTGTCAAGCTCTCATTGCCCCTATCATAGCATCTTGAATGATTAAGTTTAAAGTGAAAGCAAATATGAGTAGTGTGCTTGATAAAGAATGGGTTGAATGTCTCATGCCCCTTGAATACAAGTACTTACACCATGTGTTACTCAACTTGGGAAACAAAGCAAGTTCAATTAAATATCATTGTAAGCATAATAGTATCATCAAGAGCGTCAACTGGGGTACCTCTTGTCCCAAGATATGGAACAAGCCCATATCAAAATGACAAGACAAACAAACAAAATGAACAATCTCAACACCCTTTTTATTTACCATTTGGAATAGTTTTTTATTGCAAGGTGTATCACAGAAAGTTCACCATAGTATGTAAATAAATTTCCACCATGAATGATGCATGGCTAACTGGAGCTCTTTCGGTGTGCCATTCGGAATAGTTGATCATCATATCATCAAGTAGCTTTGTTGCTGCACCTAAAGTGATGGACATAAAGGTTCCTCCAGAGGCTGAATCCAATAAGTTCCTTGAGGAAAAATTTAATCATGCATAAAAGGTTTGGATGATCATCCAAGTAGTCAGTCCATGAGTGGGACAATTCTTCACCAAAGATTTCATTCTTTCCCAAGCTTGAGCAACATGTTCATTATCAAGTTGTTTAAAATTTATAATGCTACTTCTCAAGGATATGATCTTAGTAGGAGGATAATATTTCCCTATGAAAACATCTTTGCATTTTGTCCAAGAATTAATACTATTTCTAGGCAAAGAAAGCAACCATTCTTTAGCTCTTCCTCTCAAGGAGAAAGGAAAAAGTTTCAGTTTTATAATATCCCCATCCATATCCTTATACTTTTGCATTTCAAAAAGTTCAACAAAGTTATTAAGATGGGCAGCAGCATCATCAGTACTAACACCAGAAAATTGCTCTTTCATAACAAGATTTAATAGAGCAGGTTTAATTTCATAAAATTCTGCTGTAGAAGCAGGTGGAGCAATAGGAGTGCATATGAAATCATTGTTGTTTGTACTAGTGAAGTCACACAACTTAGTGTTCTCAGGAGTACTCATTTTGAAAAACAAAATCAAACTGAATTAAACAGGTAACTAATTTTTTTTTGTTTTTGATAAAGAGAGCAAACAAGACTAAATAAAAATAAACTAAGCAAGACAAATAACAAAGTAAAGAGATTGGGTGTGAGAGACTCCCCTTGCAGAAGCAATTCGGTTTTCCCCGGCAACGGCGCCAGAAAACGTGTTGGTGGCTCTAAGTTGACGAGGGAATATCTCCCCGGCAACAGTGCCAGAAACAATGCTTGTACGTCACACGTCAGTTGGGAACCCCAAGAGGAAGGTATGATGAGTGCAGCAGCAAGTTTTCCCTCAGTATGAAACCAAGGTTTAATCGAACCAGTAGGAAAACGAGGTTTGCTTCGAAGGTGTTGGTGAAGGAGTGTAGTGCGGCGCAACACCAGGGATTCCGGTGCCAACGTGGAACCTGCACAACACAACCAAATTACTTTGCCCTAACAGTGAGGTTGTCAATCTCACCGGCTTGCTGAAAACAAAGGGTTAAACGTATCGAATGGAAAATGATGTTTGTTTGCATAAAACAGTAGAGAACAATGATTGCAGTAGATTGTATTTCAGATGTAAAAGAATGGACCGGGGTCCACAGTTCACTAGTGGTGTCTCTCCAACAAGATAACTAACATGCTGGGTAAACAAATTATAGCTGGGCAATTGACAATTGATAAGTGCATATAACATGCATGTGTGAGTTGTGGTGTCTACTATGAGATTCATTTGGGCATTACGACAAAGTACATAGACCGCTATCCAGCATGCATCTATGCCTAAATAGTCCACTTTCCGGTTAACATCCGTACCCCTTCCAGTATTAAGTTGCAAGCAACAGACAATTGCATTAAGTAATGTGCGTAATTTAAACAATACATTCATCCTTGAATAAAGCATTGCTGTTTTACCCCTAGTGGCAACAACACATTTACAACCTTAGAACTTGCTGTCACTATCCCAGGTTAAATAGAGGTTGAACCCAACTATCATGCATAAATACCCCCTCTTGGAGTCACAAGTATTCACTTGGCCAAGGCTTCAACAATTAATGGAGAGCATGCAAGATCACAAATGACATAGACATGATAATATAATATTCAGCTCCACATAGGTATCAATATAAGTCAGATCCCAGCAAACACAACATGTAGCATTACAATAAGATGATCTTGATCATGATAGACAGCTCACAAGATCTAAACATGATGGCACAAGTGGAGAAGACAACCATCTAGCTACTGCTATGGACCCATAGTCCAAGGATGGACTACTCACGCATCACTCCGGAGGCGGGCATGGCGATGTAAAGCCCTCCGGTGATGATTTCCCTCTCCGGCAGGGTGCCGGGAAGAGCTTCAGAAACCCCCCGAGTTAGGGTTGACGACGGCGGCGGCAGCGAATATGTTCTGGATGAAAGGCTCGGTGCTTTAGGGTTTTCACGTCTCGGGGAATAAATAGGCGAAGGGGCGATGTCGGCGGACCCCCGAGGGGCTCAAACCACAGGCAGGCGCGGCTGGGCCCACTGCCGCGCCGCCAGGTGGTTTGGCCACCTCGTGGCTCTCCTTCGGACTCCGTGTACGTGCTGGAAAAATAGGGACTTGGCCTTTTGTTTCGTGCAATTCCGAGAATATTTCCAGAAGTAACTTTCTGAAACCAAAAACAGCAGAAAACAGGGAACTGGCACTGTGGCATCTTGTTAATAGGTTAGTCCCAGAAAATGCATAAAAGTGATATGAAGTGTATATAAAACATGTAGCAAGTGGTATAATATAAGCATGGAACAGCAGAAATTATGGATACGTTGGAGACGTATCAAAGTCCATCTTCCTCGTCCGGCCGAACAAGAGGGACGGCCGCACCTATCGTCTGGGCGGCTGCGGGATCCAAGTGCGCAGCGATACGCGCTAGTTCGCCCTGAAGCCACTCGACTCGGCACAAGGGTGGAGGAAAAAGTGGTTCTATGTCCGCATCGACCAGGAAGGAATCCCGGCGTTCTCGACTGCCAGTTCTCTTCCGAGGACCAACGCCTGGGATCATCAACTGTCGACTGAAGAACAAGCGGAGGCGGCGCCTCTTTTGTCAACGATTGGGAAGCTGCTGGGCAACGTCACAGGTGCGCATCTGATTGCCACCTTTGTGAAGATGCGAGTGTGGCCAATTCGCGCCCGAGCTAACCCCATGTGGCAGTATGAGGGTGTGCTCGACTCCAGTCGAATGAACCAGGAGGAAGTGTCAAAGAACGAGGTAGTGGCGCATGTGCGATCCATTACCAGCATTAAGTCAAGCGACCCCTGCAACGTCGACTGCCCTGTCACTCCATATGGGCCGGACAAGCCTTTGCCAGAGGTTAGTACAACCGTATGTGTTATTTGTCATATGGCGTTACCACTCAGTGATTTTGCTTTCTTAGCTTTGTACTGTTATTTGTGATATGCAGGGTCATTCGATTGCGTCAACCCTTCCTCCCCTTCCAGAGAATGGCCCAACTCACGAAACGGAGGTGCAAGAGGTAGAAACGAAGGGAGGGGATGAATCGCATCTACCTTCGGCTACCACATCTCCGATGGAAGAGGTCGAAGAGGAAGAGGCAGAGGAAGTACAGACTGAGGAGCCGGCCGCGACTGATCATGTGAGCGAGGTTCCCACTCGCAAGCGTCGTCAGGTGACCCAAGGTTTGTCTTCTTCTATGAGCTCACCCGCGAAGGAGTCAGTTGTGAAGGATGACGGAGACTCGGGCTCCTCACCTTCTGCCAAAGCTGCTCCTTTGGATGTGAGCCCGTTGAGCTCAGGTCCTCCTCCTAAGTCGGGTGAGGAGCTGCTTTTTGGAGGCCCAAATTTTGACAACCTCGACAGTGAGGAAGAAGAGCACAGGTTTGCTCCTATGCTTTCTGTACTGAGTTTTTTTTTCATTTTGGTATTCGTGCTTATGTTGTTTGTCTTCTGTCACCCGTAGTGCTGAGACTGTGCATCCGATAAAATAATGACAAAGTATCAGTCGACAAAAGACTCGAATCAGTTCATATACAAAATCATACTCGAAAAATTCCCGAGTTGCGTCCGCCGCAGATATCTCGGATGCTGCACGCATAGTGTAAAGGTAAGACCCGCCGAACTTTCGAGCTGGGCTAAGGACCGTTCCAGCAACGTTAATCCTTATACTTTCCGTGTCAACATACATGATGAAAAATCCTGACGGACGCGTTGGGCAAATTTCAAAGTTATACTGCAGATCGATTCAGTAAGACCTCCGCGGCATAGTCGAGTCTGACCAGTTTGTTCTAAATTCGAGTCCAGGGACTCGAGTTTGATTGAAAGTTAGTAAGGTTTTACCCGAATGTGTAGTTAACCGGTCCCGATCCGTCGAGTGTACCGGGCCTACTAAGCTATTATCCCTTGATTATCATAGGCAAAAACCAAAGTCGATGAAAATACTCGACATGTCCAACATGTGCTATTCATACAGAAATTCCAATTGTAAACACAAGTACAAAGAATATGACGTGCACTTACGAACGAGTCCATGCCCGATTCTTCGAGTCAGACAAGTACTCGGGGGCTACTGACAAGGATATACATCCTGGGTACCCTACCATAAGGGTATCTGGTGCACGTGTCGACTAAGGCCCAACTATCAAGAGCCTACATGAAGCCCATGACGAAAGGCCCAACAAGATGGAGTACCCTCCAAGACTAGACATAGGCATAGTCGGTTTAGACTTTCCTTACATGTAAACAAGGTCGGTTGCGAACTCCCGAGACCCAGCCTATTATATAAAGGCTGGGAGGGCCGCCGATCCAGGACACGCAATACTCGAATCACCAAAACCCTAGCGAGATCGATATCTCGCCAGGACCCCATTGTAGCCCGCATAATCTCACACGATCAATACCAGACAAGCAAGTAGGGTGTTACTCTCCGGAGGCCTGAACCTGGGTAAAATCCCTGCTTTTGCTTGTCAGCCGACGAAACTACCAGCTCTACCACGTTCTCTCCCTCGTAATCTCAACCCTAGGTCCTTAACCATGGGATTTGATGAGTTAACCCCTCGTCAATGGGTCATGGCCTCTTAGGCAATTCTGAATTTTAGAAGATTCAAATTATTTTTATGTAATTCTAGAAACTTGTTAGTTCGTCTTGATTGTAACATGTTATCCTGCTACCGCTAACCGCACTTTTCTCAGTTTTTGTCCTCGTTTTGATTTCTAATTATAACATACTATCATAGTCGTTGTGCATGCCAGTTTGTCTCGATGCCGGTGGTGTAGGGTTTGCTTTGCCGAGATGGTGGACCGGCGTCATGTCGTTTTTCTCGCCTGGCGTTGTCGCAGTCGAGAAGCGGCCATGGTGTGGAGAAGTTCTCTCCCTGCATTTTTCCATAGTGGATGGGTAGGGAGGTGAATCTGAAGGTGTGTGCTTGAATAAGCTTGGCAGAGTGCATTCTCGGGAGGATCTGAAGTTTCTCCCTCTTATTCTCAGTTGGCGAAGTGTTGGAGAGATGGAGAGGGAGAGATAGGCATCGGAAGCCTCCAAATCCGCTGCTCTACTGGAATGGGGTGTGCATGCGTGGTTGTGCGCCCGGAAGATGTGACATCGAGTCATCGACTTGCAGAGCTCCTCGGCGACGACAACCATGTTGAGCCATTATTGTTGGCCACTGGGGCCCTCCGCGCGATTGCAAGTTTAGCCTGAACTATTTTTTCATCCCGCTTTGGATGATCTTGGACCTCGGTAGGGATTACTCGCTAGTGTGAGTGTGTCACCCCAAGTGGTTGCATCACGGCGGGCCGATGCCCGGACCTTGAGGTCGTCTTGTTGTGACGGTGAAGGCGGAGGACTCGATTGGTTTTATGGTCGTCTTTCTAGGGTCCTATCTACAATGTTGGAGTACTGTATTGTATTTTTGTATCATTTTCTGGGGTCCCCCATGTAATCTTGTATGCACCGCTTGACTCAAAAATAATTCTAGTGCTGGCTGGGAGTCTCGAAAACTTGGTAGCACACGCAACGGAAACTTGCTTACAACGGAGTGCACCGAAAAGAGCGTCTGAGCGACAAACCAAGTGGTGTGTGCAGTGTTGAAAATATAAGCAATTTAGCTATTGATTTAATCCGCGAAAACAGTAAATAGTTTATGACTAGAATAACCAGAATTATACTAATCATGCGATGTACTTGAATAGTAGATAAATAGAACGAATCTAAAACAACTACTACAAGCAGAAACTGTAGAAGTATCGTAAACAGGAAGATCAAGTAATCATACGGTGCAGCGGCAGCCGAAGCGTTGGCGTTGCTGTTGTCGCCCATGTCATCGATGAAGAGGCTGCCGATGTCGGGGAAGAAGTCGTCGTTGGGGAAGAACTCGATGCCAGTAGTCGCGCGAGTGCGCTCCCCAAAAACTTGATCGCCCTCTCCCGTACAGGATCACAAGAGGCGGGGTTCCGGAGGCCTACTGTCCCTTCAACCGGTGCACGCCGGAAGACGGGATGGAGAAGACTTGGAAGACGGCGGCGCAAGGTTTTGGAACGGTGGTGCGAGACCATGTGTTGCGTATATGTGCCAAAATTGGCTTGGTTCGGTTTTATATAGTGCAGGTTGGGAGTCAAAGCAGCCCTCATAAACGCGTCCGTTTATGATTTAGAAACTGCCGTATTAAACACGTCCGTTTATGAATTAAAAACGGTCACAATAAACGTGTTTGTGAATCAGAAACGGCTGTATTAACCGTTTCTGTTAATGAATTAGAAACGGCCGTAATAAACGTGACCGTTACTAATTAATCAATGACTCATTAATTTGTGAATCAGAAACGGCTGTATTAACCGTGTCTGTTAATGAATTAGAAACGGCCGTAATAAACGTGACCGTTACTAATTAATCAATGACTCATTAATTTTCCCAATTAACAAAATATAATAATGTGCCAATGAGAATTTCTGAATTTATCTTGGGCTAGTAAATACTAGTAAATTCCAACAATCCCCCACAAAGTCTCATTGGCTCATATCTCATCATTCAGTTCCAAAACATTGTTTTATATACCGGTACTCAGTGGAGACTGTTAAGTTGAACTTCCACTTAGAAACTTATGCTACACTAGATCACAACTTGGATAGTGGACTATGCCTTGAACTACAAGTTTGCTGCGACTTAGTTTCACACAAGCCCTTGACCAATACTGAGCTGCCGCAAGGCTTCCCCGCGGGTGGAGCTTATGCGTCATACTCCAAGACCTTTCATGAGTTTATTAAAGAGCACCCAACTCTCACGGACTGCGACGTTTAACAGTCAGACTCATATAGGTGTATTCCTCAAGAGATGCTCTGCAGGACAACATCTCCGCTTATAAAAGTAAGCCACTTGGAATACATTAAGATAAATATCAACCTGCCATACAGAATAGAAGAGTATTGCATCTTCATGGAGTGGGAAATATAATATAAGGATACTCTCCTCTCAGCTGCCCAACAGCTTGTCTCCCACTTCTAATTCACGGGATCTCCGATCACATAGAGTAGGTTACCACTGTGGACAACTCATACCGTGGGTCTCAAACCCATCTCCCTCGATGCACTATCTATCACATTACGTGATAAACCCTTTGTGAAGGGATCTGCCAAATTCTTAGACGTTTGGATATAATCCAACGCAATGACTCCGGAGTTCTTTAATTTTCGGACAGATTTCAATCTCCTCTTCACATGCCTTGATGAACTTTTAATCTTGTGTATCACAGTTTGATTATCACAGTTCATAAGGATAGCGGGTATTGGTTTTTCAACCACAGGTAAGTCCATCAAAAGCTCTCGAAGCCACTCTGCTTCAACAGTGGCTGTGTCCAACGCTGTGAGTTCTGCTTCCATAGTTGACCTCGTTAAGATGGTCTGCTTGCAAGACTTCCAGGAAACAGCTCCACCACCGAGTGTAAACACATAACCACTCGTGGCCTTAATCTCATCAGCATCAGATATCCAATTTGAATCACTATAACCCTCCAGTACCCTCGGGTATCCAGAGTAGTGAATTCCATAGCTCGCAGTGCCTTTTAAATAACGCATAACTCTCTCGAGCGCATGCCAATGATCATCTCCCGGATTAGAAACAAACCGGCTCAACTTGCTCACAGCAAAAGAGATGTCAGGCCTCGTGGCACAAGCCAAATACATAAGCGAGCCAATAATCTGAGAATATCTCAGTTGATCTCTAGCAGTCTGTTGATTCTTTCGAAGCAACACACTAGGATCATATGGTGTCGGAGAAGGCTTACAGTCGTCATACCCGAATCGACTCAAGACCTTTTCCACATAGTGAGACTGAAGCAGTGTAATCCCACCATCACCATCTCTCAGCAGCTTGATGTTCAAGATAACATCGGCTACTCCTAGATCCTTCATCTCAAAGCAACGAGATAAGAAATCCTTAACCTCCTTGATTAGATCAAGGTTGGTTCCAAAGATCAGTATGTCATCGACATACAGACAGAGAATAACTCCCTCGCCCCCACCATAGCGATAGTACACACATTTGTCAGATTCGTTTATAATGAAACCTGCAGCAGTTAAAGTTCTTTCAAACTTTTCGTGCCATTGCTTAGGAGCTTGCTTAAGGCCATATAAGGACTTCAACAACTTGCACACCTTTGCTTCCTGACCAGGTACTACAAAACCATCGGGCTGATCCATGTAAATTTCCTCGTCTAACTCTCCATTTAGGAAAGCTGTCTTCACGTCCATTTGATGAACGAGAAGCCCATGTGAGGCAGCCAATGAAAGTAGCACTCGAATCGTGGTCAGTCTAGCCACAGGTGAGTAAGTATCAAAGAAGTCTTCACCTTCTTTCTGGGTATAACCCTTGGCCACAAGCCCGCCTTGTACTTCTCAATAGTACCATCAGGCCTAAGCTTTTTCTTGAACACCCACTTACATCCTACAGGTTTACACCCATAAGGACGATCAGTGACTTCCCAGGTTCCGTTAGCCAAGATGGAATCCATCTCGCTACGAACAGCTTCCTTCCAGTAGTCAGCATCAATAGATGCATAGGCTTCTGAAATGGTACTAGGGGTGTCATCAACAAGGTACACAATGAAATCATCACCAAAGGACTTTGCAGTCCTCTGTCTCTTGCTCCTAACAGGAGCTTCATTGTCATCCTCCACAGGGTTATCAGTGTGTTCTATCGAAATGGTAGGTTCAGGAATAACAGCTAATTCCTGACTAGATGTGCTAGGTATCTCCTGATTTGATGAGCTAGGCATACCCTTCATGGGAAAGATATCCTCAAAGAAAGTCGCATCCTTCGACTCCATAATCGTACCAACATGAACGTCGGATACCTCAGATTTGACTACCAAAAATCTATAACCAACGCTATGAAAAGCGTAGCCCAGAAGAACACAATCCACGGTTTTTGGTCCAAGCTTGCGCTTCTTGGGAATTGGAATATTGACTTTCGCCAAACAGCCCCAAGTACGTAAGTAAGAGAGTTTCAACTTTTTCCTTTCCCATTCCTCAAATGGAGAAACAGTTTTATCTTTTATGGGAACTCGGTTTAGGACATGACAAGCTGTCAATAGAGCCTCCCCCACCATGCCTGAGACAGTCCCGAAGTGTCTAACATGGCGTTAACCAAATCAGTTAGAGTTCGGTTCTTTCTTTCAGCCACTCCATTTGACTGAGGCGAGTAGGGAGGCGTCCTCTCATGTATTATACCATGTTCCGCACAAAACGAATCAAATTCATTGGAAAAATATTCTCCACCACGATCAGACCTTAGCCTTTTAATCTTTCGATCAAGTTGGTTCTCTGCTTCAGCTTTATAGTTTTTGAAGTAGTTTAAAGCCTCATCTTTTGTTTTCAGAAAATACACATAACAATATCTAGTGGAGTCATCAATAAGCGTCATGAAATATTTCTTTCCGCCTTTTGTCAACACGCCATTCATCTCACAAAGATCTGAATGTATAAGTTCCAGTGGCGCCAAGTCTCTTGCCTCCGCAGCCGTATGAGACTTGCGAGGTTGCTTAGCTTGCACACACACTTGACACTTGGAACCTTTGACAGTAGTGAATTTCGGAATTAAATCCAAATTAGCTAGCCGCGTCATGCAACCAAAGTTAATATGACAAAGTCGTGAATGCCAAACATTATATTCAAATTCGTGACAAATATGATTAATAACTTTGGTGCAAATATCTGACAAAGATAGGCGGAACAAGCCTCCGCACTCATAGCCTTTACCAACAAATTGTCCATACTTAGATATTACAACTTTATTGGACTCGAAAACCAACTTATAACCATCTCGACACAGAAGAGATCCGCTAACGAGATTTTTATTGATGGAGGGCACATGATGAACGTTCTTCAGGCGCACGGTCTTCCCCGAAGTAAACTTCAGATCGACCGTACCAACACCACGAACAGAAGCATGTGAGTTGTTCCCCATCAGCACGGGAGAAGTCCCTGTGACCTGGTAAGAAGAAAACATGGAAGCATCAGCACAAACATGTACATTGGCACCAGTGTCAATCAACCAGGAGAATGACAAACTGAAAGAATGGTAGGAAATATACCGTACCCAGATTCCTTCATCTCAGTGTCGCCGATGACAACATTGGCAGTCTTGCCGCTGTTCTCCGATGTGCGAAGCTCATGGCGGTTAGGACAGCGAGGTGCCCAGTGATTCGGATCACCGCAAACATGGCATGCTCCCTTCCTTGACTTATTGTTGTTCTTCTTGAAGTTGGTAGACTGTAAAGGTTTGTGCCTATCGTCAGACTTGCCTGTGAAGTTGGAGTAGTAAATTCCAACATGCAGGTCACCCCTGAGCTCACTCTCTGTGCTTTGTCTCCGAGTACCCTAGTATGGAAAATCCAGAGTGCAAAAATCTCGTCGATCGGGTTGTACACGCGATAGATCATCAACGGCTACGGTAGTCGTTCAACCTTCAACGGGAAATATAGAATGTTCGGGGAGACGTGGAGTGCTGGTTGCTTCGACCGCGGGACAGCTGTGATGATGATAAGTGGACTTTTAAAGCCGCCTCTCGAGCTGATAGGCGACAGAGTATTGGCGGTAGATATTTACTCACGTCCAGGCGGCCAACAACCGCGCGCCGGTCGTTGTTCCAGCAAAAAAAGAAAATACTAGACGGGGTCGACCGACCCATCATCCGTAGCATACGTTCGCATGTGGCCTCAACAAGAAAAGACGAATTGGGAAATTTGCACGAGGAAATCCCGCTACTTGTGTATTGTTCAGCAGGTACTTTGTCTTTCTTTACCCAGATCATATCTTTTGAACGTATTGTGCAGCGGATTATGTCGCATCATGCTAGTATCCTCAAATTTCGCCTCTGCCTAATGAAGCTCAGCTAGGTAGCAGGGAACTAGCGAGATTTATGTCTTTCATCTCTGTTTGACCGGAGCTGAGGTTATCTAGCGGCACTAGCTTCTCCGAGATGGCGATCTCTCAAATCCTGGCCGCCGATGTCTTCTGGTCTACATCGACGACTTTTCGGCCGCTGCTTATACAAGTGACTGGGTTTTTTCCAAGATTTCTCTACATGAGTTTTGCTACGACGGAGGCAAGGGCGGATCTAACGCCCCTCCAGTCCGTGCAACCCTTATATTTTTTGATTTTTTGTAGCAATTTTTGCCCAAAACTTAGCATTTTAATATTGTTTGCCCGGGCTTCTCAAAGTTTCTGGGTCCACCACTGGCCGGAGGCCCAGACACGACATCGAGATTTGCTCACGACGCTACGTCGAGGGATGCAGAAGGAACTTTTCAAAGACTTATGCGTTATTTTTTTCTTGTAAGAACTGGTTTCGATTAATATATGGCGTTTGGCCTTAACCATGTTCCAAATATTCCGGGCTCTCACGGTCTCTTTGCTCGTGGGCAAAGTTTCACCGGAACATGAAAATGAAAGGCGCTTGGGTTGGCCTAACGAACCAACCAACTGGAGGACGACGTTTCCTTCCTTGATGACGAAAGTCGTGGAGGTCGACCATGCCTGCCAGTGATTGTCACCGGAGAAGGGGAAGGCGCTATCCGGTCCGGTGTGCCCACACACTCGGCAACGTCTCACGAGTCCAAGCAACTGAAAGACGGGTGGTAGACATCAATACTCGCCGGGCTGGCTGACTAGTGACTACTCGCCGGACAAAGCAGGTCGTTACTGCCGCGGAAAACTCGCGTGCAAAACGCTTGAAAACCAATGCGTGTGGCTCAGTTTCCGTCTACGAATCTCGAATGTTCCGGGACGATGACACCCTAGCTTCATGGCTTGCTTATTTTTTTTAAATAATACACGGAAATTATTTAATTCTGGAAATATTACGCAAAATTTATTTTTTTCAAAAATAGAATCCAGTCGGCGTTGCCGAAGCCGACAGGAGCTAATCGGTTCCGGCGAAGCCGAGTACGCGCTAATCGTCTTTGGCATAGCCGAGTACGGGTGGTTGTCGTTTTCGGCGAAGCCGACAAGCTGAATACTGCATGGCCATGCACGCGTCACGTCGCGCTCACGTCGCCACCGACGGAGCGACTAGTCGTCGTCGCCCACGCCGATAAGGTGGGCCTTGTCGGCTTCGGCGATGCCGACAAGGGCATGCGGAGCATCTCGCAGCACGCGCACCCTTCTGCCACCCTTCTCTTCTCTTTCCTTCACTTCCTCTCTAGCTAGCTCCTCTCTGCACTCATACGAGTTCTTCCTTTCCTCTCTGCACTCTCCACACAAACCAAATTAAACCAGCCATTTAGACCAATAATCTTCACGTTTGCCACCATTAATCGGTGCTAGAAGGTTGAGGGAGGCTAGGGCAACTCCGATCTCCTGATGGGATAGCTCGTGGTGGTGATGGTTGGCGGGTGGTGGTGGTGGTGATGGTTGGCGGGTGGTGGTGGTGGTGATGGTGGTGGTGGTGCTGGAGGGCTGCGTGGTGGTGCTGGAGGGCTGCATTGTGGTGGTGCTGCTCGTGTTGGTGCACCGGTGATTCGAGACCGCCGGACGCCGTCGCCTCTCACGCTTCTAGGGTATAATTCGATTTATCAAAATTCTAGGGTATGAACTTGTGTTGTTGAAAAATAGTTTGTGACGGTAGTAAAAATTGTAGCTATATTTGTAGGTTAATTTGAAAAAATGTAGCCCTTCGACGATGCTTCAGCCTTGCGTTTCGACGACGCTGCACCCTTGCCCTTCGACGCCGCCGCCGCTGCTGCAGCTCTCTTGCTCGCTTCAGTGGGCATGAAGATATCATCTTCGTCCTCGCTCTCCTCGACCCATAACATCGGATGATGAAAAGCATCCAACATATATGCTTCAGTGGGATATGTTAGCTTCTTCTTCTGCCACCTAGCATGCAGCCTCACGAGTTCCTTTTCTATTTCCTTGTAATTCCTCCATGGCCACCCATGCCTAGCTAGCTTCGCTGATAGCTCACGAAGATGAGGTGGATGACTAACAATATCTTCGAATGGGATCTCCTTATTGTCTACCTTGAACTCGGCCGTAAACTTCAAAAGGAGTGCCGACATTCCTGCCGGGAAACTACCATCTGAATTGTATCTCGACATGTTCGAGTGAGTGGACTATGCTTACCAACTCGACATCTCCTCCCGGGGTTTTTATAGGACGAGCACATACCAATTGGCGGGAGAAATAGGCGGGAGCAAGGCTGGCGGGAAAATACAAGGCGGGAGCAAGTTTGGCGGAAAATTAGGCACGACAGAAAAATGGCGGGAGAAAAAAGGGGGGAACAAAATGGCGCGAGAACTATGGCGGGAGAAATATGGCGGGAGAGGGAGGGCGGAATAAAAGCCGGGAGCGCGAAACAAATTTGGATCAGCCAGGAGTTGAGTTGCGTGCACGTCGTCGGAGCTAATCGTCGTCGGCAAAGACGACTACCAGCTTATCGGCTTCGCCAACACCGACTACGAGCAAGGTCGTACTGGATACAGCATGCATGGGCCCTGTCGGTGTCGGCAACGACGACAAGTGCTAATCGGCTTCGGCGAAGCCGAGTAGCCCTTGTCGGCTTCGGCAACGCCGACTGGATTCTATTTTTGAAAAAAATAAATTTTGCGTAATATTTCTAGAATTAAATAATTTCCGTGTATTATTTAAAAAAAATTAGCTAGCTTCATGTGTAAGCGTCTAAGTAACTAATAACTGATCACAGACCAGTAGTGTCGCTGGTCAGCAGCACGCGCGCGTTGCAGGAAAAATCGTTTCCCAGAAACACAGAATTTCCACGGGAGTTCTACATTGAAATGTCGTCTGGAGAGCTCAGAAGCATGGCTCCAACTGCGAACAACCACTGATGCGTGGCTCATATTCGTCTGCCAGTAATGTCGAGCGGACGCCTGGCCGCTTGCACCGACGCCATACACGCCGTAAATGCAAGTGAAGAATGTTCCGAGACGATGACGACTCCCGAACCATACGTCGAGAAGGAAGATCACTGTCAGAAACACAAAGTTTACACGGGAGTTCTCAGAGAAGTTTCAGCTCCTGGAACGTCAGTCCGCATCTCAGAACAGCGTCGGCTGAAACTCGAACAGATGTACTCGTCACAGCAAGCAACAAACAGCTAGCGGAAACTACCAGCGCGCGCTAGGATAGGATTCTACTCTGGTTCCGATTCTGCCTGGCACACCGGGAGATGGTACGTGTCCAGCTGCCAGTACTTCTGCCTCACGCCCTCCCACACCTGCTCCGACAGGCAGTCTTTCACCGGGAGAGGGATGAACTGCGTCGAGTACCCGAGGCTCGCCAGCTCCAGCGCAACGAGCTGGCAGTACACCACGTGGAAGAACGCGTTGTCGCCGCACAGGCCGTTGAAGTAGGAGTAGACACCTCCAGGGTTCAGCAGCTTTGGAAGGTGGTCGTGGAACTCCCTCATGTCCTCATAGTATTCTCCGTATGTGTCGAAGAATATGCCTGCACATGCCAACAGGAGAGGTTTACTAGCAAATCAACTAAAGCAGTTTTAAAATACGGTCAGACTATAATTATCCTTTAGAAGGTCTTTGCTTTGTCAAACATGGAATGAACAGCTTGGGAGTGTGAATGAGGATTGGAATATTCCATTCTTTGCCCTCAGATTCATATTTGTCAGTGACAATGAAATGCTGAGAGACTCTAGTTGGACAAACCAGAAAGAGGTTGCTATCTAGTTGGTTTGTCGAATAATACTTGCCTCTGTCATACCAAACCCATTTTTCAGTTCCTTACAGGTTGCTTTGTCGTTATTCCTTTGATCATGTCGAAAAGATACATGAATGAAAGCTCAGTTTGTGTAGGTAAAAAGACAAACGACACATGGTTTTACATATTCAACGCTTGATTTTTAAGGGATAAGGTTGTTACTTCTAGTGCTCACAATTCAGCAAGTTATCCAAAAAATACAGCGACCATGGTTTGAATTATCTCGCACAAACTGATTTATTTCCACTTCTTATTCAACACTGAAATCAGTGACCAGTTAATTGGGAAGTATGATTTTACAACCTTCAACATATAGTTACTTCCGCCGATGAAAAAGGAATTATGAAAAAATAATGTAGAAAGATGCACCCACACCATCCTGGTAGATACTTCTCTAGTAAGGAACCATAAGATCCAAATCAACAACTTTCAACAGGGTTGGTATGCCTAAAATACACACCATATGCATACTTTCCTAATACTTGATGGCGACCCTGAATAGCTCATTATGACTAACTCTTGTATACTATGAAACTGAAGTGTTAGAACACGGTTCCATTGTAACTTTACTTTCGTTCCAGTAACTTTATTCAGCAACAAGGTAAATAAAATAATTACTCTTTACATGGATTGCAAAACTATTTAATGTCAACAGGGCTTCCTAGTGTCACGAACAATTTATTTCCATCATAATCCTCACAGGATAAGTACTGTGAAGATATACCATACAACCATATTTGTCCGTTTAGCAACAAACCATATAAATACATAAGCGTACTATACTTCTAGGAAACATAAGATGAAGAAATTACATACCTTGACTTATTTTAAAATCTCTAGACTGAAATTTTCACTACACGCTATATATTTGCAAATAACCTATTGTTATCTAACTCATATGTCATACTAAGCACAAGCACAAAAGCAACACTGACACACCAAAACTGTTTTGGCATCATGAATACAACCTTAAGATAAATAACTCCTACAGGATTCCAAAGTGCATCACCAAAAGATGCGAGGAACTAGCATAAAGATTAAGAGTGGGCACTGATATTTGCATAGCTCCACTTCAACATCAGTGAGATGAGATTTAGCCCAACTGACATTGGCATCTCTAACTCTTACATTCTTTTGTGATCATGAAAGAGACAAATATTCCAGAGAAACACATTTCACCTTTGAACAAACTATTGTTACGAGAAAGGCAGGCGCCCTGTCTAATTCTTTTGGTTGGGAAAAGTGAAACAACTTCACAATAACCAATTTTGTGACCATTTCAGAACAAAATCCTTCGGCAGAGGCTTGGGGAAAAACCGAGAAGCAAAGTGTCGAGGTATCGGAATTGCAGGCCTGAAGTAGGGAGCCATACGCCAAGGGTAGAATGTGGGTAGAACGTTGGAGGGCTCCAGTGATGTGATTGCACACAAGGGTTTACCCAACTTCGGATCTCACAACGGCGGCGAGAACCTACGTGCTGCTATAACTCACTAGATGCGAATATGTGTACATGTTACAATGAGAGTTGTAAAGCGTACCCTAAGGCTTCTAGGAGGCCGGCTTATATAGCTGCCTTCTAACCGACATAGATGTGGAGTCCTAGACTAACACGGCTTGATTCATAACTTGCTCCCTAAGGCAGTAGTCGTCTGGCCTTTGTCTTGGACTCTTCTAAGCCGGCTTCGGGCTTCTCCTTGCCAAAATGAACGTTTGTCATGATTACGTTTTTCGCGTGCACACAAACCGAGGCTTCGCGGCGAAGATTGCCACAACCGCCAAATTACCGCATCGTTTCCTTGACGCGTGGCGAAAATCATGCGGCTGCATGTTGTGATGCACGAATCACGTCACAGTCCTATATAAGATTTCTCACCGAGTGAAAGATTTTTTACCCGTTCATTCTCTCCCCTCCCATTCCTCTTCATCTTCAACCTCAAGCCACATCCCACTCTCCAAACCCTAGCCACAAAATTGGAAACCGAAATCCTATGGCTTCTTCTAATTCAAAGATCGCGACGGACTCTGCCTCCCGGGTCGCTCCGCTCGAGCGGCTCCGGGGGCCTCCCTAACCCTAACAAAAAACCTCCGACCCGCGCTCTCCTGGCCGTCGCCGACGCCGGCGGCGGCGGCGGTGGCGGCGAGAAAGGTGGGCGGGCAGTGAAGGCGCACCGCGGCGACGCACCTGCGAGTGGGAGGTGCGGCGTCGGCCTGGTCGCGCGCGGGGAGGCCCTGGAGGTGCGGGAGGGCAGCGGCGCGGACGTGAAGGGCGCGATGGTGGAGCTGGCGGCGGGCGACGACGGCAGCGCCGGTGCTGGGCGAGATGTGTCGGCCGGGCCCGATCTGGGCCCAACTGGGCCCGATCTGGATTGGCGGGCCGCGGCGTTCCAAGGTCGTCGACGTCCACCGTGCGCTCGGGAAACCGGTGCTGTGCGGCTGGGGGTGACGAGGGCTTGATCTCGGCCGGTTGCTGCTCGTCGTGGCTCCGGCTTGTTGGGGCAGGAGGTCAGGAAGGGACGGTGGGTGACGCTGCTCCGGCTCTGCGTCCTGCAGGTGTGGTTTCGAGTGTGGTGGTCTGTGGTTTGCTGGTGGTGACCAGATGCGAAAGATGGAGTTGTGGGCGCGGATCCGGGTGAAAACCTCGCCTTCGGCTTGTGGCCGGAGCCGGTGATGACGATGCCTCGTGCGCCGTTTTCCTTCCTGAAGGCATCACTGAGGTGAAGCTCCCATCTCCTCCTGCTACCTCCGGGGGAAACCCTAGATCCTTGGATCGGATGATGGCGGCGTTTCCGCGTCGCTCCCCTCTTTGGGGCATCATTCTTGGAGTTGTGCTGTGGTCGGAGGGACCAGTGGTTGTGGGAGGGTGGCGGCGTGGGTGTCGAGGCTGGGGTGGCGGTGGCAGCTGCGGCTGTCTTTTAGGCCGGGGCGGCGGCCCCGGATGTTGGTACGACGGCCGTGGTCTACGAGCAGCTTTCCCTGGGCAGTTTGGGCTGCGGGTGGCTGGTTCGTGCGGCGTCGTGGCTCGGTTGCGAGCGGTGCTATGTCGGGACGGCGGTCCCGGAAGGGGGTGTTGGCGGCGAGGCTGTCGAGGCTGCTTGGGCAGCGGCAGCAGCGGTTGCCTTTTAGGCCGGGGCGGCGGCCCCGGATGTTGGCACGGCGGCCGTGGTCTGCGAGCGGCTTACCTGGTGCAGCTTGGGCTGTGGGTGACCGAGTTGTGCGGCGTCGTGGCTCGCGTGCGGGCGGTGGCATGTCGGGGCGGCGGCCCCGGAAGGTGGTCCAGGTGGTTTTGCGCAGGGCGTGATGGTGAGTTGGATGTCGGGGCGGCGGCTCCGAGTCTTTCTGCATCATCGAGGGCGTTTCTCCTTGTGTCGTGTGGGCGACAAGGTTGCTCTCGGTGCTGTTCGTCGTCGAGGCTCCCGGTGGTGGCCGCTTTCATCTGCGACGGAGCGTCCCGTACCTGCTCCTCCCATAGCAGCTGCGGATTCTTCTCTCCGGCAAGGGTGTGTTGTTGGCCGTCCGGCCGTGGGGGTGGTTGTTGTGTGGGCTTTGCCCCGTCGTGTTCGTTGTATGGTTTTCGCCCGGTTTCTCCCTCTAATAAACCGGGCACCTTCTGCTTAATTAATGAATAAGGCAAAGCTTTTTGCCTTCGGTTTCAAAAAAAAAAGATCGCGACAGCAGCGGAGAGCGGTTCCAGTGCGGCGGGTGGCGCGGCGACGAGCTCGAGCGCGGCGGGCGCCGAGGTCCCTACACCGGGGAGAATTTTCCCCAAGCATCTGCGGAAGGTGATGCGACGGAGGTGGACGAGGAAGGGGAGGAAGGTGATTCCTCATTGCGGCACTAGATCCCCTCTGTCAAGATGCAGGGTGAGATGAACAAACTGGAGGCGGAGGGCATTATCCCATCCCGCGACCTCTACCATTGGAGGTCAGCCTACGGCTACGCCGTTCCTGCTCCGTAAGGCGATAAGCGGGTAATGCTTGTCTCACATGTTCTGCGCCGCCTATCTTTGCCGCCTTCTCCTTTCTTCCTTTCCGTCTTAGAATATTACGCCCTTCAGCCACACAACATAGGGCCCAATAGCATCCTTTGCATAGCCGGCTTTGAAGCTTTATTTGAAGGCTATTTAGGGATGCCACCTAGCCTAGATTTCTTTAAGTACTGCTTTCATTGCAAGCAGCAAACAGAAGGCAAAAACTCCTCACCTTAGGCACCGTTAGCCTGAACTTGCGTAGGGGTAGGTCTTGGCTCCCCAAGATTCCCAAGGTGGACTCGGTCAAAGGCTGGGCAGGGACCTTCTTTTACTGTGAGGATATGCCACCTAAAGACAAGATACCGCCTTTTGTCAGTTTTGCCGCTACTTTCTACCTGGGATGAAGAACCTGTCAAGGTACTCCCTGACGAGCTTCGCCTGATGCAAAGGCGGATTGAGTACTTGACGCCCAGGTCTCCCAAGCTTACTGGCTCGGACACGTCAGCTGAAAAGGTGAATCCAGCCTTTCAATGAGAACAGTGGTGATGTCCAGTTATACTGATGCCAAGACCGATCCTCTCCGTGTCAGTGAGAATGACTTAACGAATGACGCCTTTCTATTTCCTTTCTATTTCGGTTTAAGAAACTGGTAAGTTTAAATTGCGCAAAATGCATTTTTGCTTTTTATTGTGAGCATGCGTTTACTCAATTTTCCTTTCTCGCAGCTGTCCTCCCTTCCTCGCAACCAACTGGCCCCACTTTTTTACGTGCCTGAGGCAGCTCCTACTGCCCGTAAGACACACAAACGTAAGGCTTCTGAGGTTAGTGGAAAGACGACTGCTGCTGAGAAGAAGAAAATGGCCATCCCTACTGACGCCATTATCCATGACGTTGGTGATGATGAAGATCGCGCATTTGCTGCGCCCCAAATGAAGTAAGCCGAAAACTTCCCAGTTGTTCTACCTTTGACCCTTTCTTTTTTATTTTGGCTAAGCACTTTGCTTATTGCTTCATGTAGGATAAAGCCTGACGCTAAGTTGCGGTCAAAGATAGTTGTCAGCCGGCCTAAAGGGTCCAGCATTTCTCCCGTCGTCGCGCCATCTACTCCAGTCATTTTGCCGGCTAACCTGTAGGGCGGCTCTCAGGATGCTTCTATGGCAACTGAGATTGCCCATTTGCCGGCAGGGCCGGAGGGATAGTGGCGAGAGGGCAGCTGCTGCTGGTAAGGCGGTTCTTCTGAACAAAGAAAAGCTGGCTGAAGTTGCGGCTGATGATGCCATAAAAGCACAAGTCAAAGAAGAAATCTTTGATGACGAGGGCTTCCTTCCGCCCTCCATGATGGCGAAATAGGCCGCCGCAAGGGAAGAGGCGGAAGGTTCAACGCCTGTACAGCCTGTTGGTCTTCCTCTGACAATATTGACTTTGGAGGAGAACAATGATGAATTGTATGTCAACATGAAGAAAGGCAAGAACCCACTATCGAATAAATAATCTTATTCAGTTTTAAATAATTGTATGTCAACGTGAAGAAAGGCAAGAACCCTCCTTGATGCCTGCACGCGCCTTCTTCCGGGGCGGTGCCTTGGCGTTGGTCGTCTTCTTCCCTTCCTTTGGCCACGTTTCGCGGGGGGGGGGGGGGGGGGGGGGGGGGGGGGGAGGGGGGCGCTATTGTGCTGGAGCTCGCTGGAGGGCTTCCACTTGCGGGAGTAGAAGAGGGTGGTCAGCGCCATGGTTGGCAAGGGTTTCTGCGTACGGAATTGGGGTTGGAATGGGAGTATGGGACGGGGAGAGGTTTATGTAGCGCAAGGGTCTAAACCTCTCGAGCGACGGACCCACCTACCGGTCTCCGAGCCACGTCGAGTATTGCTCATGCATGCGTGAAGAGCGCGCCTGAAGTTTTCCTTTAATGTCGCGATTTGGTAAGTAGTAATTGCTTCGTCTTCAATTAGGAAAGCTTAGCCAGCTTTATAAGGTATGCCCACAATTACGTATTCGTGAAGATTTTACCACTGTATCTCAACGGGCCGAGAACCCGTTCTTTCCTTCTTTGTGGGAGATTTGAGGCTTCCCTTTGCGTGCGTCTTCTCGTGTGGAAGCGCGGGTGGTTTGAGTTTTGAAATTTTGAAACATGTGGCCCTCTCTTTCGCTTGAAATCCATAAACCTATAATTTCAAAACTCAAACCATCCGCTTCCACGGGGGAAGACGCACGCAAATAGAAACCTAAAATCTCCCATGAAGAAGGAAGAATGGATTCAGATCGGCCTTTGAGATACAGTGGTAAAATCTTCACGAATACGTAATTGCGGGCATACCTTATAAAACTGACTAAGCTTTGGTAATTTAAGACGAACCAATTACTACTAACCAAATCTCGTCATTAACGGAAAAAATCAGTGGCGCTCTTCACATACGCACGAGCATTTACGCGGCTCGGAGACTGGCAGGTGGGTCCGTCGCTCAAGAACTTTGGACCCTCGCGCTCCATAAACCTCTCTGCGTCCCATACTCCCATTCCAACTCCAACTCTGTACGCAGAAACCCTTGGCAGCCATGGAGCCGACCACCCTCTTCTACTCCCACAAACGGAAGCCCTCCGGCGAGCTCCAGCACCACTGCGGCCCTCCGTGAAACGTGGCCACGCCAAGGGCGCCTCCCCGGAAGAAGGCGCGTGCAGGCATCAAGGACGGTTCTTGTATTTCTTCATGTTGACATACAATTAGATAACACTGAATAAGATTACTTTTTTATCACTATATGCAAATATGTGTACATGTTACAATGAGGGTTGTAAAGTGTGCCCTAAGGCTGCCAGGAGGCCGGCTTATATAGCCGCCGTGCCTCCGGCCTATAAGGAAAGTCCTAACTGACATAGATGTGGAGTCCTAGACTAACACGGCTTGATCCATGACTTGCTCCCTAAGGCGGTAGTTGTCGGCCTTCGTCTTGGACTCTTCTAAGTCGGCTTTGGGCTTCAGCTCACTAGGCCGCCCAGTGCCGGTATTTCTCTGTGTCGTGGGTATACCTGTTCGGCATAACCTCCACACAATGACCAGAATCGGAAAGAAACTTGAATTAAATTTTTATCAGGGGTCTTTGTTATTCGTGTTCGCTTTAGTTTCTACTATCTACTGTATTTTCCTGACTCTATCAATAAAGTCAGATTGCTGCTTAAAAATATTCCAGGGGAACAGTATCAACTTGTACCTCCATCTTAGAACAACTACACAATACTCTGTCCCGACAAGAACTCCTAGAAAGCTTGCGACACATCCAAAATTTTCTAGGACACGTCCTTAACATTGTTATGAATTACAACGAGCAAGTGCAGAGGACATGATCTAACACATCAACATTTCGCAGAATGGCATCTATCCTTAAACAAGTAAGCAACTCACTTCTTCAAAGCTCAAGCACGGAAGGTCGAAAGGAGATGATTTAACACACAAACATTTCGCAGATTGGCATCTTCTATCCCAAAACAAGCAAGCAACACATTGCTTCATAGCTTAAAATGACAGCGAAATACTTAAGAAATGATGAGTGATTTTGTTATACCGTCATACGAGCCGAGCTGCGGGATCACGTCCTGCCACCGCCCGAAGAGGATCCTGACGTTCTTCTTCTCGCCCCAGCCTAGCTTGAGCATCCGGGCGTACACCTCCGGGTGGGCCTCGACGATGGTGTGCTCCTCGGGATTGTACCTCTGTATCGCCTGGTCCACGAGCCCCATCCCGAAGCCCACGTTGAGCACCTTGCCGCCGCCGCCAGAGCACACCGCCCGCGCGTGCGCCTCCATCAGCGGACGCTCCCACTCCATCATCACCGCCTTGCTGTCCGCATCCATCACCCGGTCCTCGCTGAACGAAACCCTAGAGTCCAGGTAGCTCTCGGCGGGGACCCCGTCGGAGGGCGCTTGGCGGCGGGCGACGGTGCCGAGGATGAGCTCGGAGCGCAGGGCGTGGTCGAGGAGGAGGTCGTATGTGGCGGGGTCGGATGTAATGTCACCCGCGGAGAGACCTGAAGGGGAGAGCGCGTTCCAGGGCGCACCGGCGTCGAGGAGGAGCCGTGCGGCGGCGGCGTGGCCACCTGTGGCCGCGTGCATGAGCGGCGTCATGCCGGAGCCGTCGAAGTAGGTGGGGTCGGCGCCAGAAGAGATGAGCTCAGCGATGGCATCCGTGTTGCCTGCCTCCGCCGCCGCGCATAGGAGCTCCTCCGGGGACTTGCTGTCCGGCGGCGCCGCCATTCCCCTTGGTGGTGGCGACCTTCTCTCGACTTCTGCTCACTTTTGCGCACGGACTTGTGTTTCCTCCTTTGGGCCTTTATTAGGAGCTCTGGAATGTCCTAGGCCCATTTCTTCACTTAATGGACTTGTAGCAGCTGGCTTGGTTTCTGGTGTTTGTGACTTTGTAGCCCAACGCATTTAGCAGTGCTCTGACTGCGGCGGAGCCCCCGCCCTGTCGCCGCCGGCCACTGAGTAGCAAGAGGAAGAGCGAAGAGCGTCGGCTCTTTGAAGTATCCGAGTAAGGCGGAGGACCAGAGAGGCTAGCTCGGGCGTCCGCCCGACCTGAAGTCCGGCAGTATTGCTTTGTACCAGTCGCTGTGAGCGGGAGCTGAGAGAATTCTTGGTGGGACTTCGCCGCTCCGACCTACCAAAAGTCCTGGCCGTCCTCCGCCTGGCAGTTGAACGAGGCTTCTCCACGAGCCCGACCACAGCAGCTTCAGCCAGTGGAAGTGCCTATAGCTCCATGGGCGTATTCAGCCACACCTGCTTGGAGGCACGCAGGGTGTTTGCCAGAATGCTTAGCAGCGAGGTGGTCACCGTGGATGCTTTCGATCCCGCCAAGCGCCTCTGCAAGCTCATCATCTCCTGCCGGCACGCCTCAGGGCTCGAGATCGAGCTCGACCACTGCGACCTTCGTGTCACCCCGGATGTCGCCGAGCGTGTCCTGGAGCGCCTCGACAACGCTGGCATGCTCGCGTACCGGTTCTTCGAGTGGACGCGCAAGCAGAAGCGTGGGGGCTGCGCCCATACCGTCCGCTCCTACCACACGGTGGTCACGTCCCTTGCCAAGATCCGTCAGTACCAGCTCATGTGGGACGTCGTTGCCATCATGCGCCGGGAGGGCGTGGTCAATGTCGAGACGTTTGGCATCATCATGCGGAAATATGCCCGGGCGCAGAAGGTCGAGGAAGCTATTTACACATTCAACGTCATGGAGAAGTACGGCGTGGTACCCAACCTTGCCGCTTTCAACAGCCTGCTTGGTGCGCTGTGCAAGTCTAAGAATGTGCGGAAGGCGCAGGAGATCTTTGACAAGATGAACGGACGGTTCAGCCCTGATGCCAAGACCTATAGCATCTTGCTTGAGGGCTGGGGGAGAGCGCCTAATCTCCCAAAGATGCGAGAGGTCTACAGTGAGATGCTTGATGCAGGTTGCCAACCTGACATAGTCACGTATGGCATCATGGTTGATTCGCTCTGCAAGACAGGCCGTGTAGAAGAAGCCGTCCTTGTGGTGCAGGACATGAGCACCAGGGGCTGCCAACCAACAACCTTCATATACAGTGTGCTAGTGCATACGTATGGTGTCGAATATAGGATCGAGGATGCCGTTGCAACATTTTTGGATATGGAGAAGGATGGGATTGTGCCAGATGTTGTGGTTTATAACGCACTCGTCACCGCCTTCTGCAAAGTGAAAAAGTTTGAGAATGCATTCAGAGTCATGGATGACATGGAAGGCCATGGAATCACCCCGAACTCAAGGACCTGGAACATCGTCCTTAACAAGCTGATTAGCCTTGGAAAGGATGATGAAGCATACAGGGTCTTTCGCCGTATGATAAAGCGTTGCCAACCAGACTCTGATACATACACCATGATGATAAAGATGTTCTGTGAGAATGACAAGGTAGAGATGGCGCTGAAGGTGTGGAAGTATATGAGGTTGAAGCAGTTTCTGCCAAGCATGCACACATTCTCTGTGCTGATCAATGGGCTGTGTGACAAGGGTGAGGTTACCCAAGCTTGTGTTCTTCTTGAAGATATGATAGAGAAGGGCATTAGACCTCCTGGTTCGACATTTGGCAAGCTAAGGCAGCTGCTTCTAAAGGAAGGAAGGAAGGATGTGCTTGACTTTCTTGTTGACAAAATGAAGATTCTGATACAGGAACCTTTGTTTGATTGACCACTCATTAAGATCTCATGGTACGACTGTTTGATTCTCTGTCATATATTCTGATACTTGTTGACATTGATACTCAAAGAAACTCAGGTGCTGTGGCAGGAACAGTGTGGTGTTGACCAAGTGCGGTGGCAGAACCAATCGTGCCGTATGGGCCGAGCATGATGACAAAGGTATGAAATGTGCATGGTATGCTCGACAAAAAGCCTATGAGTAATATTATTGATCTATGCCTTTCATGAATACCCTGGACAGTTGCTTCTGTTTTGGCGAATAATGGTAACCTAGCTATGGCGCGGTTTTATTGGGAATCCATGTAATTGTTTATTGCTTTCATAGTTGTGCTTTAGTGAGAGCATGGGATAAATATCCAATCCTAGCCTCTACGCATTTAATTAGATTAAAAGTTCTTCCTCGCTTGCTATGCTTTAGGCAGTTGGATCTGATTTCTTAACAGTGGTTTCACTAGTGGCTAATTTTCTGATCTTATCAAGATATTTGACCCTGCATATTTACAATTATTTATTTTTTAACAAAACCTAATTCTGATTGTTACTTTCCTCATTTGTTGTGAACACGCTATTAATATTTGTGGTCAATCTTCTTGATTGAGGACCCTAGCCTTTATTTTACCAGTGGCATCCCCTTAGATTTTGTCCTCAAATACATTTTAGGTTTTGGTGCTCTTTTCTTTTCCTGTTCATGTAGACCTTGATCGTAGCTTTAAATTTCTCCGGGAATTAGTGTGCTTACTAGGCTGTATTTGATAAGGAATGCCCAAGGGCCTGGCCTCCAATATGATTAATAAGGAATTATTGTTTATTTTCATTTTCTATATAAATTTTCTACTTGATTGGTTAGTTTATCACCTGACCATCTAAGAGCATCTCCAACCGGCTCCCCCAAATCCGCCCTCAAACTGTCTGGGGACGTGTCCGTGGACAGCTGTCAAAATTGGCCTCCTACAGCCGTTGTCCCCAAATGTCACCCCAAATTGTGAGGCACTTGCATGTGATTGGTGGAGAAGGAGAGAGAAAAATAAATGAAGGACAAAAGAAAGGAAGTTGGTCCAAGCGGACAGCCCAGTCATGTCTGGACAGGCTAATCCTACCCCAAACTCCCCCCACATATGGGGTGAGTTTGAGGTGTGCCGGACAGCCCGGACAAATAAAACCACGTCCGGACAGATGTCAGTTTGGGGACCGTGGTTGGAGATGCTCTAAGTTGAGCGTACAATGTTTTTCATTGGTGCATTTTGTGCGTCGTTATTCACACTTCGATTCTGAAAATTAGTGGATATTTCTTGTTCACAATTTTTGCATGCTTCTTGTTCACAAAATTTGGCATAGATCAGTAATAATGGCATATACCTCGATATAGTTAACTTCGTTGATTACTATGCTCACTTGGGTGCACACAAAATTTTATTTCTACTGCAGGTTCGGAGTTAACATGTACTAAAACTGGAATTGTCTTCTCTCATCGCTCTTTTGTGGTCAATCAAGGAGCAGACTACATCTAAAAGGAAAAGGAGCACGCTATTCCTATAGCATAACTCCATTTCTGTATATCTAGAAGAAAAGGGAGAAATGTTTGTGCCTGCTACTCGGCATTAGGTTTAGAATGTGCTTGGTTATATCAGCAAGATATTTTCGTTAGATATAGAGTAGTCAACACAATCAGTTTTATCTTGACATTGGATGCTCATCTTGTAATTCTGAATCAAGTAGTCTGATTAGAGAATCATTGACTTCTATATTGGCATAACATGTTGGTTTGCACTTCAGAGTTCTATCTCTTTTGTAATGAACTAATGATGAATGGACAGACTATGTTTTGACATCCTTTCGCAAAAGTATATCTGTCAATCTGTACAAAACAAAAACATTACTTTTTTTTCTTGCAACAATTGCAGCATTTGGTTTGATTATGAATTCCTTTTTACAAGAAGATGTATATTAACTCTCAGCTCTAGATCAGAGTTGGACTTGGAGTGTATATAAACAACTTGGCATGCAGTATGCACTTTCGTTTTCCTTCCAGGAGAAACAACATTTTATCCTGACTACATGCATTAACCATTGCTAGTTGTTATATTATTCTCCGCTTGAACCAAAGCAAAAGCGGGCATCAACCGGCTGTTGGCATCATGAGCAACCATTATTGTGCCCTTAAATTTGCCGGTAAAAAATATACCATCAATCGACATAACCAGCCTAGAATGCCGAAGTGTCCTTATGCGAAAGTATAGAATGCACGGTGAAATCTTGGAACAAATTCATTTCCAACAATTCTGGTCTCGAAAGGAATTGCTTCACCACATGATACATGCCCATATATCTTGTTGCCATCACACCCAACAGCCTAGAGAGGCCATTGTATGCTTCTTCCCACTTGCCATACAACATCTTAAATGCGGCTTGTTTGGCTTTTCCATGCTCGTACTCACTCGATGCCCAAATGACGTGTATGACCTCTATCAAGCCCCCCGAATGTTAGCATCAGCTGCGGCCTTGCAATATTTGCACATTTTGTAGGCGATGAAAGCAGAGGTCTGCCGGCTGTGCTTGTTGGAGCCTTGGAGGGCCGTCGAGCTCCTGTATGAGTGATAAGCTTCACAACTTGTTATCTTCCATTGCCCACTGCTACAAACAGTTCCATGAACCATGGTTCACTGCTTCACAACTTCAGTTAATATGGTTCCCACTAGAGAAGAAAAATGAGTCCCTCGGTTGGCAAACGAGTAAAAAAAAAGATGGAGACACCTCAAATGTTTATCCCGGCATACAAAGAGTTGCAACATTACACGCATGATCGGCAATATCGGAGAATCTATTAAAAACTAAATATCGAAGAAATCCAAATAGCCGCAAACAAGAACAATGATAAGAAATATGAATGCCACAGATAACAAATGTAAACTTCAGCTAGACAAATCAAAATAACATGTACTATAATTCCCAATGTTGAGTAGCATGTAGTCATGATTCTCTGGACCAGCCTTCTAGAGGGTCCCCCTCATTGTTGTTTCTAATAGCCCTAGATCCTGGCCGACAAGGCAGCAGGTTTAGATTGGTTTGTTTCAACCGGTAATTGGTAAATATCCGTTGGCTGCGCACCACCAGGAGACAGACCAGTTTCAAAAATCCAAGCAACGTTGGATTAATAGTGGAGTACATAAGTAACATAACAATGACAGTTTTGCTCGCGTCCTCACTCATCCTCTCTGCTATAAAATCAGCATTATAACACCATTTTCCAAGTACCCGGAGCTAACCTCTAAATGAGAACAGAACACGGCACAAGAACACATCTTGGAAAATTGATCTGTTCTAGCTGTGTTTGTGCTTCCTGATATGGCCTGGTGAACACCACGCAGACAAGATCAAGGTACATACATGTAGGAAAAGATCCAAGTCACTAGCTGGCTACGGTTCCTCTCAATCTGTTAGCGATGTGAAGGAGGTGATCTATGTTAGTTTGTGGGTAGTGTTGCAGCAGCTGGATATTGGCGGTGAAATCTCCAACTAGGAGGCGCTTCCGGACAAGGATGAGCATAGCACAGCATATCCTCAGCAAGGTGTCCTGTACAAGAACATGGGGAGGCATTAGGTAAGACCACAGATTTTGTTTGGAGGTTTAGTCACGAGGATACATACTGGAGGACCTTCTGGATCGCCCAAGATAGCATCCCAGATGTGAATGCACACATTAAAGTTGAACTCCATTGTCAACAGTAATGTGATCCATCTAAATGCATAATATTGTGGGTACACCTGTATTTTCAAGATTCAATCATCAAAATCAAACTATATCAATAACGAAGGTAGGTGACATACATGTGAGAAGTTATATCAACTGCAAGTTATTTGGAAAACAAAAGAACAGTAGATCTTATGTTTCAAAATTTTGGCGTGATGTGCACATTGCTATCTATGTCGCCACCATAAGATGTCCATATATGGAGGCCAGTGCAACTAAAGATTATCAGCTCATCTTCCAGTTGCATTATCAGCTCATCTTATATTAGTTTCTTCATTGTTTGTTTAAACAGTGGATCTCATTCACATTTCGGGCCATACAGAAACAGTAGATCTTATGCTTCATTAACTTCTAGTGTGCTGTGCACACCACAGCACACCTTTGCGAATTCATGTATGAACAGCAGTGTAGCTTAACATTATTAGCTCATCTTGTATTAGTGTGTTCTTCGTAGTTCAACCAATGACTGGATTAAAATTATAATAGCTTTGTTTGTGATGGTGTTTCCATTTCAATGGGAGAAGACATATGTGCATCAATCGATGGATGGCTACTCTAACCAGCATGATTTCAACAAAAATTGATGGTACCTTAGATGGGTTATTTTTCATGTCTTAGGATTGCTAACAGTAACTCTGATTACGGTTACTACCTATATCTCTCCAGTCCACCAAATATAAGGACGACCCTGTCAGTTGCCAAATATGGCTCGCAGTTACATAATCACACTTATATTCACCCATTTTCAATGCTGTGTGTCAGCCTTTTTTATCAATATTCTACAACACAAAATAAACTTTGCCACTTGCACTGCCCAGGTGACAATTGAAATACTTGTCTTATTTTTCTCAAAACAAGTTCAGAAGTATAAAACGTGGATAAGATATGATGGCACTGAAAGTGACACATCCAGATTCAGCAGCTACTGATGTAAACATAAGATGGGGGACATGGCAGATGTTTCCATAGTGCAGTTACAGCCTTACAGGTTCATCAGCATGGCACACTAGATTTTTCCAGCCACTCAAGACAGCAGTGTTGTATTACTTGCCAACATAAATCAAATATCGAACATGACGTACCTTTGTAATGACCTCCATATGACGCCAAAGCTCTTCATCATGTTTCTTTAAGAGTTGAGATAACTTTGAAAGTGTAGACCGAATGCCCACCCGGCTGTTGTCAAGATGCTTACAGTAGTTGTTTTTAAAGCCACTGATCAATTCAACAAAGCAAAAGAAAGTGTCTGCTTCTGCTGAAGCCTGCATTTCCAGTAATGGTGTAATTCAGTTAATGAACAGCATGTGGAAGTGAAACCATTGATCAAATGGAACAATTATGAAGCACCATAGTATACACACTGCTAACTTGTGTCCATACCATTTCTTCACTGTGGCTGAAAAAACATTCCACTTTACAAGACAAAGACACAGAGGATGAGCTTTACAGCTTTAGGCTGGGTGTGGAAGAGAACCTTACCGGGTTACTTGCGTCAGGGTCGTTGTTCAATACAAAAAATAGAGGTGCCAAAACTTCATTCATCCCTTGCACGTATCTTACGCTAGGATTTAATCTTGAATATATAATGAGAATACGCCTTAGTGATTCCTGAAAGGAGTATACATGGAAAGTTGAAGTGACAAACTTATATTTGTACATCAGAGTATCAGACTAGCTAAATACTCATAGATTTCTATGGAAGTTAAATGATCATGCACTGCTATAGAAGTATATTTTAACTGCATGAGTTGTTTAAACACTTGTGTCATCGTAGTCCCTACTTTGTGCAAATAAGAAAGATATCTCAGAATATACATCAACTGATCAAAATATTGTGATACATCTTCTACTACATAGAATGTCTGATAAATTGACAACTGCGGTAACTAGTTTCTTGGCAACTTAAGAGATAATCTCCGAGGGTGAACGGACCACCACCAACTCAGTTCAGAGTAAACATAACAATAAGAACATTCTACAAGATGAGTGAGAAAACCTGATTAGACTTGGCAGAAAAAAATGATATATCTGGATGCGTTCGCTTTACATCTCGGTCTATCTGCTCTAGGATCTCTGATTCCTGGAAAACATGGAATATTCCTCAGAAAAATTGTTCAATTATGAGACAATGACCATATTGTGTAAGTCACATTTAGGTCAAACATTAACTGTTCGCTGGATTTCAAATGTACAAGCAACTAAACAACCTCGAGGGGAATATGAGCAGTTGCACCTCACTCGACACACGTGTCAGAAGGACCTGTTTGGGTAAAGCCAAGTCCTACGTGGCATGTACATGGCGGGTTGTCAAAGGCAAGCGGGGTCAACAAAAGTTCAAGCAACTAGCCATAGTCAACAAGTCAACTGGGGAGGAGAAATAAGAGGACAAAGTCAAGAGGAATGCCCATGGAAAAGAAAGCCCGCAATGATGGAGGGATGAGGAGGTTAGTCTACCATGGACCATGCACCACCCTCCATCCCTAATCCACCATGAAATAGTAAATTAACATTCACCTCTCTTGCCTTACTTCCTCTCTTCGTCAAGGTAGCCATGGTCATATGTAAATGATCCCTAGCCCATATAAGCCTCCCATAGGCATTTACCCGCATTGAGTCTCACTTGAATCAACTAAACTACTAAATGGGAGACCCCCAAGGGACCATATAAAGCTTGGGGCTGAGTTTCAGGATCCAAGGGGCCTAGCAAGGCTCGGATCGACGGGAGAGATGGAGCTTAGAGGTGGCCGCATCTCCGAGATGCCCTACTAGTCGAGCACTCCTCTCATCGCTTCTCCTAACATAGGAGTAGGTCAAGCTCCACGAGGCGACCAAACTTATTTCGAAACATTGACATGTCAAATTTGTCGGTGTACAGCAACGTTCTCATAAGGCCCCTCACGCACCACACTAACATGTGTTGTATATTCACTAAGCATTGAACACCCCCTACTCTAGTATTGTCTCGATAACGACAACATCTACTATTCTGTAATCATGCAAAAAATTACATTTTTGCAAGTGCACCTAAATAAAAATTACTCAAGTTTTTAACATGCAACTCCACTGCTCGAGACCATATTGCTAGAGATCACATGCAGCGTGGGAGTTCAACCCAAGCCCCAAACTGTTTGAAACTACCCTGAGTGTGAAAAGAACAATAGGATCAAGTTGCGTGAAAAATGAGGATGTGTCAGTGCCTGTGTCATATCAAATATCCAGTGATTAAAGCACATGCATGATGGGTCACAGAGAAACCACATGAGTTGCTAGCGGCATATTAAATCCCAAGGTCATGGCAGGAAATCACGTAAAGTTCCTATTGGTCCTAGGCTACTTTCAAGTTCTACTGAAATGTGGCACAACAGCTAATGACTCTTACGAGAACAGACAAACTCACACATGCAAACACCGAGTAACATATTGGTAATATTTTAGCTATATCAGCACAATCTCTGACAAAAACAAATCTCAGGTTACCACTGATTTTCCAAACCAAACAATACTAACTCCTAAGATGATAAGTCTAACAGAACAAAGGCAATGATAATATGTAGTACCTCGAAGTATTGGTTCCACAAGCTAGATTTACCAGAGCTCAAAGGGTGCTCTTCATTAGTAATTTCCGACCTTGGGAGCAAGCCATTTCTTTCACCATTTAATTCTTTCTTTCTTGAAATCTTTGATTCTTCTATTCTATGTATTTTTTCTGACTGGACGCAGAAAGACACCATCAGCACTTTCATACATAACAAATTAAAGTGCCTAAAAGGGAACTCCAAACGATAATATTAAGGCTGGAAACAATTATACAAGTTGGTGGGCCTATCCACCTATCTATCATGTTTAGAAGTCCAGTTCTCCCGAAACTGGAAATACACGTAAATCTACGATGCAGTAGTCATTCATTAATTGATTTTCCACTTTCGGATTAATTTGCGGATATCTATCTGTAGGCAAATAGCTACACAATATTGTATGTCTATGTCTTAATCACTCACAAAAAAAAGTAATGTTTGTAATAACAACAATAAGTTAAATCGAAAATAACAACAGCACTACGTGAAGTTGTTTCCCTCCTTGGTAGAAATCACGATAACTGGTACCGGAGTTTCCCTAGTGTAAATATATATTCAGAACTGATAACTTAGACGGGCAATCAAAGCTTACCGGATTTAGAAGAAACTCATCTTTATATGCACTGTACTGGCTCCGCTTCTTTTCTAACTCATAAGGCCATAAAGATCGTTCAGTTGGCAAATACCCCAAGAGAAGCTGCACGCTATAAACATAATCAGATAAGTTTCTTGTACAAAGAGATAGATGGATAACAGATTTATTAGAAGCCTATCTACACGTCCTACATTACACACTTATGATTAGCTGCGAACCATAAAATGGTAACTTTGCAAAATATCTAGGAAATTATATTGATACAGCATGAGAAAGTGGGGTCAGTCACAACTGATATCTGGGCTTAACCCATAGCAACCAGCTTTAGAAGGGCAATTTCAGGTGGACACAGATGCATGTACGTACGAGGATGTAAATAAGATACATAACATGTGAGAGAATAGTGTTCACTGTTAAACCATATCAGGTGATAACCTTATCCAGCATAAAGTAGGGAAGTAAGTCGATCACAGCACAGAGGGGTCTGTGCACACACTGGTGGATTTCCAAGTACAGCGTGAAAATTGTCTAATAATTTCAGGAAGCTAATAAGCTTCAAGCACAATTGGCCAATACTATGCCTTGCGGCATCTAAGCGAGGACAAAACCCCTCCACGGCATATAACGAGAAACCACTAAAAGTTGATTTACAAGAGCAACCACAACATGTACCTCCAATTCCATGGCCCCAACCTTTTATCTTAAGACTACATACTGTTAAGCACGGCAAACCCAAATTCCATGTACTGTAGTCTTCTGGCTTATCATACACACTAACAATACGGTTCTTATCCTAATCTCTATATTCACCTATAGTAACAAATTTTCTTAGGTAGCATTGTAATAGTTTCTCCATTTCTTACTCTATTCATTTCGAAATCGGCTCATTTACCTCCAAAATTGCTACAAAAAAATAACTCCAAACAACCAGAATTTTGAACACCCATAAATCGAAATGAAATGGGGCGGCAGCAGCAGCAGAGAAGACGAGTGGGGACCTTCCACACTAGCGGCCGTACGTCGGAGCCGCCTTCCGGCACGCCAAGGCAGGCCAGCCTCCGCAGCTCCCCCATGTTCACCACCTTCTTCGACAGCTGTCCAATGAAAAGGGCATAACGATCAGCAAACGCGGATCAAACCATACGGGAACCAGAAGCAAAAACCCTGACCCACCGCGGCCTTGAAGTCGGCGAGCAGGTGCGCCCGGAGCGCAGCGCCGGCGCCGTCCTCCTCCCTCGTCTCCCTCTCACGGGCAGCATAGGAGCCCACCGCCTGCTCGTAGGTGGGCGGCGGCGGGACGGAAGGAGGCGGCTCGGGGGGCGGCGCCAGCGGCCGGGAGAAGTCGGTGCCGAAGGGGTCGGCGGGGGCCTGGGGCGGCGGCGGGGCCGACCAGATTGGGCTGTTGAGCCACTCCGGCACGGCCTTCACCTTCTTCCCCATCGCTTGTCGAGTGATCTGGAAACGGCGACGAGGAGGGAGGTGGGAGAAGGGGCTTTGGGCTCGTGCTGGGTAGTTGGACTCGTGACGTGGGATGGAAAATGGGGAAAGCTCCAGAAGAGAAGCTGCAGATCTGGAACTGCAGGTGGCAGAAGAAAATCGACTGGATACTGACGGATGGGACCCAGGTGTCAGTATGCGCGCCCGAGCTCCACTCGGCTGCACCTGCACGGAAGGGCTGCAGTTCGGTGCACTTTTGGTCCTCAAATATTGAAAAAGTCTAACTTTGTTCCCTCAACTCTATTCAAGCTAAAAAAACTCTATTCTGGTTCAAATCTGGCCCTCAGACACTTAACTTGGCCAAATTATTGTCCTTGACAATGATCTAATGATTGTTGACCATTTTTTGACTTTTTTTTGGGCCACCTATTGAACGAGATTAGATTTAATCCACTAGTGTCATCCGACAGGGGATCCGTTATGCAACTAACATTATGCGCGCGTCAAGAGGAAGTGCTCCAAGTGATGCGCAACGCGCCTAAGTTTTGTGGTGGCGCGGCACTTTACCCGGAGAGCCGGCGCTCGTCGGCGCATGCCGTTGGAGTTTGAGTAGTGCACACGAGGGAGATGCACTCCACTGACGTCCAAAGAGGTTGTGTTGTGGATTAGCTCCATGACGCCTACATCTGCTCAGTATGTCGTTGTTCATTGAGATCTAGGGTTCGTCGCGATAGATTGAGAGGGCAACGAGATTATTTTAAGTCCGGTAAATTGTATCCAACGTGGGGCAAACAAAAGGTCAAAAATTGGTAAATCACCATAAAACCGTTGTCAAGGACGATAATTAGACCAAATGTCTCTTCAAATTCTCTTAGCATTACTTTCCTACTAGCTTGATAAACCTTGGTTCTTCAGTGAGGGAAATTTGCTGCTACACTACATCATATCTTCCACTTGGGGTCCCAGCAGTCATCAAGCGAATTTCTAGCACCGTTGCGGAGGAAAGTTAAGCTATAGAAAGGATATTTACTCGCAACCACCTTGTCTCTTTGTTACTATTCGTGCTTAGTTACTTTTTATTTTTACTTGTTTTGCTTGTTCGTTTTGCTTAAAAATTAAAAACACAAAATAAAATAAAATTTCAGCACCTAATCTTTTGTTGTATATCTTGTCATCATGTTTCCACCTAAGCTTTCCTTTAAATAAATTACTGTGGGGAGTGGTACTGTAATTGGAAGGAGAAATATTGAAGAATTCCTCACTTATGTCAATCGGCTTAATGATCTTAATGATAAACCTCTTGTTAAACTAGCCCATAATTATGAATCTGCTACATCTTGGTTGGTTGGAATGCTTGAAGCTAGATTTGTGAACCTTAATCCTATCATAAAACAGTTGTTTCTTAAACTTTAATGCACGGAGAGGAACGATAAGAAAGAGATTTTGTGTTAAAAACTTTACTTATGGAATTTGATGATGTTGTTAAAGAAGCTAGGAATTGGTTTTGCTCGTTATAAATTCAATGCTTGGTTGTTGTCCTAATATGTTGCATACTTTGAAACCCGTTGATTCTAAATTGGCTAAATACGTTGGTAAAACCGAAGTTGAGGATGAAATTGATATTGCTATCCCTTTTAAATTGTTGGGAATTTCTGAAGCTTTAGAACAGAAATATGGATGGATCTCACCTGAGAACCTCTTTGATGCGGATAGTAAACTTAAAATTAATGAAAAGGGAGATTCTCAATCTTGCATAGGGTGTATTAAATGTATTTGTGGCCAAGTTACTAAATTGGTGTTAATGTAGACGACCATTATGGTGATAATGATAAAACTTGGCGTTTCATTGTGCTTAGCTAAAAGGCATTAAAAAACGCATATGGGAGCAACCCATTTTATTTTTTGTTTTAGTTTATTTTTTTTGTTGAGTCAATGATGTTATTACCTCTGTAGTAGCTTCATTTGTATCCATTTTGCTTTTGCTTTGTGCCAAGAAAAGCCCGTAGCTATGCAATTGTGGGTTTAAACATGTTCATTGCAACTTTCCACCCGATGTATAGATCTGAGACATGTTCATTATTTTCAGCTTAAAAAACTTTCTGCCAAACATGTGTTTCGTATGCTTAAGGCACGACCTACTTTCTACTTTGGATTGGGTGTGACATGTATCAATGGATAAGTAGAATAAGATGAGGATGGGAACAAAATGAGAAACATGATGACTGATGTCTACGTGTGCTTCTATTCTTGTAGACAGTGTTGGGCCTCCAAGAGCAGAGGTTTGTAGAACAGCAGCAAGTTTCCCTTAAGTGAATCACCCAAGGTTTATCGAACTCAGGGAGGTAGAGGTCAAGATATCCCTCTCAAGCAACCCTGCAATTAAGATACAAGAAGTCTCTTGTGTCCCCAACACACCCAATACACTTGTCAGATGTATAGGTGCACTAGTTCGGCGAAGAGATAGTGAAATACAAGTGATAGGGATGATTATAAGTAGTAACTGCAATCTGAAATAAAGATGGCAGCAAGCAAACATGTAGCAGAACTTGATGTAAACGGTGTTTCAATGCTTAGAAACAAGGCCTAGGGATCATACTTTCACTAGTGGACACTCTCAACAATGATCTCATAACTGAATAAGTAAAAGCTACTCTTAAACACTCTCTTGTTGGATAACAAACACCATTCATTGTGTAGGGCTACAAAAGCACACCTCAAGCCGGAGTAAACAAGCGCCACAACGTCATAAAGGAATCACACACGGTGCACACACTGTCACCTTTACACCGTGGAGAGTACCGGAGTTCATATTAAAGTAACCTATAGAGTGCATAATAGATAAAGAGTAACATCTACATATTCAACTAGATTAGCACAACTGAACACAAGTAAATACTGCTCGGGATTATTCTCCTTCTTGATAACACAAGAGTACTACGTGTAGGGCTGCAAAAGCACTCCTCAAAGTCTGAGTAAACAAACACCACAGTTCCCAAGAATAAGCCATGATAAATATCTAAATTATTCATAGAGTCACACAAGTACCCACACTGTCACCTTGATACCGTGTTGTCACAATGACTCCAGAAACTAGACAAAATCACTTGAGTAGCATAAACATTATTAATGTATTCAGCGATACTAGCAATACACATGATCACATAAAGATCACACCATGGGAGAGAGAGATGAACCACATAGCTACCGGTAGAGCCCTCAGCCTCGGGGGAGAACTACTCCCTCCTCATCATGGGAGTCAGCAGCGGCGATGAAGATGGCGGTGGTGTCGATGGAGATGACTCCGGGGGCAATTCCCCGTCCCGGCGGCGTGCCGGAACAGAGATTCTGTCCCCCGAAACTTGTCGTCGATGGCGGCGGCGCTGCGGAACTCTTCTGGAAATATGACTTGGTTTTTAGGGTTTTCGCGTCTGAGGCAATATATAGGCGAAGGGGCAACGTCGGTGGAGGCTCGAGGGGCCCACACCACCTGGTGGCGCGGCAGGGGGCCCACCCGCGCGCCATGGTTTGGCCACCTCGGGCCCTCCTTCGTCTCTCCTTCGGACTCCGTGACGGTGCTGGAAAAATAGGGACGTGGCCTTTTGTTTCGTGCAATTCCGAGAATATTCGCAGAAGTACTTTTCTGAAACCAAAAACAGCAGAAAACAGGGAACTGGCACTGTGGCATCTTGTTAATAGGTTAGTCCCAGAAAATGCATAAAAGTGATATGAAGTGTATATAAAACATGTAGCAAATGGTATAATATAAGCATGGAACATCAGAAATTATGGATACGTTGGAGACGTATCAAGCATCCCCAAGCTTAGTTCTACTCGTCCTCGAGTAGGTAAAACGATAACAACAAATAATTTCTGAGGAGACATGCTTTCACACAATCTTGATCAATATATTGCAAGGCTCATGTCATGAATGAAGTGACTCAAAGCAATGGTCTATAGTTTGCTAACAAATAGATAAAGAGTAAACAATGAATCATATAAGCAAAAACTTTTCATGAATAGTACTTTCAAGACAAGCATCAAAAAGTTTTGCATAAGAGGTAACTCATAAAGCAATAGATTCAAAGTAAAAGGCATTGAAGCAACACAAAGGATGATTAAGTTTCAGCAATTGCTTTCAACTTGTAACATGTATATCTCATGGATAGTTGTCAACATAAAGCAATATAACAAGTGCAATAAGTAAATATGTAAGAATCAATGCACACAAAGTTGACACAAGTGTTTGCTTCTAAGATAGAAAGGAGTAGGTAAACTGACTCAACATAAAGTAAAAGATAGGCCCTTCGCAGAGGGAAGCAGGGATTAAATCATGTGCTAGAGCTTTTTAAGTTTTCGAAAGCATATAGAGAGCACAAAATAAGTATTTGAGAGGTGTTTGTTGTTGTCAACGAATGGTAGTGGGCACTCTAACCCCCTTGTCAACCAGACTTTCAAGAGCGGCTCCCATGAAGGACGTTATCTCTACCAGCAAGGTAGATCATCCCTCTTCTCTTTTGTTTACACATGTATTTTAGTTTCTTTATAGATGACACTCCTCCCAACCTTTTGCTTACACAAGCCATGGCTAACCGAATCCTCGGGTGCCTTCCAACATTCACATACCATGGAGGAGTGTCTATTTGCAAATTAAGTTGCTTACTGATAAATCAGGGCAAAACATGTGAAGAGAATTATTAATGAAAGTTGTAATTAATTGGGGCTGGGCACCCCGTTGCCAGCTCTTTTTGCAAATTATTGGATAAGCGGATGTATATGCCACTAGTCCATTGGTGAAAGTCTGTCAGAAGTAAATGACAAGATTGAAAGATAAAACACCACATACTTCCTCATGAGCTATAAAACATTGACACAAATAAGGAGTAATAAAGTTTTGAATAGTTTAAAGGTAGCACATGAAATATTTACTTGGAATGGCAGGAAATACCACATAGTAGGTAGGTATGGTGGACACAAATGGCATGGGTTTTGGCTCAAGTTTTGGATGCACGAGAAGCATTCCCTCTCAGTACAGAGTTTAGGCTAGCAAGGTTGTTTGAAGCAAACACAAGTATAAACCGGTACAGCAAGAATCACATAAAAACATATTGCAAGTATTATAAGACTCTACACTGTCTTCCTTGTTGCTCAAACATTTTACCAGAAAATATCTAGACCTTAGAGAGAACAAATATGCATCCCAAGTCTCAACAAGCTCTACGGTAGTTCTCCACTACTAGGCTTTAACTACATGATGCAAGAGCTTAAACATGATCTACTTGAGAGCTCAAAACAATTGCAAAGCATCAAATCGAAACAAGACAATGATCTACAAGAATGCATATGTCTTTTCCAATACCAACTACTACATGTAGCATTTTCTTTCTTCCAAACAAACACCAATCAATTTATTTAAACATAAACTCTCCAAATGATAATATAATGCAGCAAGAGAGTATTTATAAACAAGTGCTAACAGCTCGAAGAGATGCATGAAAAACAGGAGCTAAAAGCACTGCAGTAGCTAGTTAAGAATACTCAACAAATATAAGTGAAGAACATGAGTATTCACATGAAAAAGCGGAGCGTGTCTCTCTCCCACACAAGGATTGCTAGGATCCGAATTTATTCAAACAAAAACAAAAATAAAAACACACAGACGCTCCAAGTAAAGCGCATAAGATGTGAAAGAATTAAAATATAGTTTCACTAGAGATGACCTGATAAGTTTGTTGATGAAGAAGGGGATGCCTTGGGCATCCCCAAGCTTAGACGCTTGAGTCTCTCTGAATATGGTTGGGATGAACCACGGGGGCATCCCCAAGCTTAGGCTTTTCACTCTTCTTGATCACATAATATCACCCTTCTCGCTTGATCCTTGAAAACTTCCTTCACACCAAACTCAAGACAGTTCTCATTAGAGGGTTAGTGCATAATCAAAAATTCTCATATTCTGTAATGATACAATCAATCCCAAAGCTTCTGGACATTAGCTACAGCCACCAATGCTTTGTGGAGCAAAGAAATCCACACAAACACAGTAAAAGAGCGAATGCAAAACAAAAGGCAGAATCTGTCAAAAACAGAACAGTCTGGAATGACGAATTTTTTCGAGGCACTTAAGTTGCTCAGATGGATCTGGCCAAATAATGAAAGTTGCGTACATATCTGAGGAAGATGCGTGATTTTTCAGAATTTTTGAATTTTCTACAGGGAGAAAAGCTCAAATCGTGACAGCTAAAAATCTGTCTCTGCGCAGAAATCCAAATCTTGCATCAACTTTCAATAAAACTTTACTTGGCACAACAATGCAATAAAATAAAGATACAAAGGAGTTGCTACAGAAGTAACAAACACCTTGACTCAAAAAAAGAAAAAAAAATAACAGAAAATAAAAACAATGGGTTGTCTCCCATAAGCGCTTTTCTTTAAAGCCTTTTAGCTAGGCATAGTGATTTTTATGATGCCACATAAAGATGAGAGTTGAAACATAAAAGAGAGCATCAAGAAGCATATATAAAACATGTTTAAATCTAACACTCTTTCTATGCATAGGAGTCTTGTAAGAAAACAAGTCAATGAAGAACAAAGTGACTAGCATAGAAATGCAAAACAAGTGTAACTTCAAAAATTTCAACATAAAGAGAGAAGACTTAATATTATTGTGATATATGAAACATGTCTCCCTCTCTCATAAGGACCAGTAGGTCTTAAAGTACCCAGCAAATAAAAGCAAATCAAGAGAAAGCTCAAAACCTTCATCATAAAGAAGAAATTTAGTAACATGAAGATTTCTATAACCATACTTTCCTCTCTCAAAATAATTTTCAGTGGCATCATGAATAAACTCAACAATATAGCTATCACATAAAGCATTCTTATCATGATCCACATGCATAAAAGTATCATTACTCTCCACATAAGCATAATCATTTTATTAGTAATAGTGAGAGTAAAACTATCACAACCATCATTGTAATCATCATAAATTGCAGGCATAGTATAATCATAATAAACTTTATCCTCCATAGTAGGTGGCACCAAAATACCACTATCATTATAATCATCATAAATTGGAGGCAAAGTATCATCAAAGAAAATTTTCTCCTCAAAACTTGGGGGACTAAAAATATCATATTCATCAAAACCAGCTTCCCCAAGCTTAGAGCTTTGCATAGCATTAGCAATAATGGTGTTCAAAGCATTTATAGTAATACATTGCTACCATCATGCAAACAATCCATAGGTTTTTTAATTTTCTCTTCAAAAGCATCATGTCCTAATTCAATATAAAGTTCATAAAGATCTCTAATTTTTTTGTTGTTTTCCATTAAGCCTAACTAGTGAAAATAAAAACAAGAAACAAAAAGAAATAATTGCAGAATCTAAAGGAGATACCTTCCAACGCTTACCTCCCCGGCAACGGCGCCAGAAAATAGCTTGATGTCTACGTGTGCTTCTATTCTTGTAGACAGTGTTGGGCCTCCAAGAGCAGAGGTTTGTAGAACAGCAGCAAGTTTCCCTTAAGTGAATCACCCAAGGTTTATCGAACTCAGGGAGGTAGAGGTCAAAGATATCCCTCTCAAGCAACCCTGCAATTAAGATACAAGAAGTCTCTTGTGTCCCCAACACACCCAATACACTTGTCAGATGTATAGGTGCACTAGTTCGGCGAAGAGATAGTGAAATACAAGTGATAGGGATGATTATAAGTAGTAACTGCAATCTGAAATAAAGATGGCAGCAAGCAAACATGTAGCAGAACTTGATGTAAACGGTGTTTCAATGCTTAGAAACAAGGCCTAGGGATCATACTTTCACTAGTGGACACTCTCAACAATGATCTCATAACTGAATAAGTAAAAGCTACTCTTAAACACTCTCTTGTTGGATAACAAACACCATTCATTGTGTAGGGCTACAAAAGCACACCTCAAGCCGGAGTAAACAAGCGCCACAACGTCATAAAGGAATCACACACGGTGCACACACTGTCACCTTTACACCGTGGAGAGTACCGGAGTTCATATTAAAGTAACCTATAGAGTGCATAATAGATAAAGAGTAACATCTACATATTCAACTAGATTAGCACAACTGAACACAAGTAAATACTGCTCGGGATTATTCTCCTTCTTGATAACACAAGAGTACTACGTGTAGGGCTGCAAAAGCACTCCTCAAAGTCTGAGTAAACAAACACCACAGTTCCCAAGAATAAGCCATGATAAATATCTAAATTATTCATAGAGTCACACAAGTACCCACACTGTCACCTTGATACCGTGTTGTCACAACGACTCCAGAAACTAGACAAAATCACTTGAGTAGCATAAACATTATTAATGTATTCAGCGATACTAGCAATACACATGATCACATAAAGATCACACCATGGGAGAGAGAGATGAACCACATAGCTACCGGTAGAGCCCTCAGCCTCGGGGGAGAACTACTCCCTCCTCATCATGGGAGTCAGCAGCGGCGATGAAGATGGCGGTGGTGTCGATGGAGATGACTCCGGGGGCAATTCCCCGTCCCGGCGGCGTGCCGGAACAGAGACTTCTGTCCCCCGAAACTTGTCGTCGATGGCGGCGGCGCTGCGGAACTCTTCTGGAAATATGACTTCGTTTTTAGGGTTTTCGCGTCTGAGGCAATATATAGGCGAAGGGGCAACGTCGGTGGAGGCTCGAGGGGCCCACACCACCTGGTGGCGCGGCAGGGGGCCCACCGCGCGAGCCTATGGTGTGGCCTCCTCGGAGCCCTCCTTCGTCTCTCCTTCGGACTCCGTGACGGTGCTGGAAAAATAGGGACTTGGCCTTTTGTTTCGTGCAATTCCGAGAATATTTCCAGAAGTAACTTTCTGAAACCAAAAACAGCAGAAAACAGGGAACTGGCACTGTGGCATCTTGTTAATAGGTTAGTCCCAGAAAATGCATAAAAGTGATATGAAGTGTATATAAAACATGTAGCAAATGGTATAATATAAGCATGGAACAGCAGAAATTATGGATACGTTGGAGACGTATCAATGACAAACTGAAATGGAAATGGGACGGGGAAGGTAAACTCAACTTCCAAATTTTGATATCACTTTCCTTTTTTGCATGTGGTACATTGGCACTTTTCATCAACATGTCACTAGAGTGCTAGTAAGCTTTACAATATCATCAAATTTTATCCATGGGCATAATTTGGAATATTTTATTTGGACAATGCAAATTACTCATAACAATGTCAAGTCCATGTGAAATTCATTGGATATCATTATTCAACATATTTTGTGGAAAAACATTAAACTAGATGTTAAAAATTACAAGTAATTGTTGTTGTAGAGGGGCCTCCTGTAAAAGAATGTGTTTTAAATAGTAGGGAGCTTTCTTTAGGTACATGGTACTCGTTGGTTGTTGAATGAATGCTCTAAATCCAAATGTTGATTTTTTTTTCACTTCTCCAGACTGATGTGATGCATTGACTCTATGCAATCAGATTTTTATCCTCACTAAATATTGGTACTTCAATAAGATTAGTGGGATCATGTCTCGGTCCACTGATAATAGATGGATTTGATTCAATAGCCACTTTTTCAATTCGTCTGAAAGGCCTACGTGGGAACTAAGATAGTATATCTCTTGTTAGCTTATGTCTTGTCTTTTAGGCCTGGAAATCCATCAGTCAGAACTAAAAGAGAACTATACACAAATTTAAATATCTTCATTGCAACCTGCGGGTCAAAGGGTATAGATTTGACACATGTCCATTATCTTTGACTTGGAAAGAAACTTTCTACCTAACTTTTGTTGGTAGGCTTAGTGAAAGGACACGGATGTCGCCTAGGGGGGGGGGGGGTGAATAGGCGATTAAAATTCTTTGCGGTTTAGGCTTGAATAAATGCGGAATAAAACTAGCGTTTAATTTATCAAGCACGAAACCTAAACAAGCTAGGTTAACCTATGTGCACCAACAACTTATGCTAAACAAGATAAGCAAATATGTGATAGCAAGATATATTACTTCAAGCTCGATGGCTATCACAAAGTAAATAGCATAAGTAAGAAGCTCGGGTATAGAAATACCGAGGCACTTGGAGACGATGATTTATCCCGAAGTTCACTTCCCAATGGAAGCTACGTCTCCGTTGGAGCGGTGCGGAGTCACAAAGTGATCCCCGAATAGCCGTCAAATGGCACACCGTAATCTCCTTCGTGCCTCCACCAATGCGGAGTGCCACGAACCACTATGGGACACTTGAGGGTGGTCACCGAACCCGTACAAGGATGAGGCACACTCCACAACTTAATTGGAGGCTCTCACCGAATTCCCGCGGCTCCCAAAGCCACAAGAATCACAAGGTTGGGGCGCGACTCCACAACTTAATTGGAGGCTCCCAACTATCCCGCGAGCCACCAAAACTCCGAGATCAACAAGGACCGTCTAGGGCACTCCAAGTACCCAAGAGGACAAGCTCTAAGGCACCCCAAGTACCCAAGAGTAACAAGCTTCTCAACTTCGATTTCCACGTATCACTGTGGAGAACTCAAACCGATGCAACCGATGCAAGAAGGCAAGACCACTAGAAGTGGTCAAATCCTTCACTCCCAAATCCCACCAAAAGCAACTAATGCTTGTGGGGGGAGAAGAGAGGAAGAACAAGGAAGAACTCAACAAATGGAACTTCAAGATCACGATCTACTAGGTTCCCCTCACTTAGAGGAGGAATGGATTGGATGAATATGTAGATCTTGATCTCCTCTCAAATTCCCTCAAAGATATGCAAGAATCATGGGAGGGATTGAGAGGAAGGCAAGCTTTTCCAAAGGTCAACAATGGAGGAGAGAGAGGGGAAAAGCTAGCTCAAGGGGTGAGAGAACCGTTGGGGAAGAAACCCCCTTAAAAAGGTCCTCTCAAAAATTTGCCCGTTGCAGACGAAAAAAGGCCGCAGCGGTAGTACCGGGCCGATCCGGTAGTACCGAGCCGCGTTGACTCGAGGAAGAACGAAGACCAGTCAGCGCTCCCAGACTCGGCGCGCAACGGTAGTACCGGACCACTTGGCCCGGTAGTGCTCCCTTACCGGTAGTACCGCGCCACTACCGGGGCAACTACCGGGTGAAAACTTCGAGAGGCAGAGAGCCATCCGGAGATGCGGTACTGGGCCCGGTACTGGCCGCGGTAGTTCCGCAAGGGGTCACCCGGTAGTACCGGGCGAGGGTCGGTACTACCGGCCTAAGGAGAAAACTGCAGAACCAGAAAAAGAGAACCGCAATAACTTTTGCAAGGAAGCTCCAAACGAGATGAATCCAATTCTGTTGGAAAGGTAGCGACAAGAGCTTTCCTACAATAACTTTCTCGTTCGAACTCCAAAACAGGTGAAACCAATTCTGTTGGAAAGATAACGACGAGAGCTTTCCTATAAAAAGTGGAAATATTAAGGGTCACAAATATAGAGGGGATACCACACATGAGAAGGTGTGGACCCTATCTCGAAGGTGGACCGATAATATTTCCAACCAGAAAACGCAACAAGTTTTCCATACGAAATCCGTTTTCGGAGAACTTGGGCTTGTCATGAAGATCACAACAAGCACCAAAACCCAACAAGGAGAAAATCCAAATAAGAACCAAGAAAGATGATGAAGGCACGTATGCAAAGGTTTGAGCTCTCTCCAACTGATACGCTAAAGCTCAATCGAGAGCCCCTCTTGATAGTACGGTATCTATCCTATAACCCGGTCTCCCAACTAGTACCATGAGACCGGTAAAATAGAAACCCTATCATATCTTTGCCTTGCGCATTCCACTTGAGTTAGATGACGTCGATCTTGATCTCTTCAAGTGGACCACCTTTCTTGATTGCGCTTCGCTTGGTGAAGACCCAAACATTGCTCCCCCATACTCCACTATGGGAGAGCCTCTCTTAGGCACATCTTCACATGAACATTATCTCTAAATGGGTGGCAAGCTTCAAGCCTAGGATTTCTTCGAGATGCTCCTCTTGAACTTGCGCTTCTCAACATTGATGACGATCACCACTTTACGTCATCGATCATGGGCCATATGAATTCTTCATTTGATGCAAGCCCATAGAAAGATACCTAACCACACATAGAAATGCTACACACATATCATGGGTTAGTTCACAAAGCTATATGGACAATTGCTTACCATACCAAGAGGTACATCTTGTAGCTTTGTGTGTTGATCAATACCTTGTATCTTTTCTTCTCTTTTCAATAGATGATGTCTTGAAGATAACCATGAATGATCACATAATTCTTTTCTTCAAGACATACTTGCAATTTGCTCAACTCTATGATCTTGATGCCAAATACTTCATTATATCAATATACTCATGGCATCAACCTTGAATCCAACGTATGGAGTTCAAGCATGGTCTATGGACAAACACTACAAGTAAAACTCAATGCAACCATTAGTCCATAGGGATTGTCATTAATTACCAAAACCACACATGGGGGCGCCATGCCCTTTCACTTAGGACACTACATGTATGCTACCTTTGATTGGGTCGATGGCCCTAGACACTCGTAGGTTGAATTCCAGAGGTGCTTTCGGGATGAGCATCTGGAATATCAATCATATTGAACCCTAGGACAGGATGTCACAAGCAACAGGAGGAGGTGAGGACAGACAAGAACAAAAAGGGGACAAAAAAGCTAAACTGGACAATTTTGATCGCACTTTCTTTTTTTCTTGCACATGGAATGCTGAGTCTCTTCATAAACATGTCACCTCAAAGATGGTAAGCCTTACCTCATTCCTTAAATCTTGTAATTCGACATACCATATATCGTGAAAGAATTATTCACGCGCATAATTTGGCTTTTTTTTTGTCGGCGCAGGTCTCGACTCACCTAAATAGATATGTGATCTTCATGGTAATTCATTGGATATCATTACTATCCAACATTTACAGAATAAACATGAAACTAGATGTTGAACTCCTTACAAGTAACTACGTAGTAACCATTGTGGAGCGGTTATAAAGGAATGTGTTGTCACTAGCAGGGAGTTTCGTTTAACTACATACTAACCATCGGTTCCTGAAAGAAACGCTCTATATTCAAATTCCAATTATATTGTTGCTTATCCATTATCACGTGACGCGTTGACTTAATGCAATCATTTATTTCCCTAGATAAGTCGTGGTACATATCCGTTTACTTCAAAAGGTAAGACGGAACATTTTTAGTACATTGATAATGCATGGGTTTTAGATAATGGACACTCCCCCCATACACCCGAAAAACCAACGTCCGAACGGAGACAATATCTCTCTTATTTTAGCCTATGTCTTGACTTTGACCCAGTCGGAATTAAAAGATGGAAGTAATGTGCATACGACAATTGCATGTACGATTCCAATACAATGCAGTATCCAGTGGACTCCTTTGATTTGGCCTGACACGTGGAAGGCTCATATGCAACATCGTACAAAAATCGTACTTTATTTGTCGCATGCAAAGCAGCACTTTTAAAAAGATAACTATCTATAACTGGACTTAAACATGTTCAGTGCAAACTGGTACGTGAGACAACAAAGGAGAAAAGGAGATCCCCTGGCGACAACTAGGGTTTTCATCCCTTCAGGCTCTGGAGGGACTCCGGCCTCTCGCCGGCGGGAGGGTTTCCATTTCTTGTTTTAGTTACACTTTGTGTCTTCGTCAGGATTGTGAGGGAGAGGCGACATCCATGTGTTAGAATAAGGTCCTCCCCGCCCTATCATGGCTCCGGTGGTGCAACTATAGTGCTAACAGAGGGTGATTAGAGTTGTGTATACCGCGGATCTCCTGGGATCCGGTCTGTTTTCATGTTTGTTGGTGTGGTTATAGACCTGGCTTTTTCGTTCTACGATTTTCATCTATGGCAATGCGCTGGTCTTTTGGGACCTTAGCACGACGAATTTCCGTATGTCTACTACCACAAGCTTTACTACCACAAGTTTTGACCGGCTCCGACGAGGGAGGGGCGAGGACGGTGGTGCGCCTTCGGCTTGCTTCAGTGCTTGTAGTCATTGCTAGGTGGTCAAACGAACTATTTGTAAACTCAAAAAAAAAAACGAACTATTTGTAATTTTTAGTACTTTTACGGAACTTGGTACTGCTTCTGATGATTATTGATAATTATTAATAGATCGTGAACCTTTGCAAAAAAATAAACTGCCGGCCAGAAGGTATGGATCTGAGACATGTCTATTATTTGACTTTGACATGGGAAGAAATTTTGTGCCCAACATTTGTTTGGTAGGCTCAGGGCACAGCCCGCTTTTTACTGTCGACTTAGTTAATCATCTCATGCTTCCTAGACGTAGTTAAATAAATTAGAAGGAGCAAGTTAATTTTGCACAAGTATGGGCTTAAGCCTCCACATATAATAATAGCCTTATATATAAAGGGAGGACATTTTCTCCGCATCTCAGGGCACCTGTTACTGTAGATACTGCAGCTAGTTACAGTAGCTACAGTACAGATCCTGGGCGTCCACTTGCAGATCAACGGCTCAGATCAACCCTCACCAGCTGCACAGTACAGATCCTGGGCGTCCACTTGCAGATCAACGGCTCAGATCAACCCTCACCAGCTATAGTAACAAGTGCCACTATAGCTGCACGAATTTTGGCGCACGGGGTGACCCCGCACAACCGGTCACGCCCAGATGCACGAATTTTGGCGCGCGCAACTCACCCGCTCATGTCCGGTTGCCTACCACATGCACGAATATTGACGCGTCCTTCCACCGGTTGACAGCCGGTCAGCCTCTTGCACCAATTTTGGCGCAGACTTTTTGCAGAAAACCGCCCGCAAAGGACTTATTTGCAAGTTTTGGAAACAATAGGGACCTTTGTGGAAAAGCTTCAACACTTCTCCCCTTCCCCATTCTCTTTCCCGCACGGCGGCGATTTCGCCGCCGCCGCCGACGCACCGCGTCGCCTCTCTGCTCCTCCCCCATCAGATCCAAGCACACACACGACTTCGAAGTCCTCTCTTCTCCATCTCCGGCGAGCTTCGCGTGCTGGCCCGCACGACGCGCGGCCAAATCGACCACGCACGGCCTCCGTTCCCTCCGCCGCGTCTGCTGCTGCCGACCTAGACGCAGCGGCGCCGGCACGTCCGGCCATCCCGCGTCCAGGCGCTTCCACCGCGGCCCCTGGACGCGCTCCCGGACGAGTGCATCTTCGAGATCCCGCGACGCCTGCAGAGCGCCCGCGGGCGTGGCGCATCTGATTTCTCCCGGCCGTGAAGGCGCGGGTTGCCGTCGCGCCGAAGAAGGTGGCGGAGGAGGAGGACCCGCGCCTGCGCTGGGCGTTCGTACGGAAGGTGTACGCCATCCTGTAACGGTCCCCGTGGCCGCCGGTGATCGCCGGGACGTGAGGTGGATAACTAGCAGCTTGTGGTAGTTGCCGGACCTGAAGAAGACGAGGTTCAGGAGGAGGACAGACGGGAGGAAGACGAAGTTCAGTTTCTTCAGTTGTGTTCGATCCCCTTCTCCAGGTATGGCTGACTGCTTTTGTTGACATCCACCCTTGCTGCCGGCCCATGATAACCAAGCCTGTGGCCCATGAAGTCTCGGCCCACATCTCTCAGGTACGGACATGACAATACCGCCCCCAAAAAACATTGCTTGTCCCCAAGCAATGGCGTACTCACGATTCAGCATGATACAACTCCAACCTGCACCAAGATTTTCCAGCCTTGACACCAATAGCCTGAACGCCTTACGGATTGTGACAATACCGGGATCCCGTGGTATCTTCGGAGCAACAACTCTTATATATTGAATTGGGCTTCCATGCGAGGCTCTGTGTTGCACAACACCTGGATCCCAAGGCATCAGTAGATACTTGCGTGGCCACATAAGGAATTTAGACGGTGAACCATGCAATTTGGACCATTGATTGAGGTAAAATTCATAGGCATAATCTTGTGAATTATTCCTCATAAGCAATATGCCCCATGCTGCATTTTCCACCAGTGACCAAGCTGACCATATGGGGAGCCTGGAGTTTACGCAGGTGCAAGACAAGCTGACTGCTTTGATGCTGAAACTGTCCATCTCCACGTCGGTTGGTCGTAAGCTTGTATAGTGGAGCACCAGATCAATGTTTCCAATCAGCGCCAACCTGTTGTGTAGATTTCTTGCAACAACGTGCAGTGAATAACAAGCACCAGGATTCCATGGTCTGCACTGAAATTTTGTAGTTCGGCGTTTCAGCTGACACAAATTCTTGCACTTGTATATGCTGAGCACAATAAACACAATTAATAGAAAGCCTTGCCCCATCTGCATATAATTCTTGGTTTCCCATTGCAAAGTTATGCCATGTGCCTGAATTTTATGTTGCTTAGTGCACTGCAGCAGAGCATGGATAAAGCATCGGCCCCCAAGTCTAAAATAGCAACCAAATTGAACTAAGTTATAATCCACACTATTCTTGTGGTGCAAGTGCTCCCCTGGAACAGTGATACAAGTATACCATTGGATGTATAAGCAAGACACTGTTCTGCAACTTGCAGAGCACCACGCCAGAAGACAATCAATCCATTTCACCTTAGAGTAATGTTGAAGCACTGTCTCATGTTCAGCTTGCTGCTCAATATCAACAGACATTTCATTTTCACAGCTTGCGGAATTATTGCCAACAGAGATGTATGTGCTAGAAACATAGGTGATATAAGCAGCATACCACCCCATAGCAAGGAACAATAAACATGGCACCTCCAAAGTCTCATCCAGCTTGAGATTATCTAGACATGGCCACCGTATAATTCCAGGATCCCAAGGCAATGATAGCTTCACACCGTTGTTAGTGTAGGGTAGCCAGAATATGGGATCACGTATTGTATCCACTTGAGTGCCTGGATCCCATGGTGATATAAGTGAAGGACTACTACTGCCACCGTCTAGAGGCATTATCAGATACACCATCTGAACTCCATTTGCTGCATGACGCAAGCCTATGCTAGTGTCAGCCGCACCCCCAGACTCCTCGAGAGAATTCATAGGCTGCTCCAGGAATAGTGAAAAGCCTCCAACATGAGTGAGTACAGTATCGCCAGTATCAGCATCAAGCTCCATGAGAGGAGGTTCAGAGGACACCCCCTTGGCAGGCTCCCCAAAAGGCTCGAGGAACAAGGAGACACCTCGAACATGGGTTAGAGCCTCTGCCATCTGAGATCCATCTCCCAATCTATCCGGCGCCAAGTCCACCTGGGCAATCTGAAATTTGCGGCGCTGTGCAAGTTGAGCAATCGTTGGCTCAGTCGGCTCGGCAGCTGTGTCCGTCGCCTCCTTGGGCTTCACGGTCAAGCATCTGGTGGGTGGTGCGGGTGAGATGTTCCCACTTGCTTGAACAACAACACTTGGGGAAGCAACACCCAGAATTGGTGTCGATGGTGGAGGATCCCTAACACCAAAGTGTGCTTCAACATCATTTATAAACTCAGGCCAAGCACCAACCACTTGACGCAATCTGTATGCCTCAAACCACTCCTTGGCTTTACCATCCATGTGCATTCTAGCAGCGACAACCCACATGCACTTATGTATATTGAAGCGGTTGAAATACTCAAGACACTGAATTCGCCAGAGGCGAGGATTTGTGCCATCAAAGCATGGAAATGAGGTGCTGCCCAGCGATGTATTGAAAGGGATAGCACCTGCAGTAGAACCTTCCCTCGGGCTGGTGAGGACATTGGTCGAACAGCTTGCAGGCGTGTTCACGCCTAGCCCATGCACACCTCGTAACGTGCCGTTCCCAGCACCGGTCGAGGTCATAGGAGGGAGAAGCATCGTGCCACTGGTCGGGAACGTGACCATGGCATGGTTGTTGCCGATGTTGACAGCCGAGCCACGCGTCGAACACCTTGTGGGCGTGGCGGTAGGGAGGGTGGCGCCTGCGTGCAGAGCACGAGCAATCACGACCTGATGGTGAGGGAGGGAGCGAGGACGACGCCTCCGATGGTGAGGAAGGAGATGAGGTCGCCGACGAGGGGCCGTAGGTCGAGGCGGCGGCGGTGAGAAAAATTTTTGGCGAATTTTTTTTTTTTTTGTGTGGATTTTCTATGTGGAGGAGGAATTGTTGGCTCTGATACCAAGTGTAACGGTCCCCGTGGCCGCCGGTGATCGCCGGGACGTGAGGTGGATAACTAGCAGCTTGTGGTAGTTGCCGGACCTGAAGAAGACGAGGTTCAGGAGGAGGACAGACGGGAGGAAGACGAAGTTCAGTTTCTTCAGTTGTGTTCGATCCCCTTCTCCAGGTATGGCTGACTGCTTTTGTTGACATCCACCCTTGCTGCCGGCCCATGATAACCAAGCCTGTGGCCCATGAAGTCTCGGCCCACATCTCTCAGGTACGGACATGACACATCCTCTCCCTGCAGTTCGCCTTCACCGCGGGGATCTCCGTCGTCGCTTGCCTCCTCCACCCCATCCCGCGCTTCTTCCTGAACTCAACCGTCGCCTCCTGGTCCGTCTACATCGCCATCCTCCTCGCCCGTATGCCTGCCTACTCGATTGATTTTCCATCCCTTTCCCTTAACTAACTTTTGGATCTCTGATTTTCTGGCGCTACTTTCATATGGGATGCAGTGATGTGTCCGATGCTGCACAAGGATCCCGTGAACCTGCTGCTGTGGGGACTCTTGGTTGCCTCCATGTACGAGGACCTTTAGCTTTAGGTAAGCAATAATTGCGATGTGATTGCAAGTTTGAGCTTTCAAGGTGCTGATTTGCTCCGTTTTGCATACAGTTTATACATGGATCTGGGATTCATGGAAGAATCGATACTTAGGGAGAGGATTTGGGCAAGAAAATGCTAAGTAGTCAGTAGCATTGAAATGATACATCATTGATTTACAGTGGCATGAAATGATACACCTTTCAGCGATCAGCGGCATGCAGTCATAATTATGTGCTTTCATCAACAGACTAACAGTATATGCACGATCTATATTGGTGCAGTTATTAAATTTTCCTAACCGTTAATTCTGTACTCTGAATCTGTTAATTGGGATTCAAGAAAACATCAAGTATACTATTAGCATATTGATCTGTAGAATACCTGATTTTGTATATTCTACTATGTGAGGATCTATATGGTTAGGAACTTCAGACTTTTATTGTATAGCTTCTTCCAAGCAATCGATTGTACTCATCCTGTCATTGGAACTTCAGTGACACAAGTTTGCTGAGCGCTTATTTTGGTTCGGATGTGAGAAATTCTATGTGCTTAGCCTTCAGTTTGTAAGTTTTTGCAGATCATTCACTGGCCGAGTTGGTAGCTATACTCAGATTGTTGATCCATTGTTTTCCTCTTCCTTGCTGATTGTAGTACTTGAAATGTGGAAGGTTAGTGAGTCATATAAATCCTATTATGTCAGTCTGTAAAAGAGTAGTAGCATACTGATGTAGATCCTTCTAAAATAGTATTTACTTTGCTCCACTTTCTCTAAAAATACCCTCTTAGTTTAGCAACCAACGCACAGGTTCACATATTCTTTACAAGCTAGCAGTTTTCATCTCATGATTTTTCTTTCCTTGATCAGGTATCATGGAGTCCTTGCTGCCCAATTACACTAGCAATTTGTATATTCTACTATGTGAGGATTTATTTGGTTAGGATCTTCAGACCTTTATTATATTGCTTCTTCCAAGTATTCGATTGTACTCATCCTGTCATTGGAACTTCAGTGACACAACTTTGCTGAGAGATGCTGGTTCAGCGACGATGATGTGGAAGAACGGTGGCTGGTTGCCTGCTTGAGGTGGCTCCTTTCCAATCGCCAATCTGCTTGGATGCAGACTATCTGATCTCGTTTGGTTAGCCAAATAGCCAACATATTTCAGTGTATTTCAGATTAATTGTCGGAGCACCGGTCGGTCTCGAATGAAGATGGCTGGCCCCGTCTTCTGATGTATTTCATCTCTACATTGCATAAGGTACTATGCTCAGCTTCCATGGCTCTATCCTCTATATCTTCAGGCTTCGCTGAGGCTTTTACTGCATATCTGTGCAAACGTACCCGTGCGAGCATCCATAAATAATGTGCAAATCGAAGAAAGTTTGCAATTACTCCTCGCCATAACAGTCATCGCCTTCATGGGATGTTAATTACAATTTTGGTGTACAACTGAGATGTGGAGGGGAACAATGGTAAAAGGTCAACATACCGAATCATTGGTTCAAATTTTGTGTCCTGGTTCTCTAACAACACAAATATGCAATTCATTCCTCTGGAATTTACTATATCTTGACAGCTTGCTCCCATCTACTTTTAGTTCAATTAGTAAATAATAACTGAGGGTGTAAGTTTGCCGGAGATGTCAACTTGATGCAAAAGTGATATTTTCGATTTTCTTTACATTGCATACTTTTAATAAGCACAATGATTCTTGATGCTCTGTCACATCTGTAGTATTTTGATATCTTATTATTTTTTTAAATATGGATTTTTCCGTAACCCTACATATATTAGCACTAGATTGATATTTAAATCTTAAATCTTTAACTGTAGAAATTGAACCCCTGCCCTCTGAGGTGGGCAATAGTAATTGGCTAAGGAATGTGCAATCTATAATAAGACTCACTGATTTAAAGAGCTGTTCGCATGTAATGAATGTAATAAATTTTCCGTACCCAGTAAATAAAAATGTTTGTCCATTGTGCCGACTCTCGCAATTGTGCTGATTGGGTGCTTGCGCGGGAGCGATAACTGAAGTTTGCACAAACCCGACCAAGTACACTTAGACTACTTAGCCTTGGGCGGCTTGCGCCTGCTGATTTGGTCTTTGCTGTCTACTAGGATTTGATATGTGTTGATGATATGAGGTAACCAGATCGCTCTTCCCTTTAAAGCCAGAGCAGTGTAACATATTTTCCCATTACTTTTAGTTTTACCAACCATGCATTCAACTACTTATGCATTTTCTGTTGCAAGTGACGTGAAATGACTGTTCATTTTTTGGTTGATTGATCGCAACTAAGATCATTTTAGTAATTCTTAAGAGACAATTCTCAATCTCTATTGCTTACAAAAACTTTTCCTTTTGCATCTTTTTGACAATTTTGTAGGTATATAAACATCAATCGGGAACTAAAGAAGAATGCAAGTACATAACTTAAAAGAACGGATGATGCTACTTGAGAACTTAATCATGCTTCTCAGATAAAAAATCATAAATGGTTATCAGCACATCGATGATATATAGGAGCTCTATTACTATGTAATTGGCCTGAAATCTGCTGCTTTTGAAACATGCAGATAAGAAATGCTGACATATTTATAGTTGATTCTCTGCTCAGTATTACAGTACAGAAAGAAATGCTGAGAAGAATTTTATTTGACACACATAGGTTATTTCGAAGGTACTATTATATATTTTGCAAATTTCTTGAACTAGCACGAGGCTAATATTTCTCAGATTCAATTTTTTTCTTTTCTTTGGTTTATCAGCACAATTCGGCCTTTATCTGTATGTCAACACAAAATTCTGTTTAGAAATGAGAAGCCGAAAGCTTCTAGATCTAGCACGCTCCGGTGTATATTTCACCCTTTTTACCCCTATGTTCATATGATCCTACTGTTTAATTTAGTCATTCCTGTAGCACAAGTAAACAAAGACCATTTACGTTTACATCTTTATTATATGCAGTTCATGTAATAGTATCCCTTCATAGATTTAATAGAATAGAAAGGGTTTAAAGCCACATTTTGCCATCCGTATTTCTCCATGGTAGATTGATGTGGATTTCTCCACTTTTGTGACCATAATTTTTAGACAGGTATTTTCAACCTCAGCAGTGACATAATAATTCGACGGCACACTCTGACGGCAATTTTCACCGCAACTCTTCAGTCTCAAGCGCAATTTCCTGACGCTGGTCGTTTTAGAATAGTTATTTCGTGAATTTTTAGACAGTAATTACCATCGGCATTTGCCACCGGTGCAAAACATTGAAGTTTATCGTACGAGTTAATCCAAAGGACACACATACATATTTCTCTCTAATTTAACCCTAACTAAAACACAAAATACACTATATTTTCACACGGGCGCGGCGACACGCCGCGCCATCTTGCCTAGTATTTACCAAAAGACCGAGGAAGGTAAAAAAACAAAAGAGGAGTCAACTTAATTATTCATGCAGCCATGCACAAGTATGAGTCTTAATCGTGCCCATTGATAGCTAAGATACGAAGGTCCCCATTAATCTGACCGCTTCTTCTCCACGTACGTACCCCTCTCTGCATGTCTCTCTATCTGCAACAATCAATCAACACTCAACAGGAGCCCTCCGTTGGCGCATGATCTCAGCACCCGCTCCAAACTTTTGGTCCCAAGCGAGAAACCAGCAGCGTGGCCGCCGTTTCCCACCGGCGAGGGCGCATGCGGACACGGGCTGTTGACGCTGGAGAGATAGAATGGAAACGGTAACGGCAGAAATGGAAACAATGGCGTGGGAGGTCTCCACGCACGCACGGGCCGCAGTCTCTGCCCTATAAATTGCGCCCCGTGCACGTCCTCGAGACCATCGACCGTACGTAGGTAGCCACCGTGGTACTGCTCTCTCGCCTGTAGACTGGGAATTGCCATTGTCGAGGAAGCCAAGGTACATGGGGTTTATGGGGGTTTGGGTGGTGTTTCTTGGTGTATATATGCTCGTGCGTTTGATCGTGTTTTGCTTTGCCGGTTGTGATTTTTGCAGGAAGAAGGCTGCGAGGCATGGCCGTCGGTGACGAAAGGCAGGGGAAGGAGCCGGCGGTGGCGGAGGACAAGTTCCCGGAGGGAATGCGCGTGCTCGCCGTCGACGACGACCCCGTCCGCCGCAGGATCCTGGAGCTCCAACTGCGCGCCTGCAAATCCAACCGTGAGCCCTCATCCATTAGAAGAACCAATCGAAAGCTTTTTCTTCTCTGGGAGTAATCCTTGCCTTGCTTGCTTACTTGGTTGCAGCGACGATGGTGTCGGACGCGAGTACGGCGCTGGAGATGCTGAGGGAGGGAGGCGAGGAGCAGTTCGACCTGGTGATCACCGACGTGCACATGCCGGACATGGACAGCTTCAAGCTCATCGCCCTTGAGATGAACCTGCCAATCATCAGTACAATTAAACGCTCTCTTCCTCTATCCAGTTTAGCCGTATTTGTAGTGAGTTGACATTGCTAGCTCACCGTTTTTAAGGACATTTATTAAGTACTCCTCAGCCCAGCCCTGGGGTTAACAATGTTTCCATACATGGTAGTGCAAGTGTGCAACCATCCTTATGTAGTTTTAGTCTTTTAGATGCATTGAGTCCTAGGGTTAGCAGCGAGAATCTAACAAATGTGATCCTCTCGTTTTGACCTGGACCAATGGGATCCCATCTAACCGTCCGTCTGCTCAGATCGGATGGCTAGGTTGGGGAAGCGGAGCGGAGGTGGAGCGTAGCATGGGTAAGGTGTGGGGAGGGAGGTATCAGGTGTGGCCAAACCAACGCGGTCCAATCTAACCCTTCACTAGTCTGATCGGATGGCCAGTGGACCTGGAGGTGGAGCGACACATGGGTTACGTGTGGGGAGGGAGGTATCGGGTGTAGTCTAACCAACGTGGTTCCATCTAACCGTTCACTAGTCATATCGGATGGCTAGTAGATCGAAAGTGAAGGGACACATGAGTTAGGTGGGAGAGGGTGGGCTCGGTGGTGGTGGCCGTTCATGAGTGTGTGTGGTAGAATATAGCAGACTCTAAATAATTTACTTTTATTATTTATGTACCCAACACATGAAGTTTAGAATTTTATAACAAAAATAAGAAAATGAAAATAAACTGACATGTGTGTATCAATTAGACTCGTGACGGTTCTTCCAATAACTCATTATTAAATTATTCGCTCCAACTAGCTTTCCATTTATGTTAAGAAAGGAGGCAATTTTCATACCTCAAGTGACATCCGTTTGATAGCACATAAATTTGTAGTTCCATCAATTTTACAACGTGCAACTACACATATTTATTTTTAAAATTGTAATGATAAAACTGTTTGCCATGTCATTTATCATATACAAACTTAAATGTCTGATGGCCACTTAAAGTGATTTAGAAAATTGCTTGGGTTGATAGATGTTACCTAATAGGCTAGGAAAATGGTGAAATGTCAAAAATAGTACTTGATCTTGAGGTTTATCAATAATAGGAAGTTATATATATGTTGAGATGGTTTCTATGCATTTTGTTACGGTTAGTTCTATGATCATTATTATGTGTCTTTCTATTGAGTGTGTAATTTTTATCCGGCTTATTTTGCTTTGAATCATAGAATTGGTCGTGGTCGTGATCCAATTTTTTCCATCGTGTGTAACACATTTGGTTCTCCAATTGTGTGTCTCATATGAAATATACTCAACTTTTTTCTGAGCACGGAAAAAAGATGTTTAATTTTGTAAGTTTCCACATTCCAAGGCTAATTCTCTAAGCATATGTCATGTAGTGCTATCTGCGAATGGAGAGAAGGAGATTGTGTTGAAGGGGATAACACATGGGGATTGTGACTATTTGGTTAAACCTGTGCATGTCAAGGAGCTCAAGAACATATGGCAGCATGTTATAAGGAAAAATCCTGGCATTGGGAACCACAGCAGCAGCGACAATGATGATGATGATGATCAGAGGGTGGTGCAACCAGTGATTCCTGAGGGTGAGCAGGGTGGTGCAAAGACTAAAAAGTGCTCAAAGAAGAAGAATAAGAAGCATGATGCAGATGACTCTAATGAGAACAAAGAAAGCACTAGTGTGACGACCACCCGGAAAAAGCCAAGGATTTCATGGACCGGTGAGCTGCACGGCAGGTTCCTGAAAGTCGTCAAACTACTTGGCGTCGATAGTAAGATCTCACATTTCATTGCTTATTCACCAAAACCAAAGGATATGGTTCTTGATTATGTTTTCGTTGACAAAAATTGTGATTATGTAAATGCAGAGGCGGTCCCAAAGACGATATTGCAAATGATGAATGTCAATTACTTGAACAGAGAGAGTGTCGCGAGCCACCTCCAGGTTTAATTTCAACCCTTATGCTTAATTTCTATGCTTATTCATATTCTTTCTAGAATAACATTTTTTCATGTATAAATCCAAACTTTAATAATGCAAGTTGTTATATAGATGTGTGTGAGAAACTTCTTAGTGAAACATACTTGATCTAATGCATGCCCCACATTTTCTATAATTTTTTAAACTATCCCACACCTTCATATTGTTTTCCCCACGTGACTTCCATTTCCTTCCCATGAGCATGAATCTCATATATATTCTTGCCCACCTTGTTATTTCAGAAATATCGGCTTCATTTGAAAAGGGTCACCGATGACCCAAGGAAGCATAATCCGCTCGGTAATTCCTTTAAAAAAGGGAACTCGTCATACTACATGAACATGAATCACCAAGGAAACTCCGGTAATTACCATGAACATTAGAGCGGTTGGTCATCTTCAACTGTTGGTTTTCGGGGTTCTGACATTTTGTCCTCGGCTCCATCTGTGTTAGGAGCTCATGATGTGCTGATTCACTCCATGAATGGGACCATGGGCACAACCGGCCATGGGCATGACATGCAGAGGCATGTCGCACCGTGGCTTCCCAACACAAGAAGGTGCCACATTTCAGGTCAACCCGTCGGCTCATTCGCAAAGATGTCAGATCACACAATGCTGGATGAAATTCTTCCCAACTGTTCTAGCAAAGCATACGCAAGTGTCCTTTGTGAAAAGCTGATGGAGGCAAGCAATGTGGTGCTTCCCTCTCATCCTGGCAACTCCTCCTTGGCAAAAATGCCAAATGGTGGGTTGTTGGAGCCGCCTGTAAACCAGCTCCCCGTGCAGCCTCCAGGATTCGTCAACCATTTCTCCACTCTGATGAACATGACGCCTTCTACGGTCGGTGGCCTGCGTCGCGACGTCCAGTTTCCATACCTTGCTGGAAGCAATAGCAATCACTGGAAAAATATGGTGCCATCAAGTTTTGCTCTTCATGTGGATGGAAGTGGGACACCTCCGGCTCAGTCACAAGTGAACTTCCCCCAAATCAACCAGCTGCCAAGCTTTGGAGCCTCACCCGGCCAGATGCCGATGTTCCAGAATGAAAATCAGAATCAGTTGGCAGGAATCAACCAAAACATCATTTCAGTGGATGCCTTCAGTGAGCAGATGACTCCATTATTCAACATGGCAAGCAACACAGACCTAGTAGAGATGACCAATGATAACTATTCACCAATAACTGAGATGGTTAATGGTGGAAGCACCAGCTTGCCTAACTTTCAGAGTGGCAGCTCTGTCGCGCCGCCGACTCAAATGGTTAACAGTGGAAGCACCAATGCTACCATGCCTGAGCTTCAGGACAGCTCTGTCGCGCCGACACAAATGCTTAATGTTGGGGATGCACCTAGCATTACCCCTGTGCTAGAAGACCCAACTGGTCAACCAGCTGTTGATATTCAACAGCCAAACTACAACAATCCCTTCTTCCTGGAGGATATTTTTACCAGTTTGCTTAACCAGGTAACAATTTTTTCTCATTCTTTCATCACACAATGCAGCTAATTTACACATTAAATTTCTGAGCAGGCCAGGTGTATCTAAATCAAGCTTCTTTTTCTCACAGGAGGATTTCAATGATGTTGCACTCTTCGGTGGAGAATATTAGCTCATTCGCTTGTTCGTCCCGAGCTGCGCGAGAGATGTTTATGCATTGTGTGCAGGCCAAATGATGGTCATCAGTTCATGGTTCTTGCACATTGTATCTGCGGAAGTATGCGAAAAACGTTGAATTATTGTAGGCTCTAGTTAGAAGCGGGTTGTGGGCTTTTATTTTACATCAGCTTTAGATTTTAATCTGGTGCTTGTCTTTTGGGCATCATAAATAACTATTGTTAGCCGACATCAAAGATGATGTGTGTAACAATAGGCTACTAGAAGGAAAAGACACGCGTTGCAGCGTCTGCTCTAGTGCAAGCGACGATGGATGAGCAAATAATTTTATTTAGCGAAACATATATAGAAAACGGTAGCAATAATGATGAAAATAGTAACTCTGGCACACTCTCTTGCAACACGATCACTCACACATTCTCACATAAACATAGAGAAGTAGAGACATCAACACAATTATGTCAGTGGTAGGAAGCTTAAGACTCACCACTCAACAGAGAAAACATGACCCAACATTAAAAAAAGATCAATCTCCGTAGATACTCAGTTAGACGATCATGATACGACCATAATTATGAAATGTAATGAAATTAAATTTTGTACATGGTAAAGATTTCAAAAATAATTGAACAAAGTTCTGACAATCTGTAGACAATGTACGATATGACGAACATTGCAGACTTGAGAGATAGATTAGCCATGATTTGATTAGCCATGGAGATCCTACAGTCATGGTTACTGATTTTATTATAATGAAGTCAAGTAATTTTCGACATAAATGATCCCAAAATCAATAATAGTTGGTTTAATTATGTCCTGCACAATTAAATAAATTGCATCGAGTACAATCGATACTATATATAAAATAGAGGAACATTTCATCGATAAATACTAAATAATACACCAAAAAACAGAGCAAAGTGAAATCCTAATACGTGGATCAGATCCAAATTACATAACATAAAATATAAATATAAATAATTGTCAAGGATACTACCAACAAGGTTGAGTGTATATATAATTGCAGGAATTCCCATCTCTAAAAATACATTTTGTCATGTTGGTCACAGGTTCAACAACATATTTTATTTTATCATTGTACACTCATGGGTCATTACTTTTCTGCACTTTAATGACTTTAGCTGAGGATAGACACACACACACATACATCCTTTTTAGTGTATGCATCATTCATCTACCAAATACACATATACACTCGCTTACATAATTTGGCTTGTTATTTGAATACAAGTGGGACATAAGCAAACATACCACAGATAAAATGTTCACGGATAAATAACCACTTCATCTTTTATCAGTAACTAGGTGGCATCCAACAACGAGGCGTCTAACTCATACTTCAATACCCATTCACCATCGACATGTCGCTCAAGATTTCAACCGCAATTGCCACCACCGCCGAGTCAAGCACCACTACAGCAACGTCTGATGCGAGATGCGACATGGTTTTCACACGCAACTACTGCGAGGGATGTAGGAAGTCATTCAGCTCACTGGGTTTGGATGTCCACCATAATATGCACCGACGAGGAGCGCACGTGGCGTGCAAGTTGAGAATGGACTGGAGGAGCGCCATCAGGGATGGAGGAGGTGCACTGTAGCCCTAGGGGCTTGACAGAGTCAGAGGTGTGTGCGGAGAGCGGAGGAACGACTGTTATGGTGCGTGTTGGCGGCAGAGAAACGACAAGGGAGAGAGTTGTCGGAAGTTCCAGTAGATCCGAAGTCAGCGCATCTCCTCTTTTTTTAAAAAAAATCGAAACGACATGCTTATATTTCAATTTTTTGAAATAAAGCATACAATTAGTGTACCGTGTACCCTACTTTTGAGGTTTTTTTTTATATAATATGGGCTACACAAAAAAAATTGAGAGGAAAATGGAGCTACTTTTTCTTTTTCGCATCCATAATTTTCTTTTTTTAATAGTGGGGAATACACACCGGAAATTTGGTAGATCGTACAATATGTATATATCCAACAGTTTTTGTCTCAAATCTACTTTTAATTCTCGAAGAGCTGTGAAGCACATCTGGAAACAAGCAGAGGGTAATAATCCTAGGGGAGTTTATTACTAGTTGTAAAGGATTGGAACAACTCTGCGATCAACTCTCCAAACCTAGTTATGTGATGGGCCACCAAGGAGAATGCTGAACCAGCCCATGGTGCATCGTTTACTTTTACTAGATGACCGGTTGCGCCCCTGGCGCAGGTGCCAGAAGTAAGACTGTAATGTAGCCTTAAGTTTTTATATATTTTGCGTATATCGTTGTTCCTCTTTGAGATTTATACGGACATGCGTGTACCATCGATAAATTATGGACCCATACGAGTCTTGAATCTATTTGTGTATGACTAACCTATGTGAAACAAATCTTTGTAGTAATCGTAATTTTTATTTGTATTAACTCTCCAACCGGAGAAATCATTTAATTGGACTGTAACTATGGTTATTATCAGTCATATGATTTTGAGCTCGCGTTTCGATACTTTTTATCGATGAAAAAATAGAATGGGACGAAATAATTGGCCGAACTTATGAAAGCTAGACTCGGTTCAAGAACATGACTTAGCGAAGAATAAAAATAACCGATAGATGACGACACATCATCCTTATTTAGACCACAGTTATTTTCTATAACAAGGAATAACACATACGTTAGGACTTAGTAGCATCTTGACGACCTAAAAATGCTTGAGCTGCCTGCATGAAACATAAATTAAAAATGAATCGTAAACTTGTAATAAAAAATCCATGTGTTTATTAAGCCCGACCACATGTAGACATTGAATTTTTTTCGAACCTAACATGTAGATACCGACTTGAAAATATCGAATCTATTTGCGTGAAATATCAAAAAAAAAAAAGTGGACTCTAAATTGCTGAAATTAGACAAGATAAAGAAATTACTCAATGATAGATAACCTGTTACGATATTGAGGAGTGCAGTAGTTGAGGGGGAAAAATCATTAAACATATATAGCTCATAGGAACGTAAGGTCGCTAACCATGTTACAGTCTGAAACCTTGCCTTATTCTTCATCATCGGAGATGAAGATAATTTCTTTGCTGGTTGTCTGAATAGGAAGCCTCCATCTTCTCTTTGGGTTTCACCAGACAGTTTGGTCTCGTCAAGCAGCCTATGCTTCTTTTTGTGCTTGGCTTCTCCACCTTCCTTAAGAGGCGATCTTTCTTCTCGCGGTCGTCCTCCACTATAATTTTGTCGTGGTAGAATTTAGCTTCGTGCAACAACATGTATGAAACATACAGGGTGTTAACTCTCATCGCAGCTCACCGCTTAGCAGTTGTGTTGTCCTCTGCGTCAGATACCGTGTGTGTAGATTGTGTATCAATACATGCTATGAAAGGTTTATGGGTCATCTACAAAAACTTTTGAGAAGTTACTCCCATGACAACTGACACAAGTACCTCCGAAACTCCCAGTGTTAATTGCTTATTGGGGCTTGTCGAGGTACAGATGATCGCGCATCTTTTATTTTTCCAACCATCAAATAAGGCTGTACACGAAAAGAATTTTACAGCTACATGCCTACATTAAAATGGACGCCATTACAGTAATAAACCAAGTGCTCAGGGAATTCGTGTCATCTGGTAAATAATGAAAAATGAGGATGAATCATAATCTGCTAGTCCAGATAGCTGATTCTGTTAATGCATTCACCCTTAAAAAAATCATCTACCAAGTGATTTTCAATAAATATTTTGATTGGAATCCTCATGTATTGTACATATCAATAAGATGATTAATATCCTAGACATGAATATAAGCTACACCCTCCGATCCGGTATATATAAGTGTCGCCGGAAACTAACCGATCACGTACAACTTTTAACTTTGGGTGTTCACAGAACTAACAAACTTTGCATGCACCAGACATACATCTGCCTAAGGCCTTAGCCCTCAGGTCTTTCCTGAATTACGAACAGGAAACACAATTTACAAGCTTTGCTGCCATTGAATTAGTTGTAGCCCCTTATGTGCAGCATCAACCTGTGAAAACGAAATGCAATAATGCATGATCATAAAGGGAAGTTTAGTTCAGAACTACTGCTGCTGGTCGCAACTACAGACCGCAGACACACATACAGAAAATCAGTCCAGACAACGCCATGCCACTATCTGCAAGACAAGGAAACCATACCTGAAGCGTAAAGTGCAGATGGTCGATGCGCTGCTCCAGACTCTAGACCTGCAAACAAAGATTTAGTAGTGTCACAAAAATATTACAAGAAAGTTAAGTTCAGAAAAATGGCAAGCCATGGTGAGTGACTTGCGAGAGCCATACGTGAATAGCAATAGTAGAAAGAAACAAAGGATTGATTAATGGCAGAGCAGATATCAGGAACACGGCTGTATTGCTCTTTAGAATCATAGAAAAACTTAGATGGCAGACCGCCACGAACACTGCATCCGGCAACTGTCGGGCGTCATTAAAACACATGAAAGCATTGAAACAAATAGTGACTTAACTGATACGAAAGCAAGTTTATTTCCTGATTTACAAAATTATTCCTAAAGAGGGCCAAATGATGGAATTAAAAAGAGTTCTAAACTTTCCAATATAAGCAGCTCACATTTTTCAGCAAGATAAAAAACAGCAGTAAATGAACAAGCCGAGAGAGACTAAAGCCAAATGGAGAATGTTCAGTACAAGCGCAATCTATGATGCCCAATTTGAACAAGCCGAGAGAGAGAAAATAGGATAAGCTCACCTTTGTTCTGCGATAGCACATTTAGGAATAACCAATTTAAACGACGATCATGCAAGTCGCTAGAACAAAAACACTTCCAGCTCACTGAGCAACCTTACTGAAGCTCCTACAAAGAGGAAAATGTTGATTTCAGGAGGGGAAATGACACCAATAACTATTAGATACTGCCATACTGGCATAGCACGCTATATGACCTTGGTGCCATTTGCAAACTTGAAACTGATAGCAGCTGTAGCGATAAACAAAAGATGTAGCAGTATATATGCAGAGGAAATAAAGATGTAGCATTATATAAGATCAAGAATTATGTCACACAAAAACAAAATGTATATATATCAACAAACAACATATATACATGCACACTGGTGAATGCACCCAATAAAAATGTGAAGAGTGAGCAAGAGATTCTCTTCACCTAAACACATATTGCTAAAAATTGGCACCAACCCTTGATCTGAAATACTAATCTATGGTCTTAAATTAGGTAATTTTCATCTCTAACAATTAATGGTTGGCCATCTGAAAGTCAAAGGAGGTTGAAGCACACAATTGGATAGCTTAATTATTTTATTAATACAGCATGTTTATAGTACTAAGCATCGTATACTGGCCTACAAAGCATAGACCAGAAAATAGAGAACTCAAAACTATTTACATATAGTACTAAGCATCTATATACTGGCCTACAAAGTATAGACCAGAAAATAGATAATCAAAACAAATTTACTTCTAAGCAGCATATCAAGGAAGCATCATAAAAAATGTTCCCTGCTGAACATAACCAGGAGCAGGGTCAGGGATTGATGCATCAGTAATTTCACAACCTCTTTAACTCTCTATAAATAATCAAACTATTATACCCTAAATCACAGACCTGTTCACGAATCACTAATTGGCTTCTGCACAAGTAAAGACTATTCATATGTTACCCACAGGAGCAACAACTAAAAGAAAGTGTAATTCTTATTCTTATATATCACTCCATTAGGGGGAGATACTTCAGGTTTTTCTCGCTAGAAATCTCCTATCTCAAGGTTTAGCCAACTAAACAATATGTTATTTCTCTTAGATGGAAAAAAATATTGCATATTCAGAATTCAGTCCAAACACCCCCAATAGTCCTTCAGCTAGAAAGGCAGTAAAACAGTGGCAGGAACAATACAACTAAAAATGATTCTAGAGGTAAGAACTCTACAATATGTGGATATCAAAAGGTGTAAAGATGACATTGTGTATAGCTCCAGATATCTACTTTAGACCAATTTTTCACCTAACAGAAAATATGTAACAAAATAAATTATACAATTTTAATTAAATCCCTTCTTTCAGGATTGGTGCCAATTAAGGCTCAATTGCTACCTTGTCATTTGCATTATCAAGGAGCTGAGAAGTACATGTGTCGTGCTCTGATGATGTTGCTGACTCGCTGTTGTCGTTGCACTTGTTAGGGTCATGCTTCACTCAAAGAAGGGCGGCTCAGCCATCAAAAAACAGTCGAGCACCTTCTTCGTCCCAATGTTCACGACACCATCGGCTAGCAACCCTGTCCCCTCCCACAGCTCTTGTCGAAGGATGACATTAGCAGCCTATTTCTCTCACATGGAACAAATACTACATATTCATTATTCAGTACAAACAGTCTCACTGATTATTTAGCTGTAAAGGTAGAAAAAAAATGGCACCGTCAATACAGGTAAAAATTTAGTAGAATTTGTCAGAACATAAGCTACACATGCTCGTAAGGACAAATCAGCACTCTAGCTCAACCAGCTGCAAGATCTAGCACAAACAAAGCAAGCGAGAGACGGACACACACACCTCCTGCTTCATGTATAACTCCTCGGCGACTTGCGCCCCTGGCGCAGGTGACGAAATCAAGACTGTAATTTAGCCTTAAGTTTTATATATTTTGCTATATTGTTGTCGATCATTTCTGTGGACAGCATGCGCCTACCATCGATAATTTATGAACCCATATGAGTTTTCAATCTATTTGTGTATGACTAACCTTTGTGGTAATTGTAATTTATATTTGTATCAAGTCTTCAACTGGAAAATCATTTAATTGGACTATTTCTAATCATTTAATTGGACTATTTCTATGGTTATTATTGGATTGCAGATTGACATCCTATTTATCAGCCATATGATTTTGAGCTGCGTTTCTATGCTTTTTATTATCTTTGCCCTAACCATGGTGGATTGCAACGGGGATGGACTGCAAGGGAGGATGTGCAGAATGGAGATTAGAGGATGGTGCCGATGCGTGGGCTTTTTAAAGCTGCGAACCGATGGATCGATGCCCTTTGGTGTTTCGCGCCCACTAAATGTGAAGGAGGAAGTCAAGACGATAGCCTTGTTTGTGATGCGAACTTGTTTTCAAAACCGTATCATTTTCATACTTATCTTGAGTTACTAAGTGAAATATTACCCAAAAGGAAAAGATGTGTCATGTACATGTAAATTAACATAAGACATGAAAATAATAAGTGAAATATTACCCAAAAGGAAAAGTTGTGTCTTGTATACTCTATATGATATGACAGGTTGCACCGTAGCAAATGCCGCAACCAAGACTGTATTTCAGCCATAAGCTTTATTTGTGAGAACCTTTATTTTAATTTTAAAATTCTCAAAATAAGTTTGTCACATAAAGAGAAGAAAATAGGCAGAATACACATGCTAAACAATGGCGTAAGATCCTAATTTAGACTGAGAGTTATTTGCAACCAGAAGTTTACCGTTATACATAGTACTTTTAGATCAGTTATTATAGCTGCACGTAAGAAATAATATATCAAAATTGAAAAGAACATTCGAGCAGATATACGTCTTAGGCTCTCTTAGCAACAGATATAAAAAATCACTATAAAGTAGGTGATTGGATACCAAGTGCACAATATGACTCTGCAGCTTCAGCACAAAGGAAAAATTTAAGACTGGAATAAGAAGGAGTAGTGGACAATGTCTTGGGCTAAATCATCTCGCATCAGCTCCAAGCTGCAAAACAATTAAAAAGAGAGTTAGACAACCAACTGTGTTACAATCAATGTTGATGTCTGAATAGTCTATCAAGAATTAGAGGACACCAAGCATAAAGAGAAGATGCAATGCAGTGCTTCATAGGGCCAAACTAATAGCCATCATCTCTCAAAAGAGCTAATGCACACGAGGGAGAATTGATCTTTACCTCAACATAATGGTTACAGAGATGGCAGACTGGAGCTGACAACCATCATCTCTCAAAAGAGCCATGAAGAAGCTCCCCTGCCTCCTCGTCCTGCTGGGGCGCCCAGGAGCTTACTGCTTCCTCCTTCTCTCCCCTGCTCGGTCTCCAGCTCCGCCACAGACATGCTCTATCTCTATCTCTGACGTTTGGTGGTGAAGGCGTGTAAAAGCTTTGAAGGAATACTCGCCGCGGACCTGCTTGATCTCCAGTCCCACCACGGACCTGCTTGATCCACAGTTCACAAGATTTCAGAACAATTTACAGAGTATGCAAATGACTGCATTGTACTCATACAATGAATAATTCATGAATATTCTTGCATGCAAATCTGGGATGCATTGTACTGGTGAATGAATAAGAAAACAAGTTGCATCTTTACAATAATTTTTTGCACTTGCACCAATAAGAAAAATGCACTTTCAGGAGCAAGAAGATGAAGACTTGCAGGAACTGTAAAAACAGGCTGGATGCACTGCCAGTCTGGGCAGTGTCGAAACTGAGGATATTCAAACTGAAGAGCTTGTTATTTTTATTGAAATCGTACAAAGGTTCAGTTTGGCACCTTTGTCCGGTCCGCCGCTCGCCGCTGCTGGAGCTCGTCACCGTAGCTCCTCCGGTGACCAAAATACGGTGGCGCCACCACCCAAGTGTCGCCCACGCTCGCACTCGTGCTGCTTCTCCTCTGCCACCAGGGGAGCTCGTGCTTCTGCTGCTCCCCTGCCTTCAACACCCGGAGTTCCTCTTTGAAGAAGGTACATGAATCATTGTTGTATATGAATTGTTGTACATGAGTTTTTGTATATGAATTACTGTATATGAAATTGTACTCCAAGAATCATTGCTCTATATGAAACTGTACTTATAAGTACAAGAACCCTATAATGAGAAAGACCACTTTAGAAGTAATTGATCTATAAGACCAGGCAAATAGATAAATCTCTTGGTGGAAGACTCTTCATGACAATTTTAGACTGCATATACATATATTAAGAAGCGTTGAGGCACTAATTATATATAGCAACTCTTGACTAACCATATATTTGATTACCGACATAAACACCACAAGGAAGTCTAACAATAAATGGTAGCCACTTCCAGGGCGCAAATGGTCATTCGTTTGACAACTGAATCTGCTCATGAACAAATAAACAATATTATTTTTTTCCTTCCCTAGCAAGCTAGACCTAAGGCATTAAATATTTACAGGGACAACCATAAATTTATTTACCCACATGAACGCCAAACAGAAGGTAAGTCTAATTTAATCTAATACTCTGTCAGAAAAAATATCACCATATTATTTTGTTCCTTCTAAGAAGGTGGCGCTCACAAAATGAGCACGAAGCATACCATACATCTACAATGAAAAATGGAATTTTTAGAAAACAACTCAAGCAGTACAAAATAATATCAATTCCAGATATTTGAATGAACCTAAGTAAAATATTACATAACTTTCTTTAGAAAATTTAGACCATACACAAATCTTAGGTTATAGCAATACATTCTGGCCCGAAAACAATCTGAAACAGCCATTACAGAAGAAATATGTACAGCCACTTTACATCTGCTAAAAGCTCAATAAGCAAGAGAAGATGCCACGGAAAAACAGGGGTAAATTTGAAAGGGATGTGATAACCTGCAAACTCCACAAACACGAGTTTAAAGGTAGCCCTCCTAATGAACCCAAGAACGCATCATCAAATCAGTTATTCTGCAAAGCAAACAACCATTACAAGATCAGCATCTCCCTGAGTAAAGACAACTTACAAATGTGTAATCAGAATCATATCTGTACAGGCTGGGAAAAAACAAGCAAAATAATCTATAATTCAGAAAGGTGTTATCTATACACCAAGCAGCAATTAAAACCTACGGAAAGCTTCTCACTGAACATAGAACATCATAAACCTGGTCAGTTCATAAATCACATAATATATAGTCCAAACCAAACTGAAATAGGTAAGACTGAAATTGCATTGTTACTACTGCGCAGCAGCAAGGAAATAGGAAAACAATCAAAGAAATTTTAGTTACCTGCAATCTCACAGTAGGGGAGCAAAAAATAGGTGTTGCATATCAGGGATGGAGGAGAGATGTTCAAGGCTGGGGGTGGAAGGCAAGGTACGAACAACTTCCACACCTTGAGATGACGCGTCGATGCCACAGCGAATCCATGGTGGCTCTTCCAAATTTAGGCGCGGTCGCATTCCTATGATTATATATAGTACTAAGCATATGTATACTGGCCTACAAAGCATAGACTTGAAAATAGATAACTCAAAACTAACTTACATATAGTACTAAGCATCTATATACTGCCTACAAAGTATAGAACAGAAAATAGATAACTCAAAACAAATTTACTTTTAAGCAGCATATCAAGATCTTTGCTGGTCACAATAGATCAATTCCAAAAAGGTTTTGAGATATTGTAAACCACATAATTCTGGACCAGTTTTGTTTTGTCAGGGACAGGTACATAACAGTTCCAGGAGGATGATACTAATGAAAGAAGCAGGAAACACGAACAATAGTCTAAAGGATCAGTTTCAAGCTTAATATATTATCCTTGCTATAGACACACAAAATTATCATATTACACTACACCTCACAATGATCTGGAAAACAAAAAGGAAAGGAAACATGTCACAAAAATGGGCAGAGAACATGAGAAATTACCTACAGGCTGCTTCGTCGTTGTTGCTGCTCACACGACACTATCCTCACAATGATCTGGAAAACAAAAAGGAAAGGAAACATGTCACAAAAATGGGCAGAGAACATGAGAAATTACCTACAGGCTGCTTCGTCGTTGTTGCTACAAATCCCTGTAATGTGCCACATTTAAAAAAAATGAGCTGGCAGTAAGAAAGACCTGAGAGTTATGGGATTGCGCCAAAGCTCCACGAACAATGTATCACTCTTCTTTACCAAGAGTGTATCACCATCACCCTTCTTTTCATGCTCCATCTTCTCTTTTAAAAGCCTGGAAGTGCCAAAAAATACTTAATTATACTGACCTAAGAACATTTTCTCCTCAATCAGAGACTATTTAATGAGAAAAAGAAGTAAACAAGCTTGAAGAGACACAAGCCATGCTTTAGAAATCTCACTTTGAGTCAAGCATTACAACAAACATGTGGTGGGAAAACCCGTAGTCAGTGTTGCCAGTCATATCAGCAGGAAGGAATCACATCCTGGGATAATCAAAAGAGAAAAAAAAACAATAAATTAACATCTCAAATCGAGAAGAATCCATCTACAATACCTAATTATACTAACACGAAATACTGGACAGGCAAGTGACTAATTGGTACATCATTTATCTGGACCCTTTGTTTCACTACTGTAATGGTCCGATTTGCCCAGAAATTTAGAACAAAACGTCTCCTACTTGGCCTGGCCACCATTAACAACCTATCATAATCTGGAGGCTCAGGTTAGGAAGGACTGCCAATTATTTGTGAAGAGATCATTAACAGAGAAACAATAACATACATCTCAATAAAGCACTATGATTAACAATCTACAGAACTGGATATTGCATCCTCACCCGCCCCTGCAAAATCGCAGAAATTGGCAATGATCAAATGCCCAATTACGACATACTATGCCCTCATATAGCAAATATTGGCAACGGTCAAATCATAAACTAAAATTAATATTAACATGAGCAGAATATCTCCAACTATAAATCAGTCTCGGTACCACCCAAACCTGAACCACTAAAGCATGTAGAGGAGAAGATTAATTTATTTACTCACAGGAACACCAAACACAAGTTCAATTTTAATCTAATACTCTGTCAGAAAAAACATCACCATATTATTTTGTTCCTTCTACGAAGCTAGCCCTAAACCACTAAAGCATGTAGAGGAACAACCATAATTTTGTTTACCTACATGAACTACAACCACAATGAAGTCTAATTCACTCAACAAGTTTGTTTTTTGTAAATTCTGTATCCATGAAGCAATTTCGGTAAATTCAATCAACCATACCATGAACAAGAGAGAATAATTAATCTACCCAAGCTGTGAGACACTGAATCACATGCCTGCATACATCTACTTCCCATTAGGTAATTGGCTTATGCGTGAGTAAACATTATTCATTTGGGCAGGTTCAGGCCTCCACTTTGGTCATCTCCTCGGCGTTCTCACCGCTGAACATGTCATGAAGAAAATCAAAAGGAAACCAGATCAGACCAAGAGACCGGAAGTAATGACAAGAATAGTTTGTAGACTAAACCCAATTCCTGGCACCTTTTTTTCTTGTGCCCTCTGCTTCAGTTTCTCATGTCCTTCGCAAAGCGAAAGTAGCCATGCTCAACCTCATCAGCAGACGCGGACAGACATGGCACCGAAGAAGCACGTCCACGGCCACATCCAGTAGCCACTAACCCATGAAGAGCTGATAGCAAACAAGATGAAACTGTAAACGACAATATAATGAGCAGCATTCAAAGTCACAGAGATAATATTCTCGTTAGTTTTATAACAAAAAAACAACCAGCATTACCTGAGGAAAGCATGATATTTCGACCACACATTCTCGCACATGTTCTCAATAGATCCTTCAACTCCAATAGCTCAGAGCAAATTTTCCTGATGCCCTGTTAAAGACGACAGGATTATTAACTGAGTACCGTCACCATACTAATAAGATGCTTCCGGCAACTACCAGAGTCCCAACTGAAAGATAAAACTTCAATATCACACATTCACACTATGGCATGCTGCACTAAAATGAAAAAAGGACGCCCAGCCGCCCAGGATAAATGGAAAGAACCGAACACACCTTTCCACAGGTTGGAGATGACGAAATTGCCAAACGGGACGCCCAGGCCAAGGAGGCCAAGACGCGGCGCCGTTTCGCGGAGTCGTGAGGGTCTTCTCTAGCTGTTGGCCTGAAGCAATTCCATGGAATCAGTAATAAAGAACAGGGAATTTACACAAACCTAAAATCAAGCAAGAAAATATTGAATTATATGCATACCTCGTCGATCTCGCCCTGTCGCTGTCGCCGACAAACCGTTGGACAGGTTGGAGACGACGAAATTGCCAACAAAATGCCCAGCTCTGGCCGAGGAGACCCACGTCATTGCACATTATCTGTTTTGCTCTTAATCTGACAGAATAATAATTACTGCGGCTTATCAGATATGAATATCAACATACGTTTGAATGATTCCACAATAAGGTGGGCTGAATCCACTCCCACCATGAACAGATGTAGTCATGGGACCAGAGAGAAAAATGTGGGAGAACACATATATATGTACCTCGCTGCTGGACATCCTCTTTAACAGTTCAGGCACAAAAGCGCATCTTAAAAAGCTCCACTGGACTAAACCAGGCAATATCATGCTTCTTATACAGCTTATCAAGATGCTTCAGGTATGCACTCCTCCCTGCGTTATTTAACATAAAATTATTTACATCAAATCAAATTCCTATATAGTAGCATAGAAACCCTAGATTCAAAATAAAATTTAATTCAAGATAATGGAAACATACTGGAGCTGGAGGAGGGAGAACGGCATGCTGTGCTTTGCCAGAGGAGGCTAGTTTAGGGCCATGACCCGCACGGAGCACCCTTCTTCTGTGATTCTTGTGGGAGAAAAGAAGGAGGCAGAACCAGAATACACATGAGAGAGATCAAGAAACAGAAGGAGAAATCAGAAGCGGAGGTGATGAACGAAAGAAGGATTGCGAGAAGGCTCACCTCGGCGTCATCTGCATCGCCCGGCCACTATCACAAGCAGCGACCATGGTGCTGACCACATCCCCGGGCTGCTGTGCCCACATGCGGCTCCTCCCCAACGTGGATCCAGGCCGAGGCAAGGAGCTACTCCCGTCCGTGGTCCACCCGCCTCCTGCTTCGAGCTCCGGCGTCGTGCTGCCTCATCCCGCCTCCTCTCGACCCGCCTGCTTGGAGTTGGAGCGGGGGAGAGGAGAGGGCGGCGGATCGGGGGAAAGAGACGCCAGGCCGCCGTGTTTCTTCTCCTCCCACGACCCCGCCGTCTTCCTCGCCGCCAGGTCGCCTGCCGTCCGAGGCGCCGTCGAGCCGAGCGCCCGCGGCCGCCGCCGTCCGGGTCGCTTCTGGCTCCGTCCAGAAGGCATGGTAGAGGCGAGAGAGGGGCTGGGAGGACGAAGCCGAGGGCTACAGCAGCGGCGGCGGCGGAGCGACACGACGAGGTCGAGGAGAAGACGCGAGAGGGGATTGGGGGAGGAGAGACGCGCAGGGATTGGCTTCTAGGGTTTCCCCGCGGGCGCTGGTCTTGTCTCTCGCGACGCTCGTCAAGTTTCACTGCGGGGCTGCGGGATGTCTCGCGCGGGGAAAAGAGAGGGCGACGCGGGCGACGCGCTGCGCGTGGGGCCGCCCCGGTGAAGACCCCACATGTCATCGACCTTGCGTGTGTGGCAGCGAGTGCAAAACGGAAAAAACCACGATCCAACGGCCAGGGATGATTGGACGGTGCGGATGGACGGCCAGGATAAGCTGCATAAGCACAGTAACCAGAGTGAGAACCCTCCATGGTTGTGGTGAACATTTATAAGGTAAATGCGACAGTTGACGGACGCCGCCTGATCGGTTGCTGAGAGTGAGATAATGGCGCCGCTACGGGACGAGGTGGCGGGGCAGCCGGGACAGCAGTCAGTGCATTAAATTCCGCGCCGTGATGTGCGACGAGACGGCTTTCGGTGCCTGACGGTGGCAGCTGAGCACCTCCTGCAGCCCAGCACGACGAGCAGTACAAACCACGTCGATCCCCTCGCCGTTCACGAGGCAAAGGGCGTTGGGAGGAGGAGCTCACCCCAACGGCTAGTAGTCAGTCAAGCGACACACAGACTACTGTACAGCACGAGGAGCTCGTCGCTTCCAGTGTCTCTGGAATTTCGGAGCGATATGAACTCACAAGAAGATCCGTTGCAGTCGTTCAGTTTAGATTATGGCACTGCGAGCAGATCCACCCATCCGATACTCTCAGGCCTCGTTCGGCAGCAGTGTTTTGACAGGTTTTGTGGTGTAAATTCCCGGCCCAGTATAAAACTCGCCAAAACACTAGCGGGCCGTTCGGCAGGCCGGTCTCGGTCGGGCGAAACACCAGAAAACACGAGGAACCACGTCGAGTTGGGGTGGATCGAAGACGCGAGGGGGTACTCGCGTCTCAGCGTGTCTCGAGCTCTGGCGGCGCAGCGCAGCGCAGCGCCCCACCGTCGCTCGTCGCCGTCGCTCGTCCCCTCCGCCGTAGCTCGTCCCGTCCGCTGTCCGCCGTCGCCGAAGCCTCCCCCGACACCGAAGCCTTCCTCCCTACGCGCTCCTGGAGCCTTCCTCCCTCGCGCCGCCGACGGATTCTTTGATCCCGCCGCCGGAGCTCCCCACGCCGCCGCAGCTCTCGTTCTCCGGCGCACTTCTTCCGGAATTCTACCAGGTACGTCTTCCCCTCCTGCTCTTGATTTAGTTCTAGGTTATCAGCAGCAATTTTGGGCTGCCTAGGGTTTAGATCTGAGTGGAGTCAATAAATCTTGAGTTCTTGGTTCACAAGAGTTCTTGATCTGCACGATTTCATGGCTGCACGAGTAGTCTCTGGTTTGTTGTTGTACACTATGCTAGGTTACATCATGTACAAAGATAATATGTGTTAATGCGTAGCTAGTTTGGCCTCTACACTTCATAAATTGAAAATAGGAAAGTGCACAAATGGAGCAGGCTCTCTGCCGTTCCTCCTGTAGCTCTGTTTGTTCATATTTCCCATGTACTTTAATTTTTCCGGATGTTTCTGTCATATTATTCAAAGTTCTAGCTTGGGCATGTGGTTATATCAGTTCATCCATGTGTAATGTTTGTTCAGAATATATTTGTTATTTTTGTTCTAACTTGGTACTCATTGCTTGATTATATTAGAAGGAGTATTGCTTGCATTGCTTAAACCTGAACCTAAACTTGCACTGCTTGTATCTTTGTAGCTACCTGATCCTCCAATTCTAGTTGGGGTGGACGAGCCGTCGCCGTCTTGGAACCCGGTTAGCACTCCTGATTTCGGTATGTCCATGCATGTTTGTGCCCTTTTACATTTTGCCAGTGCTTGTGCGTTTTTATCTTACCAATGCATGGATGTTTTATCTTATTAGTTTCTTAATTTATTGTACTTTAGTCTGCAATGAATGAACGGAGTCTAGAGCGTGCTAGGAAGAGGAAAGCTGATGATGAAGAAGAGCTGCTGTTTTTCATTCTTGTACTATTATCCATCTTGATGATGTACTAGCACAGTCTATCATAATACTAGTGTAAAACCAATTTTATTGTGTTTATATCTATTGGATCTTTCTTCTGGCGGTATTTGAACAACCCATTTTACAGTCTATCATAATACTAGTTAGATTATGTCTATCCTTGGGCTTGGAGTAGTTTCCGGAGTACTAGTAGCTGTTGGAGATTCATGAAAATAGAACAGTAGTGGTATCTGTTGGATGATTGTTCAGTCCTGAAGAATAAGCTAGCTCTCTCTGCCTTTTGGTATCAGTAGTGCTGCTGCATGTTTGGTTGCCGCTAACTACAATATATAATATCATAAAAACTGTCATGCAAAATTGTTTGTCTCCGTAGCAAGTTTCATATGTAGCCTTTGTTGTTACTAGTTTGTTTAGTTGACACTAACTACAATGAATGTACATGCTCAGGTGACCAGCTTGTAGAACATAAGAGATATACTCTAGTGCGGCGAAACAAGCTTCCAAGTTTCAGACATTGTTCCTGTGCTTGAGATATACTTCATGTGAAGCAAAATTATTGTTACTGAATTATGTTCCTGAGAAGCATTCGATAAATTTTGATCAAGTTTTGTTGTAATAACCTAGGATAAACCTGGGAGGAAGGAGTTATTGTTACTTGATGTTATGAATTGTTTAAATTGTGTGTTCCATGTGCTGTGAAAAAGTATCAGGTTTTTGTTGATGAATTATGCGCTGACATGTTGTTAAAAAATATCAGATTTTTACTGATGACCAAAACGTGGCAATTTTGTAATTGTGTGCACTAGATCTGTGAGAAAACACCTCTTTGCAAAACCTGTGTACGAAACAACGTGGCATGGTGGGGTGTTTTGCTGGACAAGGGGATTGTGAGGGGTTAGGGTGTTTTGGGTGTGAGGGGTGTTTTCACCCAAAACACTAGGTAATTTACACCCAAAACACTCCAAGACACCCCAGCCGAACAAGGCCTCATGGATTTCTCATGGTTCGGACTCCGCCATTTACACTCACGCGTTCTGAAGAAGGAAAACTGTCTACGATCAATTTCGTCCGTAGTAGTACTACCATGATCATCACCGCACGGATACGCATGTGTTCGAGCCGCTGCATTTGTGGAGCCACTGAAGAACACACGCCATTGATGCGAGACGGGAAAAGAGACTCACATGCGGCGGCACTGTGGCCGCGGTCGGTACTACAGCTGCTGCTGCCGTCCGCAGGTGGTGCATGCTAAATGCTGGGCCCAATTGATGCATACCTACGGTGGAATTTAAGGTGGTACTCCAAGTATTAATGACAGTTGGGCCGTGATGAGATTTTACCAGGATGGCAGTATCACAGTATTTTTAGGTAGGCAAGATCACAGTTTGGGCAAACTTGTTCCGCTGGCAGTTTACCACCGATAAAATAAATATTCAGGGCGTCGTGGCCGGACAAACTACTCACAGCATCCACTGCTCTAGTTCACCAAAGTCTGACCACGGTCGGCAAACTGAAAATATCATACTCAAATTCGACGATAGAGACTTAAAAAATCTCATCCATCGAACAAAGAAAGGATTTCAGTTCCCGCGGAGCACATGGCACTAGATCAAGAGCAAATCGAGGAATTATGCTAGTGGTACCATTTGCAGGTCCATTCTCCTTTAATCTGTCTCTGTTTATGAGTACGCATCAGATGGATCGATTACTCGCCCAGCTAGCTCACAGATCAATGCCAGTTGACACATTGCCACGATCCATTTCTAGCGGCGGCAACTTCACAAGGCAAGAGTGAGAGAATGGGACGAGAAATCAGTAAATCACCGCGCAAATTGACAGAGTACACAATATTGTTGCTTCCGATCGAGAATGGCGGGTTGTGCCCTCCCGCGTTATAAGATCACCGCTAACTCGCTACCGCCGGCCGGTCGGTCAGGTCCACGTCGCCACGATCGGGCTGGCCACCACGTAGTGGTCGCTCGACCAGACGAGCCGCCCGAACCCGTTCGTGCCCGACGGCTGCCCGGCCGCAGCGAAGCTCACCGTGTAGCTCTTCTTCTCGCCGACCTTGGTGAAGGTCAGCGTCGACGGCTCCACCGACACGGTCACGGGCGTGCTGCCCGCCGCGGCGCTGGCCGTCACCTTGTACGTGCCGGGCTGCCCGACGTTGGTCACCGTGCGGGTGTGCTTCTCCTTGCCGCCGGCCGCCGGGAACGTCACCGAGAACGATGGGTAGTTGAGGGCGGGCACCGCGTACGTGCGGTTCGCGCTGCACCGGTCCGTCGAGTGCTTGGTGAGGGCGGCGATCTGGGACGGCTCGTAGTTAATGGCGCAGAGGAAGTCCAAGTAGTCTGCGGAGGTGATGTCGTACACCAGGCCGGGATCCACCGCCTTGCTTGGGTCGACGTGGCCTGCTCCGATGTCCAGCGGCGTGGCGGGGCGGCCGGTGGCCACGTCGAGGATGCTGGCGCCGCCGCTCGGGTAGGACACGTACGCCGTGGTCATCAGCGCCGACCGAATGGCGGCCGGGCTCCAGTCCTGGTGCGCCGACTTGAGCAGCGCCGCCAGCCCGCTCACGTGCGGGCACGACATGGACGTGCCGGATATGATGTTGAAGCTGGTCCGCCGGTCGTCGCCCGCGATTCCGGACGGGCCGACGGATCCCGACCACGCCGCGAGGATGTTCACGCCGGGGGCGATCAGGTCCGGCTTCAGGATGCCGGGCGTCACCGTGTTCGGACCCCTCGACGAGAAGGCGGCCACCACGGGAGACGGCTGGATCCCGACCTTCGTGCCGGCGAACACTATGTTGGCGGTCGGGTTTGGATCCGACGTCGCGTAGGTTCTCATGGAGTTGCCGGCCTTCTCTCCGACGCCGGCGCCTGGGAGAATGTGCGCGTCAGCGACGAGCTCTTCCCCGTTCGCGGCGGTGTTGGCCAGCAGCATGCCGGCACCGCCGGCATCTCTGACGACGAACCCCTTCTGGACCCTGGCGTTGGTGCCGCGGTCGCAGAGCACGATCTTCCCCTTGACCTTCGCCGGGATGAGGCTGCCGGTCATGCAGAGCGCGCCCATGCTGCTGTTGGACGCGTTCCCTGCGTAGATGAACTGCACCGGCGTGGTGGGCAATTGGTTGCCGCTGTACAGGAGACGCCGGTGTACTTGTTGCCGTTGCCGAGGGTGACGTAGGCTGGGAAGTCGCGGTCGAGCGTCCCCGCGCCCACGGTTGTGATCCACGGCGCGCCGTTCGTCAGCGATGCCGCGCCCGGCCCGGCGTTCCCCGCCGAGCAGGACACGAAAATCCCCCTTTCCATGGCGCTGTAAGCGCCAATCGCGATGCTGTCGCGGTAGTAGTCCGACGTGCCACCGCCGAGGGAGAGGGAGAGCACGTCCACGCCGTCGGCCACGGCGACGTCCATGCCCTTGAGGATGTCGGAGCTTAAGCAGCCGCCGACCCAGCACACCTTGTACGTGGCCACGCGCGCGCGCGGCGCCATGCCTTTGGCCGTCCCAGGCGCGTACCCGAGCAGGTCAGCGCCGCGCACCGCGGATCCCGCGGCCGTGCTGGAGGTGTGCGTGCCATGCCCGTCGTTGTCCCTCGGCGAGCGCGACTCCTTGGACTTGTCCACGGGGCCCTTGGACGCCTCGTACCCCGCCAGGAAGAACCTCGCGCCGATGAGCTTCCGGTTGCAGGCTGAGGCGTTGAAGTCGCTGCCTTCCTCGCACTTGCCCTTCCAGCCCGCCGGCACGGGGCCGAGCCCGGCGTCGTCGTAGCTCGCCCTCTCCGGCCACACGCCGGTGTCCAGCACGCCGACGACGACGTCGCTCGCGGTGCCCGACTCCGGGAACAGCGCGTCCGCCCTGTCGAGCCCCAGGAACTCCGGAGTCCGCGTGGTGTGCAGCTCGTACCGCGTCTCCGGGTTGACGAGGAGCACGCCGGGGTGCGCCTCCAGCGCCTGTGCCTCGGCCCGCGTGAGCCGCGCCGAGTAGCCGTGGAGGAGCGTGTCGTAGGTGTAGATCACGGAGGCGGCGCCGCCGGACACGGACTGCAGCGAAGACGCGTACCAGTCGCTGGGCGCCGCGAAGTCGCTCGGCATGGCCGAATGCGACGTGTGAACGATGTACGTGAGCCGACCGTCGTTCCGGTCATCCCGCATGGCTGCCGCCGGTGCGACGATGGCCGCAACGACGGCCACCACGGCAAGGATCGCCGCCACAGATCTCCTGCCATGGCACCGCATCGCGAGAAGCTTGAAGTCTGTCTGTGTGTGTCCGTTCTGAATGGGAGTACTGCGAGGCGGATCGTGCCGGCGTTTATATAGAATCAGCGGTGCGGTCGAAGGATCGCAACCGGACAAGGAAACAGATGGATCGATGGCTGAGAGTGAGACGAAGGTGGCGGCGAGACGGCGAGTGAGTGAGTGATTGAGAGAGAGGGACGAGTGAGCTGGGTAGCCGCACATGGTCTGGCCTCTTTTATGTTCGGTTTGGTACCGTAGCATCGATCACCACCACCACATGACCGTTCCAGGACGAAAAGATGCCCGCTTTGCAGACTGTGAAAGTGGTGTTTACTGGTCAAGAACAGTCTCACCGTATGCATTTTTTTAAGGTAGTGCGTTCTTCCCGATAGCACCAGGTAAAATTTGATCTTCCACTTTTTTTTTTAACAGGGATCTTCCACTTGAGCAAAATCGAACTTTCAACTGAGAAATGAATGTTTGTTGAGAGAATTCGTTATTTGATCCTTAATTAAAATCGTCTTTCCTATTTGGGCATAAAACATAATTTCTTCCTAATTTGACACCTAAATTTCATTTCTTTCCTAATATGATATTTTAGTGCATTCTGAGCACTAACGGTGTTAAATAGGAATGTATAAAGACTATTTTATCCCCGCTAAATTATGTGACAATTTTTTTTCTGTAAGTGTTTTTGACACATTTAGAAAACGCAATTTCTATTGGCAAAATATAACTTGTGTCTACCACTATTTGATCTCACCGCGCGCTCGCGTTGACCCAACAACCTCGACCCACACATGCGCGCCTTCGGCTCTCCGTGCTCGGTGGGCTGCCCCCTAGCCCCTGCTAGCCACCGGTATTTACCTGGCGCGCCGCCCCCTAGCTCCCCCGCTCGCTTTGCCTCCATCTTTGGCATCGCCGACTCTCCAGCTTGCATCGCGCCGGCCCAGCCGCGTCGCCGTCAAACGCGCAGTTACGGGATCCTCCGGCATGGCCGAACAGAATCGGGTGGCACTCAGCAAAGTACCCACCACCGTCTCCTCACCTTGGCACGTCGGGTGCCGGCCCCGTGCTCGCGCCGCGTTGCATGCGGATGCTAGTCGGCCGTCCCCCGCGCCTGCTCGCCCCACTGCGCTCGCCGCCCATGCCTCGGCCGCGTCACGTCGCCGCGCTTGCCGGCTCACCCGCGTCGCGTCGCCTCGCTCGCCGATGCTGGGGCCAAGCAGGCGCACCGGTGGCGTAGAGAGGGGTACTTTGGCCAACAAAATACTAACAGACGGCAAAACGCTAACGGTAGTATCATGTTAAGGAAGAAATAAAGTTTAGGTGTCAAATTAGAAAGAATTTTTTTCTAGGTCCAAATAGGGAAGATGATTTTAAGGTCGGACGAAATAAGAAATTCTCTCATCGAGAGTCGTTCGGGTGCGTGTGTATTAGTAGGATTGTGTTTCCATGGCAATGATGTTGATCGGGTCCATCATCACTCACCAGCGTGGCGTGGCGCCTGGATGATTGGTGGCGGTGCTGTGCATGCATGGCCAGGCTAATGGCAATGATCATACAGCAGAAGTGAATGGCTGTATTTGTGGAATGTGCTAAAATCCAAGGATTTGTTTTGTCTGGACCCATGTTAGATTGTTGCCTAGCAGTAGCAGAGACAGCGAGTCTACCGCGGCCATTGAAGCCACCCTTCTGTCCGTATCGACCGCAACGAAATGTATGGACTCGTCACGGAACGGTGCGGTGCTCCGCGTTACGGTTTCACACAGAAACGTGTTGAGACGCGGTGTGGACGGGAGAGGCTGCGGCGGCTCGTCGGCCTTGGGCCCTTGTGTGAGTGTGGGCCGGGCTGCGCCTGGCCTTGTCCCTTGCGAGCGACGACGTACGCAAGAGCGTTCGAGTTTGCCGACCGTTGCAGCCGTCTCCACCAAGCAAAATCATGTCCACGATAGACATTTTTGCATGCACGGTGACACAGCGCCCCGTGTTCGTGCTACGTTTCTGAGAAGAGCTTGCCTGAAAACCGCGAGTGTGTCTCGCTGATACCAGAACTCTGGCCAGGGCCGGCCGTTTAGTGTAGCGTAACGCTCCATTGCTTGCTCGCGTAGATTAACTCCCGCCGCTCATTGTAGGCCTGTTGACGAGCATGGCAGCATCTTCTCGGCGTCACCCTTTATTCTATTCTATATCCGGAAACTGCTCCTGTTTTCGTTACCCTCCAGTGCCTCCACTCCCTTGTAGTGCGTGGCCGTGTGTAGCTCTGTAAGTGGCCATGGGCTGCCCACGGCGCTGCCAGCCCATCCCAATTATTTCCATTACTTGGACACCCACGGGCAGGTGAAAGAAAATCACGGCCGCCCACGGCACGTCCACTACCGCCGCCACGCCGTATCCAGCCTTGCACGTGGGCGCGCACGCTCTGCACCGAGGACGCTACCGGCAAGTTCACTTGCGCCACCGGCGACTGCGTCTCGGGCGCTCTAGTGGAACAGAGACGTCGCTGCGCCGTCCTCGCTGGTCAAGTTCACGCTCGATGGCTCCAGCGACATGGACTTCTTCGACGTCATCCTCGTCGACGGCTACAACCTCCCCATGCTAGTCGTTCCGTAGGGCGTGGATCTTGCTGCCGCCGCGGCCAATTCCACGGGCGGGCCCAAGTGCATGGCCATCGACTGCCTCGGCGGTCTGACGACGCGAGCTCCATAGCCTTGGCGCCGGGCGCCATGGCCGGAGAAAATTCGCCCCCTCCGCATAGAGGCTCCATGGCATTGGCATGGGAGGAGGCGGCGTCGCGAGAGGCAGCCACGACGGGCTCCTGAGCCAGCACGTCCTGCTCGCGCTCGAGGCACGCAACCTCTCCTGCCGCCGCCAGGCCTCCTCGCGCGTACTCCCCGTCCGAGTCCGAGGAGCTGAGGGACGGTGGAAACGGCTAGGCCGGCACACGCGGCGCCGCCGAGGGTAGGCCGGAGTAGGCGGCCGTGGCGGTTGCGGCAGAGGTGACGGCCTGTGCGGCCGGTGGCGCGACGGCAGCCATGGGCACTTCTTGGCGTTCCTGCTGTGCCCATCTCCGCGAGCCTCCTGCACGCCATGAATGAACAGAAGACACAATTAACGATGAGGGGAGTTCAGATCTTCTCGCGGTGGAGGCTGAGATGGCCGGAAGAGAAAGATCAGGGCGGCGGGCGGCGGCCGTGCCGTCCCCTGTGTCCCCATGGTCGCGAGATTTTATTGCTAATCAATAATGCTAGACCTACGGGAAATCTCTTACGGGCAAAAAGCTACGGGCTGACGTGGAAGCCGCGATACTAGTCTCCTCGCTCCCGAGAAACTATCCGACGCCCGCAAAAGGGCATGTCCAATCTAGGAACTTCCCGTCCTTCTCTCTCGGCTACGGGCCGACGGCGAGTCGAACTCGTACACCTGCAGGAGCGCGAGCGGAGAACGCTGGCGGGTCGCCGGCGTCGGCCAGCTTGCTCGTCTTGGTCCATCGGCCGGGTATCTGTACTGCGGCCGCACCGGCGGTGTCGCCGCGGGCGTCATGCTCTCCCGCACTACAGCTGCTAGTGCGTCGTCGCCGACTCGCCGTCGTGAACAACGTTGACCCCATGCTGCCATGCACCACTCCAGTGTCCAACCCTTTTTTGCTGCTCCCGGGACACATACGGCCCTCAGCAACCGCGCCATGATGTCCGCGCTCCACGCGTACTGTGATCGACACCTACCCCGATGGCATTGGCAACGTCGGCGGTCCGTGGTCGCCGAGGGCGGAGAAGGGCTCGAGCAAGAGCGCGTCATGCTGGTTCTCCCAATTCCAGTTGCGGGCGGCCGGCATGGCGACACCGGCGCCGCCCTTCCAAGATTTGCGCTAGCAGTTTCCTTAAGTTCTCAAGGGAGGGGGATTAATGAGGTGGCTTCCACGTGGGACTTCCACGTCAGTGCGTAAGCTTTTTCCGTATGATTTTCCCGTACGTGTAGCATTACTGGTACAGATTAGCAATAATGCTACATCTACGGGAAGAAACTTACGGAAATAGGTCTACGCGCTGACGTGGTTAGTACGTGGAAACCAACGCCTAGCGATTTATAGAAAAAAAAAGGAGCACGACGGCTCTGGTTTCTGGCCGGTAACTGCCCGTGCCACTTCCGGCGATTCACGCCGTCGCTGGACGTCGGCCCCTCGTCTTCACGGCCGTGCCTAATGCCGCCTCCGGCCGCTGGCCTCGCTTGCGTTGTGCCTTGTGCGCACGACGGACCGCGCACCTGATCGAGGTGTTTTAATACCAGATCATGCACATGCCTCCGCCTGATCAGGATTCCTGGAGCAGCCGGTGGACGCTGGACAGCGGCGGGGACGAGAAGCTAGACAGTGCCCGTATTGAATGTTGAGATCGACCAGGCTGCAGGAACCCGTGCAATGGTTTTCCCCTTGCCTTCTTGACTGAGCGGTTGGAGCTTCATGCACAGGCCGGGGGAGCTCGCCTCGCCGTCTCGGAAAAGCCCGGCGCGGCGGCGCCGCTGCGGCCGCTCGCGTCGTCGTCGGCCGGGAGAGAATGCGATGGGGTTGAAGATTTGTTTAACACAATCGAGCGACCTGGATTCCACGTGCCTCCCCACGTCAGCGCGTAGACCCTTTTCCGTAGGTTGTTTCCGTAGGTGTAGCATTACTCACAGATTAGTTGGGTTTAATTGGGACTGACGGTAGCCCAATTAGCAGTGCGTTAGAAATGAACAAGAAGCGAAATCCCGACTAAATTGACTGGGCACTGGTGGGTAGTTGGTGGGCCGCCGTGAGCGTGCCCACCTACAGCCTGAGCCGTGTGTGGTCATTTTTGCATCGCGGCGAGGACGTCCGGGTGCCGCACGCCACGGTGTGGTGCACAATTCCGGCTGCGGCTGCATGCAGTAATGGCTCGACGCGGACGGCCGCGTAAAGTCGCTGAATCCCGTGCGAACGCGGCGCCGGAGGCGGAGGCCCGGGGCCCGCCACCAACGGCAAAGGCCGGGCGAGTCGGGTCGATCGTCTCGCCGGAGTGCCGCACTATGTATGAAGGCAAAAACGACCCTGACACGAAAGTTCAGCACAAAATGAACTGTTTTTGAAAGTTTACCCGGATCTGACCCTTTTTATTACCGCTCAACATGCTGGTGGTAGGATACCTGTGGTACCGCCGTGGTCACTAGCGGTAGCAACCCCGGTCCACGGTCCGCCAGTGCTGGTTGACTGCGCTGACGTGGCGATACCGTCGGAGGAGACGGCGGTAGACTCTTCGCGGTACCGCCCTTTGACCTGGCGGTAGGCTTCATTAGGTACCGCGGGCCGGGCTGGCGGTACCGGTCAAAGAGATAAGTCGCGCCCCGACCCACGAAGAGCGCATCTTCTTCTCCTCTTCCTCATTTCGACCTAGTCAAGAAACAGAGAGGAGAAAAGAGACGGCGGCGTGGCGCGGGCTCACTCTCCCCTCCACCGATTCCTCTCCAAATCGGTGGGATTTTGGGGGGGGATTTCGGACCCCCTCCATCCTCAGGTAATCCTCCCTCATCTCTATCTTGATCACCCATAGATTTGTCCGATTTTAGATCCTATGTTGAAAGTTGAAACCCTAGATAGGATGTAGTTGTTCTAAATTCATGGATTTGACCACTCTAGTTCATATATATTAGTTTTAGATGTATGGGATGAGGCGTGAAAATTGATGTATATGTATTTGGGGCATAGTATTTATTTATTTAGGATTACAAAATTTAGAATATACGAATGTTTATGTGTTCATGGATGGATTTGGATGAATAATTATGTGAAGTTAACATGTATTTTAGGATGGATGACCCGTCAGAACGTTATTACCCCGGGCTTGATTTGGTGTACGATAAGGAACATCGTGACCGGCTTATCGAGAGGGGAGATATGGACTTACCTGTTAATGCAAGGCAAATAAAGTTCTCCATTTTATTGTTGCAATTACAAATATAGTGACCACATCATGTTTTTATCTTTCGCAGCCTATCTGTCCTATGCGCATGAGGGGCCACAATGCGGAGGACATGCCGTACGATGTTCGGTACGAGCAATACTTTGAGACGGCTGGTCTTCTCCCATTTGTCCTTCAGTTCAAGCGTAAGCCGCGAGTGTTAAACCACACGGTCATTACTGCCCTTATTGATCGTTGGAGGCCCGAGACACACAGTTTCCATTTGCCGTGTGGAGAGATGACAGTCACTCTTGAAGATTTTGCCATGATCACGGCTCTTCCCATCGACGGAGCCGCTCTGACTGGTAGGGTGGATCTTGTCGGGTGGCGCCAGCGGGTTCTTGGTCTCACCGGCAGACTACCACCGGTGCCGTCGGAAGGAACGAAAGATACTAGGTCATCGGGTGTCTCATATGCGTGGCTTCGACTTTTTGGGCAATGCCCGGCGGGTGCCGATGCGGCGGTGGTGCAGCAGTATGCACGGGCATACATGTGGTATGTGTTAGCCCGGGTGATCTTTCTAGATGGGTCAGGGGACACGGCATCTTGGATGTGGCTTGACCCGTTACGTGATTGGAACGTCAAGTACAGCTGGGGGTCGGCGGGTTTAGCCTTTCTTACCGGCAGGTAGCCTTTTTTGTCGCAAATCACGGTGTAACGACTCTTCTCGTCCGAGTGCTTCACTATGAATGGCCTATGGTGCTTCACCGCATATTCCCTAAGCCACGTTTGCAATTATACCAAGTCCGGGCGAGAATTGTTGTCATCGTCGTCTTGAGTTGTGCTTGGTGTTGCTTCTAGATCTTTATACTTGCCACCGTTCACCATAGCCTTATCGGCAAGCATGACATCACGAAATAATGGAATTCGGTGATCCCGGCCTACCACTTTTAAAAAGGCTTGGGCTTCTCTCGTCGTGAACCCATCTTCGTCCAATTCCTCCGGGCCCTCGTCCTCCGAGACGGAGGCATAGCAACGGCGATAGAAGGTGTCACGGTCAATGCCATCCTCCTCGACTTGTGCCTCTACATCTCCAATATAAATGTCATGATACTCGTCCTCCCGCTCGGACACATCACCCTCCATGTCTTCTTCCTCCCTATCATCATCCTCAATGCCAAAGCCATAACCATGATCCACATTGACATATTTTTCTTGTTCATCGACTTGGTCGCCATCATTCATCTCCAAGTCAATTTGTTGGCTCAAAGAAGGTTGGCTCATATTATTCAACTCGACCGCATCATCAAGTGACACATTCCGAGTGGGGGTCATTGCATCATGTGTGGGGGAGGCACACCGGTTTAAGTCAAAATGCAACCGATCACCGCCAACCTTGGTAGCAAATAACTCGAGCGACTTATCTTTGAAAGCCGCCACAACCTCTTTGTATGCCCCCAATCTAACTCGCATGTGATAGGTATTTTTTTCTTTCGCGGACGATGTCCTGGTCCAACAAAATACCTTCCATCTAGTTCAACCTTCTCCCTAGGATCCATCCATTCGAAAACTTTCCGTACTCTTGCAACAACCTCGGCATATGTCGGACTATTGGCAAATACCATAACTTTTTCTCCATTGTCAACAAACTCTTCTTCATTGTTACTAAAAAACGCTTCTTTGTCAACATGATGGACATTCACGATCCTTGCCATCTATAATTGAATGACAAGAAACATAAATGTATCACATTCATGTGCAATAGCAAACACACCACAATTATCTAAATTATACATGTGTGCTAACCACTACCTCCAACCCTAGAATCAACCATAATTCTAGGTAAGCAAAACACATTAATCTATCTAACCACAATGATTTCTACACGTCACAAACAACATATAACCCGCAATGCACCAAGTCAAATAATAGATTTAGAACAAATCAACAAATCTAGGGTTTGTCTCAAAAGTAAACAATGTCACAAAGTAACACAAATCCAACCAACAAAAAGCGAGAGATCTGCGAGGGACTACCTCACAGGATGGAGATGGCCCGATTCCACGAGCTATGCCCTCCGATTTGGAGGGATTTGAGAGAGATTTGAGTGTGGAGGAGAGAGGGGGTGAGGGCAGCAACTCGGGTCGAGATTTGAGTGGGGAAGAATGAGAGGCTGGGGCGCGGCGGCGTCGCCGCGTAGCCACTTAACTCCCGCACGGGTATCGCCGGTGTCAGAGGCGGTACGCTGCACAAGTCTACCGCCAGCACCCACGGCGGTAGCCCACTAAATCTACCGCCGGATTTCCTGGCGGTACAGCCACGTCAGCGGCAGTCAACCGGCACTGGCGGACCGTGGAACAGGACGGCTACCACCAATGACCCAGCGGTACCCTGTGTAGTCTACCGCCACTATGTTGAGCGGTACGAAAAATGGTTAGATCCGGCTAAACTTTTAAAAATGATTCATTTTGTACTTTGTCGTCAGGGTTAGATTTGTCGTTTTTATGGAGCTCGTGAACCGGCGGTGCAGTGCGAGCTGAGCGTGCCGCGCCGTAGTGCGTGTGCAGGGCATGGGCCGCGGCAGGCACGGGTCACGACTCACGCGCCGGCAGTGGTCGATCGTGGATGGCCAGTAGCGTCCTGCCTGCTATCCCTTTTTTATATTTTTTATTGCTGCTACGCTCGTTCTTTTCTCTGCGCCAGTCGTGGAACTCACGTGATTGCGTCAAGCTAGAGCGGTGTCAGCGTGGAGTGGAGCGGAGTGCGAGAGTGCCCGCACTCTGGAGTCTGGACTCTGGGACAGGGCCTCCGTCTGCCTTTTTCTGTTTACGTGGCTCGAAATGGATAAGGCGATTTACCACGCAAACCCCGGTAATCCGGTTTGACGCGGATCCAGGATTCCGTAATGGCATGTGATGTTTACGGATGCTGATCGTACCGGCATTACTACTACTCCATTATTGGATATCTATACGTGAAATATGTCTAGATATATCCACTTTTGGGCAAACTTGAGACACTTATTTTTGGACGGAGGGAGTAGTATATGCGAACGTTTTTTTTCCCTCGCCCATAAATTGCGAACGTGTCGACCTAGCCTTCGTCGGGACAACAAATATGCGCCGCCGTACAGGACGATTCCCACGTGTAGGTAGGAATCCAACCGCCTGGATGCGAGAATCTCCAATGTGTCTAGGTTCACTCAGCGATGGCGAACACAATAGCAAAAAGTCATTTTGTCTCCGGACTTCGAGGGCTCCTTTTATTTTATTTATTTTTTACAAATTACGTTTCAAACATATCTGGAAAAAAATTTAGATGTAGTCAATTGATGTATCTTACACGAACACAAAAATAAAATGCGATTTTTTTATATAATAGGCTACACAAAAATTGTAAAATTCGTACATTGTTCAACATAATCAATTCAGTGCATTTGTCATTTCAGTGTAGCTAACAACACAAAGCATTTAAAGTACTTTGTGAATATGATTTTATTTCTTCGGAATTTCTAAAAACTTATACTCCCTCAGTAACTAAATATAAAACGTTTTGGTAGCTAAATTTGAACATCCAAAATGTCTTATATTTGGATACAAAGGGAGTAAGTGTATATTTTGATTTTTTTTTATAAAAAAATATCATTGGATCCCACCCGTCAGAAGTCTCCATCCGGACAGGTTTTTTTGTTGGCCCTCGATTTTTGGCTATTAAAGCTGGGTTACAAATTTGGGATGTTACAGGGGGTGCGGCCGGCCAGGGCAGCCGTGGTGGCCATGGGCCCCATGTGGCCCAGCCGCACCACCCACAAAAGGGGGGTCGGCCCCCTAGTGGGCTTTCCCTCCGGGGTTTTGGCCCATTAGGTGGGCTGCCCCTTTTTTCTCCTTTTATTTGTTATTAAATTAATATTTAAATATATATAATTCATAATTAAATATATTTGCATATTATTTAATCTCCCGTGACTCCGCAACAACTTCCGGACCACTCCGAACTTCATTCGGTCTTCCCCGGAACCCTTCCGATTCTCCGGAACTTTTCCGGATCATTTTCTCTCTTTATTTCTATTATTCCGATAATTCCAAAACGATCTCTAAGCATCGTCAAGACCTTAAGTGTGTTACCCTACGGTTCGGGAAATACTCCAGACATGGTCGAGACCCCTCGCTCGCCAATGACCGTCAGGGAGACCTAGATGCCTATGACGGCCCCTGTGCATTCCAGAATAATCGTCGTTGAACCGTTTAACATGATATGTTCATTCCTTTTGTTCTTCGATACTACCCTAGTCCGAGATACGATCGTCAACATCCTATGTTGTGTTTTATCTCGTTACCAACAAGGGTTACTTAACTCGTTCCGTGATATTATATCTCCAATGACCTAGTCATACGCTGCGCAGCTTTATAGATATAATTTCACCGAGTGGGCCAGAGTATCTTTCCATCACACGGATGAACAAATCCCGCTCTTGATTACTCGCCCCGACCACTTCCTTAGGATACCCGAAAGTGTCACATTTATTGTCATACTATATAAGACATGACGTTTGATGCAATCAAATATATTCCAGAAGTAGCGACTTGATATAATCTCACGGTCTGAGGAATAAGCTATCATTACTTCCTATTGCAATGTTGAACTTAGTGATACGATCCTCTTGCAATACTTTGGTGGGTAATGTCCATCACCTTATTCTACTAATAAAAGGACTTCATCATCAACTGTTATGAATCAATATGACCGGGAAATCTCGATCATCCGTTGACTGATGAACTAGTTTATATAGAGGCTAACTAGGGACTCTGGTTTGTTTACATACCACACGTGTATTAACAATTCCGATTAATACAGTTATAGCATGGTATAAAACTTATTTATAAACTTAATGAGATAATGCGATAAATACTCAATATTTATTTGCCTCTAGGGCATATCTCCAACAGTCTCCCACTTGCACTAGATTACAAATAAACCAGCTGCATTTTATTTTGATCATAACCTCTTATCATATAAGTACTTTATGATAATGCTTGCTTGTGGAAGTGTTTTTCCTTTAACGATCTGTACCATACAGAAATCGTATTCTTTGCGATTCATTGATTATCACCTTGTTTGATATCAATCCGTTATCTTGATAACACATATATTTAATGACTAAGTGGGACTACCGTTTCCTGCGCATACTCTGATTCATAATCAGCTAGTGTAGAAATCACTTAGTTTGAGAACACATTTTCTCTTCCAATATGTATAACTTCGCAGTATCTATATACCTTTCATACCTATGTAGATTCTGACATTCATTGTCAGTCTAGTGTCTAAAAGTTTCCTACGACATTTGGTTCTTCAGTCATCCAGATAGATCCTTTAACACAACACTTTGTTGAGTTCATTTCTCTATAGACTTGAAATCTTTATCCTTTGTTTTCTTAAACAATAAAGATTTTACTTGTAGTGAATTCATAAAATTCACCTTAGTACTTGTTCTTCTTATAAGAACATGGGTCACACTATGTCGAGCACATAATATGGTTTTATATGATGCCACTTAATACTACGGTATAAAAGGGGCAACATATCTCACAACCACTATTATCGTGTAGAAATCCACTAAATGTTTTAACCAGATTTTTCAAGGACTTTTCCTTGATTTATTCCATTCTGACCTTTCAGAATCCAATCTAATAAAACATCTCGACCTTTTCATTTAAAACTTCCTGATCTATCTAAATAGATTACCAACGTTTTAAATCACACATAACTTCATCGAAATTCTATAATCATATTAATCCTAATTTAACTAGTACTTCCATTATATGTCATTTACATACAAGGACATTTATTAAGCTCCCACTCAAAATGTCAATCACATCTGAGACTATTCAGCTCATCTAGCTCCCACTCAAAAACATGTCTCTTACATATTAGATTTTGGTGAGCTAATTCGACTCCCACTTAAATTATAAACATAATTTCTTTCGATATTTTGGTCAATACAAAATCATTGATCAATTCGAAATCCAACATACGAAGTATTAGCACTTTGCTAACAAGACTCAAGCATGTCTACATTTATGTAGTCAAACCTTTTGATTTTGTCCAAGCATTCTTTATGACAAAATCAGCTTTATGTCCTTTCCATAGTTTCATCCTTTTCCATATGACCTTTCATATAAAGATTAAGTAACCATTTTACTTAATAAGATTCAAATAACAATTATCTTTGTAATCTTAAATGTAACTTGGGATTTACAATTCTCAATTGTTTCTCGTATTTGGTATCATCCAATTTCTTTGTAGTTCGTGATGTATTTCGTTCTGGCAACAAAATCTTTTAATCGAATATCATTTGTGACTTGACAAAATATTCTTGATTCGTACCATCTTTACAAAAAGCTCCTCATGAAACATTATGATCTTTTATCATCATTTTTCATTCCCTTTTGTAGAGTATTGTTTCCGAAACATATTTCGTCACATTGCTCCATAGAATAAGGTCAATTACCTTTATTTGAGTTTTTGCACTATTCCATTAACCTTTCCCTTTGAAAAAATTTTCGCAATATACCAAGGCAGCAACACAAGTTTTGCTCTTGTTGGTATTTCTGGTTCATGGAATGTACTCATACATATTATGAATATTCTACAAAGAATTATTCGTGTATAGTTTATATTATCGTATAATCTCACAAACTACGACATTCATTATATGTTTGTCGTTTTACACGAATGTCGGATGATAAAACAATTTTCTAAAGTGGGGTGTTTTACTAACACTACTCTAAATAATATTTAACTTTTAAGAGATACTTTTAAGACCATACTTTATCAAAGAGTATGATTATAATATTTACACGAATCAACATGTTTGATTTGCATTAAATAATTATAATTTGTGGAACAATATCACACAAGTCCTTTTATGCTAAACCAAAATCTTTATCTGATCAAATCATAATAACCTGATTTTGTATCCACCTTTTCTCTGAAATCCCTTTGATCTTTTATCAAATTATTTCGGATTAATGTCTCTCTTTAGCAAATACATTTTATTTACTTAGAGTCATTTTGAAGGTTCCGGTAATAATGATATTCACCATGTTGATTTAATTATCATCATGTATGATTTTCAATCAACCTTTCTTATATATTGACATATCAATATTTTGAATATTTTAATCATCACGTCTCAATTAGACTTTGGCTTGATTTCAATAGATCGGAGTATCTATAAATAACGCAACATGATTAACAATTCGGTGGTGTTGTTTCTGAAAACAATATCAATATTAACTCTGGATATTTATCTTATTTTAGCATTTGCTGTTTTATAAATGTCCAATTTATTATTATCAGGATTATAACGCGAATAACTATTGTAACCGATACATGATCACAAGAAGAATTTATTCATAATCAAAAACAACTGGCTTGTTCCATTACAAATATGAATAACTGTATTGCAAAATGCAAAACACACTTATTAAGATCATCCTCAAAACCGATTACAAAATCTCTTATTCTAAAATACTAATCCGAAATAATAAATGCAGTGGGTAAAACGCCATTGGCCTTCAACTATCTTGCTTGCCATCACTTGTTCACCATCACATTGTCACTCTCCATATCCTTGTAAGAATTCGGCCCTGTTTTCATAAAACAGAACAAGTATCAGATACCTTTCAACAAGTATATAGAAAAACAATACATTTATAAATTTGTATATCAAATATACCGTATGGGTCGATGATCTCTGCTTCAATGGGATCCACTTTTACGCTCCTGAACTGGCTTATGAACTGGTAAAGAGTAAGTGACTCACTCTTCACAACATAGCCACGGACATGCTCCTCATAACTGGGAGGGAGGGAACGTAACACAATAGTGATCGCAAAAGCATCCGCCATCCAGTAGTCGTAGACATTCGTGAGTCTCAAATACATGTCGTACATCTTGCCCAAATGAGTTTCTAAGCAGGTGTGTTCTTCCATCTTGAGTGAAAGAAAATCATCCAGCTGCTTAAATTGCTCAATTTTTATCTTTTCTATAAAATGGGCCTTGAGTGAATCCATCATGACAATAGGTTCCATGTCTTGAAACTGTGCTTTCAATTCAGGTTCCATGTGAGTCATAGTGGTCTGAACACTTATGAAAATATCACGACGCTGGCGAAAAGCCTCATCTTCTTCTTCGCTTGCGGAATCATCTGGCGCATCTCCTAGAAATTCTTCTATTACGTAGAGTATGTTGTTGTGTGAGAGAATTCCTCTTAATTTCTCGTACCAATCGATGAAGTTGGACCCATCGGCCAAAAGTTGCCGATCTCTAAGGAAGTAACCAAAATAGAAATTGTCGCTGGGATAGAACACCATCTACATAAATAATCGCAAAGAATGAATAAGGCTAAGTTTATAAAATAATATGAGCTTAGTTTATAATCAAATTATCAAACATACTCCGCTAAGATAATTATCCCTAAAATTATCTCAACGATTACACGACCCCAATTCACTCTACCACCCCCGATCGTCACGGCCGGTGGCATAGCTGCAAAGGTGGACATCGAAATGTCGATCACAACATTCATGTGACTCATGCTCGATCTTTCGATCTTCACGTGTTTCGAGGCTATGTCTGTACATACTAGGCTCGCCAATTAAAACCTTAGTGTATTGCATGTGCAACGTGGCTTACACCCACTTTATGTGAACGCAGATACGTCTGACACCCGATCGTCACGGCCTGCCTCGTAACGGAGAACTTTCAGTGGTGCACACTAAGGGAGAACACAACTTTGGTATTTTATTTAGGGATCATCCTATTATAGCTACCGTCGTATACATCTATATATATAAGCAATCAATAGGATATACACACAACAATACAATATCAAATAATGAAATGAAGTGCAATATGACATGGCCTTGCGCCTTGATCTCCATGATGCGCCTTGGCAGGGCTCCGAGTCCGCGGTGCCTCCTTTGCCGTTGACAAGTTAAACAATTTATAATACTTACCGTAGCCATGTCATACAAAATGCCCCGCTGCAAAATAAAGTTAGACGCTTTCTACTTTATCTTTGCAAATTTTACGTGGCTTCTAGGGCTTTCGTAAAAGAACCGTTTCTTACCTACGAACATAGAACCACAACATCGATTAAATAATTGTCTCTATTACACCCTTTTCAGGGCCCTCCATTGAAAATGCTAAGCCGTCTAAAGAGAGAGAGACAGACACCCGCTAGCCGCATATATGGTACAAGCCATATGTCAGTTGCGGAACCAGTCTCGCGTAAGCGTACGCGTAAGGTCGGTCCGGGCCGCTTCATCAACTCGATGCCGACAACATTAGCAAGTGCACGCGAGAGGGTAACAATTATAGAATCGATGCCCACATTCAACATGTGTTCTAACCGTACCAGCAATACTACGCATAGATCGGCTCTGATACCACTGAAGGGGTTCGTAGCAGAAAACAATAATTTTTCTAACTATCGTAACACCGAAAACTAGCCAAGGATCTATCTATCTAGTAATGCGGTAACGGAGGAGATATCGACAACATACCCTTGTAGACCGATAGCGGGGATTACGCTCCCGCAACAAGCGTTGTCGATGAAGATGATGAAGCCGACCTCGAGGTCGCGAAGAACTTGGCGCGACGAAGACGAAGCCGAAGGTGGCGCGACGATGACGCCCTGGCTCCACGAATGTGGCGCCTCCGAGTACTCGCACACGTGCGGAGCTTGACGACGACTCTCGGGCTCTCCGATCCAGCCGAGATAGCGGAAGTAGAACTTTTGGGTGGAATCCCGCAGCATGACGGCGTACTACGGTATAGATTTCTCACACGCGCGCTATCCTTACGATGGGACTACGTACAGCGGGAGATGGAGAGGGTGGAATTGGGCGGAGGGGCATCCTCGGGCCAATAGGAATAAATCCTGAATTTATTGTATATTTTCCCAAAAATATGCCCCACTATTTATTATGGGAGAGGGGGTGTCCCTCTCCCTTGCTCCCCCATGTGGGACTAAAGGAGGAGGGGGGGTGTGGGGACCCCGGACTAGTCGTCCGAAATACCCGATTATGCTTAACACAACGATCCCATGATCAGTCTGTCGTTGCACATAATCCGAACTGAATATCAAAGTTTACATCCATACAATACCGAGTTTAAAGTCTTACAACCATGGCCATACTGGCCTAATTATACATAGGTGCCTTCAAGGGCCAATCATCTTTATTCAGCGGAAGCTACGGTAGTAGGGCTAATCCATCCTAACAACACCCGACAGGCAGCTGACTTATGAAGATCTTAGTTCGCATAGACGTCGCCAAACTCCTCTTCAACGTAGGGCTCCTCGAAATCTGGCTAAGACAATAGCCAGGGACGAAACCAATATGAGTACATTTGATTGTACTCGCAAACTACCCCAACTTGAGTAAGCACTAGTTTTAGTTTTATTTCTTAAAACTTTTATTTATTTGAAAAAAAAGAAAACTCTAAAACTTTACTGAAAAGGGGGTAAGAAGAAGTTTATAACTATCCTTTAAGAAATCATCATTTTAGCTATTTCTCCAAAACTCCTCCTTTTTCCGACCATTCCTCAATCATGGTTCTATTCACACCACAGCCTCGTACCAACTCATTGGTACAGGTAAGAACATCCTCCTCACTTCAATTTCCTCAACACACTTCAGGACTTGCAAAACTTTGCACATAGCCTTAGTAGTTCTTCCCAACTGTCCATATCCGAGGACTCGGCTATTCGAATAGTTTTAACCTCTGCAGAGGTAGTATGCTTTTCCCACACCCATCCGGTTACTCATCGTGTCAGCCACGTCCCGCCATACCAGGGGTATGCGAAGTTGAGTTCCCGGCCATAGCCTGTCCTTTGCTCATGCTAGTATAGGACCCTGCCTCTACGACACTTTCCATCGACGCTTAAATCCTCAGAAACTAAGTGTGAGGACTCGTAGTTCTGCCCGGCGGACCCAAGGGAGCCCTTCAATCCTCTTTCTCCAATACACTCATACCGGCTTCCGGTAGACTTCACTTAAGAGGACCCAGGTCAGGGGGTAGGTCCTCAGACCATCCCCTCATGGAACGAGGTTATCCTCGTTATTGAGGCATCCAGTACTCACATGAGCAAATTATATGACTACGCCCTTTCCCATATGTGGGTAAATGTGGTCGCACAGATTTTTTGGCTGGGGATGTAAGTACAAGGACACAATGTGCATTTTTCTTTCCAAAAACAACACCATTCTCTGTTTCTCCATCTTCATACCGACCTTTCGGCACTTCATCTCCATTCAAGTACTTTCAAATGAGTTTTGAATAATTATTGTTTTTCCCATCCTATAGTTGTAAATAACTACCTTATATTTCTACATAGAGTGGCAAAATAATTTTCAGTTTTTTGTAAAAAGGTTTTTTCCAAAAACAAACAGTGATACTTTTGAACAACTCCTGAGATTAAAATAGATGTATATAAATGCAAGCTCAGTGAAGTAGCTTGCCTTGCTCAACAAAGTGGTACTGGTCCTGATCTTCTGGTTCAACAAAACCTCCTTCCTCGATGAATCCGTCAACGGTATCGTCTAAACGTTAAACAAGCAAAACAAACAATCACTACACTAACTCAAGCATCAACACAACCTTACAACCACAAATGCTATAAATAGCCACTGCATACATCAAGCAACACAACGTGGTTTCAATTTAATCGAATTAACCTTTATTTAATTATTTTCAAACCAAGGCAGAAACTAGTTGTACACCATTTAATTCACCAATTAATCTAGGTTGGTCACAAAATTTCAAACTAAACTTCTATGGATAGCTACTGATGTGTAGAAGACAACCCAATTGGATTGAGGTCTTTTGGAGTTATCAAGCTCCCTACACAAATGTTTTAGTTCAGAAGGTCTTAAATCAAGTTTTAGCTACTGCTTAAGTTTTATTGATCAATAAATTAAATCCTTTTAGGGGTAACTAACCTTGGTTGAATTGACCTAACAAAATTGGGTTTAGTTTGATTGGACCTACTATTAATTCACACTAATTGGTTTAGTGCAGAAGGGTTTACTGAAGTTCAACCAAAGGCTAAGGATTTTACACTGCTCAATTAATTCTACCAAAATTTGGGGAGCTAAAGGATCCTAGTACAAAGCTACCAAAATTGGTTTCAAGTTATTTGGACTAATATAACTCCAGAAACAAATGGTTTGGTGTTTTAAACCTTATGGAGCATTTTTATTAATACACTTTTATTATTTAACTAAATGAGATGAGACCACTTTGGTGAGTTAAAGAATTTCATAAGCTTTCCAGATCATTTGAGTTTGATTTATTTGGATTCCTAAATCTCGAGATATTGAATTTCAAAGTTCAGTCCAGTACTGAAAAGCAGAGGAGTTTTAAATTCTAAAAACCTAATTTACTGGATAATGTTGAAAATCCTGACGGGTGGGGTCCGCTCGTCAGTGACTCAACGGAAAACGTTTCGCGCGCGGGTTTAAGTTTAAAACGCTGACGGGTGGGGTCCACCAGTCAGTGTCTACTTAAACGAAACGGTACGCTACCCTTGATCTTTAATCCTACGGCTGAGGATCAACGACACGGCGGCGACCATTTTCTGGCGGCGCCGTGGCTCCGGCGACGGCGGTGCTCTCGATTCGCTCACCTGGGGGCTCGGGTGGTGGCGGAGATGACGGGGATCGACGGCGGAGGGAGTGGGGAAGCTCTGGGGTGAGTAGTGCGTGCTGGGACGGCTTCAATCGACGGCGGCGTGTTCGGCTCCTCCTCCGCGGCCGTGCTCCAAGTCCGGCGAGTCCTCCGCGGCGCTGCTGTGCATGAAACACGGGCAAAACGCGGCGGGTGAGCTAGGGTGTAATGGTGAGGCGAGTGAGGGGCAGAGAGAAGGCAGGGGAAGAGAGGCACGACCTGGCCGTGATCGTCTTCTTCCTCGGCGCGGCAGCGCACTGCCGTGCGTGTGCACGGTGGCTGTGATGGAAAGCTCGCCCTCCTGGCGATGCTCTGGTGTGAGGGGCGTGAGAGGGAAGTGGTGGAGGTGTGTGGAGAAGAGGTGGTGCGGGGTGGGTTTTTATAGCGGGCGGAGGCGCTCGGCGCTCCACGGCGCGGTGGTGGAGTGAGGGAAAGAGAGGCGCTGGGTCCGGCTGGGGGTGCCAGAGGGGTTGCGGGGAGCTAGGGGATGCTGCAGAAGCGGTCGGGTGGTCGAGGGGGACAGGGGTGGCGCGCGAGCGTCGATGCCGTGCTCGGCCGGCCATGGCGAGCGGCGTGCTCCGGCGCGTGCGCTGGGGTCGGGTAGAGTGCGTGCGGTGCATAAGAGGGGCAGGGGTGCTCGCATACGACGCGGTGGAGGTGACGGAACCAGAGGGGTGAGGTGGGGCAGCGCGGAGGCGTGCGGTGCTCGTAGTTGACCTCGGCGTCGCCGCGTCGCTCGGCGTGCTCTGGCGCGGACAGAGCGCACGCCAGAGGGCTCTGCGGCGGTCGAGTCTCGTCGGGCAGGGGCGGAGAGAGTTGGGTGGTGTGGCGGGCACGGCGCGGCGTCGTCTCAGCGTTGCGTCTGCCCTCTCCACGAAATGACCCGTGCGGGAGCTCGCCAGGGACGGCAATGGCGTGGCGCCACCGGCTTGCCTCCTCTGGGGTCAACGAGCGTGTCACTTCTCCATCCTTCGAGTGAGTGAGGTGAGGTGAGTGAGTGGAAACGCTAATGGCTCGGGATTGCTCCGAATTGAGCTCGGATTTTGGATTGGATTTTCGGGTTAGGGAAGAACACAGTGGTGATCAGCAGGTGTTCGATCTATTTCCCGAACCAAATCCAAAATTGGATTTTCTGAAATTTCTTTTCATGGTTTGCTTCAAAATGTTTTGTCAAAGTTTGGGGTACCACTGGGGTATTTATTTTGGAAGTGTAGCTTGGTGATTTTGATGATTTCCAATGTTAAAGAAACATTTGAATTTTGAAAATAGAATTTAGAATACAATTTAAATTAGGGAGAGAGAGAGAAAAGTTTTAAGGATGAAAAGAGAGGGGTCACACTCTCCCACTGAATTTTTGGTTTTGGAAAATTTTAGAATTCTCACTTGGAGATTTAATGTGACACTTGTCACATTATTTTTATTGTTTTAGCACTTGTTTTATTTTTTTCTTTTCTTCAAGTTTTTATTTAGAGCAAACAACAACTCAAGCAAGCAAAACAAACAAACACACATAAAATAACAAAAGTTTTTGTTGGCCCACAATTTTTGACTAATAAAGCTGGGTTACAATTTGGGATGTTACAGATCCTTCCCCCCTTAGGATAAATCTCGTCCCGAGATTGGCTAGGCTTAGGTGCTAAAGAGGTTGGGAAATCGCTTCTAAGATAGTCCTCACGTTCCCAAGTGGCTTCCTCTTCAGAGTGGTTAGTCCACTGGACTTTATAAAACTTGATCTTGTTCCTCCGGGTGAGACGAATATCTTCGTCGAGAATTTTGAATGGTCTCTCACGGTAAGTCAGATCATGGTTCAGGTCGATGGAGTGGTGGTCAATGTTCTTGAAAACGTCGGGCTGGTCAGGAACTTCAAGACACTTCCGGAGCAGGGAAATGTGGAAGACATTATGAAATTCCGATAATTCTGGGGGCAACTCTAGCTGATAGGCTACTTCTCCACGACGGGCAAGAATCTTGAAAGGTCCGATATATCTGGGTGCCAACTTTCCTTTGACATGGAAACGTTGCATCCCTTTGAGTGGCGTCACCCGAAGATAGACAAAATCTCCAGGTTGAAAGGTGACGTCACGACGCTTGGGATCAGCATAACTTTTCTGACGGGATTGGGCGTTTTGAGACGTTCACGGATAAGTTGGACTTGCTCCTCGGCTTCACGGAGGGTATCTGGTCCAAACACTTTTCCTTCTCCGGTCTCGGACCAGTTCAAGGTGTACGGCACTTCTTGCCGTAAAGTGCTTCAAATGGGGCCATTTGCAGACTGGACTGATAACTATTGTTATAGGAAAACTCTGCAAACGGAAGGCAATCTTCCCATTTAGAGCCATAGGCTAGGACACATGCACGAAGCATATCTTCCAGAATCTGGTTTACTCGCTCGGTCTGTCCTCCGGTCTGAGGGTGATAGGCTGTGCTGAATGATAAGTGGGTTCCGAGGGCTTCGTGAAGAGCTTTCCAGAACCGTGAGGTGAACTGCGTGCCTCTGTCAGATACAATCCTCTTAGGCACTCCGTGCAGGCTTACTATTCTGGAAATATACAAGTCTGCTAGCTGGTTCCCTCTATAAGTGGTGTTGACGGAATGAAATGGGCAACCTTGGTCAATCGATCAACTATGACCCAGATTGAATCATGGCCTCGGTTTGACCTAGGAAGTCCGGTAATAAAATCCATTCCAATTTCATCCCATTTCCACTCGGGGGTCTTAAGGGGTTGGAGCAATCCTGCAGGGCGCTGGTGCTCTGCTTTGACTCGCTGACAGATATCACACTTGGCCACGAAAGAACCAATTCTCGCTTCATTCCATGCCACCAAAACTCTCACGAAGATCTTGGTACATCTTGGTTCCTCCGGGTGGATCGAGTATGGGGTATCGTGGGCTTCTTTAGGATCAGACCCTTGAGTTCCTTATCATCGGGCACACATAGGCGTCCTTTGAATCTCAGAACTCCTTCAGCATCTATGGCAAAACCAGGTGCTTTGTCAAGGGGTATCTTCTTTTTAATCCCTCGATACTCTCATGACCCTTCTGGGCCTCTTGATTTGATCCAACAGGGTTGGGGCTAACTCCAGGTTGGCAAGATATCCATGGCTAACCAATTCAAGTCCGAAATCTTCACTCCTTAAACAAGGCTGGTTGCTCTGCTTGGATTAGGGTATTCAGGGTGCAGGGCTTCGGCTTAGGGCATCGGCTACCACATTGGCTTTTCCGGGATGGTAATGAATTCCGACATCATAGTCCTTAATCAATTCCATCCACCTTCTCTGCCTCAGATTCAACTCCTTCTGAGTGAAAATGTACTTCAAGCTTTTGTGATCTGTATAGACCTCGCAGCGATGACCCACAAGATAGGGTCGCCATGTTTTCAAAGCAAAAACCACAGCTGCTAACTCCAGGTCATGGGTTGGGTAATTCTCCTCATGCGGTCGCAACTGTCGAGACAGGTACGACACAACTTTTCCTTCTTGCATCAGAACGCAACCAAGTCCGAGACGTGAAGCATCACAATACACGTCGAAACTCTTGGTGACGTCTGGCATGATTAGGATTGGGGCTGAAGTCAGTCTCTTTTCAGTTCTTGAAAACTATCTTCACACTTCTGGGTCCATTCAAACTTCTTATCCTTCTTCAACAACTGGGTCATGGGTTTGGCTATACTGGAGAATCCTTCAACGAACTTGCGGTAATAACCTGCTAGTCCGAGAAAACTTCGGATTTCCGTCACACTGGTGGGTGATTTCCAGTCTAGAATGGCTTTGATTTTCTCGGGGTCAACAGAGATTCCTCCTGCAGACACAACATGTCCGAGGAATGCCACTTCACTTAGCCAAAATTCACACTTGCTAAGTTTGGCATACAGTTGGTGTTCTCTGAGGGTCTCCAAAACCAAACGCAGATGTTCAGCATGCTCTTCTTCAGTCTTGGAGTAGATAAGGATATCATCATGAAGACAACCACGAACTTGTCGAGGTACTCCATGAAGATCTTATTCATGAGATTCATGAAATAAGCAGGGGCATTGGTCAAGCCAAAGGACATAACGGTGTATTCAAACAATCCGTATCGGGTGGTGAAGGCGGTCTTGGGAATGTCAGACTCTCGAATCTTCAACTGGTGATAACCTGTCCGAAGATCGATCTTAGAAAAGACTCGGGCTCCGTTCATCTGATCGAACAGATCCTCGATCTTGGGAAGGGGTACTTGTTCTTGATGGTTACATCATTGAGCTTGCGATAATCCACACACAGGCGTGTGGTACCGTCTCTTTTGTCCACGAAGATGATGGGTGATCCCCAAGGTGAGCGCTTGGGCGAATCAGACCTTTACTGAGCTGATCAGCTAACTGCTTCTTCAATTCCACCAGTTCTTCTGGATTCATCCGGTAGGTCTCTGGGATATAGGGGCTGTTCCAGGAATAAGTTCAATCACGAACTCAATATCCCGGTCTGGTGGCATACCAGGCAATTCCTCCGGGAAAACATCCTTGAATAGGTGACAACACGGATTCATCTAGGGCTGGTCGGGCTATGCCTTCATGACAACTAGGTTGGGATTGTTGGCTTGTGATGCATACTCCACTTCAATCCCTGGTCTGTAGTGAGAGATACTGATCTTCTGGCACAGTCGATACGACCATGATACTTTGCTAACCAGTTCATACCCAGAATGATATCTATGCCCTGAGTTCCTAAAATGATTAGGTCGGCTGGAAAGTTTTCTCCTTTGATCTCAAGAGAGACGTCGGGCAAAACAGCTTGGTCTCTACTAGGAACTCTGGGGTTTGTATGAGCAGGGGTTTGGATAAGAGACTCCCGACTAGACCTCCCTTAACAACAAACTCCTTGGTAACAAAGGAATGGGTAGCACCAGAATCAAACAGGACAGTTGCAGGTACTGAGTTGACAAGAACGTACCCAGCACAACATCTGGCGCTTCCTGGGCTTCCTCAGTGTTGATGTGGTTCAGACGGCCTCTGGCAACAGCAGCATTGCCACGGGGTGCAGCATTCTTGCCGTTTCCATTTCCATTACGGCCTTGTCCAGAGTTGGGTGCTGGTGCATTGGGGCGCTGAACGTTCCTCTTGGGATTGGGGCATTCTCGGGAGTAGTGACCCTTGTTGCCGCATTCAAAGCAGACAACGCTGGCAGTAGTGCATTGTCTTTACAAGTGATAATCTTATTTGTGGTAAAGTATATTGATCATATTTACTTTGGCCTTTGCTCTTAATTGCCTTATTTATTGCCAAGGATTAGTTTTGATCAAACTTTCTTTTGTCTTCCTTGACCTTTGGTTCCTCTTGCTCTACTCATGTTGTTTTGTGTTTTTTTTTCTAAAATAAGAAAAGCCGTGATCCCATTATTGTGCATGTACATTCAAAGTCACACTTCTAAGATAATGCACTATTCTTGGGGAGCCATCCTATTTTGAGTAGAACACCATCTTTTAATTGGTATTAGATCTTATTGCTTTTCTTGAACATGACTAGTGATTGAATAATATATTTGGAGTGTAATGATCCCATTTGTGTGAATTTTGCATTCCATTGCAAGATCTTAAATAATGCATAAATCTTGGGGGAGCTATCATATATGTTTTTAGAACATTATTTGTCTTCAATTGCTACTTGATCTATATTAAATTGGTGTTTGAGCCCGATGACATGTCTCGTGGAACGACAAACCTTTTTGTCTTGGTACTTTGTGCCATCATAGAAAGTGTAGAGGGTTTGATCTATTTGTTGGAATCTTTCTCTCTTTGGGAGTTAGTTATCTCATTCCTTGATATATCTTTCATTTGGTATCTCTTCTTTTGGTATCTTTCTCAATCATGTGTTGATTTGGGTTTTGATATTATTTGGACAATTCTCTTGCATGTCACACTTTGGTGTGCCTTCTTGGTATTCTTTGTATTTTGTCCAAATCGTGTCTTCTTTTGGTTCTTGAAGGTCTTGACATTCATATTTACTTCATGTATTTATTATGGCATGGTACTTTCTTTGATCCAATATATCGGGTAAACTCCACCGAATCCTAAATCGGCTAAGATGTGCATGAAATTCAATTTCATATCCATATGCACATATTCATGTGGAGTTTGTCCAATGTATTGTAGTTTCCTAACTACTTCGGGCCCAATATGTTTGGGGACCATTTTGTACTTGAATTGTGTTTTAGGTACTTCAGAGATGCATTGGATGCCTTGTCTCATTCATAAGGAAGGTGCTCTCACCATGTGCTTATTGAAGCCAAGCTATGTTGACCGTGATTGCTAAATCTTCTACATCACCAATGCCATCTCGGTAACAAGTATCTACCTCATGCATACATTTCTTGCATACAACCTTGTGTAGGTTGCATCTTGGCATGATTCCTTTTGCTCCTTGTGATACTTGTTTCCCTTCTCAAAGCATCCAACTATCACTTTTCCCTTGTGGATATTTGTGATGCCTTTGATGCGTTTGTGTTGGAAGTCTATTTATATCCTTCAAGATAAATTTGAGCTATGTGCTATGCTTTCAAGCAAAGATCTTAATGATGTATATATGACTTCCTCTTGGGTATCATGTTCTTCTCTCTAGTAACTATTTTGTGTGTACATGTTTCTTTGTGGATGTATATCATATGATTGTTATCTACTTAGAAATCTATACACATGAGAAATGTTACATCGCAAATTGATATCCTATTTCCTTGGTGTCCACCTCTTTATGTTTTTTGGATCTTTTGGTGGCTCTGGAAAATATTTGCCCTATGAGTGCTTGCCCTATTTTATTGGATCTTGTGCACTCATTTTTGTTGGTTGTGTGTGTTGAAATGACATGCTTTGCTCCTTGCTTATCATTCCTTTGAGACTATGGTGATGCTCAATGCTCACCTATGATGTACTCTTATAAAAGGCTTTGCTATGTCACACACATCATTTGGTTGAGCCTAAATCCTTTTAATGTTCTCGCATTTGGATATTTTGTCGGTCTTATTTTTGATGCTCAACCATATGATTATTGCAAGTGTTATGCCTTGTTTTATACATTCTCTCTTGCACATGTTTTGTGTTTCAAAGGATTATGGGGGAGTGAGGATTCCATGTTGTGCATACTATATTGCAATATAAATCCTTATTGTGCACGTACCTTGGGGAGTTCCCTCTTGATTATTAGAACACTTGGTTGATCTTATCATAATATTTTCTTTTGTTCAAATTGGATTTGGGTTCTTTGATTGCATGTTTCATTCGTTGATACCCTTTTCACCATATCATCCTTTTGCAATCTTTGGATCCTCAATATAATTTGATCTCCCTAAATCTATTCGTCATTGAATATGTGCATTTGATTTCACTCATATCTTGAGAAATGCATATTTATGGGGGAGCTCTTATTATATTGGCCTTCTAAAAATTTCACCCATTTCGGCAATGGTTGCCAATGGGGGAGAAGTTTAGAGGGTTTAAGGGAATTTGGTTTTATGCTTTGGTTCCGTTCTTAAGCATTTGCCTTTTTCATGCTCATGCATCCTTGCTTATTCCTTTGCATGGTTGCTTAATTCATTATATAAACCCTCGTAAAAGGGATTGTCATCAATTACCAAAATGGGGGAGATTGAAAGAGCATGGTGCCCCCATGTGTGGTTTTGGTAATTAATGACAATCCTTATGGACTAATGTTTGCTTTGATATATCCTTAGATCTTGTCCATAGGAAAATGTGGAGTTCATGTGTTGGACTCTAGAAGATTATAAGATGACCAAGATCCTTTTAAAGAGTTTATATGAAGAATGGTCATGTGTTGAGTTGAGCATATTTCAAGCATGTCTTGAAGAATATGATGGCGTGGATATTCTTGTTCACCTTCAAGACATCATCCTTGTGAAGAGAGAAGGAAAGATACCTTGGCTGAAATCGACTTAACGGTAGTACCGCCAGTGGGCAGCGGTAGTACCGCTCCTTCTGGAGTAGTACTGCTGCAGCACGCAGGCAGTCTTCTCCAACGGTACTACCGCTGGAAGTACCGCTGGAGATACCGTTCAGAAGGTTTTAGCCACTGTCTCCAACGGTATCTGTCCGGTACCCCCCACGTACTACCGATGGAATACCACGAATTTATTCGAGGCATGACAGCGGTAGTACCGGTGGATTCTGGCGGTAGTACCGGTGCCTGGTAACTACGGTAGCACTCTGTGCTACCGCTGCAACTGAGTATCGGAACCACTGAGGTACCGCGTGGAGGTCAGTAGCGGTAGTACCGCTGTTCGTCAGCGGTAGTACCGCTGTGCACATTTCTGTGCATAACGGTTGGTTTTTCAGGGGCCCTTATAAAAGGTATCTTCCCATGGGCATGCATCAAAGGAAGATTCCATATAGCCCATGACGGATGACGTCAAGCGGTGGTCGTCATCAAGATTATGGCCAAGTGAAGATGTTCCTAAAAGTGGCTCTCCCATATTGTGTATGGGGAGCATTTCACAAGCCTTCACCAAGCGGAGCGCAATCAAGAAAGGTGATCCAACTTGAGGTGATCAAGATCGTCATCATCTAGCTCAAGTGGATTGCGCAAGGCAAAGGTATGATCTTGATAGGGTTTCTATTTTACCGGTCTCATGGTGTTAGTGAGAGACCGGATTATAGGATAGATGCCACACTTTCAAGAGGGGCTCTCGAATGAGTAACTTGATCGTATCGTCCGGAGAGAGCTCAAACCTTTGCATTCTTCGCATCATCTTTCTTGGCTCTTATTTGGGATTTCTCCATGTGTGGTTTTAGAGCATGTCATGATCTTCAAGACAAGCTCAAGTTCATCAAAAACGGATTCCGTAAGAAAAACTTATTGCGTTTTTGGTGTTGGAGGTTTTACCGGTTGTTCTATTTTTGAGAGGTCTAACCTTTCCCATTTGGTTTTATCCTCCCTTGTTGGACTATGATGTTTCTCTGCATGATCTTGTAAAGCTCGTCGTTGTGATTCCAACGAGCCCAAGATCATCGAAAACGGAGTTCGGATGATCAAGATATCGTCGTTTTCGTTTGGACGTTTCTGCAGTTTTCCGTGCAGCGGTAGTACCGGGTCTGTACCGCCCGGGTACCGCCCGAGACAGTACCGAAATCGCCCGAAATCATCCCAGAACGGTAGTACCGCTGCCGGGGGCGGTAGTACCGCCCCTGGGCGCGTTTTGAGCGCCCGAAATCCCCAGAACGGTAGTACCGCTGCCTGGGGGCGGTAGTACCGTCCCTGGGCACGTTTTGGCCATAACGGGCAGATTTTTGAAGTCCTGTTTAAGGGGGTCTTCTTCCCCAATGACCCCCATCTCTTGAGCTCGTGTTTCTCCTCCATTGTTGACCCTCTTGAGCTTGCTTATCTCTCAATCCCTCCAATGATTCTTGCTCCTTCTTGAGGGAAAAGAGAGAGGAGATCTAGATCCATATTTCCACCAATCAATCTCTCCTCTAAGTGAGGGGAGCTCATTGGATTTAGATCTTGGGATTCATTTGTTGTTTTCCTTGCTCTTCCTCCATCTTCCTCCATAGCATTAGTTGCTTTGGTGGGATTTGAGAGTGAAGGAGTTTGACCACTTTGTGTGTTCTTGCCATTGCATTAGGTGCATCGGTTTGAGTTCTCCACGGTGATTCGTGGAGGTAAGTTTGAGAAACTTATTACTCTTTGTGGTTCGTGTTACTCCTTGGGTTGGTTGTAACCCTAGGAGGCTTTGTGAGTTTCGGAGCCTCAACTTGTTGCGAGGTGGTCCGGGACATTGTTGGGAGGCTCCAACTCATTGTGGAGTTCCTCAACCTTGGTGTATCGGTTTGGTCAACGCCTTCAAGTCGACCTCATAGTGGAACGAGCCAATCCCTCACGGGTGAAGCTCACGGAGAATAGGGTGAGCACATCGGTGCTATTGGAGTGCCTAGGAGGCTCCACACCCCTCCAACGTAGACGTACTTCCATTGGGAAGGAACTACGGGAAACATCTCCTCGTGTCCACTTTGCGGTTACTTCTATACCCAAACCTTTACTTTTGCATTTACCTTTGTGATAGCCATCGTGCTTGAAGTTATCTATTCCTATCACTTAGTTGTTAATCTTGCTTAGCATAAGTTGTTGGTGCACATAGGTGAACCTAGCTTGTTTAGGTTTTGTGCTTGATAAATTAAACGCTAGTTTTATTCCGCATTTATTCAAGCCTAAACCGTAATTATTTTAAAACGCCTATTCCCCCCTCTAGGCGACATCCTCGTTCTTTCAGCGGGGGACATTGTTGTTGTTGTTGGGACGGTTGGGATAGTTGGGACGTGGAGCTGGGGGTGGTCGATAAACTGGCTTAGGGGCTGGCTGGAAGGTGCGAGGTTTCTGACTGCTGGAACCTTCCTGAATACTCATCCTTCTCTTGCGGCCTTCAATCATGGATTTGCGCTTGGTCTCCAGTTGAATGGCCTTGTCCACTGGTGACTCCAGATCACGGAAGTCATGGACAACCAAGGCACATTGCATCTCATCATGGAGTCCGTTCAGAAAGCGCTCCATCTTCTTCTTCTCCGTGTCGGTATCTTCAGGAGCATACCGAGCAAGATCGGTAAACTCATCCAGATAACCGACCACATCTCTGCCGGCCTGCCTTAGCTTACGGAACTCGTCTTTCTTTCTCTCGAGAAGACCGCTAGAGATGAACTTCTTGCGGAATTTGTCCTTGAACTCCTCCCAGGTAATGACATGACCCGCTTGCTGGAGGGTCTTGGTAGTTTCCCACCAAGCTCTTGCAGGTCCAGCAAGGTAGTGGGTAGCATACAGGACCTTCTCATTCTCTCCTACCGAGGCAACTTCTAGGTCGTTCTCGATAGTGCGTAACCAGTCATCTGCTTCCAGGGGATGAAGTCCCTTGGAATAGGTAGGCGGTGTGGTCTTCTGGAAGTCACTCAGGGTAGAGCGCTGATTTCCACCCTCGTCGCCATTGCCATTGCCACCATTGTTGTTCTGGTTGGCGTGGGCAGCGGCAAGTTGCTGCAGGGCGGCGAGATGAGCTTGACGCTCCTCCCGGGCAGCTTGGCGATCCTCCATGATGATCGCGAGCAGTTGGGCAGGGTTGGGTCCGGTGGTGGTGGTGGATTCGCGTGCTGGTTGTGGCGAGTGTTCGTCATCCTGGAATAGATACGATATAAGAGGCAAGGCAACAAGGCTTTGGCTAAGGAGATAACGATAAAGTCACAAAGGGAGTGGTTGATGAAACACTAGTCAAACAAGACTATCACATTTATTCAACACAATCATCACATCAAGGAGTTCACACATCAAGCTTACAACATCCTACTACACCTAATGCATACTACATGGTTTCCTAAAGAACCATCACATAAACTCTACTCGCAAGGGGGTCGACACAATCCTAAGGTAGTGCTCTCGTCACTCGGCTACTGAGGTGGAACCTCAGGCTCGACGATCTCAACGTCTGAATCGTAGGGTGGCTCCTCAGGATCCTCCTCCTCGAGAACTGGCTCAGACGGATCCCCCTCCTCGTCGACTATCTCCTCCTCGTCGTCCTCCTCCTCGTAGTCCATCTCCTCTAGGAAGTCCTCATCATCGCTGATGAAGGCACTGTTCTCCTTGCGGAGATCCTCGCCCTCCTCCTCCATCTCGTTCGCCTGCTGCTCCATCTCGTCTATCATCTCGTCCTGCTCCGCTACCTTCTTGCGGAGCTTGACGATAGTCCTCCTCTGACGGGCCAGCTTCAGGCGGAGATTGTCATTCTCCCACTTCAGCTGGGTCTCACGGACTCGGGCATCGTCGAGGGAGCTGCGCTGGAAGTGGACCTTGAGTCTAGCGTCGCGCAGGTTCTCCTGGGTGTCGTGAAGTAGAACCTCCATATCGGTGATGTACTCGCCGAAGAGAGTGTGCTGCGCGGTGTAGGTGGGGTTTCCCTCATCGTCACGTCTCCCGAAGTACTGGAAACGAGTGCCAACCAGCTCGTCTTTGTGCTCCTCACAAAGGCGGGCTAGCAGTCTCTGCATAACTCGGGCCAGACCGTCAACCCAAGTAGTGTCCATCGTGGTGAAGACCAAGTCCCTGGAGCGGGGAGGCTGAATCCTGCCTCGGACGGACGACTTGATGAGCCAGGCCAGGTTCCCATCACCGAGGGAATCGACCTGAGTTCCCTCAAATTCTGGAACAGGGCGTCCCAAAGTCTGGCTCAACTCGTACAAGTCCTGCTCGAACATCAGCAGGCCGTCCTTCCTAACTTGGACGAACTCGGTGACGTTGGGTGCCATCTACAAATTTAAGCAAAGTTTTAAGTTAATTAAGTGACATGAGTGCAAATGTAAACTTAATGGGGGGGCAAGTGTGCAAAATTTTAAGAGCTTAAGAAAAGATAACTCTTAATGAGTGTAAGGTTTTTGCATAAATGGGAGGGTTGGGGAGATAAGAAATTTTTGCAAATACTTCACTCCTTTGTTTTAGAAATTAACTTTTGTAACTCCTAGCTAACGCCCATGTTAACTAAGGTCTCCTAAAGTCAGGATGGCTCTGATACCAGCTCTGTGGGGACCCCGGACTAGTCGTCCGAAATACCCGATTATGCTTAACACAACGATCCCATGATCAGTCTGTCGTTGCACATAATCCGAACTGAATATCAAAGTTTACATCCATACAATACCGAGTTTAAAGTCTTACAACCATGGCCATACTGGCCTAATTATACATAGGTGCCTTCAAGGGCCAATCATCTTTATTCAGCGGAAGCTACGGTAGTAGGGCTAATCCATCCTAACAACACCCGACAGGCAGCTGACTTATGAAGATCTTAGTTCGCATAGACGTCGCCAAACTCCTCTTCAACGTAGGGCTCCTCGAAATCTGGCTAAGACAATAGCCAGGGACGAAACCAATATGAGTACATTTGATTGTACTCGCAAACTACCCCAACTTGAGTAAGCACTAGTTTTAGTTTTATTTCTTAAAACTTTTATTTATTTGAAAAAAAAGAAAACTCTAAAACTTTACTGAAAAGGGGGTAAGAAGAAGTTTATAACTATCCTTTAAGAAATCATCATTTTAGCTATTTCTCCAAAACTCCTCCTTTTTCCGACCATTCCTCAATCATGGTTCTATTCACACCACAGCCTCGTACCAACTCATTGGTACAGGTAAGAACATCCTCCCACTTCAATTTCCTCAACACTTCAGGACTTGCAAAACTTTGCACATAGCCTTAGTAGTTCTTCCCAACTGTCCATATCCGAGGACTCGGCTATTCGAATAGTTTTACCCTCTGCAGAGGTAGTACGCTTTTCCCACACCCATCCGGTTACTCATCGTGTCAGCCACGTCCCGCCATACCAGGGTATGCGAAGTTGAGTTCCCGGCCATAGCCTGTCCTTTGCTCATGCTAGTATAGGACCCTGCCTCTACGACACTTTCCATCGACACTTAAATCCTCAGAAACTAAGTGTGAGGACTCGTAGTTCTGCCCGGCGGACCCAAGGGAGCCCTTCAATCCTCTTTCTCCAATACACTCATACCGGCTTCCGGTAGACTTCACTTAAGAGGACCCAGGTCAGGGGGTAGGTCCTCAGACCATCCCCTCATGGAACGAGGTTATCCTCGTTATTGAGGCATCCAGTACTAACACGAGCAAATTATATGACTACGCCCTTTCCCATATGTGGGTAAATGTGGTCGCACAGATTTTTGGCTGGGGATGTAAGTACAAGGACACAATGTGCATTTTTCTTTCCAAAAACAACACCATTCTCTGTTTCTCCATCTTCATACCGACCTTTCGGCACTTCATCTCCATTCAAGTACTTTCAAAGGAGTTTTGAATAATTATTGTTTTTCCCATCCTATAGTTGTAAATAACTACCTTATATTTCTACATAGAGTGGCAAAATAATTTTCAGTTTTTTGTAAAAAGGTTTTTTCCAAAAACAAACAGTGATACTTTTGAACAACTCCTGAGATTAAAATAGATGTATATAAATGCAAGCTCAGTGAAGTAGCTTGCCTTGCTCAACAAAGTGGTACTGGTCCTGATCTTCTGGTTCAACAAAACCTCCTTCCTCGATGAATCCGTCAACGGTATCGTCTAAACGTTAAACAAGCAAAACAAACAATCACTACACTAACTCAAGCATCAACACAACCTTACAACACAAATGCTATAAATAGCCACTGCATACATCAAGCAACACAACGTGGTTTCAATTTAATCGAATTAACCTTTATTTAATTATTTTCAAACCAAGGCAGAAACTAGTTGTACACCATTTAATTCACCAATTAATCTAGGTTGGTCACAAAATTTCAAACTAAAATTCTATGGATAGCTACTGATGTGTAGAAGACAACCCAATTGGATTGAGGTCTTTTGGAGTTATCAAGCTCCCTACACAAATGTTTTAGTTCAGAAGGTCTTAAATCAAGTTTTAGCTACTGCTTAAGTTTTATTGATCAATAAATTAAATCCTTTTAGGGGTAACTAACCTTGGTTGAATGTGACCTAACAAAATTGGGTTTAGTTTGATTGGACCTACTATTAATTCACACTAATTGGTTTAGTGCAGAAGGGTTTACTGAAGTTCAACCAAAGGCTAAGGATTTTACACTGCTCAATTAATTCTACCAAAATTTGGGGAGCTAAAGGATCCTAGTACAAAGCTACCAAAATTGGTTTCAAGTTATTTGGACTAATATAACTCCAGAAACAAATGGTTTGGTGTTTTAAACCTTATGGAGCATTTTTATTAATACACTTTTATTATTTAACTAAATGAGATGAGACCACTTTGGTGAGTTAAAGAATTTCATAAGCTTTCCAGATCATTTGAGTTTGATTTATTTGGATTCCTAAATCTCGAGATATTGAATTTCAAAGTTCAGTCCAGTACTGAAAAGCAGAGGAGTTTTAAATTCTAAAAACCTAATTTACTGGATAATGTTGAAAATCCTGACGGGTGGGGTCCGCTCGTCAGTGACTCAACGGAAAACGTTTCGCGCGCGGGTTTAAGTTTAAAACGCTGACGGGTGGGGTCCACCAGTCAGTGTCTACTTAAACGAAACGGTACGCTACCCTTGATCTTTAATCCTACGGCTGAGGATCAACGACACGGCGGCGACCATTTTCTGGCGGCGCCGTGGCTCCGGCGACGGCGGTGCTCTCGATTCGCTCACCTGGGGGCTCGGGTGGTGGCGGAGATGACGGGGATCGACGGCGGAGGGAGTGGGGAAGCTCTGGGGTGAGTAGTGCGTGCTGGGACGGCTTCAATCGACGGCGGCGTGTTCGGCTCCTCCTCCGCGGCCGTGCTCCAAGTCCGGCGAGTCCTCCGCGGCGCTGCTGTGCATGAAACACGGGCAAAACGCGGCGGGTGAGCTAGGGTGTAATGGTGAGGCGAGTGAGGGGCAGAGAGAAGGCAGGGGAAGAGAGGCACGACCTGGCCGTGATCGTCTTCTTCCTCGGCGCGGCAGCGCACTGCCGTGCGTGTGCACGGTGGCTGTGATGGAAAGCTCGCCCTCCTGGCGATGCTCTGGTGTGAGGGGCGTGAGAGGGAAGTGGTGGAGGTGTGTGGAGAAGAGGTGGTGCGGGGTGGGTTTTTATAGCGGGCGGAGGCGCTCGGCGCTCCACGGCGCGGTGGTGGAGTGAGGGAAAGAGAGGCGCTGGGTCCGGCTGGGGGTGCCAGAGGGGTTGCGGGGAGCTAGGGGATGCTGCAGAAGCGGTCGGGTGGTCGAGGGGGACAGGGGTGGCGCGCGAGCGTCGATGCCGTGCTCGGCCGGCCATGGCGAGCGGCGTGCTCCGGCGCGTGCGCTGGGGTCGGGTAGAGTGCGTGCGGTGCATAAGAGGGGCAGGGGTGCTCGCATACGACGCGGTGGAGGTGACGGAACCAGAGGGGTGAGGTGGGGCAGCGCGGAGGCGTGCGGTGCTCGTAGTTGACCTTGGCGTCGCCGCGTCGCTCGGCGTGCTCTGGCGCGGACAGAGCGCACGCCAGAGGGCTCTGCGGCGGTCGAGTCTCGTCGGGCAGGGGCGGAGAGAGTTGGGTGGTGTGGCGGGCACGGCGCGGCGTCGTCTCAGCGTTGCGTCTGCCCTCTCCACGAAATGACCCGTGCGGGAGCTCGCCAGGGACGGCAATGGCGTGGCGCCACCGGCTTGCCTCCTCTGGGGTCAACGAGCGTGTCACTTGTCCATCCTTCGAGTGAGTGAGGTGAGGTGAGTGAGTGGAAACGCTAATGGCTCGGGATTGCTCCGAATTGAGCTCGGATTTTGGATTGGATTTTCGGGTTAGGGAAGAACACAGTGGTGATCAGCAGGTGTTCGATCTATTTCCCGAACCAAGTCCAAAATTGGATTTTCTGAAATTTCTTTTCATGGTTTGCCTCAAAATGTTTTGTCAAAGTTTGGGGTACCACTGGGGTATTTATTTTGGAAGTGTAGCTTGGTGATTTTGATGATTTCCAATGTTAAAGAAACATTTCGAATTTTGAAAATAGAATTTAGAATACAATTTAAATTAGGGAGAGAGAGAGAAAAGTTTTAAGGATGAAAAGAGAGGGGTCACACTCCCCACTGAATTTTTGGTTTTGGAAGAATTTTAGAATTCTCACTTGGAGATTTAATGTGACACTTGTCACATTATTTTTATTGTTTTAGCACTTGTTTTATTTCTTTTCTTTTCTTCAAGTTTTTATTTAGAGCAAACAACAACTCAAGCAAGCATAAACAAACAAACACACATAAAATAACAAAAGTTTTTTGTTAGCCCACAATTTTTGGCTATTAAAGCTGGGTTACAAATTTGGGATGTTACAGGGGGTGCGGCCGGCCAGGGCAGCCGTGGTGGCCATGGGCCCCATGTGGCCCAGCCGCACCACCCACAAAAGGGGGGTCGGCCCCCTAGTGGGCTTTCCCTCTGGGGTTTTGGCCCATTAGGTGGGCTGCCCCTTTTTCTCCTTTTATTTGTTATTAAATTAATATTTAAATATATAATTCATAATTAAATATATTTGCATATTATTTAATCTCCCGTGACTCCGCAACAACTTCCGGACCACTCCGAACTTCATTCGGTCTTCCCCGGAACCCTTCCGATTCCTCCGAAACTTTTCCGGATCATTTTCTCTCTTTATTTCTATTATTCCGATAATTCCAAAACGATCTCTAAGCATCGTCAAGAGCTTAAGTGTGTTACCCTACGGTTCGGGAAATACTCCAGACATGGTCGAGACCCCTCGCTCGCCAATGACCGTCAGGGAGACCTGGATGCCTATGACGGCCCCTGTGCATTCCAGAATAATCGTCGTTGAACCGTTTAACATGATATGTTCATTCCTTTTGTTCTTCGATACTACCCTAGTCCGAGATATGATCGTCAACATCCTATGTTGTGTTTTATCTCGTCACCAACAAGGGTTATTTAACTCGTTCCGTGATATTATATCTCCAATGACCTAGTCATACGCTGCGCAGCTTTATAGATATAATTTCACCGAGTGGGCCCAGAGTATCTTTCCATCACACGGATGAACAAATCCCGCTCTTGATTACTCGCCCCGACCACTTCCTTAGGATACCCGAAAGTGTCACCTTTATTGTCATACTATATAAGACATGACGTTTGATGCAATCAAAGTATATTCCAGAAGTAGCGACTTGATATAATCTCACGGTCTGAGGAATAAGCTATCATATAACTTCCTATTGCAATGTTGAACTTAGTGATACGATCCTCTTGCAATACTTTGGTGGGTAATGTCCATCAATTTATTCTACTAATAAAAGGACTCCATCATCAACTGTTATGAATCAATATGATCGGGAAATCACGATCATCCGCTGACTGATGGACTAGTTTATATAGAGGCTTAACTAGGGACTTCTGGTTTGTTTACATACCACACGTGTATTAACAATTCCGATTAATACAGTTATAGCATGGTATAAAACTTATTTATAAACTTAATGAGATAATGCGATAAATACTCAATATTTATTTGCCTCTAGGGCATATCTCCAACAGTTTCATTATCTACAGATTTGTGCAATGGAAATATTTGTTTCATTAATGAACTTTTTAAAGAAAATGGTCGAACAAAATAGTAATTGAACCACAAAAGCATTAGTGTAAATGTTTAGCATCTTTCGGAATTAAAATCTTACGAGTTATAGATAATGGAGATACGATACCATCCAGTCACGCACATAAAGATATTCAGCATACCCAAAGATGAAGATGTACCACATAACCTAAAGCCGTACTTAAAACCTCTGAAGTTGTCTTCTTCAACTTTCTTATTTTCATCTCACATTAATATACAAGGACAATATACTACTCCCTCTATTCAATGAGCTACCAAAACGTTTAATATTTAGGAACAGAGGCGGTATTAAGAAAAATATAGAGGATAAGTCTAGTCAAGCAAGATTGTGTGACCTCAAAGGTTTTGATGAGTCTTACGAACAATACACCATAATAAGTGGAACCAAATAGTTGTGAGCTTATTGTGGATCTGCAACACTTGAACATGACAAAACCTCTTGCAAATAAGACAAGTTGTCAATCTGCCTCTTTAGCCATGTACTATTCAGGAAGAAAACTAGAATAGCAAAATGACGAAACGATATAACTCATTGTGAAATAGGTCGGAAGCACCAGAAGTCTCAGGATCCACCTGTGAGATACTCCCTCCGTTCCACAATATAATATGTTTTAAGTCTTTTCCACATTCAAATATATACACATGTATCTAGACACATTTTACTTTATATGTCCACTCATTTTAGTCTGCATCTAGACAACATGTGAAACAACTAAAACATCTTATATTTAGCAACGGAGGGAGTAAAACATTAGAGGCTCCATAGTGATAGCCACATCACCCAAGATGGTCTTAACAACATGTGAATATGGCATGAGACTTTTTTTTTCGTAAAACTGTATTCATGGATCTTTTGGTCCCGATGCAGACCACCAGGAGATGAGAAACCCAGGAGATGAGAAATCCGATCGAAACTTGAGCATAAAAACTGAGATTGTGCTCTTCTATGTGTGATGTTTTAGATTTGAGTTCTAATATTGTTAATCATGTGGATATGTGTTAATCACCCTCCAGCTTCCTTGTAAAACCCAATTTTAATAGGAAGAAATTTTGACAGGAATGCAAGTGCAACAGAGTGGATCGCAAAATACAAAAAAGTTACAAAAAAAGTCAGTTCAGCATAACAACGAAAACATCAATTCAATTATTGTTAAGTGAGTGTAAACAAGAGTTTGAATTGAGTGATGAAATGCATGTAGAATGGAATCTGTATAAATCTTGAGGGTAACATTCCTCCAACCGAAAGGGTCTTCATAATCCTATGGGTCGGAAGTCTCCAATATTTTCTTTCGGAATAATCCAAAATTTCTACCAACACGATTTTTACTCGGTTTTCGTAATTATTAAAGCAATTATTTTCCTCTTAATTAATACTCCTTTCGGCCTCTGTATCTAAATGTAAGCATTTTTATCTTTTTTTCCCACACGTATCTAGACGTGTTTTAGTGCAAGATTCACATGATTCTTGAAAAAAAAGCTAAAAAGGATTTACATTTAGGAACGGAGGGTGTATTTCGTTAGAGGCAATTGCCTACTAGTTTGATTTGTTTTTTTAGGAACACGCTTCAATCAAAGACGTACTCCACGCGATTGTGTGGGCTATCATATGAGAGATCTGTGACAGGCCCAGATAAGATTGGCGGGCTATGAGAACGGGCCAGGTATGCGCCGCTTTCTTCTTAGGCCTCTACGTCATCTTCTTCTACGGTTGAACCCCTCGTCCATTTCCGTCCACCACCGCGACCATAGGCGGCCATCGGTGTCACTACGCCACTCCGGCCCCACACGACAGAGACACAACGGCAGTACAGTATGGCGCTTCGCGCGGCGGAGCTCCGGCGACTCCTCCTCCGCGGCGAGGCGGTCCTCCCGCTCCCGCTTGCGTCGCGCTGCCGGCCGGCGAGCACGGCCGCCCGCGACGACGAGGGCGCAGGAAGCTCCAACGCCTACGACGTGCTCGGGGTGGGGGAGACGAGCTCCTCCGCGGAGATCAAGGCCTCCTTCCATCGCCTCGCCAAGGAGACCCACCCCGACGTCGCTGCCGCCGCCGGTTCCCGCCGGTTTCTTCAGATCCTCGCGGCCTACGAGGTATCCGTCCAATTCAGCTGAGCTATTACGAATGCATGACGTAGTAGTATTCAACCTCGAACCGTGTGAATTCCAATTCTGCTTTAACGATGACACATACCCGGTTCTGAAATGTGTAAAGATATGACCAATTGGGGATTCGCCGAAATGATTGTTCATTTGGGATGTGGAAATTGCTTCAGCGCTAATTTTGCACTTGCATAGCATAGCTCACTTCACTGCGCAGCGAGAAGCAATCAATCAGAAGTCCAGAAGTGTATTCCACGTATTGCTCATGAGCCTTCTTGCCATGTTGCAGATCCTATCCGATTCTCATCGAAGGGCGCATTATGATAGCTTCCTGCGTTCGCAGAGGCTAGTTATACAGAAGCATCCTAGGCCGCTGCCACGTGTATATCCATATGGTTCAGGCATTGCGGTGCCTAGAGAAAGTAATGTTGTCGAGTGGCTTAAATGGTATAGGTTTACTGTTGACGACATTGTCACGAAAAAGAGGATTGCGACGGGCTCAAGCTATTTTGATAGGCTGGAAAGTGAACTGTACTCCGCGATCCACACTGCATACTATGGCCCGGAGGTCGACTCCATGGATTTCCTTCCTGATTGCTTTGAAGCCGAGGAGAGGTCTGTACATGAGACCCCTGAGCTATTGCACCTTGTATCAGGCCGTGATCTGTTTGGTGTTGTTAGTCTAGCTGACAGCGTCCGAGAGCTGTCAGATGCTTGTCGTGAGAAGCTGACACATTCTGGTTATGGAACTTACGGGGTTACTCCAAATGTTACAGTAAACACGGAGAAAGATTCAATACCTAGTCCTGTAAATATTCCCAAGAAAGCGAATGAAGATAGTGATAGTCCCCCATCAGATGCCTACAAAGATGTTGAACTGCGAATCTCTGGTAGAGTGGTGGCCACTGCAAATAGGAGGCCCAACTGCAATTGCATTGACAAATCAGAAGTTGAAGATCACATACATGTGTTTCTTGTTCCTAATGAAGAGGTTGCATCTGATGTGACACAAGAGCATCTCCTTCTGGGAACAATCACTGGGTTGGACACCTCTGGGGAGGAAGGATCTTGCTGTGTCTATGATGGCCGTGGAACAGAGACCCATGTAATTGTTAAGCATAGGACACTGATGGTATGCATACCTTTCCCTGATTCTATTCAATCAAGTACATATGAGTTTGCTACAATATATGTATAGCTCCATGTGGAATTCAAGTGGCGATGCAAATTCTGTAGGTTAAACACATGCACTGGTATCAAGTTGGAGACAAAGTTTCACCCTGTGAGTGTCGATGTAGTAGGGCTCGGTTGCCACCTAGCAGGTATGCCTTCCTTTCTATGTTCCCGTGTGGGTTGCACTCATACGTCATGTGTGGATTATGGAACCATGTGAAATTTTTATTTACGAATAGTAAATTGCTGTGAACTCATCTTGACATTGATTTTTAGCAAGGAACATGTAAAGGATACCCTGGGAGGATTTATGTAGGTGTCAGTTGTGGTCAACTGTTTACATTCTTACCAAGGACATTGTTGTAACTTGTAAATCGCTAATTCTCTATGCCTCTCAAATAGTCAAATTACAACAATGGAGAACATTGCAGCCACACACTCTTTCATTTATGATCACAGAATTTTAACTCCATGCAACACACTCAATCGAAGCAAATTCACTTAATTTGGAAGTCAAGTGTGTAAGCATGAAGTGTCTTTAAGGACTGGGACGGAAGATCTTCACAATAGGTGCTCAGTTCAGCGTTACTCCTACTATTTTGTTAGATGACATGCATGTTCTGATGTTCACTAGTAGTGAATATAAGAATCTTTCCCCCATCCAAACATTAGTGAATCAAAAAATTGTACTAGAACTCAACAAGTAAGACCAGCCACACCGTGGTACCGATTCAATGGGAAAAAACACTTTGGTTGAATCGGCACAAAAATTTTACAGTGTATACAACCGGTGCAAACACCTAGATGGGGCCAGCTGAAAGTAAGAAAGGGCTACGTTTCTTCTCTATCGTGTGTGTTCACACGGATGGGCTCTTGCTTCCTAGAATAGAAAAATGTAGTTTATTGCTTTGAGCTGAACCAAGTATAGGAATCGCTTTTCCTGTCAGATGCAATAAGTCGATGCCCCACACCGTGTTAAACCGGTTCAAAGTCTTGTTTGAATCGCTTTCCTGCAACACTTGGCTGATCTAATTTGTTCGTGAAAATGGATTCAATGCATATCACATATGATTATTAATATTCTTCGATTTGCAGGTATTGGCTTTTTGAGCCGCGTTGTTACATGCATGACACTGGTGGTTGGTACATTGAGACATTTGGGAAAGACAAGAAAGGGAGGACGGTTCTGTCAACAAGACGGTGGGATGGTGTCAATGAGCAATCTGAAAAGTAAGCTTTATACATTCTGATATGTCCTATGTTGGCTTGTTTGGTTAGTGTTCTTTGTTTTCTCTAGTTACATCTGCATAAACAGACAGATAAGTTATTGTTATCCAGGTTGGTAATTTCCCAGTTTGGGAGTCAAACTTAATGTTCAATAGTTTCTTCTGTTGTCCCAGGCTTTTGTATTGTTCCAGATTTACTTTGCACAAAACCTCATAACATGCATTCACATTGAAAATCTATTGAAATGTTGCTTCTGGATTTTTTTTTGTAGAAATTGAGTTGCAACTTGCAAGGGCTGCAAACCATACTTTTTTCAGACGCCATCATACTTATGTTACATTTTTAAAGTAGATGTTTATTCATTCAGTTTGGTTAATACTTGCCTTTTCATAATTTGTAACCGATCTATCTATCTATTCATATATTGTGTCACTATGCTGATTCTCTTAACCGAAATCGCAGGAGATTGCATCCAGCACTGTATCTAGTGGCTCTGGCATACAGATCTTTAGACCTTGAGGATGCTCGAAGAAGAAAATGGAGCATCATGGATTTCCTAGAGCTGCAGCTATCTCATATCCGTCAGTTAAGCAAAAAAATCTTTGATGGGAAAAAAAGAGTTGATATGGGAACATCATGAGAAGGAGCAGCAGTTTTAGGAATTTGATATCCTTCTATGAGAATTTTCTAAGCTTGGCTGGAATGCCTTATTGATTCTGCCAATCTCTATCTTTGAGAAGATGAGCTCCGTAGCATCGTGGCACTGGATAAGGAATTAGGGATTTAATATGCAGCTGTCTAAAAATCATCACCAGACGCCCAGAAACTTCTTAAGGCTGTTCACTATTTTGCATGCTTGATGTCGACCAATTGTTAACAGTATTAACCGGGCTGATGGCAGGAATCACAAGCAGTTTGCATGAAATAGTTGATCATACGATGGTAAACTAGCTATATTCTTGGTATTCTTGCATCGTATTATCTGTTCATTGCTAACTTTTAGCGAATAGCGTATTGTTTAGAGGAGCATCCAACACTACAACTAAGAACCCTAAACTCGAAAACAATATTCCTCAAAGGTGAAAGAACTTTAGTCTAAATTTATGTAAGCTTTTCCACCTTTCATTTTCGTAATGCGTAAGTGAATGTGATCTTCTAGCTAGGAGGGAGGGACGCACTTCTCAGAGCCTTGGGGTAAACGTCTGGTCAATTTGTTGTGATCTTAGCGTTGAAAATCAATTATATGTGCCTGCAGATATTTGCATTGTTATAGATATCCTATCACAGAGTCACAGAACTTATAATTGCTGGCATGCTACTATAATCTTCAATCCACATTTTCTTGTGTTATTTTGCAGCGGCATAAAATTGTATTTGAGTTTTTATTTTGCGTATCTGTAAATTTTTGTTGCATAGAAATTTGTTTCATGTCTCACATTGGTATGCAGTAATTAACCATTTGTATGCTGATTTTGCAGTGGCATGTTTTTTGAACAGGAACCAAGAAGGGGAGGATGTCTTAAGCTTCGCCCTAGCCTACGACATGGTCGTAGCTAACACCCTCTTTAGAAAGAGAGAATCCCACCTAGTGACTTTCAGTAGTGGCCAACACTCTAGCCAGATCGATTTTGTCCTCTCTCGAAGAGAAGATAGACGCGCTTGCCTTGATTGTAAGGCGATACCTGGAGAGAGTGTTGTCCATCAACATAAGCTGGTGGTGGCTGACTTCCGTTTTTGGATTCGTGTCCAGCGGGATAAGCGCCCAAAAGTTGCTAGAACAAAGTGGTGGAAGTTAAAGGGAGAGGCAGCTCAAGCTTTTAAGGAGAGGGTTTTTAAGGAGGGCCCTTGGGAGAAAGGAGGCGATGCAAACAGTATGTGGATGAGGATGACGACTTGCATTCGGAAGATTGCATCAGAGGAGTTTGGGGTGACCAGGGGAAGTAGAAGGGATGCTAAGGATACCTGGTGGTGGAACGTTGAGGTCCAGAAGGCTATTAAGGAGAAGAAGGATTGTTTCAGACGCCTACACCTGGACAGGAGCGCAACCAACATGGAGATATACAAGGGGGCAAAGAAGGCCGCAAAGCGAGCGGTGAGCGAGGCAAGGGGTCGGGCGTATGAGGACCTCTACCAGCGTCTAAACACGAAGGAAGGCGAAAGAGACATCTATAAGATGGCGAAGACGAGAGAAAGGAAGACGAGGGATGTCAACCAAGTCAAATGCATAAAGGACGGAGCGGATCAACTCCTCGTGAAGGACGAAGATATCAAGCGTAGATGGCGAGAGTACTTCGACGACCTGTTCAATGGAGAGAATGAGAGCTCTACCATTGAGCTAGACGATTCCTCCGATGATACCAGCCGACGCTTTGTGCGGCGTATCCAGGAGGCTGAGGTTAGGGAGACTTTGAAGAGGATGAAAGGAGGCAAGGCAATGGGCCCTGATGGTATCCCCATCGAGGTGTGGAGAGGCCTTGGAGACATAGCGATAGTATGGCTAACTAAACTTTTCAACCTCATTTTTCGGTCAAACAAGATGTCCGAAGAATGGAGGCGGAGTACATTAGTGCCAATCTTCAAGAACAAGGGGGATGTTCAAAGTTGCACTAATTACCGTGGAATCAAGTTGATGAGCCATACAATGAAGCTATGGGAGAGAGTCATTGAGCACCGTTTAAGAAGATTGACAAGCGTGACCAAAAATCAATTTGGTTTCATGCCTGGGAGGTCTACCATGGAAGCCATCTTCTTGGTACGACAACTTATGGAGAGATACAGGGAGAAGAAGAAGGATCTTCATATGGTGTTCATTGACTTGGAGAAGGCGTATGATAAGATACCACGGAATGTCATGTGGTGGGCATTGGAGAAACACAAAGTCCCAACAAAGTACATTACCCTCATTAAGGATATGTATGATAATGTTGTGACAAGTGTTCGAACAAGTGATGGCGACACCGATGACTTTCCAATTAAAATAGGACTGCACCAGGGTCAGCTTTGAGCCCTTATCTCTTTACTTTGGTGATGGATGAGGTCACAGGGGATATACAAGGAGATATCCCATGGTGTATGCTCTTTGCGGATGATGTGGTGCTAATTGATGATAGTCGGGCGGGGGTTAATAGAAAGTTAGAGCTGTGGAGGCGGACTCTAGAATCGAAAGGTTTTAGTCTTAGTAGAACCAAAACTGAGTACATGAGGTGCAGTTTCAGTACTACTAGGCACGAGGAGGAAGAGGTTAGGCTTGATGGACAGGTGGTACCTGAGAAAGACACCTTCCGATATTTGGGGTCTATGCTCCAGAAGGATGGTGATATCGATGAAGATGTGAGTCATCGAATCAAAGCTGGTTGGATGAAGTGGCGCCAAGCTTCTGGCGTCCTCTGTGATAGGAAAGTGCCACAAAAGCTAAAAGGCAAGTTCTATAGGACGGCGATTCGACCTGCGATGTTGTATGGCGCAGAATGTTGGCCGACCAAGAGACGACATATCCAACAGTTAGGTGTAGCGGAGATGCGCATGTTGAGATGGATATGTGGCCACACAAGAAAGGACCGGGTTAGGAATGATGATATACGTGAGAGAGTTGGGGTAGCACCAATTGAAGAGAAGGTTGTCCAACACCGTCTAAGATGGTTTGGTCATATAGAACGTAGGCCTCCGGAAGCGCCATTGCATACCGGACGATAAAGCGGGATGAGAATGTTAAGAGGGTCGTGGTAGGCCAAACTTGACATGGGAGGAGTCTGTTAAGAGAGATCTGAAGGATTGGAATATCACCAAAGAACTAGCCATGGATAGGGCTGCGTGGAAGTTAGCTATCCATGTGCCAGAACCATGACCTAGTTTCGAGATCTTATGGGTTTCAACTCTAGCCTACCCCAACTTGTTTGGAAAAAAAGGCTTTGTTGTTGTTGTTGTTGTTGTTGTTGTTGTTGTTGCATGTTTTTTGAACAGGTGTTGGTGTCCAACAGTGCACATGCTGTATTATTGCACGTGTGTATATGTTTGGAAGTATCTTACAGTCTGTCGTGGCGCCAGTGGAGGGACATGACGTGCCAATTCAATGGCCTATTGTTTGGCTTAATTGAGTGGACTTTCGTCTGCTTTGCGTACTAATTTTACCACTAGAGCAGTAGAGAAGAGGTGGCGCTGGTATATTGAGAAAGACACTGTAGCTGCGAATCTGTGAAGTGTGATCAGGTCCTTGGTTTGTGCTTTGTAGCATAGACTGGCTCCAGTACACCACTTTGTCTATCTTAACATTATGTTGTTGCAGAGCCTGAATGTAATTGATATATGTTTGATACTAATATATTCGCTTTATCAAAAAAATGTAAAAATAAATTGACTTCAGAACCGAGATGACCAGAAATACAAATTGTCTGGTATAATGGACGAAGATGTGGAAAGTCATTTTGACTCCTTAGTACTAGTGATCCCACTCTTTTACAAAAATTTAAAAACATATTTAAAAGTTCCAAAGAATCTGAAAAATCTGCATCTCTTTAATGATGTATACTATAAGCGTGCAAAATCACAATGTGAGTTTTTTGCAATATGGTCTACCCAGAAATGACAAAAGTTGGAGATTTGAAACTATACATTTTTCACTATACTCATATTTATACATTTATGTTTTTTGTGTATATTTTTCACTCTTGTAGGATATATCATTTTGAATTTGTTTAAGATTTTTGAAAACTTTTAAAATATTTGTTTTTGAAAATAGTGAGATCACTCAAACCAGAAGCACGATCATGAAGATGGAAATAGCGAAACTGTTTCAAGCATGTGAAAAAATAAAATCTCCCACTGACTTTTTTTTGCTAAACACAGTACAACGCAGACGCTCACATACACGCGCATACACTCACCCCTATGAACGCACACACGCACACCCTACCCTTATGAGCACCTCCGAGAGACTGAGCCGGCGAATTGGGTCTTGAGATTGACGAAGTCACCACGGGCGTCTCGCTGTCGACGGAAACGTCGCCTCCCACTGAAGAATATTTCGCCTTAAATGAGAAACACCAGCGTCAAACCTGGGGTTTAAACTCTGGTGGGCTGGGGGTACAACCACCCTCCTAACCATCTTGCCACAGGCAAGTTCTCATCTCCCACTGACTTTGAACTAACTGTTTGCGGATTGTATAATTTTCCTAGTGTGGTTAATGATTATATATACCAGCAACCCCAGATGTGCTATCACATATGAAATGTACAATTAAGATATGTGTAACTGAACTTCTGGCTATGAATGTCTGCTATAGGATTTTCTCTAACTTTGAAATTGAAAACAAAATTGTTCTTTCAAAATCCCCACTGCGTCTTTCCTCAACTATGGTAAGTCTACATGCTCCGCACGAACTTCCTATTGTAATGTGTTTTGTAGTTGAATGGCTAAATCCCTCATGTTGACAACATATAGCGTTATGTACTCCTTCAATTTCCAAAATAAGGGGTAGTTCAATATGTTAAGATGGCCAGAAAATTTTATATTAATATGCAATTCATATGAAACAAAATTAGAATCAAAACTACTTCCGAATACAACAAATATAAACAAGATTCATATAAAGACATGTACACCAAGGACCTGATAGGACATCTAATAAATATAAACATTCACAGTGACCTTTTTGCTCGCCAAGGTCATTGGTTGTTGTTAGGCTAAACATTCACATGACCTTTCTCTCTTTCTTCTCGCTAAGCTATCGATTGTTATTAGACTAATTTGCAGGAACAAGAAGAAAACACATTCGCCCATCGGCTTTAAAGGCCGCAATGCACTTGTTTTTTTTCTTTTGAAGACCGATCGAAGATACAATCATTAAAAGAAACACTCCGGAGAAGCCCATGCATTACTCTCATACTTGTTCACCGCATACATGCAGGGCCGATCCAATGATTTTTTTTTTGACAATTTATATTGAACGTTTATACTTGTTTGGGTCTTATTTTTAGCATGCTATTATAATTATAATTTTTTTTGTATGTTAGTATAGTTTAACCACATCACGAGCAATATTACTAAATATTAGTTGGTGTGTTTTTGTTTGTAGTGAGTTCATCAAAAAATACTAAACTATATTTTGTAAGAAAGTCTGTTATAGAACTATGTTTTTTGTGATGCATAATTTACAAGTATTTGTGGTAAAGATCCGTAAAGAGTATGATCTAACACGTGTCTTAGAAGTTTCTAGTGTATGGTAAGCATCTTATAAAACCTTGTAACTATAAACCGAAGCAATGCCACTACTTTTTCATGGTCAAAATTGACTAGCAAGTCGAAATTTAACAAAGTGTACATACTTTGTAGTTGTATAGAAACAACATTGATTTGAGTAATCATCAATGAAGAAACTAGTGTAGATTCTGGTATGTTCATGTATGTACAATTAAATATTTGATATTATCTTATGTTCATGTATGTACAAAGCACAATTGTTTCATCACCACTCTTGCCACAATACTGCCTGTGCCATGCCTTCGGGGTAGTTTTTTCCAAGTCCAATGCATGCAGCCAATACTTCCTAGCATGCCCGGCCAACCTCGCTTCTCATTCGATGCCATCAACCTCATCGTATGTGCTTCATTGGGTGCTCTAAGATAGACATCACCAAAGAGACAAATCATCACTTTGGCGAACCTATGCACTGACTCGATTGTAGTCATCGCCAATGCGAAGATACTCGTTGGCATAGTCAGCCGGGATGCCATGTGCAATCACCCTCATCGCTGCGGAGATCTTTTGATATGCCCTAAACCAATTAAGCCCGCAACATTCCTCCACCGGGTAAAATAGCGACAATTGGCATCGCAAGCTTTCACTATCTTCACGAAGAGGGATTGGCGCATACCTTATACGGAAGAGGTGAGGCGGATATGTAGGTACGTTCGCGAAGTAGTCTCGCATGAGCAGCTTGTTTCCGCAATGACGGTTGCCAGGGATGCAAAGGCGGCCGACGGTGGATCCTCACCGCTTTTTCTTCTTCCCATCCTTGAGCTCCTTCACGTCGGGAACCGCCATCACCATTTGCTTCCGGTCGCTCTCGAGCAACGTCTCTATGTCCGAGTCGTCGTACGAAGACGAGTACTCGAGCAAAAAAAATCTTGCGCGGGCTCAAATCCATCTACAACGCGCAAGGAAACTCTACTGAACTACCCATCTACGAAATCATCCATATACACAATCTTAATCGAACGGAGAATCACCCACCGATCGATCCGGGCGGCGGTGAATCGACCGGGAGCGGTCGACGTTGGGCGGCGGCTCCCAAGTCGGTGGGACGCGGTGGATCTGGGGCGGCGACGACTCGAATGGCGGCTTCCCGCCGACAAAAATCGCCGATTTATGGCCGGAATCGAGGGCGGCGGACGGACGGCTACGGCGGCGGTGGAATGCGGAAGGGGAGGGAACTAGCGTGGGCTGAAATGTCCCTCCCGCCAAGCCTCTCCTCCCAATACAGGGCACTGACAGGCCGGCCACGGAATCCATCAGAGGGGTGATTTTTTCGTAGCCGTAAAAAAAATAAAGGTCAAGATCGGATGCGGTGTGTGTTAATGATGCTTTTTTCACGCAAAACAGTAAACTGCGATTATTTTGCAGTTCAATGTGATATAAGGGCATCTCCAGCCGTTCGGCCCCCCAGGCCGAAAAACGGCGCCTTTTTGGCTTTGCGCCGGCGCTAACTTTGGCCTCGGGGGTTGGATTTTCCACTCGTTCGGCCACCCAAGGCGAACACAAATCAGCATAATTTAAAAGTTCATATTCCCGTCCCAAATCAGCCCGAGTTCGGCGATCCAAAGAAAGCCACAGTTTGGCGATCATATATATAGGCGATCATACAAAAAGAAGCCACATTCGGCATGCTGATGGCGCAGATCAGATGGTCACCGGCGACACCTCGGCGTCGTCGTCCAGGTCGATGCGTGCAGTCGTCGGAGTAGGGGCAGAGCTCGGAGTGACGATCGGCGCAGTGCTCGGCGGCGGCGTGGCTGTGTCGGCGGTACCCGAGGCCGAGCTCGTGTCGGCTGCAGTGGCGGGACTCGGATCGACCGAAGCGTCTGTGGTGCTCGGCGGAGGTGTCGGCGTCGTCGGGGTGAAGAGGATGGCCACGTGATGCGCCATGAACCACTCCCGAACCTGGGGGTCCATCGCCGCAGGGTCGCCGCCCATGAGGAAGGCAAGGTCATTGTTCCTCTTCTTCGCCGCGGTGGTGGTCTTGAGCAGGTCCAGCTTGGTGCCTTGGTTGGCCATGAGCGCCGTCCACCTCGCCTCCGTCTTCTCGTCTCTCTTGGCGGCCTTGGTAGCGACATCGGCGATGCACGTCTCGATCGACGCCTGGAGCTTCGCCGCTGCTGGTGCCCCATCCCTCGCCGCCTTGGCTTTCTTGTGGCCGTCCGGGCGCCCTTCAGACGCTCCAGCTGCCGCCGCGTCGGGGACGTACTCCTTGGCCTTGCAAAGTTGGTCACGGAGCTGCTTCCATTTCTCGCACCCCTCGATCCTTGTGAAGACGTGGAGGAACTTGAATTCGACCTTCTCGTCGGCGCGGTACATGTCGAACATGCGGACATACTACAAGGCAGAACAAGCCGCGCATGAGCAAACACGGCATAGCTGGGGGAACAATGGCGAAAAGAAGCTCACCTCCGTCTCGGCGTTGCCGCCGCTCTTCGGGCGATGCAGACATTCCTCTTGTATGCCGTGCCATTTTTTGCAAGCATGCTGGATCACCGCCCAGTGGTTCGCCATGGCCTTCTCGCCGCGATCAAGGCAGCAGGCGTACTCGGGATCGACGATCCGGCGCTCATCGTACGACGTCTTGACCCGCTTCCAGTAGTTATCCATGTTCTGGTTTGCGCCGATGATCAGGTCCTGGCTCACATTCATCCATGCTTGGGCGAGGAGCACATCTTCCTTGTAGCTCTACTTGACCCGAGGCTCGGCCGGCTTCGGCACCTTGGGGACCTTCCGGCGAACTGCGGATGAGGTGGGAGGCCGATCCTCACCTTGGGCGGTGGAATCGGCGCATCCACCTCCCTCACCTCCTCCTCCTCTTCTCCTTCTTCATCTTCTTCCTCCTCTTCTTGGGCGGTGGAATCGCCGCCGCCTTCGGCCAGCTGCCTGGCGCGCTGCGCCTGCTCCCTCTTCCGGCGGCCGGTGGTCTCGACCTTGCAGCGCGCCAATTCCGCGATCCACTCGGCGTTGCTCATGCCTTCCAGCTTCTTCCTCGGCTGCCTGGGCTTCCTCTTCTTCACGGCAACGGAGGTGGAGGAGGATGCGGCGACGGCGGCGGCGGCGGAGGTGCGTGGCCCGTTGAACTTCCTTGGCGGCATGGCGGCGAGATCTGGGGCGAATGGGGAAAAATGGCGGGAGCTGCGGGATGGGAGGGGATATGTGGAAGAAGATGGCGGGAGAATTGGCGCGCAAAGGGAAAAAGGGGAGGAGAAAACGCCTCATCTCGCCGACAAGGCTGGCCCACGTCGCCTTTTGCCCCCCAGGCCGAACCCGGCCAGTTGGGTTTGGCTTGGGAACGCCGGCGCTAAAAACGGCGCTAAACGGCGGAAATCAGCCTCCTGGGGGCGCGACTAGAAATTTTTTCCTTCCGCCGGCGCTAAAAAAGCCGCCTGGGTGGGCGCTGGGGGGGCGGCTGGAGATGCCCTAAGGGGTCTTACTAGAGATGCATGATCTCCCGCACGCCCGCCTCGCTCACTAGGATCCATACTTTTACATTTTTGTGTAGCTCAGCATAGAAAATATTTGAAAGTGAGATTTAGCACGTTCATAAGATACATCATTTAATACATCTAGTTTTCTTCAGTCTTTTTAAAATTTGTAATTACGATTCTCGCATTTATAAAAAAATAAAGAGAGCACTGGACCCTCGGGAACCAAAAATTTAAAAAGGGTGTAGCAAAATCCAGCTATGAAGCAAAAGTGTACTGCCACTTGATTGATTCGCACGCATGCGTGTGAGATCAGCCTATACGGCTATACCGCTGCGCTGCGCCGTACTAACTAACTAACGCACGCTCGCCCGCCTCGGTCCACATTAATTTCGGCATCCATTTCCACGACGCCTAGAGAGAAGAAGACCCGCCTCCCGAGCTCCCTCTCCTCGTCGTCTCCCGGCCCCCCCCCCCCCCCCTTGCAGCGCGCCAATTCCGCGATCCACTCGGCGTTGCTCATGCCTTCCAGCTTCTTCCTCGGCTGCCTGGGCTTCCTCTTCTTCACGGCAACAGAGGTGGAGGAGGATGCGGCGACGGCGGCGGCGGCGGAGGTGCGTGGCCCGTTGAACTTCCTTGGCGGCATGGCGGCGAGATCTGGCGCGAATGGGGAAAAATGGCGGGAGCTGCGGGATGGGAGGGGATATGTGGAAGAAGATGGCGGGAGAATTGGCGCGCAAAGGGAAAAAGGGGAGGAGAAAACGCCTCATCTCGCCGACAAGGCTGGCCCACGTCGCCTTTTGCCCCCCAGGCCGAACCCGGCCAGTTGGGTTTGGCTTGGGAACGCCGGCGCTAAAAACGGCGCTAAACGGCGGAAATCAGCCTCCTGGGGGCGCGACTAGAAATTTTTTCCTTCCGCCGACGCTAAAAAAGCCGCCTGGGTGGGCGCTGGGGGGGCGGCTGGAGATGCCCTAAGGGGTCTTACTAGAGATGCATGATCTCCCGCACGCCCGCCTCGCTCACTAGGATCCATACTTTTACATTTTTGTGTAGCTCAGCATAGAAAATATTTGAAAGTGAGATTTAGCACGTTCATAAGATACATCATTTAATACATCTAGTTTTCTTCAGTCTTTTTAAAATTTGTAATTACGATTCTCGCATTTATAAAAAAATAAAGAGAGCACTGGACTCTCGGGAACCAAAAATTTAAAAAGGGTGTAGCAAAATCCAGCTATGAAGCAAAAGTGTACTGCCACTTGATTGATTCGCACGCATGCGTGTGAGATCAGCCTATACGGCTATACCGCTGCGCTGCGCCGTACTAACTAACTAACGCACGCTCGCCCGCACGCCCGCCTCGGTCCACATTAATTTCGGCATCCATTTCCACGACGCCTAGAGAGAAGAAGACCCGCCTCCCGAGCTCCCTCTCCTCGTCGTCTCCCGGTCCCCCCCCCACACCCATCACCTGTCGAGAGCCATAGTCGCGCCCGTATGAAGGGCGGCGGAGCCATCAGGAGCGGCAGCGGAGGCGGCGGGCTGATGCGGACGCGGCTGCGGCTCCCCGTGGTGCTCGTCTCCTGCTCCCTCTTCTTCCTCGCCGGCTTCTTCGGCTCCCTCCTCTTCACCCAGGTAACGCAGCCGCGCCCCCCGTCGCCGTGACTCTCAGATTTCGTCGCGCGCGAGCTTCTGATCTGGTGTGGCTGGCTCTGATCTGGCGGCTGTTCCGTGGCAGGATCCGCAGGGGGAGGAGGACGTGGAGCGGCCGCTGCGGAGGGAGCGGCTGATGGAGGCGGTCTGGCCGGAGATGGCGTACGGGGAGTCCGGGGATCCCGCGCCTTCCTTGATCCCTTACCAGGTCATGCCCCGCTCTGATTCCCTCCCTCCCGCTGATTGCGTCGTCGTTTTGTTCTCGGAATTTGATTAAGGCTTGCGGTGCCGGTGACTACTAGCACGTCAGGATGTGCGTCGCATTTGGCGGCGACGTTAATTCCTCCTTGGTTTGTCCAATTCGCCAGGGTGGTTTGTTCTGACGGTCACGTGCTGTTGGACTAACTTGTTGGTGGCTTGGTGCAGAGTACCTGCCGATCTAGAACATACAGTTTGTACAACGAATTTATCGTGAATAGTTTGATGAGAAGCATTTTTGTTGGCAACTCAACTGACGGCTGTTAGTTCGCATGCGATTGTCGTGGGCATGCGTGTAGTGTAAACTGTAAAAGTGTGATGGAATTTCACGACCTTTGTGCATCACGACATTCACCAACAAATGCAAGAGGTGTGGATTCTGTGAGCAGTACATTGCGCCTGTAACCCTGCATTTTTGCCTCTTGTGTGAGTCTTCAGTAACTGCCTCGTGTGTGGTCTTGTGTGGGGAATAGCTTTTTGAAGAGAAGTTGTTACAGCAAAGTGACACTGTTTATCTAGTTTGTTATTACGTGTCTGATCTATAAATTGGAGAGTTGCATTGGTTATTGGCTTATTGCCTATTGGAAAATGCTCAAAACGAACATGATATTACAAGGTTGTGTACACATTGATATCTCATCTTTTTAGAGGAAACGCAAAAGTCTTTACATTGGAAAGATAGAATTGCTACGGCCTCCTAAGAGGTTCAGGTCCACAGAAAAAATAAAAATTAGTGTACATCCCAAGTGTTTGGGAGAATGGCGCGCAGACCCAATGCACCAGCTCTCGCCCATAATGCAGCTTCATCTTTGATCTTGCTCACCAAGACGTCGGTTGATGGGGTTGCAGCGTTGAACACGCAGTCATTGCGGTGTTTCCATGTCATCCAAGGGATCAGCAGCGTCGCGGAAGCAAGCCCTTTGTGCATCGGTTTAGCCGTGCATTGCCTTGCCTTGCCTCCACCATTCCGTCAGGTTGTCCTCGCCATCAGGTACGCGGCAGGTTAGACGCAGCCACGAGAGGATCTCAAACCACACCTGCTTAGAGAAGGGGCATCCTAAGAGCAACATCTTTGGCTTCTTACTTTGCTGTCTGCTATCCTAGCCCTCAAGAATGGCAACAATAATTTCTTTGAATAAGTTGCACTGAGCCTTTTTATTGTGTGTAGCATGTTTTCCTTCTGCTTTACCATAATCTGGACTACATAAATCAATGCTGCTTTACCCTTTTAATTTCTTCAGGAATCTGGTCAGTCAAGGCTCCTTTACTAATGTAACTGTGAATCTGTGATCTCTTGAGTAGATTTTGAGCTGGCAACCTCGTGCATTGTACTTTCCACAGTTTGCAACATCAGAACAGTGTGACAACGTAGTAAAAACCGCGAAGGCGCGGCTTAGGCCATCAACATTGGCCTTAAGGAAAGGAGAAACCGAGGAGACTACCAAAGGAATAAGGACAAGGTAACTCTTGCATAAAGTCCTTAATTACAGTCCTGGAGTGATCATCATAAATGTTCGATGACTTGACCAGTCAGTTAGAGACCAGCAGATAATCATTACTGTTTTAAGTTGCATAGGTTATCTTGGTTTTAAGTGTAGGATGTAAATTCTATCAAGGCTGGTCCAGCTCTGGTATCTACTAATTGTTTACTTCTTTTACTCTTTTAGTACTCAACACCGTCTCCACCATTATTACCCTCAGGCAAAATACTCGTCTCCTAGTCACATAATATTCAGATATTTTGAGATGGCCTATTAGGGAATTTGAGATGCCAAATACATGGTGAGATCAGATATGTATTTGGTTTTGAAAGGGCTTAATAAGATGTGGCTTGCTTCTTATATATTTTTGTACCAAATCCCCATTCTTATTTGTCACTGTAAGCTCGTAATTACCATTAACGAATTACTTTGAGATTTTTTAATCATTTTTACCTAATGGGATCTGCAACATAAAAGTTCGCCTAATTGAATCTGAAGCAAAGCGTCAAGTCCTACAAATGTTTCTATTTGCTGTACTTCCCACTTAAGTGAATGAGCACTGGAAGGCCACGTCACTGGCCGCCGGTTGCAGCTGGTGCACACCGGAAGGTTGTGACCATGTGGAGTTGGTAGCCGGTAAGACCAGAGCTTGACCGGATGCAAGGTGGTGGGCACCGGGAAACCCAGTACAACGAGAGTGAGAGGAAACAGGCACTGCAAGTTTTTGGAGCGGTTTTGCAGAGCGCGTGGCGTCTTGGCACAGTATTGGCCACCTAGGCATGAAAAGGTGGGGAAGGCAAAGGTAAAGCGGTGATGTGCTGGTGCGGCTGGCCACCTAGGCATCAAAAGATGGGGAAGAGGCAAAACTGTGTGGTAGTGTAAAACCCATAGGGTTTATTAGAGTAGAGTATTGACGTCTGGAACTGCTGAGCATATATTTTATTTTGACATTCTGATTAGGGGTGTTCATCAAGGTTTTGGTCAACCAATTTCAACACGTGAAATTACTAGCATTTTTCAAAAGCTTAAACCTTGTACAGAAGTACTACACTTGTTTTGGCTTCACTGTCCTTATCTGTAATAATTTATGCCTCTTGTAGTTGCAACTTTAATTCTGCATTGCCCGTGCAACTATGAGTATAAGTATAACTAAACCCTTACAACCTTTTCTGAATTTGCAACCTAATGGCTGTATCATATTGCCAAACAGCTCAGGCACATTCCTCAGTGCTGATGAAGATCCAACTGGAGCCCTTGCAGAAGTTGAAAAGAAGATTGCAAAGGCTACCATGATACCGAGGAGTAATGGAGAGGTACTATTCCGTAAGTTAGTGATTGCATACACATTCAATTTCATTTCTCCTCATAAAGTGGCAGTGTTTCCTATTATACCAGATTTTTTAACGTGATGTTGGCATATGGTGACTTTATGTGTAATGAATGGAACCATTATCTTCATCATGTGCAAAGACAACTTAAAGATAGATTTACTCTTTGTGTGTTAGGATTAGCAGTCCATGTCGTACATAAGTTATCTACCTTTTACTTGGTTGTTTCTCTTTGCTCTAACTTTTTTACTCATATTGATATTCATTGTTTCTTGAGTGCAATTGTTGGCTTTCATTCCCATTGAACCTTCAGGTTCATACCTATAGTGACATGTATCCTTGAGATAAGTCAGAGTTCTTGAATAAGAAATAAGAAAACAGCCTCTTCTGTTGCAAAATTTCACTGATAAACTGGTTATGTTTGTCATATGTTGCAGCCCTTTAACATCCTCCGCTATGAGATTGGACAGAAGTATGCTTCACACTATGATGCATTTGACCCGGCTCAGTATGGTCCACAAAAAAGCCAAAGGGTAGTTCTAGTTTCACTTACATTCTTCCTATATTGAGCTTTTCTTGAAGTTGAGCGGAATGATTTCCTTTTACAACTTCAGCATAGAGGTTATTTTGACCCAAGCTTAGAGCTTAAGGATATATTGTCTTAATTCATATGTTAGTGAAGCTTGGGTAGTGAATCTTGGGTAAGGGAACCATACTGGCCATTAGCCTCTATTTATTATGTGGACAGGGAGCATGGCTGGAGTTCTGACATAGCAAGTTTATCTCACATAGTTTATCCCCTGCATTCCTTTCTATTTGCCTCATTGATTTTGCACAACTGAGGCACACTCGTCACGAGCTGCAGTCTGTTTGATTGAACACTGAATAAAGGGAGGACTTACGTGATTCAGTTTAAGAATATAATTAAGGAATCATTGAACTGCATTTCCGTAGGTGGCATCATTCTTGCTCTATCTCACAGACGTCGAAGAAGGTGGAGAAACTATGTTCCCATATGAGGTGGGTGCTAATGAAATTTTCGCTATGCATTGTTCCAGTAGATTCTAAAGAATTCTTTGTTGGTCTACAGAATGGGGAAAACATGGATATAGGCTACGACTACGAACAGTGCATTGGCTTAAAGGTAAAACCAAGGAAGGGTGACGGCCTCTTGTTTTACTCCCTTATGGTAAATGGCACCATTGATCAGGTACGTTCTTGGCACGCAGATTCGGCTGCCTATCACAAATTTTCATTCAAACTAGGATTTGTGCTGTCACGAAATCCATGAGTTCAGATAAATCAAGCTCTGTTCACTATCTAACAGACCTGCCAAAAGTCCAACTTCCATCCGAAGTGATCACTGAAGTCTGTGCAGAAGATATACTAGACTTGCATTATGTTTGTTCTGATAGTGGTACCATATGCCAAATATCTCGTGGATTTCTAACTATGCTGTGGATGTGCTGCTGCAGACTTCACTTCACGGAAGCTGCCCGGTGGTCAAGGGAGAGAAATGGGTCGCCACAAAATGGATTAGAGACCAGAAGGTGTAAATGAGGTTAACGGGCTCAACGTCCCAAATAGATCACACGCACATAGTAACAGTTTTTGCACACGATCATGTTTTTTTTTCTGAGAACTGTACACGATCATGTACTCGTACACTACATCTATTCAATTGGTGGGCTTTCAATCTTTCATGGATCAACTTGTCAATTACATGTGCTAGTTGACAGGTCTGCCAATCTAATAATCCAGGTGGCTGACTAGTTGACAAGTCTATCTGTTGTTTGTTTCACCATCTTAGATTGATGATCCTCTTCAATGTGCTGCTGCATGATGATGGCTCATCGCGCCATCATTCATCTGTGCACGCGCGTTGTCATTAAGGGCTGGGGGCAAGATACTACGATTCGTGTTGTTTCAACGGTTTTCAAGTGGCGAGAGCACTTAATTTTCAAATTAATTACCTGTTTAAGCCATTTGACTCAAATTTTACAAGACACCAATTCTATTGTTGAAGTTCCAAACGCCCTTTAAATCATTATAACTCCAGCTCTATTGTTTATTTTTACTATAGCCATTGCTGAAAGTATAATCTTACACTGTTGTATTACAAATATCACACAAAATAATACCAATAAAAAATAGTCCGTACATGCCACATTGCAGACAATTTGCTAACCCCGTTACAGAAGTGATGATATGCATGTTGACACATTCACCAACCGCAACCATGGGAGTAAATCAGGGTGCTCTGAAGTTTACAAATACAAGGTTACAAGCTCTTTCCCATGCAGCGGCTCAGACCGTCATCTCAGTCGTAGAACGGATAGCTGGATAAGTTGCGACCGTAGCAACTGGTCCGCTTTTACACGGTGCAGACTGAATGTTATTGTGGACGTGTCCTGCTGTTCTCCGCTGCTTTCACTTGATGGAAGTACGGATGCGCCTGCATATATACACGTTTGCAGCACATTAACTAACAACTCTAACAGTAGTGCAGGTTAGCAATCACCCAGTAATCATCAAGGCATAAGCCTGAGAACACTTGATGAGATTATATGCAGGTAAGAAACTGGAACTTCGTTACAACAGGTTCAATGAAACAAAGCTAGTATCGCCTTGAATTGTAACAAAGTTTATCGGTCTTCGACCTACCATAGCTTCACGCGCAGTGAGCCTATCTTGGTGATCATAGCGAAGAAGCTTATCGAGAAAATCTATGGCCTACAAAGACACATGAAATTACACGGTCAAGCAAAGAACTTCCGATCAGACATAGACTAGTAATGCGAGTGCCATTAGCTAACCTCAGGGGATACTAGATGCTGGTTATCAGCACTAATGAACTTTGACCAGGGTTTTCTGCTGTGCCTGTGACATACATGGAATGATGCAGAGGTCAGAATTCTTAATCTTCAAAACAGAAGGGTAAAAACATCCCAAGCACGCAACTTACCTTCCAACAAGATGTTCAAGCTGAGGGTCAAGCTCAAGGTGGTACTTTTTTAAATACGTATTGAGCCCATCTGTTCCAAGTACCTGAAAACAATGGGAAGTGGCACGAATTAGATACTACTATGCTGGACATTATTGTTGTTTTATCCATATTAAGATGAGCAGCAAATAAATATAAACTAAACAGGCAAGTAGGCGTAACATTGGCAAAGCTCCTTGGGAGAAATATTAATGAATGTTATCTTATCTGGTTGTTGCGTTAGTTCCATCTCAGCAGCAAATTGGTTCTGTGCGGAGTTTGAGATGAGATGAATATAAGCCGCGGCGGAATGAAACACACGGTGCTGGGTGGTCATGGCAATGGGCTGGACGTGGAAAGAAAGATGATGGACCAACTTATTCCTTATTGAGCAAACTACCTTAACTCTCATATAGGAGATAGATCTTTCAGACAATACAGTGTTCTCGAATCAGACTGAACAATCTTATCTAATCAGACTGAGCAATCTTATTCTTAACCGAACTCAAGAACATAGTATCCATTGCTAGGTTGCATCACTAAAACACTTCTAGCAACCAGCCTTCTATTACCAGAGATATGCGAGATACCAGAATCAAACTGGGACTCACCTTTGCGATTTTCACAAGCTGGTCGTGGTTATCATGGCCATAGAAGAATGGCTCCTTCCGAAATATCTGCAGCCATGACACATCAGTTGCAAATGAGTCGGTTATGGACCTCAGTAGATCCAGGATACATACACAGTATTCATAATCCATACATACCATCCCAGCGAACATGCACCCTAGGCTCCACATGTCCAGAGAATAATCGTAATCTTGCAAATCAACAAGAAGTTCAGGTCCCTTGAAATACCTGAGTTAAATGAAAAAAAATGTTTCTCTCAGATATCGAAAATCAAACATGAAAGGAAATAACAAATAAAAATCAGAACATGTGGCTTGGATTAACATGTTAAAAAATCAATAAATTGCAGGATACGTATATAGGCAATTATATAGGCTAGTGAAGAATTTGTTGTGGTAAAACGTGTTCTTTTGAAGTGATAGAACACATTTCTTTATCATTTTCTCAGATTTCTACATATATGATTTAATTACTTCATTGCTTAGATTTTAGAGCATGGAAACATCACCGAAACACTCCATTAGGAAGCTCAAACAGTAACATAGTAAATTTATCTGCTCATGTATTGCTTCTGGTTGTGGAGTCAACATAATGTGGACTCCCTACAATATACCATATTCTTAAGTTATCGTCATCGTGGAATACACATGATCAAAAGGGTTTAATCTAATTCAGGTATGGAGCAAGAAAAATCATAAACATTTTTGCAGGAAGCAAGAAATAACATAACCAAACACGTGGTTGACTTGTATTTACACAAACCTTGAAGCAACACGGACATTGTACTCTTTGCCTGGATGGTAGAACTCAGCCAGGCCCCAGTCTATCAAGCGAAGTTTTCGAAGCTCATGATCTATCATAACATTATGTGGCTTAACATCCCGATGCATAATGCCTTGTGAATGGCAGTAATCTAATGCCTGGAACAGTAGAACCATGAACAAAAAGGAAAAATTGTCACAGATAGCAACTCGAGTGGTTCAGTTCTTACTTAAGAAAAGATACAATAATACTCCCATCGCATGTCTGAAATCATGACCAGAAGGCACTAGAATATACTCCCTCCGTTCCACAATATAAATAAGATGTTTTAGGCCTTTTCCACATTCACATGTATACATATGTATCTAGACACGTTTTAGTGTATATGTTCACTCATTTTAGTCCGAATTTAGACAACATGCGAAACACCTAAAACATGTTACATTGTGGAACGGAGGGAGTACTAGCAGAGACCTAGCACTTATCTTGCACAAAATAATGCTCAATGATGACTGAATTCTTGAAACTAGCACCTTTAAGGATACTAGAATTTCATAAATGGTACCTTAATAAATCCTAGCTCATAAAGTATTATGAACAGGCCAACTCTTTTATCAAGTGTTAATTCTGAACTTGGACTTGCGAACACATTTGAGCTGATTATATATTAAGAATGTTTCAAGCAGTTAACACTTTAATGATACTGACTTACAATACCAGGTGTAATTGGAGCATAAATAAATAAAATATAAGCAGTTTCAACATTTCCAAAAGAACAATATTCATCTTTCTGTTGATCCAGAGGACAAAGTGTTTTATTAGACACCACAGTAAAATAAGTTAGGAAGGTAAATAGAACCTTTAGTAGCTCGTATAGGTAGTAGCGAATATCATAATCTGTCAACGTGGGATAGAGCACTTTAAAATCTGTGTTGTTGACATATTCAAAGATCAAGCTGGGAGTCTTCGAATGTTGATCTCTGACAATATCAAGCAGTTTCACGATATTTGGACCTCCGCAGATGTTCTGAAGTATTTTTATCTCCCTTTTGATCTGTATAAACGTATGACAGGTAGGATAAGAAATTTATCACCAAGAAAGTCATTTTTATTTAATGAAAGTGCAGGGCATGATATGGTAAGAATATCCTTCAAAGCAACAAATGCATATGTAGATTTTGAATCTTCGAAATGTTACCCAGGGATTTATGATCAAACGGATGGTATAATCTTAAAAATAGATCCAAATTTATAATCAAACAGGGATGGCATCAATGAACTTGTCCATTTTGTGGGCCTGAACATATATTTTTTGGCTCTTCTCGGCAAAGCACCTTACTTTGCAGGATGTGGCGTCCCTGCCTTTAAAGATGTTGCCCAATGGGATTCAGCCAGCAGAATGTGTAAAGGGGATCAATGCAGATCTTTGAGAGTTCTGTTGTTTTTGTGTTCTTAAAAGCAAGCCCGCCATGTTATTATGGTCATTATTCTTCTTACTGATTGGGTAGTGCTCCTAAATTTTGCGACCAACATGCCAAGCATCTTATGTGTCCTTTGCGGCAGGGCAGATCTGATGGCACAATGGCAAGTCTCCATAACAAACTGACAAATAAAGAACAGCTAAGAGCAGTCAAAAGACGATGCTGGGACTTGCCAAGGATGCTGTCATGCTGACAGGTAGACTGCTGGTCTGGCACACTACTGGGACTCGAACAAATTCTAGAAGTTCTTCGAGAAGTCCTCGTTTTCTAGTACTGTTTGCTCAATTCATTTTATATTTCTATCCTCTTTTTTCTTGGTTGCTCGCTCTACCCTAGATGGAAATCTTTTAGTTCTGTTTAGTTGCTAGATGGATACTTCCTGGATCGAAAAAATCTCCACAGTTCAAAATGCAAGCGAGTAGCTGATAGTCTGATACCTCAATAAAAGTTACAAAGATCCATTAATAGTACCTTCTTTTTCTTTACAGGCTTGAGTATCTTTATGACACACTTCTCGCTATTGTTAACATTGATGCCTTCAAAGACTTCACTATACTTACCTCTTCCAACTTTCCTGACAACTTCATAGTCATCCTGCTCACTGGTTAGAGATGTGGTAATCGTTAGCAAGATAATACTTCTAACATAAAAGGCTACGAAGTAAATTACTCCCTCCGTCCCTATTTAGGTGGCGTCCTTATTTTGCGTGCACCAAGTTTGATCATCAATTTGACCAACAAAATTTATGGTATGTGCTATAAAAATTATACCATTGGATTTGTATTCAAATAAAGTTTCTAATCGTATAATTTTATGACATAATTCTCATATATTAGTGGTTAAATCAATGGTCAAAGTTTGTGCACGCAAAACTAAGGCGCCACATGCATGGAGTTCGGGGCAGAACGCGGGGAGTAATCAAAAATGCATAATGAGGATAACTCTTAAAAAGTTGGTTGTAGATTTAATCGGCACTGGTTGGAAGTTGCAAAGAGAATACATGTAATCTTAAGAAAAGTCGTTCATATCACGATGTTGTAAACAATGTTCCCACTTTTTTTCCTTACATGAAGTTCAAGCATAACAATGAAGCAAGCGAATTAGCTACAATTAATCATGTCCTTCTTAAACTTAAATACAAACAAGTAACACCATCTACAGAACATCCGCAGGAAACATGATCTTTGCCATGCCATGTTCAAATGAATTAGGGAGGTTCTTTTATGTTTTCTGGGTGAAAACAAAACATATGTGGTAAAATTTAACTTGTCACCCGTTGATGCAGTTGTAGAGTACGCATAACGCTTTTGCAGTAAAGTTTGAGAGATCGATAGATGAAGGGCATAGCAACTAACCGGGTCAATGTTGATCAGAATGTCGAAATTAACAATTGTGTATACTCGGGTAATGCGGAGGTGGCCGTAAGATTGGGAAAAGTTGTGGATGCAGTCGGGCGACCTTCACCTCTTCAATGCATAAGCATCCAAATCATGTACATGTATGTTGATCAAATGAGTATACTAAGCAAAGAAGATAAAAAAATGAAGAATCAAACCTAGAGCGCCATGGATAGTGACTTAGAGATCTCCGGTGGTAGACGGACCGCACATATTATATAGGAAGAAAGCTCATATCAACTCCATATAGATCATGTGTAGCCATGTATGGCGCAAATGCAAACGTATGATCTGTATTGGTCTCCTGAGTTGATATGAGCGTTCTTCCTATATAATTTGCACAGTGCATCAATGGACGCATAGATCTCGAGTCATCATTCATCGCATTGTGGGGTTGAATCTTCATTTTTAAATTCTTTTTTCCAATAATCCTCATTTGATCAACATACATGTATATGATATTATGATTTGAATGTTTATGCATTGCAAGGGAAGGCCGGACAGGAATACGTCCGCACCTTTCCTCAGTCTTATGACCGTCTCTGCATGAACCGGGTATATAAATTGTTAATGTCTACATTCTGATCAACATCAATCCGGTTATCCACTAAGTCATTCATCTATTAATCCCTAAAACTCTAGTGCAAAAGCAGAATGCATACTCTACAACTGCATGAACGACTGGCAAGTTAATTCTAGACAAATGGGGTGAAAGACGATGCTAGACAAGGTTAAAAGAAATATACCCCAAAGTTAAACTCCATTCTTCAATCTATATTTCTTGTCCGGACCAAGGGAATATCAAAAGGCCATCCTTAACTTAAAGTGATTTGATCAATGGAACTTTCACAATCCCATAAGCTTTATTTCGAAAGTACCAAAGCAATATTTGACACGGGGTTTTATAACAGCCAATACTATTTACTTATTTAGTTCATATTCTCACGGGGGCGTGCGCGCGCACACACACCCACACAAGCTGCAGTTCCCTGATCACGCGCTGCAATTGACTGTGATCAAAGATAAATCGGTGAATTCACTAAATTGCTACAAAACTAACGCATATCCTTGCAGCCACAGTGAATAACCCACACAGCACACTAACCTAAATCCACAGGCATAACATCCTTCGGCTTCCATCAAATCCACGGCTTACAGAGGCGGACAGATCATAAAACTTAGCTATAACTGCTGATTAGGATATGACGTCAGCGTCTTACCCCCACTGGACGGTGAGCGCCTCGTAGTCCCAGTACTCCTTGGGTCGCACCACGTTGACGTCGGTGTAAACCCGCGCCTTCGACATGTTTGGCCTGGACCCCTCGGCGGCCGGAGCGTTGCGAGGGGACAGGGCAACGAAGGAGGACGCGAGGGCCGCTACGACGACGGCAAAGGCGGTTCGAGCTACGACGCTGGCTGGTAGGGGCCTCTTCGGAGGGGCAACGCTCATGCGGCCATCGCCGGCGGCGAGGGCGGGCTAGGGTTTCCGGCCGAAGGGTGGGTGGAGGGGAAGAGAGAGGTGAAGATGAATCTTGTGGGTGGGGGAAAGAGGTGGAGGGTGACGGAGACTCTGGAATCTCTTGGCGTGCCGACGTGGCCCAATAATGGCATTGCTTACGCTTTCCTCCAACCGGACCCACTTCCCCTGTACTCCCGGTGGACAGCTCGGACGAGAGAAAAACGCAAACAAATTAGACCATATACACCTAATCTAAATGTGCAAAATGTCCGGACACGTTCGGACACGTTTGCCTGGGTCTGGACCGAAATCGCTCATACTTAGCCCATATGTGAGGTGAATTTTGGGTTGCCCGTACGCGTTCGGACACGTTTGCCTGGGTCTGGACCGAAATCGCTCATACTTAGCCCAACCCATTTCGGACAAAACTTACCATGCCTCCAACACTCTGAATCCACTCCAATCCACCTTATTATTCTCTCCCCTCCCCACCATTGGTAGCGACTCGAGGTGCGAAGCTGATGAAAACTAGGATGGGCTCGCGGTGGAGGATTCGAGCCCCGCTTTGTATGATGAGGAACTCACTGTTCGTGTCGCACTCCGCTGCTTGCTAAGGATAAAAGCGGTTATCTGAGGTCCGCGCCAGCGGCTTGCCAAGGTGAGTGCAGTCGCTGATCGAGACGCTTTGCGCCATCTTGGACACAGAGGTCCAACGGTCACAGCCAACACCAGGAACATGAATGCTCACACAAATTTATCTTTTCGACTAGGCTCAACATTCACATGACCATTCTTAGCATCACATTGGTCATCAATTATTTTTCTTGGTTCTCTATCGCAATCCACAAATGACTAGGAAGATGCACATGCACATGTTACAACGCGTCCACGCCCCCGCCAATCCATTCGTAGAGGACCCATCCACTTCGTCGACCACGGGCTTTACCGGAGTTAATACCATCGACATTGAGGGGATAAAGATGAAGTGGAGGGGCGGGTCACCTTAGGGCTTGTCGCCGACAGGGCCCGCTCTAACATTGTAAGGGCCCATGTGCGAACTCCATCAATGGGCCCTAAATCAATGGGCCTCTCACCTTTTCTACTATGCTTTCTATGTACATGTATCAGTTATGGGCCCCAAATTTGGCTGGGCCTAGGCCGTCGCACCTCTCGCACTGGGCCAAAGACGGCCCTGGTCGCCGAATGGGTACGCGGTGACTGTTGAGGGGATGAAGATGAAGTGGAGGGACGGACGCACCCGTTTCCCACAGCTAACAGGCGATATACATGACTTTGCTTACCTTCAGGAAAAAAAACATGACTTTGCGGTTTAAACCATGAACACAATAGCACAATCCTGGGTCTTCCATTTGTCAGTGTACTCCCATCGTTCCTGATATGGATCCCTAATCCAAGTGATCTGATCATGTTGGTTTTGGCCTAGCACGCACAGCAAAACAACATTGTTATTCCTTATTCTGATCACGCACGCACCCTCAGATAAGCCAATACTCTTTATCGAAAAAAAAGGTAAGCCAATACTCAGTCTGCATACACAACACAGGGATGAGAAGTTGAGAACTAACTCGAGCAAGAGCAACACAGGGATCTCCTCAGTCTGCATACAAAACAACTCGACAACTGCATGAAAGCGAGCAGCAAGGTCAGGAGCTTCATCTGGTTGATTAATAGGAGCGGTACAGTTCTCCATCTTCAACATTAAGTTGCAGTCAGGGATCACAAATCAAACCCCATCCACACGATTATATTGAACAGATATATACACTCCGGATCACGAGCTCACGTCAACTCGTCGGGACACGAGACGCCTGCCCGCGCGCAAGCGCCGGATCGGTGCACGTCGTCATGTCGGCCCTCGCCGTGCATAAATACTGCATCTACTCGCCTGCCCATACCCATCCATCTCATATCTCCCGTGCTCTAGTCTAGGTAGCCAAGTACCATGGGTTCCAAGGGCAGCATTGTGTGGTCTCTCCTGCTCGCCGGGCTTGTACTGGCGGCGGTGGCGGTGAAGACCGGACGTGCACAGAAGTGGGAGCCAGGCTGCCTAGAAGAATGCATGGCAGGAACCGAGGAGGCCTTCTCGGATTGCTTTGGAGGAGGGGACCGGCGCTCGGCTTGGGCTGGCGGCGTTGGCGGTGGAGGCCGGGCGTGGATTGATCGGTGAGGAAGACGAAAGACAACTCTGCCTAGACAGATGCATTGAAGCCGCAGGACCTGAGGAGGATGTCTCGGGTTGCTTTAATGGCTGCCTGTTTGACAGGCTTGTGGCTCTGGAGGAGAGCACCGGCGCCGCCGCCAAAGACACCGAGTCCGTGCTACGGCCTGCCGTCACCACTGCCGGCCGTTAGAAGGCGACGAGTCCGCGTGGGACCGGTGCATGGCCTCCTGCAAGTACAAGCGTGCAACGGCGCATGACGACGCCACCGCCAGCGGCCGGCAGCCTGGGAGACGACGGCAGGAGCTACCCTTCCGGTAGTGTGATGCTGCCCTGCTGCTGGGTGTTTTGAGTGAATTTCAAGTTTGTTTTGAGTCATGTTTGTGTGTTGTGGGTTGTTCTTTTTATTGCTTCCTTCCTGTAGCTTTGCTGCAAGTTTACGGGACGATGATGGCGTGCGTGTTTAGGGCATCTCTAACCGATCCCCAATCGGTTAGAGGAGTAAACGGAGGAGCAAACTTTAGAGGAGTAAAAATACTCCTCTAAATGTGGTCGGCACCTAACTGAACCCCTATTTTTAGAGGAGTAAAATTATTTTTCATCATTTGCAATACAAATAGGTTGATACAAACACATATAGTATATAGGTTTTGATACCGATACAACCTGATACACCAAAATAGATACCGATACAACTCGATACAATTGATACATAGAGAGTACATACTTCTCCCCATAGATATCGATACAACCCGATAGAATCCGGCACAAACCAAAGTGTTCTTGTTATGCATTTGAACGCATAACAAGAATGTGCCATCTATTTAACATCGATGAAAGCGATCTACCATCTCCGGTTGTCTTTTCATTGAAATTCTTATGAATTTTCTCCCAAAAAAGTTGGAATGGCGGACGAACACCACTCGCTTCGTATAGTGCGTCATCTACAAGAGTTTGATGGTGCCATGCAAAATACAACTCATTGTCTTCATTCTCGGTCCATGTAGAAGTCCTTGTACTTCATTTGTAACAAAAATCAAATAAGCCACGGCTTCTTGTGCTCCAATTTTACATGACGAAAAAGAGGGGAAAAAATCACCTTGTGTTGGTTGCGGCCGGCGGTGCCGGCGATCCATCTCCGGCAGCAGCATCGACGGACGCCGGCCGTGCATCCTCCAACTCCGGCCAGAGGTCCCGCACGCAGACGAAACCCGTCGTGGGCGGCGGGGGCAACCGCCGGTCGCGCGGAATCTGTGGTGGGCTAGGAGGAGGGGGCAAGCCGCGTCGCGACATCGGTGGTGGCCGACCACGCCACGCCGTGGTCACCGGAGGCCACGCCGGCTCCGGGTTGCGGCGAATCGACGGCGACGGAGCCCGATTTCCTCCAAATCGGGCCGGCGGCCGGCGAAAACGAGCTCGCCCCGTCGATTCCGGCGACGGCGAGAGGCGGCGAGCGAGGGAGAGGTGGGCCGGAGGGCGGCGGAGGGACCGGGGTGGGGGCGGCGGGGTATGGGGGTCGCCGGCGGCGACGCCGGCGGGAATAGGTGCGGCGGGTCAGGAGGCGGGGACTTTTTCTCGGAAGTGGCCTCGGAGGAGTAAATTTAGGAGTCGGCCGCCACTTTTACTCCTCCGATGAGTATAATTTTACTCCTCTAACCGTTTAGGAGTTCGGTTAGGTACCGCCGCTGCGTATTTTTACTCCTCTAACCGATTTTAGGGGATCGGTTAGAGATGCCCTTAGGACCCGGTCAACCGGTCGTCGCATAGCGCGATCTATGTGTTGTTGTTTTATTTTCATCCAAATCTAAATCTATCTCTCCTATCTAAAAGAAAGACTAGCTAAATGCCCGTGCGTTGCTACGGAGCACACATATATTGATTTTGAATCATACATTCATGCATTCATTTGGAACCAAATATTTGGTGCATGAGTCATCAATCTACTTTGTCATGACGCCCATTTATTTGCTTGAACTCAAGTAAATATTTGCCCTTAGATGTTCCTATAACCTCCAACGACAAATGAGAGAGTTGAATACCCGTGCGCTACGTGTTGATGGAAACAATAGTTCAAATTCAAAATATGGTCAAATATGATGGGACATAATTTGCGTTTATATATAGCTTAACAAAAAGCTAAACACAAAGATGTGATAGAAAACCCTCCTTTAAACTTTTCTCATTTCACTGTCGTATGCAAATTAATCTATAGTGCGTTAGTGCAGTACATTGTACAAATTTAACTTATTACATTATTTGTACGAACCAACACCCTCGGTCACTTGCCTGCTGCTGAGCTTTTTTCTCCATGCTGCAACCTCCCACCTCGAAGGAATCCTTTAGTCGAGCAACTCCCGCCTCTCTGTTTATGTGGCCTTCTCCTTCTCCGGTAACATATTTATGTACGAAGTCATTGTAGATAACTATATGAAGATAACAATCTAATCATGATAAAATTCAAGGATTTCAGTATCTAAAATTAGAAGGACAAAAAATAAGCAGCTGGCCGTTTCCTCTCTGAACTATTAAGAGATCTGGCTCAGTTTGACATATGTAGTACTAACCATGAGTAAGCAGAAATGCCTAATTAGCTAGTCCATTAATTCCTTCCCCCAAAACAGAGCAAGATTTGACCTTTTGGCCGTCAGATATTCCCTCCGCGATGATTAAAAACAATACTCTATATAGTAAATGCATAACAATGATCTTGTGGCAGAAAATTTGACATGAAACCCAAGCTTGAAAAAGAAGTTTCAACTAAATAGTAAATGTATAACAATACTCTACATCAGCAATCATTGGGAATTACCTTTGTTGATACCCACATGGATGCAGAGAAAGATACGCCAAGGAAGGTAGTTCAGCTAGTCATGTAAACATATGTAATCCAATAACTATGAAGATTTATGTTCACGATATTACGTGCTGATTATAAAAAGGGAAGATGAAGTAGAAACAGCCACAAAGGTTTCTTGGGCATTCCACCATATGTCACCATGGTGACCCTTTGGCTTACATCCACATCAAACGTAAATTGAACACAATTTTAATTGGAATTTTATCTAGTTTGACAGTCACCTTAATACTTTAGTGTCAATGATGCAAATTTTCACAATAAAACCCGAATGCAGTTCCGGTAAAGCAACCTAATATGACAGAAACCAAAGCAGAACTGGCATAAGGAATACAATGCAAGTGTGTTATTAATGGATTGGTAGGTTAATAAAATTCAGGGAAGATAAGGTGCGAAATGTAGGTTGCAGAGTAGTACCAGCAAGCTATTGACATTTTGTACATCTATCCATATGTCTTTCCATGAACATCTCAGCAGCACCAAGCTACCTAAGTTTCATTTTTGTTTCTTTTAACCCAGGCTTGCAACAGTTATGTTACATAATGAAGTAAATAATTGAGATGATAAAGATATATCAAATTGAAAGTATATAAATATACATAAATTTTTACTACTCGATCAAAAAAATTGGTGTCAATCCCGTATGGTGGTTAAGCTAATTTCTTAAGCAACGGTACAAATGAATTAGATACTTAACTTGATTTAAATAGACACAAGGAGAGAAGGGACATGCATTCCAAAGAGACACAAAGAAACAAGAGCCAAGTCCACAGGAGGACATTACCTGCCAACCTCGCCACTGATGTTGCCGAAGTGTATCTCAAGAACTCTTCGTCTATCCTGCAATTGAATCACGGTGACCACTCTGAAGCAGCTGAATACAAAACACGAGGTTGTGAAGAAACAAGAAAAGCAAGGGGTAGTACATCGAACAGATGGAGACCGAATGTGCCACCTCACAGAGAACAGAGTAGCTCTTATGCCAGTAAGCGGTACCCCGACGGCTGCGGCAGCTGCTGCTCACTCTCTTTCGGTCCATAGTAAAGGTAGAGCTCCATGATCACAAGCTCTGAACCAGCAAGCTGCAAGTTCAAGTCATCTTCAAATCAACACAGACCAAGTTCAGCTGCAATTTACAAAAAGCATTATGACGAAATACTAACAATGTTCATACTTCAGATATTTGCAAAGGGATATTTTCAGACTTTAGAAGTTTAGATAGGGGCATTACTGGCTGACAAACAGATCAGTGTCGGGGATGAACATCTGGACATAAGGCTGAATGCGGCGGTGAACAGCCGACCTCCACGCAGTAGGTCAACATCAAACACTCTATCCATGAAGCAACCGCTCCTGCATAATCGCAGCAACGAAATCAAGTAACTAAATAAAGATTGAAAATGTAGTCCTGTCAAAATTATTGTAGCATGCTACCGGCTTCCTCACTACATAAGCACTATTCCTTCTTGATTTTTTGACTCCCCTCTTTTCCAAGTGTTGCTCCCTGCGATTGATACAACATCAAGTAACTAAATAAAGATTGAAAAATGTAGTCCTGTAAAAAAGAATGAAGAGTGTATGGAATATAGTAACACCTCAAGATCAGGTACCAGAGGGGTGTGATTTAGCTACTCTGAAGGATTCCGAGATGGCTTTGATCAGTTTCTGTCTGATATACACAAGCACAGAATCATGTAGTTGGCTGCATAAGCATTGCAAAGTAGGGTAGCCATTCAGAAATTGCAGAATATACTAAGTACAAAAAGGCATACCTGTCATTAAGATTTTCCAGGACATTACTACGACCTCCCACGATTCTTGCAATTCCTTTGCCATGGCTGCTCCGCCGCCCCTGCTTTTCTCTTCTGGCCGCCGGCGAGCCACGCCCGAGCTCGCTCGACGTCCTCTCTTCCCACCTCGCGCCAGATGCTCTCGGCCAACGCCCAAGCGCCGGCCGCGGCGTGCAGCGGCTCTGGCGACTGGCGGCCAGGTCGGGGACGTGCCAGTCATTCCGGTCATCTCCATCTGCACCGCCGTCCGCGTGCCAGGGACCTCCGCGGCGCCGCCGCGCGCACCAACTTCCCTCCAACGCCTCATCGGCGCCGCTCCCTCGTTACTGTCACCGCGCTGTGCGAGGACGGCGCCTCGACCGCCACGCCGTCGGCCCCACGCTCCTCTTCGTCCTAGCTGCCGTTCGATCTGAACTTGCCGGACCCCGACGCCGGTGACGGTGACAAGATGGACTGGCGCTCCTCCTCGTCCTAGCTGCTGTGCGTCGAAGGATGTGGAGGCGGAACCCTAGGCGGCGGCGGCGTTCTGACGCGGGCGAACCGGACATTTCACTTGACGCAATAGGCATTGTTGCACAGTTGGGCCGGCCCATGTGTGCTCGATAGCACATGTTAGCGATGGCGGACGAAGGATGTTGGACGAAATTTTCTGCCAGTTACGTACGTACGAACTTCCAATTTAATAATAAAGATTTGGTTCCTCTCGTACGTCGTCGAGTTTCGTTCGTCCCGCTCCTCTCCTTTCGCCTCGTGCGCGCACAAATGGGCCAATCGCCCAAGCCCATCGCTCCTCAAACCCTAGCGCCTCCTGACCATCTCCTCCGAAGCCGGACGAGGCCGTCCATCTCTTCCTACCCACCTCCGACCTCGACATCTCCTCCCACCCACGACCTCTCCTGTGCCTCCTCTCACCTACTGACAGCCGCCTCACCCTCCACCGAGATTGTCCAGTGTGGTTTCTCTGCGCCAATCTCACCGCCTCTTCCTTCCCGGCTCCTCTCTCTCCCGACCGCCGCAATCACCCGGAGCTATCCACTTGATGCGGTAGCAGGCCAGCCCGGGCCGTGAGTGCTGGAGAGGTTTGCGATGGAGCTGCCCATTCATCGCTAAGGCACCCTCCTAAATACGGCAGCGCCATAGTCCAGGTCCGTACTTGTTATCCCCTCCCTTTCATGGATTTAGTCACTAGCGCTTCGAGCCATCTGCTTGGTCGTCGCTCTGAACCTTGTACCAGAGTTCATTAGTTTTTCTCACTGTAATAAGCTCGGAATTTACATGCTATAGCGCCCAATCAGTCAACGATATAAAATGTTGTGTTCACCGAAATATGTTGTGTTGTGCTGGTGCGCCTGCAGGAGGCGGTGGAGCGGGCCTGGCTTGATACGCTCCCTCCGTCACAGCTATCGCGAACCTCCTGGCCATTGTCGACACCGAGATGAGCAGGTGACTCGAGGTCTAGGGTTTTTCGTTTTGTTTTCTCTCGTTCAGTTCTCTGCCCTTGCACTCATGCTAAAGAAATAGGTAGTATTTCAAGATACTAACACTGACCGCTCTGAACTGTGACTTTTTTGTGAGGTTGACCTTGCCCCAACGCTTGCTCTTTTGGCACACCAATTCTGAAAAACAATATAGGTGTCTTGTGACGGAGCTTTTTAATTCTTGAGCAGGTGAATATATATACCCTGCATCTCAAGTGTATTATGCGTCCACGCAAAAGGAGATTTTAAGTTCTTGGTATATGTATGATTGCATGATTTTTGTTAATTGTCATATTGCAACTAGATCAGAGTATTGGATTGTTCACAAATTTCATAATTAAACACTCAGCTATCTGCTCTGATTAGGTGAATGTATCTTATTTTAAGATTGCTATAAGAACAGAGACCCGCTTTCTGCTTTGAAGGTTGTGTTAATTTCTTCTCATCGACATACACTTCTTCATCTAGATTCTGATTTTAGGTGAGCTTATGGTCCTTATGTCTTTACAAAGTTATGGATATGATCACCCATCAAAGCTTATTAAAGAACTCACCGTTCCAGTCCTTATGTCCTTACAAAAATATGGGAGTGAGTGGTTGTCTCACAGAGCAACCGATGTACTTTTAGAAACTTTTTAGTCTTATACTTTTGTAACATTCTGATACATTTGCCTCCCTTCTGAATGAATTATCTCCAACAGATTTGACTTCAATTCTAACAGGGCATTTTGAGTTACACCATGGTTCTTTCTCGGATGCTGATGTTCATCATTACATAGGGTGGGTTGTTCGGAGCAAACTTAACAATGAAAAATGCATACTTCTTTGATACTAGAGCACTTCTGGTTTCAGAAAGAAAAGAAACTGGAGTTGCTTCTGTTCTTCTATGTTTATGAGCAGTCCATCTGGGATCCGGTTCAGCAGGAGTTGCTTCTGTGACTCCAACATAAGAAGTGGTACATTTTACCCATCCAAGATGCAACAGAATTATAGGATTAGCCGGCCTACTTATTAGTCGATGTGTAACTACAACTGCAGTGTTGTTAGTAATCTCTTGAGGTACACATGAGAGAACATTATTTTGAAAAGGCAGGACCCTATAGTTGGATCTTAGATGGCCCGATCGGTGCACCTAATCCATGTAAGTCAATCATATAACTATGCCTCTGTAGTTGACTTGTCACTTGTTCCCAGTGTACGGTTGCCCAAATATTTCGTATTCAGTTCTTCTTCTACGACGTTGATTTGGTTCTATATTTGTGCATGTGGTGCTTCTGAAACATCATATAAGGCAAGCCACTTCTTCTTTCGTCAGTTTATATAGATGTATCCATGTGCTGCTCTGATTGATGGAAAAAATCCGAACAGTCACATTTATCTTGTGAAAATGCATCCTGTGTATAGTGTCGTATTTACTGTTTTTTCACTTGCAAACTGAAAGACATAGGATTTGGTCGATTGGGCAGGTAACTACTTGATAGTTTGGTTGACAATGGTTACAATGAGATGAAGATACTCTCTCAGACAATGGGGTGTAATATGTTTCATGCTACAACACGTTTTAGATATGCTATGCTTTTTTGGTGGTAAATAAAGGTTTTCTTGCAGTGTAATGTAAAATATGAGAAAATTGTCTAACTTGAAAAGACAGTCCTGTATAGCTAGCCGAGACTGCAATGTGCATGTTGTAGGCTCTTTTAGATTATTGTCATGTGTGTTTCAGATATATGACCACTGATCATTCATCCTAATAAGTATGTGGTGTTTACAGTTTACAGATGAGAAAATTGTCTAACTTGAAAAGACAGTCCTGTATAGCTAGCCGAGACTGCAATGTGCATGTTGTAGGCTCTTTTAGATTATTGTCATGTGTGTTTCAGATATATGACCACTGATCATTCATCCTAATCAGTTGCCATCAGATCGGAAACTCAAACTGTCGATCCCCTTCCACTGCTTGGATCAACACTCAAGTCCGAGTCAAGATCTTCTATGATGCCTCTTGGAAGAATGGGAATATACCAGAAAGTGCAGGCTCACAGGCGACTGGCATTGGTTTATATCTTTAATTCCAAATAGCTCAAGCCAGCGGTAGTGTGATGATCCAAGCTTATGCAGAGCATGTACCCTCACCAATGTAGGACAGTAGGTGTCAGCGACAGCTCTTTTTCTCCCTGAATTCTGGCACAATTGTTTTAGCTGAAGCAAATCACTTTTCTGATGGACAATATCTCACTTGTCAAAGCTTCGGCAATAAACTAAATTGTGTGCACAGGAGGTGCCGTGGGAAATTTGAAATGTCCTTCCTTCCTCGAGATCTCTGCTCAAATCCAGGCAAAGAGACCCCAATGGAGTTGCTCATGACTCTGCAAACCAGGCTCTCATTGATACGGAGCCTATTTTAGATGCCATAGTTCAGCTCATAGCAGTAGCTGGTGTCCTATCTATGTTGCTCTTCGCTGAGCAAACATTACAGGCTTTGTATTACACTTTGTATTTTGCTTGAACTGAAATGAATTCGGCGCCCCGGCTGCAAATCTTGTTCAAAGAAAAAAAGAATATACATGTTTGGTGAGTAATACAATTATTAATTACAATATTTATAAGCATAGTGAATTGTAACGTTTTGTATTTTTTCTGAACCCGTTGTGATGTTTATTAAGGGTGTTGTGTTCCATGGTTGAAAATTATGTGGCCTCAACTGTGAGACTCCACTGTAACACTATGTAAATGTCTCGGAAGACAATGGAAGCATAAGAGCTGTGGAGATTATGTTTAATACCCTTCTTTGTTGTGCACGGCAGAAATTAAATGGGATAAGCAAATGACTTATATAAAATGTTTAACCAAGAACACTATGCAACGCCAACATCAAGCTTGTTTCAAAATTCGCACATATGACATCTAATACACGCTGAAGTTACTTACGAGGGAATAATATGTCATGACAAGGTATAGTTCTACCTTTATCCACGAAAACAAATAAATTGCGATTATTTGGCTTACTTAAAAGATTATCTTACATATTAATATTTGTGCCATAATTAAAAAACATAGACATAAATATACAAGAATATCTCCATGTCTTGTTTTCCCGTGGCAACGCACGGGCATTTAATAACTAGTAACTAGTCTAAAAAAGAGTTTGGTTCCTTAGTCTGCCAACAGAAAAACCTTTCGTCCAACCTGTCGTTTTTTTTCCCACGGCTCATTAATGACACGGTTACTCGTTCGATCGAGTAGACGAACCGGTAACGTACGAGAGACAGGAGAGAGGAGGCGATCGTGGCGGCGGCCTAGGGTTTCAAACCCTAGCCGCCGCCGCCCGTGATATCTGCAGCTTCTTCGTCGCCGCCGGCAAGGATTCGACGGGTCCTCGCCTCCTCTAGGTGCCGTTCTGGCACTAGAAGGGGTGGGGACCTCGGACCTGCGCACGGCGTTTTTCGAAGGTCCTTAATGATAGAGTTTGGTTTTGGTCGTCATCTTCTTCGTTAATGGAGATGGTATCGTCTGCAATAAGTGATCTTCCACGTTTCGTTCGACGGCGAGATATCCTTCCCGACGTCAATGGTGGTTTTGGAAGATTAAGTCTGTCTAGGTATGGTTCTTCAGATCTTACTTCGTCAGATCAATCTTGGATTGTTTCTCATGGTTGTCGCGAGGAGGTTTGTCCTCGCAATATCTATCCCGGCTACTACGTCTTCGGCAATGGTGATTCGTTCTCTCGGCTCCCAACGACGTCGACAAATTGGTTCGGTTATTTGTCCCTGGAATATCAGTGGTGGTGCTCTTGCCGATGTTGCTTGATTAATTTAATGGCTGCGTGCGTGCACAAAGCCTTGGCATTGCGGCTCAAAATTAAAAAGGGAGAACCTTCGGTGGTATTCACAGGTCTGTGGTTTGGTGGTGTTGGCGTTGTTCTACGGCTGCCTTCAGAAAAGTACAAGATTGTGTCATGGATGAAGAAAGAGCTTGAAGATCTCATAGATTTGCTAGTCTCTTTTAGTTTTGTTTTTATAATCGATGTAATCGTGTACTCTTTGCTGGTTTAATATACGTGGAAAAATTCAAAAAAATGACACGGTTACTCATCCAGATTCACGGTCAGCGTGAACCAATCGGCCCCAATCACTGCTGATTACATGCTCAAATTACACACCCAAGATATAGCAGGCGCATTGACCACTCGAACCTCCGGTGTTCCTCTCTCATCTCTCTCTTCTCCGACACTAAGCCGGCACGAGATTGTGGCCGATGTCCTTCAGGACGGCTGGCCGGAGGAACATGGTCCAGATGCAGCCGCGTCCCGCTGCGCCGCCCGGCTGCCGCGATCCGCTGCAGGTCGGCATGTCCAAGGATCTCCTCCGCGCCGCCCGGCTACCACGATCCACTGAAGGTACACACAATTTACCTGTGCACGCCATCTTCAGAAATCCCTTGCTGATATCAATACGTACGTCTCCATGGCCATGAATGATTCAAATAGTTGGTGCTCAGCTCCGAGTCAGGGACCTGTCGCGAGCCTAACCGCCTGGACGCCTGGTCTCGGGTGCCTTCTTGGGCTCTTAAACCTCCCACCGTCCCCACGATCGAGATGACCAGCGGCGGGGGCGCATGCCGCCGGCACGAGGTAATGGCGGCAGCTGCCATATATTAAGGTATGCAATTTCACTAATGATGTACGTTAGTACGTACATGACTAATTTTCCTGGGTATGCTTGTATCACTACATGAATTTTGATCCGACTACAAATGTTTTCGAAATCAGGATGAATGCGATGAAAAAAATTGGTGGCAACCTGGTAGTGACCTCTTTCCCTGTCCTCCATAGCTCCGCTCCAGGGCATTTTACTAGCCTAGCACCAATCATGTTATCTATTCTGATCTTCATTTGAACGAAGATTTAATGCACCAGTGCCGTATGCTAATTATTTTCTCTTACAGGGAACGAGGAAGAAGAGTAATCGTGATAACAACGAGGATTGAATCTGAAGCTTATGGCCAATACTGAAGGACACCTATGAGCCAACCTCCCCATGAGTGGTACCATACAGCTTCAGTACATAGCACTAAACAAATATGATCGTGAATCTTTAGCGTTTATTGTCATTTTTACAGCTATATATGTTTCGATGAAGGCTTCTGCATTATACCTTATTTTTAATACAAACTCATGTTAAGGTTTTTAATATTTAATCACTTTGTTGATGTTCCTTTTCCCACATAACAGTAGAAGTAAGTTTCTTTAGTGTTTATTGTCATTTTTACAGCATACAGTTCATCAAAGGAAATCTATCTTCACAAGAAAATTTAATTCTGTATTTTCGATTGTACAAGAAGAATTACCTCCTATGTAAGCTGCATGTTATTTGAGTCATGCATTCATACAGAGCTTTATTATTTGGGTTTTTTTATGGACTGATGATTATGTGTTTTTTTTTTGTGATTTTCTGATTCTGCAAAAGGCAACATGCATATTGATATTTGGCTTTCCGTTTTATAGTTATTTTGTACGTATATACGCTGGCTATTCATATGTTTAACATCCCATAAGGGTCAAACTCATCGGAATAGTTTTTTCTTGAAGTGGTTGGTTCAGTTATTTTGAGCACTGAGTTACCTAAACATTTCATAAGTACAGTATTTACGCTTGGATAATGAGACTATTTTTTGTTTTTTTGATGATTTTTTGACATATGTCCTAATAATTGGAGAGGTCAAACATCCGCCACATTAGGATTGTCGCTGGCCCAAAGAGTTTCAATCACCAAGGAGAAGAAATAATCATGTGTAAAGATTTGTGCATTTCTCCGACTTGTATTATCATGTCCTCGCTACCATGATTAAGATGTCCTCACTTTAATGTTTTTGTAATATCCCCGATTAGAAATGTATGTTAATTTGAGCATAGTGAAGGTTAAATATCCATTGAGAAAAATCACACGTTGTACATGCCAAATCTTTTTGGGAAAAATATATTTGAAATACTTTATTTAGTGTCAAGCAGAACAAATTTAGCTCAGTAACATTTCATTGATATTATCCAGATTTATGAATCTTACTGCCTAACCGATTTTTTGGGAGTTGCATCTCATGCCTTTAATTTGGTGATAATTATTTGGTGAAGCCTTCGGTGTCGTTGTTGCTGGAGTGGATGATCGAACGAAGCTGGCACAACATGTCTCTTTTGGTGCACCGCACAACGTGTTGTGGATACGTTGAAACTTGCCAATTTCCAACACAGTTTTTTCTCACCCGTTGCAACGCACGGGCATATTACCTAGTTATATACTAAAAGAAAAAATGAGGGAGTTTTTTGAGACACCACGTTAATCCACATCCCCTTAATTATATTAATTGTTAGATCTAAAATATGTGGTTATGGTTTAATGAAGATTGTTAATTAGCGTAACCGTGAAGGTTCGTTTAACACGTCTAATATGTCCACAGTTTTCCTTTTAAACATGGACCCGCAATTACGGAAGCACCGTATACTTTTCTCTTTCAGCCGTGAAAATAAACTTTGTGTTGGGCCCTAGACAGTTTTTTCCTCAGGAGATCATGCATGCGCATTGAATATAGGGATGCCAAAGAAACCCACGTACTCCCTCCGTATCAAAATATAAGACTTTCTATCTATTCCACACACATGTATCTAGACATGTTTTATTTCAAGATTCACAATAAAACATGTCTAGATACATGTGTGTGTAGAATAGCTGATTCACAATAAAACATGTCTAGATACATGTGTGTGTAGAATAGCTAGAAAACTTATATTTTGATACGGAGGGAGTACCTCATACTGCACACCACTGCATGCAGAGTGGCTTATCCACGCAACTTGGTCGCTAGCTTTTTTTTTCGCCTACCAGCTAATACGTCGATGTAATATTAAGTTGATATCAATATGTTTTCCTAAAAAAGTGAGTACAATGTTTAGACATAAGGGGATTGCCATACTAATATCCCCTCTGTAGTTGACGGATATTTATTTCGAGATGGATTTACATACACACTAAAATATATCTACATACATTAGTATTTGGATATCTGCGTCAACTAATTCGGGACAGAGGGAGTATATATCATATTAAATACATTCGTATTTGGATATCTGCGTCATCTAATTCGGGACAGAGGGAGTATATATCATATTAAATATGTCGTAATGTATTTCACCTGTGCGTAACAGAGTTAAATTATTACAAGAGAAAACATTTTCAAAAACTACAAACCAACACTGAGAGCGCGTGAGAGGGTTTAGGAAATTCTATTGGTAGATACAACCTACACCTATTTTTATATAAAAAAAAGAAATAAGGAGGCACTAAATTAATTATATTGTAAAAACATCTGCAAAATATTATATGGATATCACAAGGGGTTTACATATGCAATTCAATACACCGATGATGGATTAAAAACTATGATTTAAATTACATTTGATAGACAAACAAAGATAGCTTAACACACATAAGATAGGCAAGGTAATGCATTATAGGGTAAACACTTGAGCAATGTTTTTTCCCATATACATGAATGAATTTACACAATATAAAAACACAGACATATAACTATTGCATGTCACTCCATATAGTACTTTTTAAATAGTTTTTGTAAGGTATTTTCAAGCTTAAGAAATGTGTAATCACCCAGAATGTCTTGAGTTTTGTCTCGGGTGGTTATTTCGATATCCGTTAATGAAATATCAGATGCTAATAATATCCATGTTAATGCAAAATATGGATGTGTTTTAATACTAAGCGATTGTATTTCATATTATACATGATTATACAGATAATTGTATCCATGTTGTATTTGAGATAGATATGCCCATGATACCATCTTCCAGCTGTTTACTCCGGAGTGAATTTTTCGTGTCGTCACAAGAATTACTATTGTTACCTCTATGTACCTCAACATTGTCGTGAACAGTGTCAGAGTTAGGAATTAGACTTTATCTCAATTGTTCATTACCTCCAAACGTAGTTGGTTTCAACCAAAAAGATATAAAGCAAACCCAAGATGTGCATAGAGGTGAGGATTGTCAAATAGATAGAAAGGTATGGCTACTATAGAATTATTAATGCCAACATATCTGATTGATGTGATAACAAGTCTTCGATAAGGTGTCAACTTGGTATGATAATGTATGTCTATTCACTTCATGCTGAAAGTAATTTCAAAAGGATGTTGAAAAATATGTGTTCCTACGATTTTTTTTAATCTATTGAGAATGTTCACTGCATCGGGATATATCTTAATAATGATTCTCTATGGATCATGCATAAAATGACTTTAAATTTTTTCTGTAGGTGTATTTTTTTAAAACATACTCTTTTTGTCACATAAATTTTAAATCTTTAAGAGTTTAATGGATATATAATTACGACCAATTTTGTTTAAAATTTATTTGATAGTTTCTCTTTTAGATAGGCGAGTAAAATAATTTACCTAAGATATTGGTGCATAATTATGACGCTACCAAGGACTATTGATGATAGTATGAGAAGAATTTTGTGGTGTCTTGGAAAATAGTAGGGATGTATTATATCAGGATATGAAGTAAATCGGGGAGAACTTTTTGAAACTATGAGCAGCCTGAGTCGGGTAGTCATGCTACTAGACACAACATATTGAGTGTGATTACAACTCACCTGGATTGAAGAGTGGGGAACAATAGGAAGGACGTAAAAAATAAATCAAAATACCACTGCTGCTCGATGTTACAAAAGACATGGAATTTTTTGGAAATGGCGCAATAAATTAGGCAACAAGGTGAATTTGTTCAAAAAATTCTTCAAATTGGTATACTTAAACAATATCCGTGAACATTTTCAATATGATAAGAATAATTATTATTTTACTTACCATCACATAATAGAGCCGTGTAATTAAGAATTCCATACATTTACTACCTCTGAAACCATAAATAGTTTTGATACACCTATTCAATATGCTAAAGATGATGCCTCGCATTTGCGAGGGCCACCTTGCTAGTTCATATAAAGATAAAGTCTAACTAGACCCATCGCCGGAGGCTTGGGCCCGGTCAAACGGTACAGATCGTTTTCGAGTCGGACTGCAGCTGACTTAGGGTTTTGCCTCCATATACACCTCTTTTAAGCCGCCATTTTGGGATAAGTCGAAAGTTGTAAATCACGTCGTTGTAACCTCACCCGATCATAGTGAAGTATTGCTGGCTGGTGCCCTTGGTTTTTCTCTTCCATTGCTGGAAGGGTTTTCCACGTTAAATCTCGTGTCCCCATTTGGTTTGATCTCTTTTGTTTATCGTTTTATTACCTATCGTTTATAACATGTGTATCCATCAGGCTAGTCTCTGATCAGTCATGAAATAAATGTGGATTTGCTAAATAACAATCGAGGGTGTTACATTTTGTCGCGCTTGAAAGTTGAAATTATCTCGTACTTTCCTCAAAACAAAAATGTTCGCCCCCGCAAAAAAGAAAAGTCTGGTCTCAAATGCAATTGGTCTTCTTAATAGATGGGCTCATCACCCTTACGATTAAAAATGGTGTCAAACGGCTATCGGTCGAGATTTGTGGGAAGAATCTAAGACTCTACATGGTGACATAACAAAATTCTAGGAAATGGCTATAAAGGTGTTAGGGTGCATTTTGTGCGTCTCCGCACTCGAATCGAGGGGAGGAAGAAGATGAGCGTGTCCCCGCCGCCACTGCCGCGCCCGCCTCGCTGTCCGTCCTTCTCAATCACCTCCTCCGCCGCCACGACTATCCCTCTACCCCCCCCCCCCCCCCCCCCTCTCCTCCCGCCCCACCACCATCGAATCTCGTTATCAGCGAGGACTCCACCCCACCCCACCGATATTCTCGACAGCGCGTTTCTCCACCGCGACGTCACGTCTCGGCGAAGGAACGAAGGAAGGAAGGGGACGGGCGAGAGGGGAGAAGGAAGCAAGGGGATGGGGCAGGTAGGTGGGACCCACTCCACGAGTCTAACCGTCACGCGCTCGTCAGTAAGCAGCTTCACCTAAAAAAGCATACATACATTCTCCTCTCTCGTTCTGGAAAGTTGCTCCTACATTCTCCTCAACAAGTTAATTATTTTTGGATTACCTTAACCCATATAACTAATCTGGATTCAAAGAAACATAGTACTCCTAGTACAACTCGACAAACAAGAAGTCAAACTGCCTGCCACTAGCTACGAGACTGACGGAGACGGTACGTGCATGCGCCGGCCGGTCGTTTTCCCTCCACGGCTGCCAGCCTGCCAGTAGCTTCATGCCATCCGGAGGCTGAGCCAGTGGAACAGCAGCGGCGAAGGCTGCTGCTGCTGCTGCACCGCGCCGTCCTCCACCTGCACCACGTCGAACCCCGCCGGCCTCCGCTTGTGGTACGGCGAACCGGCGCCGGTGCAGACCAGCTGCTGGTGCTCGTGCGCCTGCTGCCACTCCCGACCGCCGGTGAGCGTGTCCGACTCCGTCGACGACGACGAGAAGCTCTCCCCGGGGGAGCCGTGCTCGTTGCTGTACCGCTTCTTGGCACCGCTGCCCACGGCGAGCGTGAGCTGCAGCTCCGCCTCCTCGTCGTCGGTCGCCTCCGGGCTCAGCTGCGCAGCGTACTCCACGGCGGCCTGCTGCGCGGCGCGAGGCGCTGCGTGGCTGCCGCGGCGTCCGGCGGCGGGGCCGTGCCACTGCTGCTCGTAGGAGCACACGTCGAGCGCGCTCGCTCTCTGGCTATAGTTGCACTCGGCGCCGCCGGAGCCGTTTGGGGAGGCGGACAGGTTGCTCTGCTGGCTCTTGATCTCCCTATTGAGGTCTCGCATCAGGAGCTTCTGAATTCTGTACAGGCGATGGAGATCATGAACCTGCAACTAATATCGTCAGAAATGCATTGTTCGTTTAGGCAAAATTCGAAGCATTTTGAGCATTGGTTCCTTACCTGCTGCCTGAACGTTTCTTCATGCTTCAGCATGGCCAGCTTCAGGGTGTCTTTGTCGCAGTTCCCGACGACTTGTTCCATTGGCATTGTGGTGTGGAGATCTCTCGACTTGCTCTGCTTCTTCCTCGCTGGACCTGCATGGAGAAGCAGATAAGCCTTTGCTCCAAGTGTTTGTAACTGTACTGTACTGTATCTTGTCAAACAGAAATGTACTTCAACCAAAAGAGTGAGCTGAATTTTGGTACAGTGAATAACAACAGTTGGAGTTTCGAAGCTAGAATCAAGAGTGGAATAAGAGATTGAGAGGAAAGGAAGGAGACTAGAATCTCTATGTTGGCTTTCTAAAAGGAGTAACTGTATTCTGAAAACAAGCGTTACATCAAAATTATGCCTACATATGTATCAGAGACTCAGAGTGCCAAAGGAAAAGCCTGAAAAAGCTTAGTAAAAATGATTGAACAGATTACTGATAAGATTGATGATCAAGCGAATCGAAGGGAAGAAGAGGGGAGTGAGCTCATTTCTCACCTAGTATCAATTCGATGTGACTCAAAGGCTGAATCCCACTGGAGCTGTAAATAACCACCACCACTACCACTCAACCTCTCTTTCTCTACTCACTCTCAGTCTCAGTCTCTGATCATTTCATGGTTCCAAAGGCCACAGGCTTTCCCTTTTATACACAAACACAAGCAAGCAAGCAAGCAGACCATCTATCCATCAATCCCTCTCCTCTCTCTCTTTCTATCCTCTCTGAAGAAAAGAGGAACGAGGAGACAAGACACGAATGATGTAAGATTCCTTTCACAGTCGTAGCAGTATTTTAATGAGGCCACGCAGGCATGCCGAACAACAGAGTATCTTTCCTTCTCCTACCCTTGCATGCAGGACGCAGGCGCGCAGCTGAGCCGAACAGCAGAGGGGACAGGACTGGAGGTGGAGTAAGGAACGGACCACCTAGAATCACATGCCCAAGTGTGCCGATCATGGATCTGTCGGTAGAGAATTACTATTACTACTGAAAATGGAGAGTAAATACTGTTGCATCACTGAAATGGAGGGTAAAATATAGTTGCTCACTGACTGAGAGAAACGAGCGTGATGGATGGATGGATGCAAAAGCTTGGAGCCCAATGATGTGAGGAGAAGCTTTGGGTTGACAGATACGTCGCTCAGCTTTGTGGTAAAACACGATGTGTGTACAGCAGTACAGGACGTCAACACCAACTTTGTTGTACCTCGTATTACGGAGTAACGGACAGTAGTCCTGCTCTTACCATAACGCCTGTTTTTATTTCGAAGTTAGATCTTGTTCGGTACAGCTGGGCGAGATCCATCTACTACACCCACGCCACTGCCAACAACCATAACAGCAAGTTTAAAATAAAATTCAATGGCTATGTTTTTCCCTTGTTGTTGCAATTCCAAAAGTTAGAGCTTCTTTGGATCACTTAATTACAAAACACAATAACTGGAAAAACGCAAGAATTTGACAGGATTTCAATCACAAATGAGAGGAATGCAAAATAGAGTAAAACAGTGGGAATAGTCATTTGGATGGGAACACTAGAAAATTATCTCGATCCTACACCAGCGAATGTAAGAAAGAGGTTAGACTCAATGTTGAAATTTCTATAGGATTGGGGCGTAGAAATACAATCCATAAGAATTTTGGAGGTGTCATTCCTTTATCTAAAGGGCTTCCTTAGAAAGATTGTTACGATTAGATTTTTCAATATTCTTATGAAAATCCTTCAATAAAAAAGAACCCCTTATACTTTTTTTCTTCGAGAACCCGCATGAGATCTTTGCATCGTTTTATTAAGCTTAGGTATACTTAGAAAACCCAGTTGGAGATCACCAGATTACTAATATGATATTTGGTGATAGGAGTTAGGACACAAAATGCATTGGCCAAGTTGTTAAATAAGTTGTCAGAGCATTTCTACCAGATCCCGGATAATCTCGCTCTAAAAAATAAGTTTTCGGTTCCCACGAAACTATTTTTCCAGTTCGCAAGTCAGTCGGGCAAAATAGATAAATCATATTTCTACGGGAAATTCAAACAAACTAGTTCGCGCGAGATTTCATCTTAAGTTCATCACACCGAGCATACACATAGATAGAACTACTAAAAGAGAAACTAAAACTAGATAATGGTGGTCTTCTTCTTCACCGGCAGATCTACTCGAAGCCGAGGTATTCCTTGGTCTCCATCCTACGCAGCGCCAATGCGAGCTCGTGCTCCTTCACCACGTGCTGGAGGGGGCCGCTGCACCTTCCGCGCCTTCCTCCACCGCGTTCATAGCGGCCTTGAACTCCTTGTCGGCGTCTCGACACGCTTGAAGACCGGCATCACGTGCTCGACGAGCACGTCCTAGGTGAACGACCCGTTTCGCCCGCAGCCGACAGAGACCACCATGAGCTCCTCCTCCGGCTCCTCGTCCAGCACCTTGATAGACACCGCGCGTGAGGTACCCGCATCCGCGTCGTGCGAGGAGGGGGGCAGTGGCGCGACGGGCTCGTTGTGGTAGCTCGTAGGGATGAGCCCGACCCACCTGCACCCTCGAAGGCAGTCGCGCTTGGTCGCTCTCTCCGAGCGGCGGCGGCGGCGCTCCTCCTCCTTGGACGAAGGCCGTGGGGCTCCGCCGCGCCCACCATCGATATACTGGAACATGAGCGAAATAAGGTTCGGAACGGGACTAATTGCTCGCACGGAGCAAACTAAACCTAGCGGTGGAGATGGAGAAATCGTGGTGGAGTTATCCGGAGATCGAAAACTGAATGACCCCTGATACCGGACGCGCCGCATATCCGGAGGCCCGGATAAAATTGTCCGAGCTGGGCCGATATGCGGTACCTGTTCAAACCGTAAAACGGCACAATCCGCATATTGGTCGGAGTTTTTTGGACCAGGGGTTATCCGGGATCTGTTAGAGATACTCTCATTGCAGTTGCACGCTAGGAGGTACCTGAATTCTGAAGCCCTAGTTGCTCTCATCAAAGGACATGTATTTTTTTTTCGAGATTGGGGGGGGGAATAAATCCCCACCGCTTGTTTCATTCATCGAAAAGTAGCCTGGCGGGCTATGTTCTTACAAACGGATGAGAAATTACAGGGGGATACAAGGGAGCTCCGCCACAGGAGGTCGAGAAACCCACGACACAACTCAGGAGCGCCACCATCATCATCAGCGAGTGTCAAGCCTAGCACCCAGCACAAACCTAGACAGGGAGCTCTGCCACAGGAGGTCGAGACGACAAGTAGGTAGGAGAGGCATCCATTGTGTCGTCATTGAGCAAAGATGCGCCGAGACGCCACCAAGAGCCCAAGCTGTCAACACCGCAACGACAACCATTGGAGGATCTTGGGAAGGCACATCCATGTGGCCGAGACCAAGCGAAGACCGCTGAAGAGAGAAAAACACACCACCGTCGGCCCCAAGCTGGCCGCATCAACACCAGCAAACGCCGCACCAACAACCTCCTGAAGCAGCAAGAGCCATCACAAGGGTCTCCAAGATGACGCCTCCAAGGAGAATGTGTTGCCGAGGGCACAACACCGTCATCCGACCCGGCAAGCCGAGTCATGGGTTTTCACTTGGAGGCCACAAGCAGTGAACTGGAGGTGCTCAAGCTCCACAACGGCACCTCCAACGAGGAAGCGATGCCCAAAAGGCACCGCTGCCGCCGGCAACGACAAAGTGTTGATGCAGGGTTTTCACCCCGGAGTTCAAGCACATCCCAGTCGACCACCACCACCAGCCGCCGCAGCCTCCACACCTCGCGGAGACAAGCCGCGGCAAGGCACCAGCACAAGGCGCCGGGTTCACCAGGGTCGCCAGACGCAGCACACGCACCAATCCCCACCGAGCACCATGCTGGGTAAGAGCGGAGAAGTGCTGCCCGAGGCCAAGAACCACCATGGTTCCGGGCTGTAGTCCTACAACACGCACCAACGCGCACCGTGCGCACAACCGTGCGGCTGCCGAAAAAAGGCCAGACCCGACCGCCCGCCGCGCCGATAAGGGGGAGGTCATGCTGCAGCAACGCCGGCCCATCCGGGGTGCCGACGCACACGCCGACAACCGGCGGCATCCCCGGGGCCGAGATCGACGGCCGGACCGCCGGGGCGCGGAGAGAGGCAGCGCATCGCAGCGCTAAAGGGGGCGCAGGTGTGGGTAGCGCATCCGCCGCCGCCGCCCGGAAGGCCGGGGAGGCCACCGACGACCTTCAGCCGCATGCCGCATGCCGCCGCCGGTGCCGCCACAGGCAGGGGGCCACGTTTGCAGGGGAGGCCGCGCCGCCACGGAGGACGCCGCCGAGAGAGGGGTCGTCGCCGCGCGCGAGGTGAGAGCCCGCGCCAGCACCGTCCACCGCGGAGCTAGCCCGACGACATCTTCCGGCGACGACACAGGGGGTGGATGCTGGCGGAGCCGCGCCGGAGGGGCGCGAGAAGGGCGAGGACGCCCGCGGAGGCGTGAGCCGGCAGGCCGCCGCCGCCGGTGAGGGGCCCCAAGCGAGCAGACGAACCCTCCAGGGCTGCATCGCATGGGAGCCGAGGCGGAGATCCCGCCGCCCCTTCACCGGCGCCGCACGGCCTGTTCCGGCGGCGGCCTCTGGGGCGACGAGGGGCGGGAGGAGGGAGGAGGGGGTGGCGGCGCGCTAGGTTTAGGGTTCGCCCCTCGGTCGCCTGGAGGGAGGCGACGCGAGGGGGACGCGTTTTTTCAAAGGACATGTATTTGACTGCCTTGACCTGATCATGCAAGTGCAGGAGAACATTGTATTCTCCACACGTGCAATTGAGTAAGTGTGGCTGCTCAGTGCAACATAAATATTTTTCGACAAAGATCCATCTAGTACATGAATACCGTCAGCAATAATCAGAAAAACATGTTCAACAACCAAGTCAAAAAAATAACCAACTTGACATGCTCATTTTTGTTGTAATTTCAGTATTTTTACATAACTTTCATTTCAGTCACAGGATGAAAGGCAAACCACTGGAGTAATCAGACAGTTTGGTGGTAGGAGCTAGGAAATGAAATCCACTGGCCGAGCATAGTAAAATAGGTTGTCACTGCACACCACTAACTGAAATCTGAGGCTCGGATCCATTCCTGTCGTAAAGGACATGTATTTGACTGCCTTGACCTGATCCTGCAAGTGCAAGAAAACATTGTATGCCCCATTGCCTGCAATTGAGTAAGTGTGGCTGCAGTACAACATTAATATTTTTCCTATGGATCATCAGTGGGTCATTACCAAGCACGACGAACACGAGTTATTTTGCCACCGAAGGACGATAGAACACTCGCTACGCCCCGCGTCGCCCAGCCCAGGGCGACTCGGGCGCCCCCACGAAACCCTAGCGCCGCCGCCTCGCTCCTCCACCTCTCCCTTCGCCGTCGCCCGGAGGACGCCGCCGGGCGAAGCCTGCGCGGCCGACGGCGGCGGCGGGGCGCTCGCTCGCGGCGGCTCTGGTCTGCAAGGCGGCAGATCCGGGCGCGCGCCGTGGTCTTCGTCCCGGCGGCGGCGGCCCCCTCCTCGCGTGGGGTGGCCTGTTCTTGCTGGTGGCGGTGCCATGGCGTTCGGCGGCGGCGACCGACAAGCGAGAGGCGTGGGGCGTGGCTGTGGAATCTCTCCCGGCGGCGGCCCTCACCTCCACCTTGCGGCGGTGCTGTGCTATCGGCGACAGGGCGGGCAGCACGGTGCTGCGCGTTCTGGCGGCTGCTCGGCACGTCAGTGCTTCCGGGGGCTCCATGCCTGCCCGTTCCTGGGTGGGCTGCGAGCCCCGTTCATGGCCGCTGGTTGCCCGTGACGGCGACGGGCCTCGCCGGCGTCCTGGCATCGAGGTGGTGCTGGACGGCGGCATTCGAGGCCCCTGTGTCATGGCCTCCATGGCTTTGGGCCGGGCCCTCTGCAGCTCGGCCGTGAGCAGATCCGGTGACCGAGTGCATCCTCTGTTTGCGGTGGTGCTACAGGGTGGTGAGGTCGTCCCGATGCGTGGAGACACTGCTGCGTGGTGTCCCTGTTGGTGCTCCGGAGAAATCCCCGATCCCGACCTTCGCGGTCCTTGTGGATCAAGCGATGGCATCGCCTCCGCGTCGCTCTTCCTCCTTGGAGGCATCGCTTTCGAGCCTGACATGCGTCGGGCGGCATTGCCTTTCGCCTCCCCGTCGGGCCTTTGGCTCGTATCCCTGCGGATTGGGCAGCGGTCATGGTGACCCAACAGAGCTTCCTGGATGTCTTGGGCTGGCCTCGGCGTGCGTCGCCCTTCGACCACGGGGTCGGCACACCGGTGTCGTCGCCCCAGTCTCGGCTAACCGACGCCCTTCGACTGTGTTTGGTCTCGGCGGCGCACTGCCCTTCGGCCATTCGACGCCCTGTCTCGGCTATCCGACGCCCTTCGACACGGTGTCGTCGCACGGACTCGGCTATCCGATGCCCTTCGACCGTGCCAGCGATGTCCCTTGGTGCGCTCTTGTTTGGTGTCCACGTATTCTACTACCTAACCCAACGGGCTACTTGCTTTCGGTGTTGAGGTTCTCACCGGAGATCCTCCTCCGGCGGCTTGCTAGGTGTTGGCGTCACAGGGGTTTCGGTTGGCTCTGTTTTGCCAACCTCCCCCTCCCATAGTGTTTCTAGTCTTCTTTTTTCATATATTTGTTTGTCTTCTACTCCTTGTATCCCCTGTAACTTCTCCATCTGTTTGTAAGAACATGACCCGTCAGGCTCTTTCGATGAATGAAACAAGCGGTGGGGATTTATTCCCCCCATCGATCTCGAAAAAAATTACCAAGCACGACTCGGGTCAATGAGCCTCTCTGATCACCATGCTTTGAGAGGGCAGCTGGGCAGGGCCCGGCCAAGTGGTCCAGCTCCAGCCATTGTTCTCCAGTTCTCCACCTCTGAACCTCACATCGTACCTGAGGTACACTCCTACTCTACATATACTGTTGGTCAGCTGGCTAGCTGCTAGGATTATTAGGAAAGAAAGTGCTGAGACGGACAAATCGCGTGTTAGCAGAGACTAAGCAAAAAGTGCCTTTCTATCTCTCCTCTATTTCAACCATCATGTCACTCCGTAGGGCATTTGTAGGGCACGCAAGTTAATCTGAGTGCGCTTCCAAGAAAAGAAGTGTTGAAAGGGAGCTGGGAGCCCTGATGATGGACACACATTAGAGTCAATAAAGCAATCAAGCAATGTCTGATGATCTTTTTCAAAAAAATCTGGTGACCAGTGGAATGAGTTACTAGTACTAGTACTCCAGATTGGCTAATGCAGAGGATTAGCTGATCAAGTTCAGCGATGGCGACAATTTGTTTCCCAAATCCCCATGATCACGAAGGTTAAAATAAGGAGCAGCAGATGTGCTGAATTGCGGTAATTTTGGTTTGTGAAACCGGTAGAGTAGCTGGTAGCGGTAGTCTTTTCAACGGCGCTGTGGAGCGTGGGACGGCGAGCCGGCCGACAAGGGCGCACGCGCTGCCGCGAGGGGGAGGCGCACACAGCTCAGGTCGCGGGACCCGCGATCTCGATGGGCCGAGAGAACATCGCCACCCCCGTGGGACCAGCTTTCTGGCCCGGCCAAGGTTCTCGGTTCCCTCTCACCTCGCTTGTGCTACTTGGAGTTGAACAAAAAAAACTTTGAATAAACACGAACAAACCATTTTCCTTCAAAAGACCAGGCTTCACTACAGCTAATTGGAAAGAAATTATGCCGGTTGCTTGTTGGTACCTCGTGGATACGTCGACGACGGGTACAGAATGAAGATTTCCCTCCAGTTAATAAATGTAAAATGTCCATTCTTTCTATTGCAGCTAATTCGGCAAAGGTCTCGGATAAAATAAATGTTGACTCCTCTGCAAAATGGACAAGGCCGGAGCCTCGTCATGTAAAGCTTAATGTTGATGCTTCTTTTCATGAAGATGCTCATGCAGGAGCTGTGGGGGCTGTTCTTCGGGATTTCCAGGGTAGCTTCTTAGCGGCGGCTACGAAATTTTTACCACATGTTGCATCTCCATCTATGGCAGAAGCGATTGCGATGAAGGAAGGTCTAGCTTTGACAAATGGACTGGGTTTTTCTAGGATACAAGTTGAATCAGATTCGATTGAAACTATTGAAGCATGCACGGGGGAGGCTGCGTGGTGGAATGAATCATCTGCTATTTTTGCGGATTGTGTTGATCTGGCTACATCTATAGGTAGTGTTTTTTTCAAACATTGTTGGAGGGAAGCAAATAAAGTAGCTCATGAGTTAGCCTACGATAGTTTTTTAAATAAAGTTTCTTGTAGTTGGGTCGATGAGCCCCCAGGTTTTATTCTAGACAAACTTATAAACGATGTAACTATTGTGGATGCATAAAGCAGCAAGTCTCAGACGCACTCTTTTTTCCTTACCAGGGTACCTGAGGGGACTGGAAGGTTTTCAATGAAGCGGCTTGCTAGCCTAATATATTGATATTCAAAAAAAAAACTTGTTGAACATGTTAGAATTTGGGCCCATTTGGGCAGCCCAATAAGCAATTCCTGAAAATCTCAAATTGACCCATGTGCATGGCAGAATTTTGGAGGTGCAATGTGGTGCTAAAGTTTAGTCCCACATTGCTAGTTGGAGGAGACAAACACCACCTTACAAGGTGGAGTGTTGTGACACTTGGTGTGCTAGTTGAGAACAGAAGGCTCTCTCCCGCGCACTCCTCTCCTCCTCTGCCGCCGTCCGTCCGTCCGTCCGTCTCGTCACGACACGCCACGGGTTGCGGGAATGAGCCGATGCCTATATTTTTGCTGTTCAGGAAAATCGAGTCGCTAGCGTACGCGTACAGCTTAGCCAGTTCGGGTCGCTCCCGGATCGTGGGCTGCTGCATCGACTCGAACGTGTGCGACGTGGCCGGCCCACGTTGTACCCATTAGGGTTTCCCGAACCGCACTATATATTGTCGTGCACTGCGTGCGCCGTCACACACACCCGAACCAATCTAGGTTTTGCCAATCTCGTGCCTTGCGCCGCCACCGTAGTCTACTCCATCCCGTGCGCCGGCGTGCACCGGCGAACGGGACAGCAGGTCTCCGGAACCACTTGTCCTTGTGATCCTGTACGGGAGAGGGCGAATAAGGTTTTTGGGAAACGCCCCGCGCGACTGCTTTCAAGTTTTTCATCATGGCTCGACTTCCTGGACGATCTCCGGGTCCGCGGGCGACTCGTCTCCAACGTCGTCTTCTTCGAGCTGCTACCGTCGCCGCTCAAGCTGCTGTCGTCGCTGCTCCAATGACTACTTCATCTACAATTGTTCGGTACGTTCGTCACACTCCGATGGCTGTGTTCGTAGATGTCTTGCTGCTGTTCATGTTAATTAATACGTCTAGTATTTTCGAGATTAACATGTTAGTAGCTCTTGCGATCATGCTTTATATTCTAGAATTAATCATGGAAATTATGTCTAATATTCCAACAATCCAAAAACCTTATATTTGTTATAGGCAATTTCCTGAGTTAAACATGGGACATCTATCTGATGCGCTGAGGCCGGACAAGTTTACCGGTGTGGACTTTAAGAGATGGCAGTACAAGACCACACTGTGGTTGCGATCTCTGAAAGTGTTCGAGGCTAGTGAGGGTTTACCTGAAGGAACTATATCTGACGAGGATCAGAACAAGTTCAAGGAAACCAATACTGCCTTTGTGGGACTCGTTCTGAGTGCTCTTAGCAACAAGCTGTTTGATGTGTACATGCACATTACAGATGCCAAAGAACTCTGGGAGGCACTGAACGCTAAGTTCGGTGTAGCAGATGCTGGCAGTGAACTGTACATCATGGAGAGCTTCCATGACTTCAGGATGGCTAACAACCGTTCTGTATTCGAACAGTCTCATGAGATACAGTGCATTGATAAGGAGCTTGAGCACGCTAAGTGTGCCTTACCTGACAAGTTTGTGGCTGGATGCATTATTGCGAAGTTGCCCTCTTCATAGAGGAACTTCGCCACAACTCTCAAACACAAGAGACAGGAGATATCGGTTGAAAACCTGATAGCGTCTCTTGATGTTGAGGAGAAGGCTCGGGCTAAGGACACTGCTGAGAGAGGTGGTGAAGGTCAGTCTAGCACCAACATGGTGCAGAAGAACTTTCACCATGGCAAGAGCAAGGCAAAGAGCAAGCATTCCTTCAACATGCCTACCAAGACTACTTCTTTCAAGAAGAAGAAGAAGATGCTGAACAAATCTGAGCTAAAGTGCTACACTTGTGGAGAGCCCGGACACTTCTCTGTGGACTACCCAGATCGTGCAGACAAGAAAGGGAAGGCGCCAAAGCATGTCAACGTCGTGACCGCTAGCAATGCTGATGGGTACGGTAATTTACCGATTGTGCTTTCAGTATTTCAATCTCCATGTTGGTGGATTGATACGGGTGCTAATGTTCATGTATGTGCTGACATCTCTATGTTCACTTCTTATCAGGTCGCAGATTCAAGCGTCTTAATGGGGAATGGATCACATGCTTCTGTTCGTGGTGTTGGCACGGTAGATCTGAAGTTTTTTTCAGGGAAGATCGTGCAGCTGAGGAACGTGCAGCATGTCCCTACTATGAACAAGAATCTTGTTAGCGGCTCCCTTCTATGCAGAGATGGGTTTAAATTAGTCTTGGAGTCCAATAAAATAGTTGTGTCAAAGTTTGGACAATTTATTGGTAAAGGGTATGAGTGCGGGGCTTGTTCCGCTTTTCATTATCGGATTTTTGTAATAAGTCAGTAAACCATATTTGTGGCAGTGTGGATTCGGATGCTAATGTTTGGCACTCTCGTTTATGTCATGTTAATTTTGGTTTAATGAGTAGACTTTCCAGTTTGAGTTTAATTCCTACTTTCACCATTGCCAAAGGTTCTAAGTGCCATAGCTGTGTGCAATCTAAGCAACCTCGAAAGCCTCACAAGGCAGCCGAGGAGAGAAACTTGGCACCTCTAGAACTCGTACATTCGGATCTATGTGAGATGAATGGCGTGTTGACAAAAGGTGATAAAGATATTTCATGACTTTAATCGATGATGCTACTAGGTTCTGTTATGTATATTTGTTGCACACTAAAGATGAAGCTTTAGACTACTTTAAAATCTATAAAGCTGAAGTAGAAAATCAATTAGAGAGAAAGATCAAACGTCTTAGGTCAGATCGTGGTGGCGAGTATTTCTCCAATGTATTTGATGAATTCTGTGAGGAACATGGTATTATTCATGAGAGGACGCCTCCCTATTCGCCCCAATCAAACGGGGTTGCCGAGAGGAAAAACCGCACGCTGACCGACTTGGTGAACGCCATGTTGGACACTGCTGGTTTATCTAAGGCATGGTGGGGGGAGGCTTTGTTGACTTCGTGTCATGTCCTGAATAGAGTTCCTAACAAGGATAAAGAGAAGACACCTTACGAGGAGTGGTCTGGGAGAAAACCATCACTTTCTTATTTTCGTACTTGGGGATGTTTGGCGAAAGTCAATGTTCCAATTCCTAAGAAACGAAAACTTGGACCGAAGACAGTGGATTGTGTCTTTCTAGGTTATGCTCAGCGGAGCATTTGCTATAGATTTTTAGTGGTTAAATCTGAGATACCTGATATGCATGTTGATACTATTTTGGAATCTCGTGATGCAACATTTTTTGAGAACACGTTTCCTATGAAGGATATGCATAGCATTGCTAGAATTTCTTCTGAGATATTTGCTGAACCTAGTACATCTGTTGATCATTCTGAACAACCACTTGTTGAGGAAGTCCTTGAGAAGGATGACAATGAATCAGCTCCCAAGAGGAGCAAGAGACAGAGGACTGAAAAATCCTTTGGTGATGATTTCATTGTGTACCTTGTGGACAATACTCCCACGTCCATTGCAGAGTCATTTGCATCTCCTGATGCTGATGACTGGAAAGAAGCTGTCCATAATGAGATGGACTCGATTCTTTCTAATGGAACTTGGGAATTATCTGAACGACCCTACGGCTGCAAACCTGTGGGTTGTAAGTGGGTGTTCAAGAAGAAGCTAAGGCCTGATGGTACTATTGAGAAGTACAAGGCACGGCTTGTAGCCAAGGGCTACACCCAGCGCGAAAGCGAAGATTACTTTGACACCTATTCACCTGTTGCTAGACTCACCACCATTCGAGTACTACTTTCCCTGGCTGCCTCCTATGGTCTTATCGTTCATCAAATGGACGTAAAGACAGCTTTCCTTAACGGAGAGTTGGAAGAGGAAATCTATATGGATCAGCCTGATGGGTTTGTAGTAAAAGGTGAGGAGAGAAAGGTGTGCAAATTGTTAAAATCTTTGTATGGGCTGAAACAAGCACCTAAGCAATGGCATGAGAAGTTTGACAGCACTCTTACGTCTGCAGGCTTTGCCATTAATGAGGCTGACAGGTGTGTGTATTATCGCCATGGTGGGGACGATAGTGTTATATTATGCTTGTATGTTGATGACATAGTTATTTTCGGTACAAACATGATAGTGATAAATGAGGTCAAGTCTTTCCTGTCAAAGAGCTTTGATATGAAAGATCTGGGACAAGCTGATGTGATCCTGAACATTAAGCTGATTAGGGATGAGAGTGGGATTACGTTAACGCAATCACACTATGTTGAGAAGGTCTTGAGCCGCTTTGGTTATATAGACAGCAAGCCTTCTCCAACACCCTATGATCCCAGTGTGACACTCAGAAAGAACAAAAAGGAAACGAGAGATCAATTAAGATATTCTCAAGTGATCGGTTCACTCATGTACCTTGCGAGCGCGACGAGACCTGACATCTCTTTTGCTGTGAGCAAGTTGAGCAGGTTCATGTCTAAACCGGGTATTGATCATTGGCATGCACTTGAAAGGGTGATGACGTGAAACACACGTTCGTTGGGAGACCCCAAGAGGAAGGTATGATGTAGTCAGCAGCAAGTTTTCCCTCAGAAAGAAACCAAGGTTATCGAACCAGTAGGAGCAGCAACTCTTCAGAAGGTTGTCAACGGCGCCAGAAAAATAGCTGTCGCAGGGAGTCTGGACTGTTGACGTGGAATCTGCACACAACACAATCAAACTACTTTGCCCCAACGAAACAGTGAGGTTGTCAATCTCACTGGCTTGCTGAAAACAAAGGATTAAACGTATGGTGTGGAAAATGAGTATTAAATTGCAGAGAATGAAAAAGGAACAGTTTGCAGTTTGTGGTTGTTTAATCAGTGTAAAAGAATGGACCGGGGTCCACAGTTCACTAGTGGTGTCTCTCCATAAAAGATAACTAACATGTTGGGTGAACAAATTACAGCTGGGCAATTGACGAATAGTGAGCGCATGACAATGCATATACATGACATGTTGACTACTATGATATTTAATTGGGCATTACGACATAATACATAGATCGTTATCCAACAGCATCTATGACTAATAATCCACCGCCGGGTTGTCATCCGAGTCCCCCGTTGGTATTAAGTTGCAAGCAACGGATAATTGCATTAAGTAAAGTGCGTAATGTAAACAAACACATATGCCGTGGACATAGCATCGTTAGGTTATCCCTAGTGGCAACAGCACATCCACAACCTTAGAACTTTCTGTCACTGTCCCAGGTTAAACGGAGACATGAACCCACTATCTAGCATAAATACTCTCTCTTGGAGTTACAAGCATCTACTTGGCCAAAGCATCTACGAGTAACGGAAAGCATGCAAGATCTTAAATAACATATAAGATAGATTGATAATCAACTTGACATAATATTCAATATTCATCGGATCCCAGCAAACACAACATGTAGCATTACAATAATATGATCTTGATCATGTAGGGCAGCTCACAAGATCTAAACATGATGGCACAAAGTGGAGAGACAACCATCTAGCTACTGCTATGGACCCGTAGTCCAAGGATGAACTACTCACGCATCACTCCGGAGGCAGGCATGGCGATGTAGAAGCCTCCGGTGACGATTCCCCTCTCCGGCAGGGTGCCGGGAAGAGGTTCTGAACCCTCCCGAGCTAGGGTTGACGACGGCGGCGTCTCTGGAACTTTTCGTGGATATTTGCTCAGGTACTTAGGGTTTTCGCGTCGGGGGGAATAAGTAGGCGAAAGGGCGGCGGCTGCGGACCCCCGAGGGGCCCACACCCCAGGGCGCGGCAGAGGGGGCCCGCGCCCTGGTGGCGTGTGGCCCTGGTGGCCCTCCTCTGCTGCTCCTTCGCTCCGTCAGGCGTGTTCTGGAAAAATAGGCACCCCCGTGTAGTTTCGTCCAATTCCGAGAATATTTCCAGACTAGCTTTTCTGGAATACAAAAACAGCAGAAAACAGGAACTGGCACTTCGGCATCTTGTTAATAGGTTAGTCCCAAAAAATGTATAAAAGTGATATAAAGTAGATGCAAAACATGTAGCAATTGGTATAAAACAAGCATGGAACATCAAAAATTATAGATACGTTTGAGACGTATCAGCATCCCCAAGCTTAGTTCCTACTCGTCCTCGAGTAGGTAAACGATAAAAACAAATAATTTTTGAGGTGACATGCTACTATCATAATCTTGATCATATAATATTGCAAGGCACATGTAAATGAATGAAGTGATCCAAGTCAATGGTCTATAATTTGCTACAAATAGATAATGAGTAAACAATGAATCACACAAGCTAAACGTTTTCATGAATAGTACTTTCGAGACAAGCATCAAACAGTTTTGCATAAGTGTTAACTCATAAAGCAATAGTTTCTAACAAAAGGTATTTAATCAACACAAAGGAAGAATTTAGTTTCAGCATTTGCTTCAACTTTCAACATATTTATCTCATGGATATTGTCAACACAAAGTAGTATAACAAGTCCAATACATTGCATATAACGCATGTTGTAACAAAGTTGACACTAGTGTTTGCTTGTGGAAGACAGAAAGAATAGGAAAACTGACTCAACATAAAAGTAAAAGAAAGGCCCTTCGCAGAGGGAAGCAGGGATTAAATCATGTGCTAGAGCTTTTAGGTTTTTGAAAGCATATAGAGATTGCATAAAATATTTGATACTCCTCCCAACCTTGCTAACACAAGCCATGGCTAACCGAATCCTCGGGTGCCTTCCATCAATCACATACCATGGAGGAGTATCTATTTTTGAGAGGTGTTTGTTAATTGTCAACGAATGGTAGCGGGTGAGAACAGTATTCTACCTGTCGAACGGACTTTTAAGAGCGGCTCCCATGAAGGACGTTATTTCTACCAGCAAGGCAGATCATCCCTCTTTCTCTTTGGTTTACACACATTCAGGTATTTCACTGTTTGTCATTGCTTACTGATGAATCAGGGCAAAAGTGTGAAGAGAATTAATTGGTTAAAGTTGTAATTAATTGGGACTGGGCACCCCGTTGCCAGCTCTTTTTGCAAGTTATTGGATAAGCGGATGTATATGCCACTAGTCCAGGTGTAAAAGTCCACTCGACAAATAGAATAAAGAATAACCACACTAATTCCTCATGAGCTAGTAAACATTGACACAAAAAGGGAATAATAACATTTTGAATAATTTAAAGGTAGCACATGAAAAATTTACTTGGAGTGGCAAGGAAATACCACATATAGGTAGTTATGGTGGACACAAATGGCATGGATTTTGGCTCAAGGATTTGGATGCACGAGAAGCATTCCCTCTCAGTACAGAGTTTAGGCTAGCAAGGTTATGTAAGCAAACAAGAATATCAACCCGTACACCAAGTTTTATATGACAAACATATTGCAAACGTTATAAGACTTCATACCGTCTTCCTTGTTAACCAAACCCTGTTATTAGAAAATATCTAGACCTTAGAGGTACCACCGATGCAAACCAAATTTTCAACAAGCTTTACGGTAGTTCTTCACTAATAGGCTTAACTCATGTGATGCACAATTTAATCATGATCTACTTGTTAACTCAAAACAATTGACAAGCATCAAGTTATCCATTTTAGTGATCTACAAGATTAAGCAAGTTTTTCCTTATACCAATTACCACATGCAACATTTTCTGAACCAACCAAACACCAATCAATTTATTTCATCAACTCTCCAAACAAATATAAGTGAAGCAAGAGAGTACTTTCTACAAAAGAAAGCTAATAGCTCTGACAAGAGATACATGAAAACAAGAGCTAAAAGCTGAACAGCGCTAGATATGAATACTCAACAAATATAAGTGAAGAATAGGAGTATTCTCATGAAAAAGCGGAGCGTGTCTCTCTCCCAATCAAGAATGCTAGGGTCCAGTCAAGCTTTATTGAAAATAAAATGCAATACTGAAAATAAAAGCACACAGACGCTCCAAGAAAAGCACATATGATGTGAAAGAATTAAAATATAGTTTCACTAGAGATGACCTGATAATTTTGACGATGAAGAAGGGGATGCCTTGGGCATCCCCAAGCTTAGACGCTTGAGTCTTCTTGAAATATGCTGGGGAGATCCATGGGAGCCTCCCCAAGCTTAAGCTCTTCACTCTTCTTGATCCTATTATATCATCCTTCTCTCTTGACCCTTGAAAACTTCCGTCACACCAAACTCAAAGTAGATCTCATTAGAGGGTTAGTGCATAATCAAAAATTCACATGTTCTGTAAAGACGCAATATGATTTGTTACTTTAAACATTAGCTACAGCCACTGATGTTATGTGAAGCTCTTCCACCCAAAAAAGAATTTCACTCAACACTAGTAAAAGAGAGAATGCAAAATAAAAAGGCATAATCTGTCTAAAACAGAACAGTCCGCAAAGACGAATTTTTTCGAGGCACTTACGACGCTCAGATCGAGAAACTCTGAACTAATGAAAGTTTCAGACATTCATAAAGATTACGCACAAAAATTTCAGATTTTTAACAATCTGGTGATTTTAGGAATTTCGTACAGTGAACAGCAAAAATCTGTTTCTGCGCAGCAATCAAAATTAAGCATCATCTTATCATTAGAGGCTACTCTTGGCACAACAATGCGAGAAAATAAAGATACAAAGGAGTTGCTACAGAAGTAAACAAACTCCTTGACTCAATAAAAGAAAAATTGCAGAAAAATAAAATGGGTTGCCTCCCATAAGCGCTTTTCTTTAACGCCTTTTAGCTAGGCACAAAGCATGCATCAAGTATTACCAAGTGAAGAAGCATCAACATTGTAATTTGTTCGAACAATAGAATCATAAGGTGGCTTAATCTTCTTCCTAGGAAAGTGTTCCATACCTTTCTTGAGAGGAAATTGATATTTTATATTCCCTTCTTTCATATCAATAATAGCACCTACAGTCTAAGAAAAGGTCTTCCCACACAATAGGGCATGATGGATTGCACTCAATATCCAAGACAATAAAATCAACGGGGACATAATTGTTGTTAACCATGATAAGAACATCATCAATTCTTCCCAAAGGTTTTTTAATAGTAGAATCAACAAGGTGAACATCCAAGTAACAATTTTCCAAAGGTGCTAAATCAAGCATATCATATAATCTTTTAGGCATAACAGAAATACTAGCACCAAGGTCACACAAAGCATTGCAATCAAAGTCATTCAATTTCAATTTAATGATGGGCTCCCAACCATCTTCTAACTTCCTAGGGATAGAAGCTTCATGTTTTAATTTCTCTTCCCTAACTTGTATGAGAGCATTAGTAATATGTTTAGTAAAAGCCATGTTTATAGCACTAGCATTAGGACTTCTAGCTAGCTTTTGCAAGAACTTAATTACTTCAGAAATATTGCAACCATCAAAATCAAAGTCATTATCATCAAAAGTAATGGAATTATTCTCTTCCTTATTGCTAGAAATTTCAGCATCTTTATCAAGGACAGTTTCAGAGTTATCAGGCAATTTAGGACATTTTGCAATAGAAGTGGAAACATTACCAACACCAACTATCTTGCCATTAATGGTAGGAGGTTTGTTAACACTTGAGTTTGAAGCATTTTCAGAAGTAGTAATAGTATAAACTCTAGCAATATTGTTCTTTCTAGCAATTTCATCCTCTCTTTCCCATCTAGCATGCAATTCAGCTAACATCCTCACATTGTTATCAATTTTAACTTGTATAGCATTGAGAGTTTTGCTCTCTTTAACATCATGAGGCATGTTCTTTAGTTTCAATAAGTCAACATCAAGAGCAAGACTATCAACTTTAGAGGAAAGCACATCAATTTTCCCAAATTTCTCCTCAACAGTTTTATTGAAAGCAGTTTGTGTACTAATAAAATCCTTAAGCATAACTTCAAGATCAGAGGGTACACTCTTATTATTATTGTAGGAGTTACTATAGGAATTTCCATAACCATTGCCACTATTAGAAGGATAGGGCCTATAATTGCTATTACCAAAATTATTCCTATAAGCATTGTTGTTGAAATTATTATTTTTAATGAAGTTCACATCAACATGCTCTTCTTGAGCAACCAAAGAAGCTAAAGGAACATTATTTGGATCAACATGTGTTTGACCATTTGCAAGCATAGACATAATAGTATCAATTTTGGCACTCAAGGAGGAGGTTTCCTCAACAGAATTTACCTTCTTACCTGTTGGAGCTCTCTCGGTGTGCCACTCAGAATAATTAATCATCATATCATCAAGAAGCTTTGTTGCAGCACCCAAAGTGATGGACATAAAGGTACCTCCAGCGGCCGAATCCAATAAATTCCTCGAAGAAAAATTTAATCCTGCATAGAAGGTTTGGATGATCATCCAAGTAGTCAGTCCATGAGTGGGACAATTTTTAACCAATGATTTCATTCTCTCCCATGCTTGAGCAACATGTTCATTATCAAATTGCTTAAAATTCATTATGCTACTTCTCAAAGAAATAATCTTAGCAGGAGGATAATATTTTCCAATAAAAGCATCTTTGCATTTAGTCCATGAATCAATACTATTTCTAGGCAAAGATAGCAACCATTCTTTAGCACGTCCTCTCAAGGAGAAAGGAAAAAGTTTCAGTTTAATAATATCACCATCTACTTCCTTGAGCTTTTGCATTTCACAAAGTTCAACAAAGTTATTAAGGTGAACAGCAGCATCATCAGTACTAACACCAGAAAATTGCTCTTTCATAACAAGATTTAAAAGTGCAGGTTTAATTTCATAAAATTCTGCTGAAGCAGCAGGTGGAGCAATAGGTGTGCATATGAAATCATTGTTGTTCGTGCTAGTGAAATCACACAACTTAGTGTTCTCAGGAGTACTCATTTTAGCAGAAATAAAAACAGTACAGAAAATAACTTGAAAGTAAACTAGATGCAAGTAACTAATTTTTTTGTGTTTTTGATAATTGAAAGCAAACAAGATAAAATAAAATAAACTAAGCAAGACAAAAACAAAGTAAAGAGATTGGAAGCGTGAAACTCCCCTTGCAGAAGACTGCTGTCTCCCCGGCAACGGCGCCAGAAAAATAGCTTGATGACGTGAAACACACGTTCGTTGGGAGACCCCAAGAGGAAGGTATGATGTAGTCAGCAGCAAGTTTTCCCTCAGAAAGAAACCAAGGTTATCGAACCAGTAGGAGCAGCAACTCTTCAGAAGGTTGTCAACGGCGCCAGAAAAATAGCTGTCGCAGGGAGTCTGGACTGTTGACGTGGAATCTGCACACAACACAATCAAACTACTTTGCCCCAACGAAACAGTGAGGTTGTCAATCTCACTGGCTTGCTGAAAACAAAGGATTAAACGTATGGTGTGGAAAATGAGTATTAAATTGCAGAGAATGAAAAAGGAACAGTTTGCAGTTTGTGGTTGTTTAATCAGTGTAAAAGAATGGACCGGGGTCCACAGTTCACTAGTGGTGTCTCTCCATAAAAGATAACTAACATGTTGGGTGAACAAATTACAGCTGGGCAATTGACGAATAGTGAGCGCATGACAATGCATATACATGACATGTTGACTACTATGATATTTAATTGGGCATTACGACATAATACATAGACGTTATCCAACAGCATCTATGACTAATAATCCACCGCCGGGTTGTCATCCGAGTCCCCCGTTGGTATTAAGTTGCAAGCAACGGATAATTGCATTAAGTAAAGTGCGTAATGTAAACAAACACATATGCCGTGGACATAGCATCGTTAGGTTATCCCTAGTGGCAACAGCACATCCACAACCTTAGAACTTTCTGTCACTGTCCCAGGTTAAACGGAGACATGAACCCACTATCTAGCATAAATACTCTCTCTTGGAGTTACAAGCATCTACTTGGCCAAAGCATCTACGAGTAACGGAAAGCATGCAAGATCTTAAATAACATATAAGATAGATTGATAATCAACTTGACATAATATTCAATATTCATCGGATCCCAGCAAACACAACATGTAGCATTACAATAATATGATCTTGATCATGTAGGGCAGCTCACAAGATCTAAACATGATGGCACAAAGTGGAGAGACAACCATCTAGCTACTGCTATGGACCCGTAGTCCAAGGATGAACTACTCACGCATCACTCCGGAGGCAGGCATGGCGATGTAGAAGCCTCCGGTGACGATTCCCCTCTCCGGCAGGGTGCCGGGAAGAGGTTCTGAACCCTCCCGAGCTAGGGTTGACGACGGCGGCGTCTCTGGAACTTTTCGTGGATATTTGCTCAGGTACTTAGGGTTTTCGCGTCGGGGGGAATAAGTAGGCGAAAGGGCGGCGGCTGCGGACCCCCGAGGGGCCCACACCACCCAGGGCGCGGCAGAGGGGGGCCGCGCCCTGTGCGTGGGGCCCTGGTGGCCCTCCTCTGCTGCTCCTTCGCTCCGTCAGGCGTGTTCTGGAAAAATAGGCACCCCGTGTAGTTTCGTCCAATTCCGAGAATATTTCCAGACTAGCTTTTCTGGAATACAAAAACAGCAGAAAACAGGAACTGGCACTTCGGCATCTTGTTAATAGGTTAGTCCCAAAAAATGTATAAAAGTGATATAAAGTAGATGCAAAACATGTAGCAATTGGTATAAAACAAGCATGGAACATCAAAAATTATAGATACGTTTGAGACGTATCAAAGGGTCATGCGCTATCTGAACGGTACAATGAGTTATGGGATTCACTATGCAGGGCACCCTCCGGTGCTTGAGGATACTGTGATGCGAACTGGATCTCAGATGTTGATGAGCTCTACACCACAAGTGGATATGCATTTATTCTTAGAGGTGGCGCAGTGTCATGGAGTTCTTGCAAACAGACCATTTTGACGAGGTCAACCATGGAAGCAGAACTTACTGCTTTAGATACAACTTCTGTTGAGACAGAATGGCTGCGTGAGCTCTTGATGGACTTGCCGGTGGTTGAGAAACCATTACCGGCCATCCTTATGAATTGTGACAACCAAACGGTTATCATGAAAGTGAACAGTGCTAAGGATAACGCGAAGTCATCAAGACAGGTCAAAAAACGCTTGAAGTCTGTCAGGAAAATGAGAAACTCCGGAGTAATAACTGTTAGTTATATTCAAACAGACAAAAACCTGGCAGATCCCTTTACGAAGGGACTATCACGTAATGTGATTAGGGATGGCAATGGGGCCCCGTTCCCCGAAAACCCGTGGGGAATTCATCTATTAGGGGACGGGTATGGGGAACTTTGATCCCCGCCATCTAACATGGGGATGGGGATTAAAAGCTCTCCCCATCCCCGTTCCCCGCTATACCCGTTATCTACTCGTAGATATATAAATTTATATGTTTTTATATGAAATATGTTGTAATATTGTGTCTAACATAGTGTGTTTTAATACTATTTAACCTATGATCTAATCTTTGTCATTTTTACCGCATACCTGTTACACAAGTTGTGTATTTCCCGGTGTCAATAGTGTTAGCTTATAAAATTGAGACAAAATTATTTGAAATTAGCCTCTTAGTGGGGAACCCGATCCCCGCCCCGATCCTGATGGGAATGGGGATGGGGAAAAAGTCTCCCCGATTGTTAAATGGGGATGGGGATGAGAAGGCACTCCCCGGTGGGGAGCAGACCCGTTGCCATCCCTAAATGTGATAGATAGTGCATCGAGGGAGATGGGGTTGAGACCCGTGAGCGTTACACCATAGTGGTAACCCAACCTATGTGATCGGAGATCCCGTGAATTAGGACCTGGGAAGAACAAGCTAGTGGTTTAACAGAGGAGAGTTATTTTATAACCCTCTCCGTGGGAAGATGCATAACTCTCACATTCTGTAAGGCAGGTTGGCAATATGCCTTAATGTGTTTCTGTTGGCTATTCGTAGCAAAGGTGCTATCCTACAGAGCGACCTTGAAAGAACACACATATATGAGTCCGACTGTTAAACATCGCAGTCTATGAGATTTGGGTGATCTCTAGTAAGCTCATGAAGAGACCAGGGAGTATGACGCATATGCTCCACCCGCGGGGTAGGCTACTGGCAGCCACATACTGGTTATGACTTTGAGTGAAGTCTATTGGCACCAAACTTGCAATTCAAGGTTCGTCCATTGTTCAAGTTGCTGGTAGATGTAGCTTGAAACTCTAGGCGGAAGTTCAACTTAACACTCTCTGCTGAAACACTGGTATATAAACAAGAAACGAGGTTTGGCAAAATCTCTAAATGGGAATTTGAGATCTGGTGGAGGGTTGTTAGAATTTGGGCCCATTTGGGCAGCCCAATAAGCAATTCCTGAAAATCTCAAATTGGCCCATGTGCATGGCAGAATTTTGGAGGTGCAATGTGGTGCTAAATTTTAGTCCCACATTGCTAGTTGGAAGAGATAAACACCACCTTATAAGGTGGAGTGTTGTGACACTTGGTGTGCTAGTTGAGAACAGAAGGCTCTCTCCCGCGCACTTCTCCGTTCGTCTCGTCACGACACGCCGCGGGTTGCGGGAATGAGCCGAGCCGATGCCTATATTTTTGCTGTTCTGGAAAATCGAGTCGCTAGCATACGCGTACAGCTTAGCCAGTTCGGGTCGCTCCCGGATCGTGGGCTGCTGCACCGACTCGAACGTGTGCGATGTGGCCGGCCCACGTTGTACCCGTTAGGGTTTCCCGAACCGCACTATATATTGTCGTGCACTGCGTGCGCCGTCACACACACGAACCAATCTAGGTTTTTCCAATCTCGTGCCTTGCGCCGCCACCGTAGTCTACTCCATCCCGTGCGCCGGCGTGCACCGGCGAACGGGACAACAGGTTTCCGGAACCACTTGTCCTTGTGATCTTGTACGGGAGAGGGCGAATATGGTTTTTGGGAAGCGCCCCGCGCGACTGCTTTCAAGTTCTTCATCACGGCTCGACTTCCTGGACGATCTCCGGTCCGCGGGCGACTCGTCTCCAACGTCGTCTTCTTCGAGCTGCTACCGTCGCTGCTCCAACGACTACTTCATCTACAATTGTTCGGTACGTTCGCCACACTCCGATGGCTGTGTTCGTAGATGTCTTGCTGCTGTTCATGTTAATTAATACGTCTAGTATTTTCGAGATTAACATGTTAGTAGCTCTTGCGATCATGCTTTATATTCTGGAATTAATCATGGAAATTATGCCTAATATTCCAACAGAACAGAGGAAGCGAGTACCCCGAGGTCAGAGGTGGGCTAGCCGTGCCAAGGTCGTTTTTACTTTGAATAAACATGAACAAACCATTTTCCTTCAAAAGAAAAAAAAAATGAACAAAGCCCCTACGGTAATGATCTTCAACAAAAAAAAAAACGAACAAACCATAATTTCTAAGGTACTCGTGACACATAACCATGATCTCTAAAATATTTGCATTTAATAGAATTGAAAAATTGCGGCATGGAACCGACAATGAAAACTCCAGCGTAAACGGAAACATGACGGCATTTCTTGGCAGAACACCAGGGGAAATAAATTTTGCGGAACCATCTGTACAGAGATTTCGTCATCTTTTCATGTGTACACAATCAAGCCCAACCCTATGCAATATATGCGAACTCGATCCTATCCACGAAAAAAATCTAATCATTTCCTTGCTCACATGATCAACTCGTAATCATGTTCTATTTGGGCAATATACCTGATTATGGCGGAGACTCCTTATTACCCCGACCACCCTGCCCTTCTGAAAAAACATTAACCCAATAATGGAAATTACCAAAAAATAAAAAAACATATGGTTTAACTTTTTATGAAATCAAATCGGTGTATATATAACATGAATAGAAATACAAAAATGTAAAATTTATGAAAAAATATAACTTTGGTAACAATATGTGTTTATATACTCCCTCCGTTACTTGTTAAAAGGTGCATTAGGTTTCTGAAAACATCAAACTTGACTACATTTGACCAATATTTTTAGGAAAAACTATAAACATCTAAAATACCAAGAAATATGTATAAAAATGTATTTCTAATGGAATCTAATGATAAATTTGATATTGTAAATTTTAATAATATTTTCTAAAATCTTGGTCAAAGATTGTTAATTTTGACTTTTAAAGAAACCTAATATACCTTATAACAAGAAACAGAGCAAATACATAGACGAATATTTTTTTAACACCTTGCGAATTTTCAACGTAGCAAATTGTGAAGTAACTTAGTTTTTGATTAGTCTCCAGCTTATGAATGATAAGTTTGTAAACCAAATTTAACATGTGTACGTGTTTGCCTTGTGCATGGCTTAGTTATCTTTTTTTAAACTTGTAGTTACACTTTTCGTCTAGTTTTCAATATACATTGATATGAACATGAAAATTCAATCTGAAACAATGTTATGTGAGATTATTATGAACCTTAAATATGCTCAAACACACCATAAATGGGTACATGTTAGCTTCTTTCTCCATTGCCACATCAGCCATACAAGATCCATGGACTATGGCCATAAGTACACAAACAAAACTGTTGAAAGAAAATGGAAGGTTGACAAGTTTAAAGAAGGGATCAAAAGGAGCAAAAACAGCAGAAAGTTTGTGGAAAGATGAGAAAGCCACGGTCCTGCTTGTCATCCTTTCCCCCTAGCAGTCATCTGCCAAACAAGCAATCACTTGGCACGTAACAGCAGGGCACTAGAGCATCTCGCTTTTCACTTACAGCTGAACTCAATATTCATCACTGTTCTCTGCATGATCCACAACACTATCCAACACACGTTGAAGCCTAAAAAAAAAACTGTGCTCTTATCCCATTCTGCCTTGTATCTTTGGTCATTTGGTCAGTTGCTACGTTTTTTTTACGAAGGCAGCAAGCACTGTTTTCTTTTATATTAAGATAGGATAAGTAGCACACTAATTGGAGTTTTCATAGTGCATAATGGATTAACTATATGCGTAAGCATCGAGTGAATAGGGATGACTAGGATAACTCCAGAAGAGTGTCCTGTTTTGTATTGATTATGTGTGGTGAAATGGTAGCAATGATGAGAGAGATGCATGCTTGGCAGCAATCCAGAGGTTAAACCTAGCTGCTTAAATTCAGTGATGAACTTTCCCCAAAAGCACATCGATCCTAGCAACCTAATTCCCTGCTTATGTTAAACAATCACCGAGCCTGGCCTGCAGGAGTTCTATCCTGCAGCTCGTGACATCATCATGCCATGTAAAACCCTAACATTCCACTCGTGCCTTGCGCCAAGCTAGCCTGCTCATGCCGTTAGGGATCATCATGGAGGTGGCCGAACAGTTCCTTAATCACTGGCATATTATTCTTTAGTGACATGATGCTTAAATGCAGGCTTTCTCAATTTTCATCTCTTCCGCTTGGTCTCATGGTGAAATAAGTTTCATCGCCGATTTGTACTCGACACCGAATTCATCAACCCACTTTGAAAAAGAAGTACACACTTCTATGCCAATAGTCAATAGCATCATTTTTCAAGAGTGAATTCCGGTTTTTTACGCAGTATTTTCTGTAGCAAATCTAGGGTTTTGATCGAAGCGGTCTACCCTCTATTTTTCTGCCTTATCGATGTTGCCGCTCACAATGCATATTGAGACTATAAGGTGCGATCTTTATATAGATTCCAATTATAGACATTTCAACCTATTTTCATATAGCAATCGTGACTTGTTTAACCAATCACAATAATTAACAGTCTGTTACTTAGCCCGGATATTGTTAATGAATTAGATCCCAAATACGTATGTGTGAGTCATGCGTCGAGATTGAATTAAAAATCACGCGGAATTTAACAATTCACAGAGCCAATCCTATGACAACCTGGCCTTGCACTCTATACTATTTCCGGATATAATTCTAGCATATTCATATACACTATTTTGCAACATAGTTATTGTGTTATTTCCATGAATACTTCATCCAGACAATATAGTAGCTGTATAAAATGTTGCAAGCCATGAATTACTACATTTGCAATCCATCTTGCACTCTTACCTCATTAAAAATTATGAGTATTTCACCATAAAATTGTTCAATTTATAGTAGTTTGGACCTACTTGTCAGGCTGAGATGTTTGGTGATCGAATGCCAACTCGAAAGCAAAAACAAGTGAGCATGTTCTCCCGTTAGCATGACATGACCCTATTTTTCACTCGACCTGACTGACTTCCCTACTGGTCGGCAACCCACACCAACTCATTTGACTACACCTGCTCGACGATTTGCTAGTTCGCTCAACGTACTAGGGCAAGTTGCGGACCGCACGGGTAGTTAAGGCGTGTGGAAATGGTTTACGCCTCTCGGTTGCCACCTGGTCATAATCACGGAGAATTGTTAGATATGGTAAAACTTGACACAATGTAACAACTTCGGTGTAATGCCCGGTGAAAGTTTTAAAAGGGGCAACACTCCTATACATTTATAAAAGCAAGGAAAAAAAAAGTAGAATCCTCTCTTTTATCAGATTCAGGTACGACATAAATAAGTAATACTACGAACGAATCAAGCTGAAAGCACATTTCGGGTCAGTGAGTCCTACCAACATACATGGTCTTACATGCACAATGATACTACAAATGCAGTCTTCGAAAGAGCATATATGTACACAATGACCATTAAAGGGTTAAAGCTAGACAGCAAAAGGACCACGGATCGGAACATGCGTCTTGTGGCCCTCCTCGCAAAGCGCGACACCGTCCGGATTTAGACGATGGGGTTCGCTTTTGGTTAGGGAAATGAAGGAGCCCACAGGCAGCTTTGAGCCTTTGAAGTGGTAGGTGACTAGTGCATGGGCCCTTGGCTCTCCTTTGAGGAAAAAGGCACACACGAAACCGTGGAGCCCCAAAGGCCGAGACGATCTTGACATCACAAAGTCATACGCATGGCTGGTCTCTCGGCTTGGAGATCTGGTCCATGAGCAACGGCAAATGGTAAGTTTGAAGTTTGAGACTTGCTTGTTAAAGTACGCAGAAGAATTCTAAACATTGTCTGATTTTTTCTACCTGTGAGCTAAAGGAAAGCTGGATTCACCCTCGCCTTGTCTTGGAATTCATCTTTCTGAAAAAGACACCGAATTCTGAATTCGGGCTGTTAAAATCCGACCCGATCATGCATGCATAGATAAACCTTGTCGACAACTTGTGGGCCAAGCAATATGCATATTACTGAAATGTGGAAATGGTGTGTTGGCTTCCTTAGTTGGTTTTCTCGCTCTGGCAATTGCAAATGTAATGCTTTTTCTTGACAGAGAGAACGATAAAAGAGTAATACTCACGCGCTTCCTTTAGTTAACCCGCACGTGTATAATATTGTGATGCGTTTTGCTTCTGCCTTTAACCGGGATGCAGAATTTGGTAAGTTCAAAACCAGAGCAAAACCATGTACTGGGCTTTCAGTGTGAGCTAGGCAAATGCCTTCTCTTGGACCGGGCCAATGGCCGGATCAGAGTTTGGGTCATGTTCATGTTCCGTTGACTATGGTTTTTTTTATTCTTCAAAAGATAGCAGACAAGCAATATACTGGATTGGAATCGGTCAACTAGGAATGGATAGGGATAGCCATCTTCTGTATTGTTCTAATATTCTAATTGTATATCTGTTTGTATAACTACCTCAACTTGTTCGTCCAATAAATTAACCACCAAACCGGCCGTTGAGAGGAAGCATCTGCTGCTTTGCTCCTGTTATTATACCCAGTGGCGGAGCTTGCCAGAGTCTGCTGGGGGGCAAAATGTGATATATGAGTTCCTGGTGGGCCAAAACACACAAATCTATCTAATCTCAGCTCTCAAAAAAAATTATTCATGGATTTCCAAAAGCTGGGGGGGGGGGGGGGGGGGGGGGGGGGGGGGGGGGGGGGGGGGGGGGGGGGGGGGGGCGCGGATGCTGAGGCGGACAAGGCAGACCGCACACACGACGCTTCTAGCAGCTGCCACGGAAACTGTACTGCCCCGTTTTTTTTCTGACCGTAACTACCCCGTTTTTAAATAAAGGCTTTCAACTTTTACCTGATTCGTATGTATATGGACGAACTTTCGTGTGTTGATTTACTAATTTCATTCCATATTTAGTCTGATTAAACTGATAAAAAATGTTATAATTTGGAACAAAGGGAGTAGCTGAAAACGGATCCTAGCCAAGAGCCAGAGGTAGTGCACGTAGGAGGTTTACCGCGATCCGCGAGTGACTACTGTCTTCTCCTGTCGGACCCAAATACGTCACAACATCGTCATCGTTGTTGTCGTCAAGACATAAGCTTGGAGCTATACTGTACGGTAGAATTGATCGAATGGAACTATCTGCACTGAGAAACTTCTTCGATATTTCGCTAGACGATGATGTATGACAAGCACCGTACAAAGTTTTGAAATGTTTTAACAAGTCTTCCTGTTATTAATTTTCCCAAGATTCACTCAAGTGGCTTACCATTTTCCACAAAGTTGGTTGGTTTTTCTGGAAGTGGTTGGTTTTATTAATTTCATTTTCAACTCCGGTTAACGCGTGGCGTGTCGTCGATATCGAACAACTAGCAGTGGTTACAAATTCTTACATAGTGATGTAAGGGACATTGTGAAATAACCCACTTGTTTGCTGCTTGGCTTATAGAATGTTTTTAGGACCTAGTCAAACTAAACTGGCCTAGACTTTATGACCGACGTACAATGGATGTCCAATCATTCATCCTAAAAGAACATGGTCAACCAATTTTTCATTTATGAAAGAAAGATGATACTAAATGATTAGGTCAAACTAATGCTAAGATGACAATTAGGAGTTTCCTTAATATTTCGATGAAAAAAACAATGAGCAAGCACGGAAAAAAAAATGGTCAGATAGGTTTGTTATTTGAAAGACGATAGCTTTCTAAATAGATGATGTCACTTATTCAATGCTCCAGTTCAGAAATTCAGATGCCAATGCTTTCAAGAGGGATGACCAAATCAATATCTGAGTTTACATTATTATTTTTCCACATGATCTGTTAAAAAGATCCAGACTTGATATATTTTGAAGCCTTTTTTTCTTGTTGTAATTGTTTTGTCGTAGTGCATTTTTACTGTATACTTCTTCAACATCTTTCGTGTTGCATCTTTTTACGACATTTATACACAAGTTTTATTTACATTTATCAGCTTAGTTTTTACTACATATTTCTAGTGCATTCTCCTTCTGCACTTTTCTACTATGTTTTGATTTCTAACTCCACTTCAGACAACTAGTAGGCAAAAAAGGAACATACAAAGAAACCACCAGTGGCATCTAGTATGCACTCTCGTGTTTGGAGATCCCAAACAACACAGCCACATTTCCCTTTATACCCTAGAAACTGATTTTTTTGAGATTTCAATCGTAAACTAACCCAACGGCACCCAAATCGTCGCAATACCCATAATTCATGAGTAGGTACCCATGTTACTGTTCCAAATACTGAAATATGGTTCTCCAAGGGGTGAATATCCATAATCCAAACACACTCGCCGGAGAGACTAGCTGCACGAGCGGAAGTTTCCCTCCCGAGCTCCGGTCTTCCCAGCCGACTCTAGTCACCAGACCTCGCCGCTGGAATATTCTTCATGTCGCCCTTGCCTCCACCGAGACCCCCTCCTCCTCCCTTCTGCAACTTCTCGACACGTGTGTCACCCATCGATCTTATCGGTGCAACCCGTGTTTCTAGAGGTGCCCCACCACTGTCGGTGTCCACTACGGTCAATTTGGTGGCTGGAAGCCGTCGCCAAGCTCCCCATCGCCCTCTCTCTCGCAATTATGTCAGCTGTAGGGGCTTGCTGGCGGCCGCATTCATCTGCACCGATCCTCCAATTTTAATGGACGTCTAATTGGGTGGAAGTTGACTGAGTCAGCCGTTTGCTGCCGCCGATTCGCGACACCACCATTGTGCGTGAGCTTGCGTGATTTCCCGCGCAAATGTCTCAGTGACAGACTGGCCCCAAATGTCAGTGTATGCAAAAAGAAATATGGGTGTACAGATTTGGTTATATACTACAAAAGCTGTTTTTTTTGTTACGTAAACAATCTCTCTCGTATATCCATATTTAGTTTGGGTTGCCAAAAAATGACTATGCTGTAGGCGATGATCTTACTCTTAGACTGCGTTTATACAAGTTAAAAAAATATGGTAATCAACCAGTAAGGCAAAACTTTATTTTTACTCATCTACAATTGTTTGCAAATATGTTATTTATCTATCTAGCTAATATACTGCATTATCGAAAGCTATCATTTTAGTAGATCTCATTCTGAGATATTTGCAACAAGTTTCTTTGATAGTGATATGCAAAAGTAGAAGTCGAGACTGAACAAGCACGTTGACCATAAACATTATGACATCACACCACCTGGCACATATAGGTGAAAAGCATATACCTGCATTGCCACTTCAATTAAAAATATAAAATTAATTAGTCGTCATATTGTAGATAAAGGTGACAGTACAACGCGTAATATGCACACATCTGCTGGCTGTTGCTCATGATTCTATAGGTGAAAAGCATATACCGAGCTAGGTGGCGGCACACTAGTAGATTTTAAAATGTCTAAATTCTTTAGGCATGCCGTTTTGTTTTGGTTGATTTATGTGCCGAGTTTGTGTGATCGTTGATTGCAAGAATTTTTAATAAAAGTTATGTGCATCAACTGATGCAGAGTCCGGGTTTCGATCCCCTTTACGAAAAAAGTTCAAACTTCTACCTCCCATTCGAATCGAAATAGCGAGGGCGTCGCTATTCCCAACTCTCTTCATGGACATCTGATTTCTAATCGGAAAAAAGAAATATGTATTGAAGAAGCAACTTGACAGTAGACAGACACTTTAATTCCTGAAAGCTGAAGACTCGGTGCACAATATTCCTCGTGTGATGCAAGCGCCAATAGTATATTCAAACATCCTCACATCAATGGAAATAAATACCCCAAACATCCCACGTATGCATGAAGAACCGGTCCTAAGATTAGATAAAAACAAATGCAACCTTTGGTTTATCAAAGTCTGTCAACCCGGCTCGCTTTCTTCCAGAGCGTGACAATTTCTTGTGTGTCACACCTTGAGAATCTGTCATTTTAACTGCCCATGTAATCTAGGTGACATCATACATCTTGTAAATCTTCGTCTATATATGGTACTGTCTCCCTCCACTAATTGCTTCACCACCGATACTACTACGTACAGAGACATATCGGCTTGAGCAAGATGGCTTGGTCGTCGTCGTTCGTGCATTGTGGCGCTGCTCGTCCTCGCCGTTTCCGCGCAGCTCGGCGCGGCCGCCTGTCTCCGGGCTACTACAACACCACATGCCCCAACCTGGAGAGCATCGTGCGTGGCGTGGTGGCGCAGGACAGGGCCGCCAACATCCGGGCGGTCGGCTCCATCATCCGCCTCTTCTTCCACGACTGCTTCGTCGAGGTAGGCACGGCGCCGCCCGCGCGCAGCAACACGTCCAGCTACGATCGATGTCGCGGCATGTACTGTAATCGATTGGAACGTGCAGGGTTGCGACGGATCGGTGCTGATCGACTCGACGCCGGGGAACACGGCGGAGAGGGACGCCGACGACAACCAGTTCCTGTCGGGCTTCGCCACGGTGAGGACCGCCAAGGCCGCCGTGGAGGCCGCGTGCCCCGACACCGTCTCCTGCGCCGACATACTCACCATCGCCACACGAGACGCCATCGCCCTGGTTCGTAGTAGTACACGCTGACACACACACACACACGCACTTTTACAGAGTATACACTTGTCCACGTGTACATTTCATGTATATTAACCAGTTTGTGCTGTGGTACAACAGAGCGGCGGGCCCTTCTACGGGGTGGAGCTGGGCAGGCTGGACGGCCTGAGCTCCACCGCCAGCAGCGTCACAGGCAAGCTGCCACACCCCACCCACACCATTGACCAGCTGGTCGCCATCTTCGCAGCACACGGGCTCACCATGTCGCAGATGGTCGCTCTCTCCGGTAAGAGTTCAGTCAGACACACTGATCGATCGACAATCACACTGCACACGCCCGTACGATGTAGTAACAAGCTTTGGTGTATGCAGCGGCGCACACCGTGGGACAGTCGCACTGCGACAAGATCACCAACCGGCTGTACGGCAACCCGCCGGACCGGACGCTGAACCCCACGTACGCGCGTTCCTCCGGAGCCAGTGCCCCCCCGGCGGCTCGCCCAACCCGACGGTGCTCATGGACCAGGCCACGCCGGCTCAATTCGACAACCAGTACTTCAAGAACCTGCAGGACGGCGGCGGCCTGCTCGCCTCCGACCAGCTGCTCCACACCGACAACCGCACCCGCGTGAACGTCGACGCGTGGGCCGCCAGCACGGCCGCCTTCAGCCGGGCCTTCGTCGACGCCATCGGCAAGCTCGGCCGCGTCGGGGTCAAGTCCGGCAGCAAGGGCAACATACGCAAGCAGTGCAACGTCTTCAACTGATCGATCAAGTCATCCTTCGATAAATCGATGCGCATCATATATCCTGGAAATTGCAGTACTCCCTGCCTTAATTAGTGTGTGTGCACAAAATGTGTGTGCGTGGGGTACAGAAATTCGTTGGGTCATCAGGTTCTGTGTGGTTTGTACATGGCCTGTACGTGTTGTTTCATTCGTTGCTTTTGGATGTGCGGGGTTATGCACATCAGGTGGATTTGATCAAGTAAATGAATAAAACACATCATGCACCTCGAAAAGCAATGGTTGCACACCTCAAATAAGTTTGACCGTTCAGTTTTTAATCAATTTTATTGCGTGCTAATGACACTTCCTTCCATGGAATTTTTTCACAGTGTCACATCTCAATTTCCACGGTCACCGAACTTAAATCTCACATTCACACGTAGCGACCACGTCACTAAGGGCCACTTTGATTCGCAGTATTCTATAAAAATGAAGAAACATGAAAAAACGCATGATTGCAATGTCATGCTCACTTCAACCCTAAATGATTTTGTATGCACAATTTTTTTGTTTGATTTCATCGAACAAAGGCAAAAGATTCTAAAAAAGAGTTTTAAGTGGATGTTAGATTTTCTATGAAATCTAGTGCAAAGTTAATCCTTAGGAAATATTAGGATTCAATCTTACAAATCAAACAATCATCATAGGAGACATTTCTAAGTATTCAAATCCTCTAGAATTGCTACGCAAATCATTTGAATCAAAGAGTCCCTGAAACTGGCTTCACATGGGTGTCACATCAATTTCAGCCATAACAAAGTCGACGCTGAGTCAAGTAAATATTTTGCTTAGTTCGGAGGTTGTTTTCGGTGACTGTAAAGTTCATCAAATAGTTTGTTTTTATGGATAAACAACATCAAAACTTGACTCGGTGCAAAGTTAGGAAACTGAATAGTGGACTTGTTCCGTCAAATTGCCTTTTGGCACATCCGAGCATTGCTTCTGCCATCGAAAAAAAAAAATTCCGAAATGTCAAAAAGTTCTGAATTTTTTCTGGAGCATACATCTCGAGTACTCAACTATCTATGTGTGCACACTAAGTTTCACAGAAAATCGACATTTTTGTGCCGTGCCTAAAAAATGAAAAAAAAACATGTCTTATGAAAAGCTTTTTAGCAACCAATTTTATTTTTTTAGGCTCGATATAGAAAATTTAAGTTTTTTCGTATAATGACTTTGTGAGCACGCAGAATGTCGAGATGTACGCGTGATTTTCTTTTCTAATTTGTTTGACATTTTAATAAATTAAACACTCTCCCACAAAAACAAATAAAGCTCTCCCCGGCAAAAAATTGGAAAATTAACAAAGCACTCTCCAAACATCATGGGGCATAATTGCAAAGTATATTCCCTTTGTTGTGTTCTAATGCTTTGTGAGCATGCATGAACATTTCAATTTTGGACGTTGGACCAGTTTTGGTTCAACAATTGCTCTCTCAGGGCACAACATTCCTCCTAGAAAACCTCTCGCGCGGTCAGCCCGTTACACTATTTTACTTTGTTGTTTTCTTTCCAACAATGGAATCATTGGCAGAGAATCGAAGATTGAGTACGTCAAAACTCCGGATTAATTATTGGTACAAGACTTGGACATAAAACACGGCATCTCGTCATGATATTTGCAGCTGAAGAACAAGGGTGACAACCTGACAGGGGTGGAAACTTCAAATCAGTTTCATCTCCTAAGTTCACTGAACACATGTTCTCAAATCGGGCCCCTGAGATCGGCACCATAGAGGATGGCGCCACCTTGTACATGTCGGCTCCATCCTCGTTGGCGCCGACCCTGTTTTAATTTTTTAAGTCTTAGGAAAATTTTGGGACTTTCTGGATGGCGCCGAACTGAACAAGTTCGGCTCCATCCTCTTTGGCGCCGACCTCAAGAGGCCAGATTTAAAATATTTTGGAGAAGAGGCCACATATGTGTTTAGTTACTAAAAGGCCAGATTTGTTAAAAAATACGCCGTTGGGGGCCGCGACCCGCTGAGGAGCAGACAAGTAAGATCAAAGTTGCCGAGAACTGTTTCTTCCACGTGAGCAGAAAATATCTTTTTTTTTTAAAAACTGAAAAACAGTATTTCTAGCTCTTTGAAATCGACGTCCCAACCGAACCATGGAAGTCGTCTCATTTCATTACCTTATCTCGCGTTGGATAAACCTCCAGTTGCAGGCCGCATGGCCTACCTAAATAACGGTCAGAATCCATGATGTCTCACTCAGTTGAAGCAACTTGAGTTTGATTTGTGTTAACTGTCTGAAGTCTGAACTCAGAAATGGTTGCTCGTTCGTTTATTCTGATCGCGACCTGGGGGGTCATGGTCATACGACGAAAAGGGCCGTTTTCTGGACACGTGGGCCGGGCCATCCATACAGTTCAGTGATTTGTGGGCCTCTAAGGAAGATGGAGTTCGTTTCCTCAAGAAAAAAAAAAGATGGACAAATAATGGGACGGCTGGAGGCCTGGAGGCTCGAGTGCATTTAGTCGTTGGGGTATTTTGTTTTTTGTCAAATCTGGCCCTTTTACGAAAGTAACGACGAATCTGACCCCTCTGCAAAACTATTCTCAAATCTGGCCCGGAGGTCGGCACCATAGAGGATGGCGCCGACCTTGTACATGTCGGCTCCATCCTCATTGGCGCCGACCCTCGTTTTAATTTTTTAAGTCCTTAGGAAAATTTTGGGACTTTCTGGATGGCGTCGAACTGAACAAGTTTGGCTCCATCCTCTTTGGCGCCGATCTCAAGAGACCAGATTTAAAAATATTTTGGAGAAGAGGCCACATATGTGTTTAGTTACTAAAATGGCCAGATTTGTCAAAAAATACGTCGTTGGGGGCCGCGACCCCGCTGAGGAGCGGACAAGTAAGCTCAAAGTTGCCGAGAACTGTTTCTTCCACGTGAGCAGAAAAGATCTCTTTTTTAAGAAAAAAACTGAAAAACAGTATTTCTAGCTCTTTGAAATCGACGTCCCAACCGAACCATGGAAGTCGTCTCATTTCATTACCTTATCTCGCGTTGGATAAACCTCCAGTTGCAGGCCGCATGGCCTACCTAAATAACGGTCAGAATCCATGATGTCTCACTCAGTTGAAGCAACTTGAGTTTGATTTGTGTTAACTGTCTGAAGTCTGAACTCAGAAATGGTTGCTCGTTCGTTTATTCTGATCGCGACTCTGGGGGGTCATGGTCATACGACGAAAAGGGCCGTTTTCTGGACACGTGGGCCGGGCCATCCATACAGTTCAGTGATTTGTTGGCCTCTAAGGAAGATGGAGTTCGTTTCCTCAAGAAAAAAAAGATGGACAAATAATGGGACGGTTGGAGGCCTGGAGGCTGGAGTGCATTTAGCCGTTGGGGGTTTTTTTTTTTTTGTCAAATTTGGCCCTTTTACGAATGTAATGACGAATCTGGCCCCTCTGCAAAACTATTCTCAAATCTGGCCCCTGAGGTCGGCACCATAGAGGATGGCGCCGACCTTGTACATGTCGGCTCCATCCTCGTTGGCGCCAACCCCCGTTTTAATTTTTTTAATTCCTTGGGAAAATTTTGGGACTTTCTGGATGGCGCCGAACTGAACAAGTTCGGCTCCGTCCTCTTTGGTGCCGACCTCAAGAGGCCAGATTTAAAAATATTTTGGAGGAGAGACCACATATGTGTTTAGTTACTAAAGGGCCAGATTTGTCAAAAAATACGCCGTTGGGGGCCGCGACCCGCTGAGGAGCGGACAAGTAAGCTAAAAGTTGCCGAGAACTGTTTCTTCCACGTGAGCAGAAAAGATCTCTTTTTTTAAAAAAACTGAAAAACAGTATTTCTAGGTCTTTGTGCACGGTTTGTCGTTTTTGGAGAACCTTTTAGGCAGTCGAGATGTTGCCTATGGTGGTGGTAGTTCCTGTTCATTGTTCGGCGGGTTTCTTTTTATTTTATTTTATTTTATTTTGTGCATCCTTAATGTCTTGAGTAGCTCTTGTCATTATACTTATGTATCATTTGTGTATAATTGATATCTGCTAGGTAGTAATATATTCCCGTTATAAAAAAAGTATTTCTAAGTATAAAAAGTACTGAAATAAAATGTACAACTACATATACACATATGGTACGTATGCGTCGTTAAAAATTATTTATATTTTGGACTAAATAAAAATGACAAATTCAGTGATTAAATAAAATAAATTACACATTTAGACACTCACCAAATTTTATTTTTTTGTAGCCTGAAGTAAAACGGAAACCCACGATGGAGCTCGGGCACCAGTGCTCCCGCTCCATCAAAAAAATTTGAATTTTTTTTTACGATTTCAGAAAAATCCAAAAAAAATACTAGATGATGTATATGCATGTCCTCTACACACGGTACAAATCATTTGAGGAAAACAAATCGTATTACGAGCTACATAAAAAATAACAAATTTCTGACAGACAATAGTATGGATTTTATGTCAGAAATTTGTCTTTTTTCTGTAGGCCACAAATTTTATTTTATTTTTACGAAATTTCGTGCGCACCTTCAGAACATGTATACTTTGCTGTGTGAATTTTTTCAGATTTTTTTGAAGCAAAAAAGTACGATTTTCAAAAATTCAAAAAAAGGGCATCAGTGTGCCCGAGAGCCAAATGTCCGCGTTCGAAGTAAAACGCCTTTGTTACCAATTTGTTTCCCCGCATACCATGTGCAAAAAATAGATTTTTTCTTATATTCGAAACAACATTTTTTGTATTTTTCAGACACCATTACACCAAGCTCTAGTGAGCTCGGCTACAACAAATCCTCACTCCAAAGTCACGCTCAAAAATCATGACTCATCAAAAGTCTTTGTCGCTTAAAAAAACATCAAAAGGCGTGTCATTTTCCCTGGAAAAAGGCGTGCCAGTTTCATTTTCCACCGACCGTTGTTTTGGGAACGGTGGGCCGGGCCGTAGATGCAGTCCAGAGATTTGTGGGCCTCTAAAGATGGACGGCTGGAGCGCATAGAGCCGTTGGGGGCCGCGGCCCCGCTCAAAATAAAAAGGGTAAGCATGTTCAAAGTCACGATCACAAATCACGACGCTCAAAAGGCGCGTCATTTTCCCTGGAAAAAAGGCGCCAGTTTCATTTCCACCGACCGTGGTACTGAAATCCCAACACACCGAATCTGTACGCAGTCAACACAGCCGGCTAAATTGACGGAAACATGTTCTTGGAAACGACGGGTCCAAATCCGATTCAGGCTGTGGATTAGCTAAACCATGGTAGACAGCGGTGAGCAGCAACCGGGAGAGCCCTTTCAGTACATGACGGATGCCTGCTGCTTCGGTGTTGGATCTCGTACTATAGCGGCAAGCAATGATCTCGTGCTCGTCTCCAATCATAAAACCTGCTCCGAGGCCGGGAGAGGAACAAACTTGGCTTGGCCGCGTTCGCCCTTTCCAGGCAGGCATCCAGGGCAGAAACCTTATCTGCTATGTCCATTTCCGGCACTGCTAACGAAATCTTCCCTGCACCAAATCTCTGGGTTTTCTTCAGTTTCAGATAGAGTATGAGCACCAACACTGGTTCTCAGCCCGAAATCACTCTGCATTCAGTATTGCTATTACTGAGAGCGTTGTTATTTGTGCCGGTGGCGTAACCCCCAAAAACAGCTTTAACATAAACCTAAAAAAAAAAAGCTTTAACGCACACGCACAGTGCATATGCGGGAGCCCACCAACCCCGCTATGCGCCATGTGGGGGTTGCTAGTCCCACACATGTTTTGCAGTGCAAGCAGCCAGACCGTATCTGTATGTCCGTGACGAGCCCGTGTTCGTTCATGGCAACGGGTCGCCCCCGGGTGGCCGGACAGGCAGACGCATCTGTCCAGGTGGGGCCCCCGCCAAGTCGCCACCCACGGATCTCAAAGCCCGCGCCACCGTCGATCACGGTGCGCCGCCACCTTCCCGCACTCACCAGTCACCCCTCCCCCACACTCCGAGAAATCTCTAAGATATCTAAGCTCCCTAGGATTCTTGAGCTATGGAGCATCACACGTGTCGGGGTGTACGTGGTTGCTCTGGTGCGTTCCCCGGTCAAACGGCCCCACCTCTCAGGTCGGTTTGCTCCACGCGGTTCCTCACGTGGGACACGACCGCAGCTCAGTTTCTTCGGTCAATACCCGCGTCGGGGGGCGCCGCCACCTCCTCCACGCGCCGACCACCTCCTTCCCCGGGCCGGGCGCTACCTCCCTCCACCGCGCCCGCCTCACCTTCCTACACCGCGCACCGTCCCGACCTCCCGCGCGCAGCCGGCAGGCCACCGGCCTGCCTCCCCGCGGGAAACGCTCGCCGCCCCAGCTTGCCAGTCGCCTCCACCCCACCTCCATGGTCGTTGTCGGCCACCCAGTTCACACCGTATCGCATCCATGGTTGGCTGGTTGCCACCGACTTGGTTTCTTGCCGCCGACTTGGCTTCAGATCGCGTTCGCCCCGGCCCCAACGCCGCTGGCCCGATCTCCTTGCTCCAGGGCGCGAGCGCATCTGGATGCCCCCTACAAAGCTCCGGTGAGCCCCTCCGATTTCGTCCAAGCGTGCGTGAGGCTTCAGCGCTTCTCACCCTCAGATGCGGGAATTTTGGGCATGCAACCCTGCTTCTACTGCAGCCCAAAGTGTTACGCATCTCTCTGCACCTCATCCAGACCGGTTGTGTGCCGGCGGTAGAACCGTAGAAGCACACACCTTTGGCCGGCATTCGTTTTGGGCTTTCAATCTCACAATTTCCGTCGGGGGCTCATCAATCAGGAAGAGGCAAAAAAAATCCTGCTGCGCTCCAGGGGCAGTAAGTACACCATGTCTTGTACGTGAAGTTCCGTTCTAGCACAAGCAGTACATGCTTGAATTCAGATCATTGATCCTATTTTCTCTAATACCCCCACCTTTGTTGTGCCTCCAGGACCCAGGCCGGCCTACTGCCGATGCTGCTCTTTTATCTCCGCGTGCGTGTGCAGCAGCCAGCAGCTCCTATTGCTGTACATGTGATGTGAGCCAATTATTTCCAATTCTTCATAATTCGTCATAGGCCAGAGATTCATACTACAGTGGCCATCCTCTGATTGGGATATTGAGTAATGATGGTTGCATGTAAGGTCAAGTTCAAGTCGTTCTAAACTACAAGCCAGAATTATTGAATAAATTTGACTTCTTTTGTAGAATCTTATATTCTTCAAACTGAGCACATCATAACTTCCTAAGATGTACGTGAAATCGAACTATGTACTTTGTACTGAAGATTGATTAACTTTTGTGACAACTGCAATAATAGTAAATTGTATTCTTATACTGTCACGTACGACCTCTATTCATGCTTAAAGATTTGGCAGATACGAGGTTATGTGCGCGGTTATGTGCGCGCTTCTGGTAGTTCCCTGTTAGTTGTGTGCTTGCAGAATTTTAGGATATGCTGTTACCTTATGTATTTTTTGTCTGGTTAGTCTCCGAAAAATATACACAGAAGCTGTACTATTATTTGTTCAAACTATTTTCTTGTGCCTTTCAGGATATGTTAATCTAGCTTTATAACATATGAGCAGCTCCAGATTTAATGGGAAAAAGAAAAGCGTTCTACCAAATGTTGGGACTCCATGCTGGATGTATCTTCTTTAAGAATGCTGAAGTCATGTTATTGTGTCCCACGAAAAAGATATCTTGCTTACTTTTCAGAGGTTTTTGAACTGACAAAAGATTGACGTTGTGCTAAAATCCTTCAAGTCATGGCGGGAAAAGGTTAGTTCTCGATCACATGCTTATTCTATCTTCTTCTTCATTAAATATTTAGTACATTCACTGGCTTCACGCGATCGGAATAATGAACTTTGGCTGTTGGTTCACAGTGGCATTCATGGTGGACAATTAAGTTAATATCTAATGTACTATATCTATATTGTTTACTCAGGAAAGCAATATGCATACAAAACAACTGTCCCCCGGCATGAGAACAATGGATTGAGTGTGTCACTTTCAGCACGACCAATGTTGGCGGGGGATATATAGTGGAGCTGTTGCCTGAAGCTCTGAATGAGAGAGTCTACACGCTTCATTGTGACATAATATGCACCCTTCATGGTTGTCCATATTGTATATAGTCATATCTTAAAGTTACAAGGATGCCAACATATGAGATTATTATCAAGGCGCTCAGTTCTGTATAGGGTATAATAAGCTCAGCGACATGTATTGAGCAGTGAATTGGAAGGTAACATAGACTACCCAACTGCAAATTATAGTGTAAATGGTCAAGAAACATTTACATAAAGTGCACCTTTTCCTTTGTTTTTCTTTTCATTTTTTCCTTTGACTGGATTAGGCTTCCACAGTTATGTAGCTCACCATTTTTTAAACTCCTTTCATGTTGTGGTACAGAGGATGTGGACGCCCTGGTCATGCCTGTGATACCAGAGGCATATAAATTCGTTGAAATACCTAAGTAATCTTTGTTGTTGAAGTCTCATGTTTCAAATTATTCCAACAACTTTTATTTGAATTTTCACTATGTCAGAGGTGAAATGATATTGTGCCCCAAAGAACTGAATCTATGTGCCTCTGGTCTACTATGATTTGATTTTGATGTGCCCTTTAAATACAAGGGTCATGTAGTTGTTTAGCTTCAGTGGTCCGCATCTGCATGAAAGCCAGGGGATTACACCTCATAAGTGGTAATATTTTGACTTGCCTTTCTTTAGTAATATTCAGTGGACAATATATTCAGTCGATTTTAATGGAGTTTTATTAACTATTACTCCCTTCGTTTTTTTAATATAAGATGTTTTATGGGTTGTACATATTGTCTACACGCGGACTAATATGAGTGAACATACACATCTTATATTTAAAAACTGAGGAGTAGTTATTTCAGTAGTTAATATCAATTTCTAATGTAACTTGGGTATCATGTGTACAAATTTGTTTCGGGGATGTATAGGTTCTACTGAAACTTATTTTTTGTCAACTTGCCTGATCGAACTTCTGTTAATCAGAAATATAGAGCTTTTGGTATGATGTGTGTATTCCACTTCCATCCAGTCAAAATTTGTTTGCTAGAAAGCCAATAGTACAAGTCTTCTATTGGATCATATGTTTTTAATCTGATGACTGGTGGAAGTGGAGATGAGTTCTCATGTTTATGCGTGGAGAATGAAGAACCTGGTTTGGTATGTTGATTGCAGATTACCCAAATATTGGTTCTTACATTGATTCTCATAATTGCAGCTTTATGTGAAGTGAACATTGAATCGACAACAACTTAAGTACATGCGCTACAGAATATACAGGAGATATGCAAAAAAAAGACCCTGTTTGTCAATATTGTCTTTCATTGACTTATAGGTTTTTTGTTTAGTGGCCCAATACTACTATTGTGATTTATTCGCCATTTTCATGAGTCAAATATATGTGACCTTGGGAGGTGAAGGTGACATGTGTTGTTAAAACGGCTACATAATTGTTGTAATGATATTTGGGTTCGCATTCTTTCTGGCTGTCATGTTCTTAATGGAGTACTCTAATGCATCATAACATCCAAAATAGGTGAACCACAACAGTGTGATTTTAGGGCAGATTTATCCCTGTGCAAACCATTGGTTTTGGCCTAAAGGATCTCTAGGTTACCTCTATAAAGGATGGCTGTTTTCAATCATGTTTGTTTGACAATGCAAGTGCTACGTTTATCAGCAATAGTTGCTTAATCGAGAGATCCTACTTCGGTTGAAAAGGAGCAGTCGTGATAAATGCAATCGAGAGATGGATTTTTGTACAGATGTTTTAGACCATGTCCCTGATATTTGATAAAAGAAAGGTGCATTAGCGGTTAATACGTTGTAATCAGATAAGTTATTTGGAATAGGACGGAACAAAAGACCAAGGAAAGGAAAAAGAATGCACCAAAATGCAGGTGATGCACCAAACGCTTGTGGTTGTTTCTTGTTGTACGTGAATGCAATGAAAAGACCCGGATACTTCATTTGCTATGGATTAATTGATACAAAATCTCCTATTTCCTTTTTTTTGAAAGGAAATCTCCTATTTCCATCAGCACAAGACCACCGTTGATTGTTTTGTTCCATCACAAACACCATAACTCTTAGTTTCGGGGAAGTTAATAAACTTTTGATCTTTGGAAAGAACATCAACTAACCAACAATAACCTAGGAACACAATCTGGAAAGAAATGAAATCCCGAGGCCTTGATTATTCAGACAATTGAAACATCTTTTTTTTGGAAAGTTTATGGTGTGCAAGGTCTAACTTTTTGATTGTGGCAAAAAAAAGTGCATCTTTACATTAAAGACGATCGCTCTTGGTTGTCTTGACAGGTAAATGTAACTTTCTGATGTTAAGTAATGAGATCTTGCATTATTGGATTCTGATCTTGGCCAAAATATATGCATCATGGGAACGTAATACACTAATATCTTATGACGCAAGTAGATGAAGACTCTGATGTTGTAGCATAGGGTGAAGTAGGCCAGCGTGTGATGTAAAAATGATTACTATATGCACAACTCCATACTAATGTCAGCGTCAGTTTCCCCGCATTAAGCTATATCTGTTGAATTTGCATTGTCAGATTCATTTAATTCCCCGCTTTAAGTTCTTTGTTTCTTTTTGAAATGATTAGTTCTTGTTTGCTGGACAGGTGGGCTGTTTAGGAGGGGGAGTCCGTGTTGGAGGGAGGCGATGCTTCCGACTACTTTACCCAGATCGTTTATTCACAAGAAGATCATGTGGAAAATATTAGTTTCTGTTTTTCAGGATTATCACACATAATTGAATAAATTCACATGGATCTTCCAAAATATTATCAGAAATTAATTAAACGGGCGCAACGAAGCGCACCTTTTCCTTCTAGTCTTGGCTTCTACATCACTCGATAATTAACTTCGCCAACAACACACGCACACACAGCCGCGGCGACACTCAACGGCCTCGTCATCATCACTAGCCACCTCTAGTACTCCGTGCCGCCCCGCGTACTGCCGCCGCGCCGCGCGCTAGCGTCCATAAGCCGCAGGCACGTCGACGCTCCTCCCAGATCGAGTTAAGGCAGAGACAGGCAGGCGTGGGGAGCTTGTGCTAGAGCGGCGGCATGGGCGCCGGGATCAGGATCTTGGCGGCGCTCCTCCTAGCGCTCGCGCTCGCGGCGACGCGCTGCGCGCGCAGCAGCTCCAGCAGAACTACTACGCCACCATCTGCCCCAACGTGGAGACCATCGTGCGCGACGCCGTGACGCTCAAGGTCCAGCAGACGCCCGTCGCCGTCGGCGCCACCGTCCGCCTCTTCTTCCACGACTGCTTCGTCCAGGTTCGCTTTCTTGTTCCCCTGCATCTGCATTTCAATCCCCTGCCTGTCTGACGACTGTGCCGCTCGCGCGTGCAGGGATGCGACGCGTCCGTCATCATCGTGTCGTCGGGGAACAACACGGCGGAGAAGGACAACCCGGCCAACCTCTCCCTGGCCGGCGACGGCTTCGACACCGTCATCAAGGCCAAGGCGGCCGTCGACGCCGTGCCGCAGTGCGCCAACCAGGTGTCCTGCGCGGACATCCTCACCATGGCCACCCGGGATGTCATCGCCTTGGTACGCGCACTCCACGCACGCCAACTTTCCCTCGAGATCTACCAACAAAAAGCATTGGGGCTTTCAACGATGACTGAATCCATTAACTAATGTCCCTGCATCTTTCTTTTTGGTCTTTCTGCGTGCGTAGGCCGGCGGCCCGACGTACCCGGTGGAGCTGGGTCGGCTGGACGGGCTGAGCTCCATGTCGAGCGACGTCGACGGGAACCTGCCGCCGCCATCCTTCAACCTGGACCAGCTCACGGCCATCTTCGCCAAGAACAACCTCTCGCAGAACGACATGATTGCCCTCTCCGGTAAGCAATTATTAAAAGAGGATTCACTAACGGCCACCGGCCAGAATTACTACTTTAGCTGCTACCTGTAGTACTAGTCGGGGCAGGGAGTCAGTACTGCTCCATGTGCTTTGCCTCTTCGTGTCTTGCATCCTACACAAGCCGGGTTAAAAGTGCAGGATTCTGTGTGCGGCTCGAGAGATTTGTTTGTTTAAACGGATTAGTGTATCGTTGCTAGATTATGTACTCCGCAGGTTTTATTTTCGTCAGTAATTCGAGCTTGATAGTAACTGTAGGTCTGTAGCTGGTCACAGTGGTCAGTAGTAGATCTGAAAGGAGTCAGCTATGGAGAGTTGGAGACTAGGAGAACCTTTGCTTGCACGTGAATGAAAGGTCATCCGTTGTATATTCTTGGTTTTCTAGTATTTCCTTTGCCATAATTAACCACACCCCGACAGTATGCAACCGGGGAAGTGTTTTTGTCTGCTTAATTTCGGCCCATGGACTCCAGAACCATGGGCCTGTCAACCGAGAAAACCTCGAACCTTAACATGATCTGTTGTTTTGGCAGCGGCCCACACGATGGGTTTCGCGCACTGCGGCACGTTCGCCGGCCGGATCCAGCCCGCGGCGGTGGACCCGACGATGGACCCCGGGTACGCGTCGCAGGTGCTGGCGGCCTGCCCGCCGGGCGTGGACCCGAACGTGGCGCTGGACCTGGACCCGGTGACGCCCAAGGCCTTTGACAACCAGTACTTCATCAACCTCCAGAAAGGGATGGGCCTCCTCACCTCCGACCAGGTGCTCTGGGCCGACCTCCGCTCGCGCCCCGTCGTCGACAACTGGGCGGCCAACGCCACCGACTTCCAGCAAGCCTTCGCCAACGCCATGACCAACCTCGGCCGCGTCGGAGTCAAGACCGACCCGGCGCTCGGGAACATACGCCGCGACTGCGCCGTGCTCAACTGATTTTTATTTTGGGAAACCCCATGCATTGCGTGGGGATGCTGCCGTCAATTGTTCATAGTTAGTTCGGCGCTCGATCGGGTGGTGCTGAAATTATATACAAGTAGCTTTTGGAAGTCTAGTTCTAATCCTCCATCAGAAATTCAATGTTGAGGAGGAGGCTGTTGAGCATAATTGTTTTGGATCTAAAATTGTTTGAGCATTTGATTACTTGGCTAAATGAATTCAGCGTGTGTTCAGTGTTGGAGCGAGATTCGTCCAAATGTTTTCTGCTACGTTGCTGAACGCAGAGGTTTGACAGACAGGGTGAGTGAGATGAGACAACTGTGCACAGTTGCGCACGCTCTTCAGCAGCTGGAATGCGCTTCAGAAAATGACTTCCGGCGTGGGGAATAAACCAATGCCGTACTCAACTCCAACAAGTCATTGCCAAAATGTACTCCAACGAGTGAACTTAATCTTTGCTGGAAAAGCGTTTAAGTAGCTGGAATAGAACGCGGAAAACAGTCCATTTAATAATCCCAATAGGACCTCAACGGCTCTTAAGTACCAGTAACATCAATCCTTCTGTCACTAGCTTCGGCCCATAGATTATTCTATGGCGACGTTGACATCGCTCCCACGTTAGTACAAGAGACTAACCTTTGGATAACTGCTATCACGATCACGAACGCGACCAAAAGAACAAAGGGATTTAAAATAAGAACATAACGGTACAAAAATTGGGAGCTGAGATGCTCGGGTAACACAAACAGGACAAAGAAGCAACGTCTCTTCACTTCAGTGATTGCCACCCAGCGGTTTGTACTCAAACTAGAACTATTTTTCCGGCAGATTTAAACAGGCTACTTAGGTTAGTTATTACAACATCACATCATTTGCAATTGGAAGACATCCATACAAAAATATATCCACATGAAGATGAAGCATAGATCTTGGATCGTCAATCATCACAAAGCTCCCAAAACCACATAAGTAAGAACAAATTGTCATGTCAACCCATTAACTGATGATCGTAATGTGTCCTTAAGACTAGTCATAGTGGGGAGTATCATATACTAGTATCATGAATATGATACTAGTCTATGTTACTACCTTCATAGTGGTGAGTAACATATGTGTGGTATCATATAATACTATATTTATTAGGTTGTACACTCATCTTATCTTGAAATCCGTTATGTTACGGTATCTACCTTATGATACCACTATCATCTCTCTCCTTATTAATTGCAGTGACACGTCAGCTTTTTGCCAACATGGCATGCACTCCCACTATGGCTAGTCTAAGTAGACTTCTCGCATCACCATATTTGGTCTCTGTACTCGTTCCTCAAGGTTTCTTTTGCCTTGGCTTTTCAACATTATTGCCCATGAATTAATCATATTAAACAATCCATAAATCACAATTATAGGATCAGATGTGAACCGGCGATTGAAACACACAGCATTTCGTCTCTTCTAGATTATCCAACGGACCCTTCCCCTCCATATAGTACCAATTTCCGATGGGATCCATGAAAACATCAGTTTCCAGCTAGGTCATATACACGCTCATGAGGTCTCACCATCCCAAAAGCACACAAAACCATATGCCAAAATTTTGGCTTGGGAACACTCGAACAACAAACGATCAACCATCAATTTATGCCCGCAGAAAATGACATTGATCTTTTCCCGTCCAACATCTTCTTACAATCTTTTCTTTGGTTAACATTCTATTTCTCACCATCAACCTTGAGAAAATAATTAACTTTCAAGGAAATTTTTGTTTTTCCACATAAAATTTAAGGAAAAGTTTCATTTGATAAAGTTCTCTCACTTTGAAAGTGCCGATATTGCCAATTCTCCATTTCACTCTGACAGGTCTCCTCATTTAGTCGTATCCCGTCAAGCACATATTTCATTTCATCCAAATGTGTTGTAGTTTCTCCCCACAGAGTACTTTTAAATTTGATGTTTTCAAAATCTTCTTCTTTAACTTTTGAACAGTTTAATGTTGTAAAGTGTGGGACACGACCTTCCCATGGGTACATCATTTACCCAAGCATCTTTCCAAAACAAAGTTTCAGCTCAATTGTTAGTCACTCTTTTTTGCCAAATATTGGAATATATGGTTAACCCCATCAAGCTTTGCCAAAACTAGGAAACTCCGGTTCCAGCTATGGCCTGGCACATAACCTGATTATGCAAATATTTTCTTGACAAGAGTTGTTGCAAGGGTCCATCAGAATTTCCAATTTTAGTAGCCGGTAACAAAGCAATCTCTTGTTAATTGTTTCTAAGTCCAGTACTCCTGCCCTTGACGATATTAAGGGAAAAAAATAGTTTCCCTACTAACTAAGTGTATAATCTTTTCTTGTCCAAATGGTGCCACACCATCCTCTTTCTATGTGCATCCAGAGCCGGCTTATAGGCCGGGCAAGAAGGACGACGCCCCGAGAAAGAATGGTCCAAAATGGTAAACTGTACGGTAATCACTATTTTTTTGGACTAGAAATAGGGCCTCAGGACCCCCTAAACTGCATTTACAATAGTTGGTGGGATAATTTTACACATGGAACCCTAGAAAATACGGAAAATTATAGCTTATCCCTCAAATATGCAGAGAAGACCCTAGAATAAAATTGGGAAAAAAAAAGCAAGCATGTCCTAGCTAATCATCTACTCCATCGCGACGATTGAGCAGGCCACACCCCCGGCCTTCTCGTCCATAAAAAAAGGAACATGACACTTGGATGGACAAGAGAAGAATGCCGACGTTGATCCTCTAAAGTCTAGTTCTAATCCACCGTCAGAATGTTAATTGTTGAGGAGGCTGTTGAGCATAATTGTTCTGGATCTAAAATTGTTTGAGCATTTGATTACCTGGCTAAATGCATTCATCGTGTGTTCAGTGTTGGAGCGAGATTCGTCCAAATGTTTTCTGCTACGTTTCTGAATGTAGAGGTTTGAACTTAGAGGTTTGACAGACAGTGAGGAGACAACTGTGCACAGTTGCACACGCTCTTCAGCAGCTGGAATGCGCTTCAGAAAATGACTTCCGGCGTGGGGAATAAGCCAATGCCGTACTCAACTCCAACAAGTCATTGCCAAAAAGAACTCCAACAAGTGAACTTAATCTTTACTGGAAAAGCCTCAAGTAGCTGGGATAGAACGCGGAAAACAGTCCATTTAATAATCCCAACAGGACCTCAACGGCTCTTTAGTAGCAGTAACATCAATCCTTCTGTCTCTAGCTTCGGCCCATAGATTATTCTATGGCGACGTTGACATCGCTCCCACGTTAGTACAAGAGACTAACCTTTGGATAACTGCTATCACGATCACGAACGCGACCAAAAGAACACAAAGGGGTTTAAAATAAGAACATAACGGTACAAAAATTGGGAGCTGAGATGCTCGGGTAACACAAACAGGACAAAGAAGCAACGTCTCTTCACTTCAGTGATTGCCACCCAGCGGTTTGTACTCAAACTAGAACTATTTTTCCGGCAGATTTAAACAGGCTACTTAGGTTAGTTATTACAACATCACATCATTTGCAATTGGAAGACATCCATACGAAAATATATCCACATGAAGATGAAGCATAAATCTTAGATCGTCAATTCATCACAAAGCTCCCAAAACCACATAAGTAAGAACAAATTGTCATGACAACCTTGCATTAACCGATGATCGTACAGGTGTCCTTAAGTATACTTCTCGCATCACCATATTTGGTCTCTGTACTCCTGCCTTGGCTTTTCAACAATATTGCCCATGAATTAATCATGTTAAACAATCTATAAATCACAATTATAGGATCATATGTGAAGCGGCGATTGAAACACACAACATTTCGTCTCTTCTAGATCATCCAACGGACCCTTTACCTCCATATAACACCAGTTTCCGATGGGATCCATGAAAACATCAGTTTCCAACTAGGTCATATGAACTGTCATGAGGTCTCACCATCCCAAAAGCACACAAAACCATATGCCAAAATTTTGGCTAGGGAACACTGGAACAACAAACGATCAACAATCTCTTTATGCCCACAGCAAATGACATTGATCGTTTCATGTCCAGCTTCTTCTCAGAACTTTCTCTATGGTTAAAATTCTTTTTTTTTTGAGTTTTAATAGCTTTCATTCATCAATCATCATCGGGTTTACAATCATTCTCCAAGCAACTAGAGATAAAACGAGGAATAAAATTAATCCATATGCATCTTCTTCTAGCCTCCGTTGCCTGTTTTGCGCAGAGGTGCGCTCCTTCATTTGCTTCCCTCCCGATGAACCTGAGCTCAAACGACAGCAGATTACCACTCAGCTCTTCTATTTCATGCAGAATCGAGGCAATTTCTGAACGCCCCATGTCTCTATCCTTCCAGAGATTAACCACTTGTTACGCGTCCGTTTCAACGACAACACGAGAGTAACCTCCCGACGAGGGAATGTGGACACCATCCCTGACTGCCAATGCCTCCATGATCAGAGAGCTTGCGATCCCGTATCAACATGCCCGATGCGCCTTCTCCTGAAGATAATGAGTAGCTAGCATCTACATTGATCTTTACGGTGCCCTGACAGGGCGGCCTCTACCGCGCCCGAAGCTTAGTGGTTCGAGCAGCCAGTCCACGCCCAACTTTGGATAGGTCTGAAGCAATGTCGACTGTCCACTTGACAGACTGCGCCACCGACCGTGTAGTACCATCGTGATCACGAGCATTTCTCTTTGACCAAACAGCCCATCCTCCACATAAGATGACAGCAGCTGCATCCATTGACACCCTGTCACTATCTATGATGTCCAAGGCCCAAGAATCCGGATGAAGCTCCAGAACTTTCACTATGGTTAAAATTCTATTTCTCAACATTAACCTTGAGAAAAAAATTAACTTTCAAGGAAATTTTTGTTTTTCCACAAAATTTTGTATGGGGAAGTTCCATTTGATAAAGATCTCTCACTTTGAAAGTGCCGAGATTGCCAACTATCCATTTCACTCTGATAGGTATCCTCATTTAGTTGTATCCCGTCAACCACATATTTCAGTTCATCCAACTGTGTTGCAGTTTCTCCTCACAGAGTCCTTCTAAATTTGAAGTATTCCCAATCTTCTTCTTAAACTTTTGAATAGTTCAATGTTGTAAAGTGTGGGACACGACCTTCCCATGGGTACATCACTTACCCAAGCATCTTTCAAAATTAAAGTTTTAGCTCAATTGTTAGTCACTCTTTTTGCCAAATATTGGAATATATGGTTAACCTCATCAAGCTTTGCCACAACTAGGAAACTCCGTTCCAACTATGGCCTGGCACATAACCTGATTATTCAAATACTTTCTTGACAAGAGTTGTTGCATGGTTCCATCAGAATTTCAAACTTTAGTAGCCAGTAACAAAGCAATCTCTTGTTAATTGTTTCTAAGTCTAGTACTCCTGCCCTCGACAATATTAAGGAAAAAAATTGGTTTCCCTACTAACTAAGTGGTATATTATTTTCTCGTCTGAATGGTGCCGCACCATCCTCTTTTTGTGTATAGCAAGAGTCGGCTTATAGGCCGGGAAAGAAGGACGACGCCCTGGAAAAAGAAGGGCCCAAAATGGTAAACTATATGGCAATCACTATTTTTTTTGAAGTAGGAATAGGACCTCAGGATCCCTAAGCTGAATTTACCATCGTTGGTGGGATATTTTTACACATGGAACATTAAAAAGACGAAAATTATAGCTTATCCCTCAATTATGCAGAGAAGACCCTAGAACAAAATTGGAAAAAATCAATCATGTCCTAGTTATCTACCTCCATCGCGTCGACTAAGCAGACCATGCCCCCGGCCTTCTCGTCCATAAAAAAGAAACCTGCCACTTGGGATGGACAAGAAGAAGAATGCCGACGTTGATCCTCTAAAAAGGGACTCCAGAGGAGGTTGAATAGGTGCCTCATCGCTGACACCTAGGAGAGGCCGTCTCATCGGCCCAAGATTACAACGACGTTGAAAGACACCATGTAGGTATCTCCAAGTTGCACCAGCATTCACAACGAAATACCGGACGTGCAGGTCCTCACGCCTCCACCCTTCTCCCCTCGCCTCCAATGCCAGACGGAGTGAGTAGAAAAGAAGTGAGCCCAACTCATTTGGTTAGGGAAGTGGATGTACAACCCAACCACCCAGGTTCAAGTCCTCACGGACGTATATTTGGGTTCTTATTATTTCAAAAAAAAAAACATTGTGGGGCGTCCCTTACCGCATTCCTTTCAAATAGCCATGACCTTATTGAAGGAAACAACGGCCTTCTCCGTCGCTGCAAGCTCCAACCTCCACCCTTCAACTACAATCCAGGAACCTTATCTAACCGAGACCCAACGCTTCGTTCCCAAATACTGGTCAAAAACGCACGACTTTTACTAGTATTTTCACTTATAATATGCCTAAAAATAGTATAAATACATATAAATAAAAGTATTCCACAATACAAAATGCATCAATGGCATTTATACCACTCAATCCATGCTCTTCGGACATATTACTTGTTTCCATGCAATACATTTAATTTCATAACTTGACAGGGGACATGTATACACAAGATGATAACAAGCATATTTCATCAGAGCATTCCAAATAAAATTACATATGCAAACATACTAGAATCCACACCAATGTGTATTTTACTGGTGATTACTCTAAGCGCTATTGTTTCAATATTAAGTACAGAGCGTGCACAGTTTGCTAAATTTTGACGTGGTATACAATTTTGACCATGAGAAAGGAGTAAAGAATAAACTGGTTTAGTTTATACTCTGAAATTTTATTAATATTCTTAATGTATCAGACACTAGAAAACACTATTGAGATATTTGTTAGATCATATTATTTGCACATTTTTACGATTAATACATATTAATTCTATAGATGATGCATTATAGAAAATAGTTTTAGAAGAGTCTTGCTATAAAATACGCCTTACTATCTTTCAATAATAATAAGTACAAACAAAAATACACCAACAAATATTTAATAAAGAAGTGAGTCTAGCTTACTTGATTAGGAAATGGATGTACACCACAACCACCCATGTTCAAGTCCTTACGGAAGCGGGTTTCGGTCTTTATTATTAAATAAATGGTTGTAGGAGCTTCCCTACCGTGTTCCTTTAAGAAATGTAATATTTAGTAATTGTCAATTAGTGGTTAAATCATGTCAATAGGTGGAAAGATCATACTTAGTAAAAGTTGTAACATGCTAAAACCAAATAGATAAGTATAACTGTTTAGTAATAACTGTATTGGCCCGGGCCCAAATTTTTATTGGACTGGCCTTATGTACTCCCTCCCCTCTGTTACTTTATATAAGGCGCCTAAACTTTTCGAGAAAATTCCTAAATATAGTGCGCACTCGTATTCTACCGTGCTTTCGAAGGAAAATACGCCTCAACTGAAGCGCATGCGTATCCCTGGAATCGGGGAGATGCGACTGTTTAGACGATTGCCTCGCGTAAAGACTGCATGGTATGCACCTACCAAAGAATCTCATGCACCTTCCGATAATTAGCATTCTTGTTTTTCTCTCTCTCACGTAGCTTAAATAGGAATCATTTACCTCACGTAGCTAGCTTAGGTACCTAGCGTACAGTTAGGTTGCACATACCGATCGATCAACCAGACCTCCACCGTAAAATCTCTTCCCATGGAAAAGAAGAACATCGAGCCGGCGACCTCCGTTCCCATGGAAAAGAAGGACACCAAGCTGACGACCTCCGTTCCCATGGAAAAGAAGGACACCGTGCCGGCGACGGAGGTTCCCATGGAAAAACACGACACCATGCCGGCGACCTCTGTTTCCATGCAGAAAAAAGGGGATCAAACCTTGCTCGTTGTGTCTTCAGTTGCCCGGGAATAAGATCGTCACATTGGTTCAGTGAGATGGCAAAGTTTGAGTGTTCTGCATGTGGCGAGATGAGAGCTTTGTAGGATCCACCATCAGATGAATCTTCAACAAACAACTACTATATGGCCAACGATGAAGAAGAAGATCAAGGGAGCGACTCGGGACGTTACTAAAGATCTGAGAGTTTTCAAAGAGAATAGAGGAGACATGTAGTAGTTGATCACTTTATCCAGTAGCATGAATATTTTGTTAACCATTGTCGTGTACTCCTTTCAATCAACTGATCTATGAGAATGAATAAATTTATTTACTCCCTTATCGTGTACTCTTTTCAATCAATTTACCAAAGCATGTAGGAGTAGCACTAGTTGCATAAACTATGCATGAGCATGCCGAAGTAGGACTAGTTAGAAAAAACTGAAATTCCGATCCACACCAAGTTCAACACAAGAAAAGCCATGCTGCATGGGCCTAATCTGATTACATCACACTAAGCATCCGACAAAAATTCAATGGCATCCCTAGGAGGTCGTTTGGGACCCATCATTTCGAGCTGGAATCATGGAATTTATTTGTGATTTCATGCTCAACCTGTTTGGCTGGCATGGAATTGACATGCCATTTCATTTGGAATTCCCGCAAATGCCTATTGTGTGTTATGGCAATTCCTGTTTCTAACCCTGTCATTTCACTTTCCAAATGAAATAAAATGATGCCATCATTTCATTTCTATCAAATAAAATGAAATGATGGGTGCCAAACGAGCTCTAACAATATTTGCCGCACATTCTAATGCCACCGGAAGAGCACCGAGAGCCTCTCTAACACAGCCTTCCGCATGTGTGGAACTTTGTAACGGTTCCCTCCGAGCTGATTCAGCACTTCTCCCATGCAGGCTTGCAAAGTGAGGAAGATCCTGTTGCTTCGCTCGGGTGGGTACTCCTCTAATGCCTGTTGCACCTTCAGTACAATGTCTTCAACAGAACCTGCAAAATAGTAAACGATCAGTGCAACTCAAAATTAACTTTATGAAAAAACGCCAACTTGTTCAAATACCTGGAGATAACTTGTGGAAAAGTGATTGCAGTGCTGCAAAAAAACCTAAATCCAGAATATTTAGGTCAGGGGAGTTTGGAGGCTGGCATCTGAGATGGATGTCCCAACCTTCAGCTTGAGCCACAGCGACAAATTCTGGGTCATCCACAGGGATATGCGTCTTCGCATTATCCTGTTGGATAAATATTGGCATGCCACGCTCGGCCGCAGGCCACCTGGCCTTTATCGCGGGTAGCAGGAAGTTTATCATGTAGTCCCGGCTCACATCTTTCGTAACTGCGCGGAGTACTTTAGTGACCTACACAACGAAAGCCATCACCATATAAATAAAAGTAATTAATTAATCAACATGTGAATACAAATAGCAATAAGTAAACACATTACCATGGTTCCAGCATCTCTGTTTTTGCTCTTTCTTTTTGCCGCTTCCTTGTATGTAAACGGCCAAATTCCTAGTTTCCCATCAAAGGTCATCGTGCCATCAGCAGCATAGCGTGGCCGAGCAACCCCGGCCAAGAACATCACCTACACAAGAACATCATCATGTCATTATTAAAAATATGTTTATAATCCTTAAACATTAAAATTATAAAAAAAATGCTCACCTTCTCAATGAAGTTCTTGCTCTGTGTGCTCCGGTATGGATCCTCTTCATCGGGCGCCAAATAGTAATTCTGGCTACCGTGGGAGCGATAGAACCATTTCTCGTCAATGTGAATGACATTGTACATTTCATTGAAACTTGGATCCTCAGCGATAGTAAGCTGATCAAGCATTGACAAACAAAACCTTACTCTTGCTACCTTGTTCTCATCTGTCAATGTGGACTTGATAGAATTTGTGTGACGCCTTAGCAACCCCTCCTTCAGACGACGCCATAATGTAGTTTCGCCATGTGCAGCTCATTTGCTAAATCCCTAAGAGTAGTTCTTTTCCTCAAATCCACTTGCTTAATAGCCTCCGGATCGAAGGCTATCCTCTTGCGCCCACAATTTTTTGCACGTTTGTTTTCCAGCCCATGTATGCCACCGGCTTCCTTGCATATATTCCACCAGCTCTGAATTGTCCTCATAGGTACGCCAGTTAGTGTAGACACTTCCGCTGATACTCCTCGGCTCAGTATCCCTGGAGTGGTCCTCTCTAGAACCATCGCATAGACGGCTTGCTTCTGATGGAGTTTATACGACCTTCTTTTTCTCAATGTACCATTGGCACCTGCAGAGTAAAGCGATCGGATAGTCAGGACTGCAAATTCATTCACGCTGCACTTAAAAAAATGACCATGAGTTAAACACTTTAAAGTTCCATTAAACCAATGCATTAGACTTAAGGGTCTATCTAATGCTCAATCGAATGAGAACTAGCTTAGTTCTCATTCGCATGACGTCATCAATCTCAGTTGCAAGTTAAGTTGTAACTCATAATTAGCACGAATCACGAAGCAAATCGAACGGTGCGGAGCAGTTGCAAGTCCACTTGCAACTCAGGCGAATGAGAACTAACTTAATTCTCAATCGCATGACGTCATCAAATCCCAGTTGCAAGTTGAATCACGAAGCAAATCAAGTGGTCCAAATCAGTTGCAACTCCACTTGCAACTGATGACGTCGCAACTGATGACGTCATGCGATTGAGAACTAAGCTAATTCTCATGCGATTGACAACTAGTTGTTTGCATGGGTAGTTCTAAAAGTTCCAGTAAACTTATGAATAACACTGATTGAGTAGTTCAAAACTTGCAGTGAATAAAATGAGTATACCATGCAAACAAAAACAAGTACGGGCACCCAGTAGGCTACTGCATGCAAATGAAAACCAGTACGGACACCCAGCAGGCTACTCCATGCAACGTCTATACTCCAGCAATCCATGCAACATGAGTATGATTTGGCTGAATATCAAGAAAAATTGAACTAACAAGAGGCAAACATTACCCGTGGCTTCTCCATTCACCCCGCCTTCTTCATTGGTGTCTTCCTCGGGTTCAACTTCTACATGCTCCTCAGTGTAGCTGAGTCCACTGCTCCCATTGGCGCCTGAAAGTAAGAATTTCGCACGATGAAATGTCTCTGCCATTAGCAGTTTACAAATTATGCAAAAATGAATTTACCTGATGCTTCTCCATTCCCTCGCCTTCCTCATTGCTGTCTCCCTCTAGTTCAACTTGTACATGCTCCTCGGCGTCACCACGTCCACCATTCTCGTTTGAGTCTGCAGTCACAATTATGCTTAAAACTTAGAGTATGTACAGACGAATTTGAGCAAAAGTGGTACTGGCCGGACCAAGGCGCATCTCATGGCAGTGTGGATTCACATGATTAACTAAACCAAAAAATTTAATCTCCTCTGCTGTTCCTACACGAGAAGAACTACTGTCCTACTGCATCTAATCAGGACTACACATTAACTGCTGTCCTACAATCAGGAGTACCGAAATTACATGCATGATGAACTACTCGTACACACATGATGAACTACCACTATAGACATGATCCAACCGGGCTCATACCCCTTTCCATTACTCACGGAAAGATAACGTTCGTTTGTTACATCAGCACAGAGATTAAAGAAAAAGAAAGCACAGGGGTAGGGAGGAGAGCGAGTTGGTGCAATAGCAGGAAACCACTATAGACATGATGAACAACTGCTAATTTACAGTCTACTACACATGCAAACTAAACACATGACACGGAATGAGAGTTGACCTTGGAGATTACCGAGTCCGGGCCATCTTGTCACCGGTGCTCTTAGATGGCTGCGCCCTGTCAGTCCAAGACGTGATCGCCCACGGTGGGGAGAATCGGTGGGGAGATCTACAGCAAGAGAAGCTGCATAGAGAGGGCCAATGGTGAATGGGGAGAAAGAACACATGGAGGGGGACGATTTATAGGATGGTTTTGGCGGCTGAAAAATCAAAATTCAGAACAATGCCGCCATTGCCTTGCCGCCCATTAGTACGAACGCTGCTAAGCAATTCTCCTTCAAATTTTGCTACTTTCTGTACCCGTGTGAGAGGAATCGAGCGGGAGGGTTTTAGAGATTTAGGAGCGCTTGTTTGGCTGAAAAATTCCGCGCCAAACTGTTTCCCGCGACAGAGAGAAAGAAGCGATCGGGGAAAGAGATCGGAGAGAGATCGCGGAGTTCGGGGCCAGCAGGCGCAATTAATTCTTGCGATCGTTTCTTTGGAGGGATATGATCGGAGGGATCATACTTTGTGTTTCCATCTTCCTCTTTCACATCCTTCTCCTTGGCTCTACGCTTCCATTTTAGTTCGCCATCTCTCAGTAGACTTTTCAATATAGAATTCAAAGTTACATGTGAATCTTTTTTCTATAATAGATAGAGATAATGTTTCTAGTTTTTCATCCAGCAAATCTAGCTTAGCTAGTAACTCGTTTTTATCTTTCTTATAACACCCCTCCACATATATGTGCAAGCGCGGAAGGTTCTATAATTCCAGCTATCTTACTACCTCATGGAAACCTTTCCTCTCCAGCCAACAATTCTGATATCTAAATAAGTTGCAGTGTGTAGGGGTGTGCTGCAGACACGCGTAATATCCATATCATTATTCACTATTGGCACATGGTCAAAGATTTTTTAGACGGGGCAATAGGCTAACCTTTTACTTGATTTAGGAAGGTTTGGAAGTTATTACATGCATGCTAGCAATACAAGCCGAGGATTAAGAAGGTGGCGTAAATTGGTTGATTTCGGGTGTGAAGCATTTGAGTAACTTTATACTGCGACAATAATAATCCTTATGTAATCTTCGAGCTCTTCCTTTGTGTTTCTCTTAATTCATGGAACGAGACAAAATCTTTGACTTCGTTGGAACAAAATGATGTCCATCGTCAGAACCAATCGAGACGACTCACTTAATTTGAACCTCTAAATTTGGCTGCCTCCCAGCCACTAATCCTAATCAGCCATGTCTAATGGCTTCCAACTGTAGAAATATGTTGTATTGTTTCTGGGTCCTGATCCTGATAAATGCCCAGGCAGGATGGCATATAGCCACACGCTTGCGTGTTCAGTTCTTGGTGATCTTCCACTAGGATTCCAGAGCGGCCAGGTTAGGTATACTGCTGGTATCTTTTAAGAACTCGTAGTGCGTACAGCGTATTCGATCGCGTGCAACTCGTTGCAGAAAATGGAGAATTAATACCTCTCATCTGCGCCTCGCCAGCGGACTGTCATCTCGGACACGCTAGCTCCGGATATACTACTCTCTCCGTTCACAAAATGATGTCTCAACCTAGCTCAAATTTGCATGTATCTACACATGATTTAGTGTGTGGATACGTGCAAATGTGAGCTAGGTTGGGAGATGCTTTTGTGGAGGGAGGAGTAGTAAGGTCTTCCTCCCTTGGTAACCGCACTACATCTACAATGGATAGTAGAGTGAGGCCAGCCAAAACTTTTTCGGCATGCAGTGGGGTATGACTGTTCACATATGCAGCCAAGTTATCTTCTCCGATCGAAAGCAAGCAAGCACGCGGAGAAAATGAAGAAAAAGACGGCGCGACGCCGACACGGCCGGACCAGGCGCGTCCCAAGGCTGGACTCGTCGTACTCCGAGCATTTGGTTTACCCTGCCCTGGGAGCGATGCAGCCGAGTGAGATACATCCGTGTCCCAACTGTAAGTTGAATAGCTGATGGTGTGTGTGTGTGACAGCCTGCGTCCCGCTGCACGCACGCACGTACGGAGCCAGCAGCAACAGCGCCGCCATGTATGTTCACACCGGCGATCGACGGCGACGCCTGAGAGCGACCCACTCGATCGAGCAACGCATGCATGCCATGCAAGTGTGTGGCTATGTGCAACTGGACAACTAGTTAAGCTGCCCGGCGCACTCTCCGCAACACCGCACCTCAGATCACGTAAAGCAATTATCAACAACAGCATCGTGGTTTTGCCGTACGTACAACTCAAGTGAAACGCAGGCAGGCCGTACGCCGGAGGCCGACCGCGGACGGACGCGACATGTGTGGTTGGAGCGTGAGTCGGCCGGCGATGATGGAGCAAGTAGACCACTAAACCAGAAGAGGCGCTCCCACACTGTCTCTAGAGGCGTCCAGTGGTTTCCCAGTTCCCACCCCAAGTGGAGTCAGTGATGGAATACGATATTTTCGAAGACAAGGCTTTTCTTTGATGCATGGAAGCACCTTGGCTACTTGAACCCTTAAAGCTTGTCCTGAACATGAGCCAGTTGCTCGTCCAATGGCAGCAATGAGCACGTAATGGCTAATGGGGTTGTCTGCACTTGTGGCTCATCCTTCTCATCTGATTTCCTGAAGTATACTAATTCACGGTAATTCATTGATTCGGCCGTGGCCTAGGATAGTAGTATGATGATTGACGAGCGGCCAATCCTTAATTAGAAGTATCTTTTCAGTGCCAACTATTTTTTGGAGATTTTTCAATAGGACACTTCATCACGTTTTCATGTGATTCCTGCACGACCTCCGTCAGTTTCTACCAAATGAACAACCACCTGTCTTCAACTACAACCTCTAATCCAATGGTTTATAGTCGGCTTAGTTTAACAAACACTGACAAGTAAGTACATGATCGCGCGCCGTCACGCCACAGCTAACAACTAAACAAAACGCTAACCATGTGAAGAAGAGATACTGTCCGATACGAAAAGGCCAAACTGAGATCAAACTTGGACTTTTGTTTTTGTCCGATTGAGGGGCAGCTACACTAGTTACCACCAGCTCATGGCCGAGCACGCGGCAGCTTCCCGTACGGCGCCAGGATCACGAGGGAACACGCGCGGAAGCTTCGCCGGCGAACCGCGACACCTGTGGCACTGTGTGCCGCGGACCGCGGCCACGTCCCGTCAACATCCGATGGCGACGCCGCGCCAAAAAGCTTCCGTTCGCACGCGCATGTCTACTTGTCCCGCTCCCCGGCTATAAAAGCTCTCTGCCACGGCGGAACTCGGCAGGTGACAAGCAAGAAACACTGCTTTAGCTTCTTCCATGCCCGTTCAATCAACGAGTGAGAAGACTAGAAGAGAAAGAGAATGATATAGTCTAGGAGAGATTGATATAGAGGATTTTCTTCCGAGGAGTGTGGAAAGAGATCGATCAAGAACTCAAGATGTGCGTGGACAAATCCGCAGTGCCGGCGAAGAAAATCTGGCTCGCCCTCGCCGCACGCCTCGGCCTCCGCCCAACACCCGGTACGTTCAACATCCTTAGCTAGCTCATCGATCGTCTTCTTAATTTCTTGCCACTATCTTTCTTCGGGCGATTCTTTCTTCGATTAGCTTCTGACGGATCGGTTCGCTGTAGGGCTGAGGAATTTGAGGAAGGAGGTGAGGACGTGCGAGTACCGCGACGTGCACATCATGTGGGAGATGCTGAGGGACATGGACTCCCCGGCGGTGCCCCTGGAGGAGAAGGAGGCCGCCGCCATCGCGGCCGTCGCGGCGGCGGCCGGTGCCAGGAAGAAGAAGGCGGCGTGGAGGCGGTTCGTCTACTACTGTTGCGCGTTCTAATGTCAAGGACGTCATGAACGGGCAGCTGGAACGAACAGCATCGTCAGAATTAAGAGACTTAGAGTAGAGAAAGGCCATGTGTAGATAGAAACCGCATTGGCCCCTTCGGAGTGTGCGGACGCGCGAGTAAGTGGATTGGTGGATCCTAATGTTTCATTGGAGATCATCGCCATGCCCAAACATAGGATCCAGACAACGAGAGCGAGAATTCAGAAAATGGGCAATCGAGATGAGACAGGCAGAGTTGGTTGAGGAAGCTGCTGTTTGGCGCCATGCTGGTAGAGCTGGGCTGGACCTTCTCGCTCATAGACCGCGTGAACCTGATTAATTCTGTTCCTCTTTGTGTTCCTAGCACTGCTAGGTGTAATTAAGTGCTTATAAACTATAAACTGTACTTGTTCGCCCCCTTCTAATCAAAAAAGAACGCAGCGCTGTCTGCCTTCGTCAAAAAGAGATGAGACAGGCAGTCCAATCTTAATGTGATGACATGCAGTCCCTGCATGTTCTTAAAAAGAGACGAGACAGGCAGCATACCGCAAAGAAATCAGAAATGGATGGGTCTCCGCACCTCCGACAAGGTGGTCTAAGCCGACGCCCGGTCGCGCCCCATCGTCGACAACTGGGCGGCCAACAGAGCACCCAATTCTTGGCCGCATTCGTCGCCGCCATGACCAACCTCAGCCGCGTTAGGGTCAAGACCAACCCGACGCTCGGGAACATACGCCGCGACTGCGCCGTGCTCAACTGATTTTATTTTGAGAAACCCCATGCATTGTTCATTGTTAGTTTGGCACTTGATCGGGTGGTGCTGAAATTATATACAAGTAGCTTTTGGAAGTCTTGTTCTAATCCACCGTCAGAAGGTTAATGGTTGAGGAGGCTGTTGAGCATGATTATTTTGGATCTGAAATTGTTTGAGCATTTGATTACTTGGCTAAATGTATTCATCGTGTGTTCAATACTGGAGCGAGATTCGTCCAAGTATTTTCTTCTGCGTTACTGTGCACAGTTGCGCATGCTCTTCAGCAGCTGGAATGCGCTTCAGACAATGACTTCCGTGTGGGGAGTAAACCAATGCCTTACTCAACTCCAACAAGTCATTGCCAACAAGAAAAGGAACTCTAACAAGTGAACTTAATCTTAGCTGGAATAACGTTGAGCAAATTAGCTGGAATGGAACGCGGAAAACAGTCCATTTAATTATCCCAAAAGGACCTCAACGGCTCTTAAGTAACAGTAACATAAAAAATCCTTCTGTCACTAGCTTCGGCCCATAGATTATTCGTTGGCGACTTTGACATGGCCTGCACGTCACACGTCAGTACAAGGAACTAAGCTTTGGATAACTGCTATCACGGTGACGTACGCGACCAAAAGATCATAAGGGGTTTAAAATAAGAACACAACGGTATAAAAACTGGGAGCTGAGATGCTCGGGTAAACACAGATAGGACAAAGAAGCAACGTTTCTTCACTTCAGTGATTGCCCCCCAGCGGTTTGTAGCATACTATATTATTTTTTTAACAGGTTTGTAGCATATATTCCATGACTAATCACAAGGAAACCCAAGTCTGAAGACGTTATCAAAAGAGACCCCCATCGTCGAATTCTATCAAAGAAACCTCCACCGTCTTTTAAAAACAAACAAAACCAAAACAAAATACTAGAACTATTATTCCGGCAGACTTAAACGAGCTACTTATGTTAATTGTTACAACATCACATCATTTGCAACTCGAAACATCCATACAGAAACACATCCACATCAAAATGTAGCATAATTCCCGTCAATCTTTACAAAATTCTCAAAACCACAGATCTCAAAACAACCTATCTTGTCAATCTTGCACTAACCGACGATCATCCATGTGTCCTTGAGTAGGATTCTCGAATCATCATACTCGATCTCTCTACTCCTGCCCAGGCCCGGCTCTGGGCCTAGGCGAGAGGTGCGACCGTCTAGGGCCCAAGCCAGAGGGAAACCCAAGATCACATCTTCCTTTATACGTTGATGATTGCAATTCCCTTAAAAGAAAAGAGTACAGAGCATTGGTGTTAATGGGCTGGGACATTGCATCCATCGGGAGAGGAGGAAACGCACGATCCTAGTCGCCCCTCCTATTCACCTGTTCCTCCTTGCGAGTCGTCTGTTTGTCTTCGGAACAGCGACATGCCCTCGTTCAGTCGCCTACTCGCCTCACCCTCATCCTGCCCTAGATTGCTCCGCACGATCGTGGTCGCCCCTGCCTGGTACCGCAATATGTCATCCATGAATCCCAAAACCATGATTTACTGAAGTATTGCCCTCAATTGCTCCACTCTTTAGCCAATCATTGATGCCCCGGTTAGATTAGGGATTTAATTTTTGAAGTTCTAATTACATGTATTCAACTCTTTCACAATTATAGGTGTTGCAATTTTTTGTAGACATTTCAGACTATGAATATGTGGTTTGGTGTAAGTTTTAATGTTTTGTAAGTAAAGTAGACACGTATATGTCTATATATCCAAATACGCGTCCATATATATTAGCTACAGGGTAGGGGCCCATGTCATCAACTTCGCCCAGGGCCTCACAAAATATAGAGCCAGGCCTGCTCCTACCTCAAGGTTTCTTTTGCCTTGGCTTTTCCGCAATATTGCCCATGAATTAATCACATTGCACAATCTATAAATCACAGTTATATGATCATATGGGAAGCAACGATCGAAAATGCTTCATTTCGTGTCTTCCAGATCTCCCAACAGACCGCCGCCCCTCCATAGAATACCGGTTTCCCTTGGGATCCATGAAATTTTGATTTCCAGCAAGGCGATGTGGACTCTCAGGCGGTCTCACCATTCCAAAATCACATGCCATTTTTTTTTGTTAGGGCACAATGATCAACAATCTCTTTATGCCCGTAGAAATGACACTGATCAATTCTGCCAAGCCTCTTCTCGTAAGATTGTCTTTGATCAAAGTGCTAATTCTCTTTTTTTTTTTTGACGTGAAGTGCTAATTCTCAGCCTTAACCACAAGAATTTTTTTAACTTATAAGGGATTTTTTGATTTTCCACATAAATTTGTAAGATTGATTTGATAAAGTCTCTCACTTTGAAAGGTCTAGGATTACCAATTCTCCATTTCATTCTGTCAGTCTACTCATTTAGATTTATCGTGTGAACCACACATTTCAGTTCACTCACCTATGTTATAGTTTCTTCAACCGAGTCCTTCTGAATCTAATGCATTCTCAGCTTTTTTTGTTAACTTTTTAACAGTTTAATTTTGTAATTTCTAGGAAACGACCTTACCCTAGATAAATAACTTACCCAAGCAACTTCCTAAAACAAAGCTTTACCTCAATTATTAGTCACTCGTTTTGCCAACTGTTGGAAGATACATGGTTAACCCCATCAAGGTTTGCCGAAACTATGAACATCCGGGTCCAGCTATGGCCTCGGAAATAACCTATCTATGTAGGTATTTTCTTGACAAGATTTGTGAACGTTGGTAGGTTTTATCAATTTTACAATTTCATAGACATTTACAAAGCAATCTCTTGTTCATTGTTTCTAAGTCTAGTACTCCAGACCTCCACGATATATAGGCAAACAAACATTTTCCCTACGATCTAAGTTGTATATTCTTTTCTCATCCAAATCGTGCTACACCATCCTCTTTCTATGTATATCCATCTTTTTTCACAAATCTTTTTGGGTCTTCCAAGAGAACAACATGTAAAAGGGAATGCTACTTAGACAAGCAGTTACCAGAGTAACTCGGTCCCCTATAGATAACATTCTCCCCTTCCAATAAGCTTCTCCAAACAAATTTTAACCAATGGGACCCGATTGTGAAATAGCCAACATTTTTCTCATCAATAGAGATACTCAAATATTTTATAGGAATTTTGCCGTAGGACAAACGAATATTTTACTGTATCGTGATTCCTCTGTTGTTGCTCCTAGGATATAAATTTAAATTCTGTGGAAATTTATCTTAAGACGAGGAATTTGTTGAAAATGCACAAGATAGACTTGAAGTTTCTAGCATTCTCCGTTAGTAGGAATTTACTACCCATGGTGGTAGCTACACACCCATGTGTTATACGGCGATGTAAGCCGTATATACCCGTTTTAGCTTGTTGGCCTAGTAGATGGACACCTTAATTTTGTTCCAGAAACTGCTATCGAGATATTTGTTACATCGTATTTTTTTTGCAAATATTTACAATAAATATGTATCAATCATATATATATTATGCATTATAGAAAAATAGTTCTAGAAAAAGTTTTGTTATAAAATACACCTTACTATCTTTGAATGTTATTCAGTATAAACAATAAATACACCAGCTAATATTTAGTAAAGAAGTGAGTCTAACTCACCTGGTTTGAAATGTGGATATACAACCTAGACACCCAGGTTAAACTCATCACTAAGCAAATTTGGGTTCTCATTATTTAAAATAAAAATGGTTATAGGAGCTTCCATTACCGTATTCCTTTAAAAAAGTAATATTTAGTAAATTTACCATTAGCGGTTAAACTATGCCAATGGATGGAATTAGTAACAATTGTAACATGCTAAAGATAAATAGATAAGTATAAAAGTTTAGTAAAATTGTATCGCCCCTAAGTAATAAAGTTCATAGGGAGTATTGCAGTAGGAAATGTGAATATATCTAGATGCTCCTAAGCAATTTTGTGGAAATTTATGATAAGTTGAGAAATTTGTTCATACACACAAAATTAAGTTGAAGGTTCCAGAATTCTCCAAATCATGAACCATTAATATGAAGATATTATCAGCATACTGTAAGATTTTCAATCCACCATCTACTAGATGACAAAAGAAACCTGCAATCAAACCTTCATCCTTTGCTTTCTTAATCATCATCGTTGGGCCATCTCCCACAATATGAAATGTCAATACAGATAGAGGGCCACCTTGTCTCACCCTAGTATATGTTGAGAAATATGGTTCAATACGATCATTTATTCTGATTGCTACTCACCCCCCTCACTGATTTTATAACCTAATTATCACACCACAAATCACCCATTTGTTTTGCCTGCATCAGCTGGTAGAGGAAAGCCCAGTTGACTTTGTCATAGGTCTTCTAAAAATCAAGTTTGAAAGTAACCCCTCACATTTTCTCATGCAACAATATTATTCCTTCCGCTATGTATCTATCCTTGATGAATGTTGTTTTGAGTATCAGTAATCACCTTGTGCATAACCATTCACAGTCTATTTGATAATAACGTGGTTAGTATTTTGTAACCAAAACTTAGCAAACAAATCGTATAATTTTTTAGATCACTTCTATTCTACATTAGGGACCTTTGGGATTTGAGAAATTATCCCATTATTTAGTCTTTCAATGTCTAGTCTTCCCTCATGAAAGCAATACATAATATAGTCAACTTTGATATCATCCCAAAATACATGGTATACTTTTGCACGTAAACTATCAAACCAAGCTGGCTTATTGTGCTTCATGTCTTCTAGCTTAAACGGCCTAGTCAGGAAGTCAGTCGGCTCATCACACTCAATTTCATCCAACCTTAAGTTAGCTTCCTCAACTCTTTCAAACAACCCTCTGTCGAATCCAGACACATGTTTAATTAGATTATCTTGCCCCATGGTTTCTTCTCAGTGAAACACAAATATGTACTTTTGTTTCATTCCACTATCCTTCAAATAAAAATACATAGTGTTTCCATCTCCCTCTTTCAGATCATTCTCCTGAGATATATGCCTCCATTTTAAATTGCCATATCTCAGTAGTTTTTTGAATCTAGAATTCAGAGTTACCTGTATTGAATTGATGCACTAGCCATTTTAATCAAAATTCCAAACTGATGGAAAGTGCTTGGCAATATATTTATATTCAAACACTGCCCTCACGTTTAGGCTATTTTAACTCTTAGTGTGGGCCCCGTGCAGGCAGCCGTATTTTTATATTGCGTGTGCAGGGTCTTAAACATGAGACCTCTTGACTCTGATTCCTTATTTAAAATATGCACTAGCCATCTAAATCAAAAGTCCGAAATGATAGAAAGATCTTGGCGACATATTTATATTTGAACAACCTATAAATCTTTTTCAGAATAGATAGAAATGATGTTTCTACTTTCCTATCCAGCAAATCCAGCTGAGCTACTAATTGGTTTTTATCTCTTTCTCAGTACCCCTCTATATTTATGTGCTAACCTTTGAGAAGTATTCGTAATCTCCTAGACTTCGCCTGCCGCTTATCAATATCATGAACACAAAAGGTTATATAATTCTACCAATCTTACCACCTCATGGTAACCTATCCTCCCCACCCAGTAATTCTCATATCTAAATAAGTTGCAGTGTAGAGGGGGTGTGTTAAAGCGACAATTAAAATATCTTGATCATTATTCATTATTGACACTTGATCAAGAATTGCTTTTTTAAACAAGGAAACATGCTGGCCTTTGCACTGTTCTTAAATATAAGCCTTTTTAAAAGCTTTTTTTTTTGCTTTTTCCGGATGCGTACGTACCTAAACGTATTTTATAGGGTAGTTAACTCATTTTGCTCCATACTTGGTGTATATTGAAATGTGTTATAATGATGTCCATCATCAGTACCAAATGATGTCCATACGGAGGGAGTAGAACGAGACAAATCTTCTACTGCAGCAGAGCAAATGATGTCCATCATCAGTACCAATCGAGGTGGCTCACTTAATTTTAACCTCTAAATTTGTCTGCCTCCAAACCACTAATCCTAGTAGGACGTGTCTAATGGTTCCACCTGTAGAAAAACATGCCTATTATTTCTGGGTTCTAATCCTAATAAATGCCAGGCAGGATGCCATAGAGCCACACGCTTGCGTGTTCAGGTAGTTCCTGATAATCTCCCAGTAGGATACCAGAGTGGCCAGGTAGGCAGGTACTCCCTCCGTTCCATATTAGATGACTTCCATTTGTACAATAGTAGATGTACCTAGATTTGTAACATGTCTAGATACATCCACTTTTGTACAAATTGAAATCATCTAATTTGGAACGGAGGGAGTAAGGTATACTAGAACTAGTATCTTGAGAACTCGTGGTGCGAGTTGCGCGCGTATTCAACCGCGTGCAACTCGTTGCAGAAAATGGAGAATACAGCTAGCTAGGCGCACTCGTCATCCGCGCCTCACCAGCGGACAGTCACCAACACGGAGCTGGCGGCCATCCGGAGATAGTAGGAAGCCTCTGGAATCAGAAGATCAGCTCTTTCCTCCCCTGGTAACCGCAGTACATGGATAGCCAGCCAAACAGTGGGCATTGGGGTATGACTGTTCACATACGCAGCGAAGTTTATCTTGTCCGAAAGCAATGCAAGCAAGCACGCGGAGAAGATGAAGACCACGACACGGCCGGACCAGGTGCGTCCAAATTAAGGCTTTTGGACTCGTCGTACCCCGAGCTTTTTTTGGTTTGCCCTGGGCGAGATGCAACTGACCGAGATACATGCGTATCCCAACTGTAATTTGATGATATGTGCTGTAAGTCGATGATTTGTGTGTGACAGCCCGCGTCGCGGTGCATGCACGCACGGACGACGCCAGCAGCAACAGCGCCATGTATATGCGTTCACATCGGCGATCGATCGACCGCGACCCACTCGAGCAACTGGACAACTCGTTAAGTTGCACGCGCACTCGCGAGAGGGACTGAGGCTCCTACTCTCCGTGACACGTACGGCACTGCAGATCACGTAAAGCAAGTGTCAACAACAGCATTGTGGCTCACAGCTTCACTCAAGTCACCATCTCTGCTATTACAGCAAGTTCACACTTCGCTATCCCTATGTTTTCCATTGCTCCGGCTCCACTGTGGATCGAATTTGCCTCGTGCTCTTGCCGTACAACTAAAGCGAAATCAAACAGGCGTACGTACACCGGACGAGGCGACATGTGTGGATGGAACGTGAGTCGGCGATGAGCAAGTAGACCACTAAACCGGAGGAGGACTCCCACACTGTGGCATGTTTCTAGAGGCATCCAGTGGTTTTCCCAAGTGGAGTCAGTGATGTACGATACTTTGGAAGACAAGTCTTTTCTTCATGAAGCACTATGGATTGCTAGTTGAACACTTTAGGGTTGTCGTGAACGTACATGAACCAGTTGCGCGTTCAGTGGAAGCAATGAACCTAATGTTGTTGTCTCTGCACTTGCAGCTCACCATTTTGTGTTTTGAAACAGTGGCAAAAAGTTTTGTGAATTAAGAAGAAGTTTACAACAAATTAAAGTCACGTTAAAATCGGAATTCCCGCATCTCGTTTTATCTTGTCAAGAACGATTGTGGGAGGGGTATGTTTGTTTCGAAAGACACGCACGAGGTAAGCAAGGTGAGAGACGCCATAGCTTTGCCCTAGGAGTAGAGCCATCTGTCATCCTGAGAAACCAACTAGAGAGGGTGAGGGCCAGCCATTGAGATGTGTCGAGGGCGTGGAATCGTGGATGACAACCCAATCTTTATGGGTCTCAAAATGTGAGTAGTGTAGCAGCAATTGACGAGGAGATGGGATATCGATTCCAGAGCTCTTTTACAAAGATGACATAAGCCGCAATTTGGCCAGCCGCGCTAGGCTCTGATTTCTGAAGTATCTCATTTATTAATTAGGCAGTGACCTAGGACATGATGATTGAAGAGCGCCTAATTCTTTCGGTGCCAACTATTTTTTTGGACGATTTTTCAATAGGACACTTCATCACGTTTTCACATGATTCGTGCAAGATTTCCGCCAGTCACGCGATTTCTCTCAAATGAACAACCACCTGTCTTCCAGTACAGCCGCTAATCGAATGGTTTACTACTCTCTTTTTTTGCACTCAGTTTACTACTCGGTTTTAGTTTAACAAACACTGGCAAGTACTCAGTAGTAACATGATCGCGCGCCGTCACGGCCCAGTTAGCATAAACAATACTTGGAAGAGATACTGTGCACGATACGACACATGCACCGTCTCTCTTAGCTCACCGGTTTTCGAGACTGTCTGAAACGGAGGATGAAAAGGCAAAACTGAACTTGGACTTTGTTTTGTCCGATCGAGGGGCAGTTGTACTACGGTAGGAGTAGTTACCAGCTCACGGCCGCCTGGGCTGTCGGATCCGAGCACGCGGCAGCTTCCGGTGCGGCGCCAGGATCACGAGGGAACTTCCGACGAAGTTTCGCCGGGACCCTCGACACCTGTGGCACAGTGCGCCGCGGACAGCGGCCACCTCACAGTCGGGGGCCGTCAAAATCCGATGGCGACGCCGCGCCCAAAAAGCTCCCGATCACACGCGCATATCCCCTTGTCCCACTCCCCGGCTATAAAAGCTCCCTGCCGCGGCGGAACTGGCCACAACTCGAGTCGGCAGGCGGCAAGCAAGAAACAGCTGCTCTTAGCTTCTTCCGTCCCGTGCTCTGATCGTTTCTCGGCAGCGCGTGATCGACGGGACTAGCAGAGAAAGGGAGTGATAGTTCGAGAGGAAATACAAGAGAGATCAATCAAGATGTGCATGGACAAATCGGCCGTGCCGGCGAGGAAGATCTGGCTCGCCATCGCCGCAGGCCTCGGCCTCCGCCCAACAGCCGGTACGTTTCAATTTCTTTAGCTCACTCATCGATCGTCTTCTTGATTTCTTGCTGTATACGGCCATGTATCTTCGGGCGATTCTTTCTTGGATTAGCTTCTGACGAAATCGTTTCGCTTGCGCTGCAGGGCTGAGGAATCTGAGGAAGGAGGTGAGGACGTGCGAGTACCGCGACGTGCACATCATGTGGGAGATGCTGCGAGACATGGACTCCCCGGCGGTGCCCCTGGAGGAGAAGGAGGCCGCCGCGATCGCGGCCGTCGCGGCGGCGGCCGGTGCCAGGAAGAAGAAGGCGGCGTGGAGGCGGTTCGTCTACTACTGCTGCGCGTTCTAATGTCAAGGACGTGATGATGAACGCGAAAACTTGGCAGCTGGAAGCCTGGAACGGCATCGTCAGAAAAGTTAGAGCAGAGAGGCCATGTGTAGATAGAAACAGCATTGGCCCTCTGACTCAGTGTGTGCATATAGGCAGACGTGCAAATAAGTGCAGCATATAGGTGGATCCATTGGAGATCATCGCCATGCCCAAACATAGGATTCAGACGATGAGGGTGAGAATTCAGAAAATAGGCAATCGAGACAAGACGGGCAGCATACTGCGAAGTAATCGGCAGCTCCCTCGTTCAATATATATACCGAAAGCTTGCGACAACGAACACTTCATTAACATGCAGAACGGGATGGGTCTGCTCACCTCCGACCAGATGCTCTACGCCGACTCCCGGTCGAGCCCCATCGTCGACAACTGGGCGGCCAACAACACCGACTTCCAGACCGCATTCGTCACCGCCATGAACAACCTCGGCCGCGTCGGGTCAAGACCGACCCGGTGCTCGGGAACATACGCCGCGACTACGCCGTGCATCGTGCTAAACTGATTTTGGGAGAGAAACCCCATGCATTGCATCGGGATGCTGCCGTCAATTGTTCATAGTTAGTTTGGCACTCGATCCGGTGGTGCTGAAATTATATACAAGTTGCTTTTGGAAGTCAGTTCTAATCCACCGTTAGAAGGTTAATTGTTCATAGTTAGGCTCACTTTTTTATTTAATGCAAACTTTATTATAGTTTAAGGGTGTGTTTGGTAGCAAAGTATTTTTCATTTTTTTTTGGAATACACTTTTGAGAACCATGGCATCCTCAATTGTTCACAATTATTTGAAAAAACTGTCCAACCCTATTTTTACCTAAGGGCACCTCCAACGACCTGACGCAGACGGACCAGCCCAGTCCCTTTTTGTCCGAACGGACAAAGGAGGTGCTCCAACAGGCTGGCGCATAGGGGCATGTGTCCGCGCGGACACCTGATTTCGCCCCAAACGCGGCCCAACTTTGGCCCAATGGCCAACCACACACACAAATCCCCCTTCCACCCCCACCCACCTCCCCGTCCCCATTGACTCTCGCGACCGCCGCTGCCGCCCTGGACCTAGCCGTCGCGGCCCATCTGTACATCCGCCGTGGCCGCACCTAAGCCTCTCCGGCGTGGTCGGATCTATTCTCCGGCCCGACCATCTTCCCCAGGAGAGCTCTGGACAAGCCGCGACGTCGTTCGGCCGCCCTCGCCTTCTCTCCAGCCCCGGTTCAGGTGTTTGGCAAGGAGTACTTGAGGGAACCCAACTTTGAAGACACTGCCCGTCTTCTGAAGATGAACGAGAGCAGGGGCTTTCCTGGAGTGCTTGGATGCATAGATTTAATCAAGAAAAAGGAGTAAAGAATAAATTGGTTTAGTTTATACTCAAAAGTTTCTATAAATATGCTTAATTTATCATAAACCTCTATTGAGATATTTGTTAGACCGTAGTCTTTGCAAATCTTTACGATAAATACTTATCAATATGTAGATTATGCATTATAGCAAAAATAGTTTTAGAACAAACTTTGCTATAAAATACACCTTACTATCTTCAATGATATTCAGTATAAAAAAATCACACAACCTTATATTTAGTAAAGAACTAAGTCTAGCTCACTTCGTTAGGAAGGTGTATGTACAACCAAGCCGGCCATGTTCATGTCCTCATGGAAACGGATTTGGGTTCCTGTTATTGAAAAAAAATGTTTGTAGGAGGTGCCCCCACCGAATTCCTTTAAGACAACTAAGATTTGGTAACATTAGCAATTATTGGTTAAGAAATGCCAACATATGCAAAGAACATACTTAGTACAAATTGTAACATGCTGAAAGTGCATGTGTTGCCCCATGCGTAGTTTTGGTAATTAATGACAATCCTTATGGACTAATGTTTGTATTGAGATATACTTGTAGATCTTGTCCATAGGAAAATATTGGAGTTCATGTGTTGGACTCTAGAAGATTACATGATGATCAATGCTCTATTCAAGGGTTTATATGAAGAATGGTCATCGAGAGTTGAGCTTATTGCAAGCATGGTTTGGAAAATAAGATTGAGTGAACATTTATGTTTATCTCCAAGCCATCACCTATATCAAGAGAAGAAGATAAAGTGCAAGTGGATTCATGAAGACGGAGCTTAGCAAGGCTCTCCCATAATGGTGTATGGGGGAGCATTTGGAGAAGTCTTCATCAAGCATGTGCTAGCAAGCACACAATCAAGAAAGGTGTTCCAACTTGAGGGAGTCAAGATCGTCTTCATCTAGCTCAAGTGGAATGCGCAAGGCAAAGGTATGATCTTGATAGGGTTTCTATTTTACCGGTCTCATGGTGTTAGTGGGAGACCGGGTTATAGGATAGACGGCGTACTATCAAGAGGGGCTCTCAAGTGAGTAACTTGATCGCATCTTTGTGGAGAGCTCAAACCTTTGCATACTTGGCATATCATCTTTCTTGGTTCTTATTTGGCTTTTATCCATGTGAGAATTTAGAGCTTGTGTTCATCTCCATACCAAGCTCTAGTTCACCGAAAACGGATTTCGTATTGAAAACTTGTTGCGTTTTCGGTTTTGAGGTTTTGCCGGTTCATCTTCTTTAGAGAGGTTTTACCTTTCTACATTTGGTCTTCTCCTCACATGATGGACTATGATGTTTCTCTGCATAATCTTGAAGGGCTCTTCGTTGCGATTCCAACGAGCCCAAGATCATCGAAATCGGAGTCCGGATGAAAAAGTTATGGATGTTACAATTTCGGGTTCTGCTAGGCCGGCCCACAGGCCGGCCAGGCCGGCTCCCAGGCCGGCTGCCTCGGGTGGCTGCCCGGCCTCCAGGCCGGCCCAGGCCGGCTCCCAGGCCGGCTGCCTCGGGTGGCTGCCGCCTCCAGGCCGGCCCCCAGGCCGGCCCCCAGCCCGGCCAGGCCGGCTCCCAGGCCGGCCTCACAGTTTTCTCCAACGGTCAGTTTTTTGAGGGGACCTATTTAAGGGGTTTCTTCCCCAACGGTTCCCCAAGCTCTCAAGCACGAAAAAGCCCCCCATTGTTGACCTTCTTGAGCTTGGATTTCTCTCTATTCCTCCATGATTCTTGCCTCAAATTAGAGGGAAAGAGAGAGGAGATCTAGATCCACCCTTCCACCAATCAATCTCTCCTCTAAGTGAGGGGAAGCCTTTGGATCTAGATTTTGGAGGGATTTGGTGTTCTTCCTTTGTTCTTCCTCTCTTCTCCCCCCATAAGCATTAGTTGCTTGTGGTGGGATTTGAGAGTGAAGGATTTGAGCACTTGTGCTCTTGCCTTTTGCATTTGGTGCATCGGTGTGCTCTCCACGAGGATTCGTGGAAGTTGAAAGCTTGTGAACTTGTTACTCTTGGGTCTTCGGGCCCTAGACGCCTTTGTGGTGGTTGGACCCTTGTGTGGTCACTTGAAGCCGTTCGGGAGCCCCCAATCCCATTGTGGGTTGTGCCTCGAATTGTTGTTGAGAGCCGTTCGGGAGCCCCCAACCATTGTGGGTTGTGCCCCGGATTGTTGTTGAAAGGCTCCGGATTCCGCCTCGAAGGAATACCGATAGTGGAAGGTGAACCAAACCTTTGTGGTGCGGTTCATCGGAGAAGAGGGTGAAACCTTTGTGGTTGTTGAACCGTTGTGTCGGTTCACACCTCTCCAACGAGACGTACTCCCTTTCAAGGAGGAACTCGGGAATACATCCTCGTCTCCGCGCGCCTCGGTTATTTCTATACCCGAGCTCTTTACTTATGCACTTTACATTGTGATAGCCTTCGTGCTTGAAGTATTTATTGCTATCACCTTGTTGCTTGTCTTGCTTAGCATAAGTTGTTGGTGCACATAGGTGAGCCTAGTTTATTTAGGTTGTTGGCTTGTTAATTTAAACACCTAGTTTTATTCCGCAATTAGCAAGCCTAAACCGGAAAAGTTTTAATCGCCTATTCACCCCCCCCCTCTAGGCGACATCTTGTCCTTTCAATTGGTATCAGAGCCTGGGCTCTCTTTTTGGGCTTTACCGCCTAGAGAGTAAAAGATGTCGTTTAGGGAATTAGTGCACGATCCCACTTTCATATTCGATGGCACAAATTATGATGTTTGGAAAATTCGCATGCTTAATCTTTTTAGGGCCATGGGTCCAAATTATATAAAGAGGATTGTAGATGTGGGTTTTCTCCTCCAAAGGATTCCCAAGAATTATCTTTAGAGGATGAGGAAAACTCTCATCTCGAGACTCTAGTTTCTAATGGTCTTATATGTGTTTTGAGCGATGTAGTTCTTGCTTCAATCATGCCTTTTCGGAACGCTCATGAGCTTTGGACCAAGCTTCAAGATATATATGAAGTGTCCAAAATTTTGAGGATGATTGTTCTCCCTCCACTCCGGCCGTGATGAGTTCACAACTTCTTCCACTTCACCAACATGTGATTTGTCACAAGGTAATGATATGGTGAGTGGTGATAGAAATTGCATTGGTGATGGTGAACTTACTATTGATTATACTTCTTCTCTATCACATTGCAATGTTCTATCTTTGGACTTAAACTCTTCTAGCACTCCAAATGTCATACATGCTAGAGTTGATAGTCCTTGCATATCATGTAATAGTTGTTTAACTAAATCTCATGATGATATGCTTCATATGTCTTGTTGCCATGAAAACAATGCTTCCATATCCTCTAGTACTTGCATGACTAACAATGTAGAGGAATCCCAACATTTGTTGGAACAAGACATGGACCTAAATGGTGCTTCAAGTATCTTCATCTCTTCATCATTAATCATGTTTGCCTTATGGCTAAGGATTCCGAGGTGTCTCCCACCTCAAATCCAAATTGTGATGATGAGGATGAGGATTCTCATGAAGAAGGTTTTGATTTTGAATCCTTAACCAAGATGGGTGAGATGGTACTTGGTGCTCTCCCCAAAGGTAGTAAAGCTATCCCTCCTCTTGTGAAATCATTGATTATGTTACTAAGAGTAGGGAATTCATTGAGGATTTGGAAAGTCAATTTGATGAGAAATGTCAAATTGAGAGGGATGACTCTATTACTATAGCTTCCTTGAAAGCTTCTCTTGAAGAAGAAGAAGAACTTAGGTCTTCTCTTGAAGAGAGACTTGAATCTCTTGATGAGTCTAATGATCTTATTATTGCTAAAATCATTAAGGAAAGAGATCATGCCCTTGCTAAATTTAAAGTGCTTAAAAAGGAAAAAGTTGAATTTGGTGTTGGCAATGCTAGACTAAGTGAGGACATAGAGAGACTTGACAAAGCTCACAAGGCTTTAGAAAGTGAACACTCTCTCCTTATCAAGTCTCATGATCAACTCCAAACTCAACTATCTAAGAATGATAAGCTTGCCAATTGTCTTCTTCATTTCTAATATTAATGATGCTTGTGCTACTAACTCCACTTCTTGTGAAGCATCTATTTTGAAGGAGAATGTTGAGCTAAGGGCTCAACTTGAGTTGCTATCTAGCAAGTATGGGAAATTGGAAGAAAGTCATGAAAAGCTTTCTAGCTCTAATGATGATCTTCTAGCATCCCATGCTAGGCTAAAGTTAGCTCATGAGGCTATCTACAAAGGTAACATCTTGTGAGCCTCATGTGGACAAAGGCACAACTTCTACTAAAATGCTTTATTGCCATGTGCTAGTCCTAGTGATTCATCCACTCACAATATTGCTACATCTTGTGATGAATTACTTTCATTGCCTTGTTGCTCTAACAATGAAGCTTCTACTTCCTCTAGTGTTTTTGTTGATACTAACCATGTAGAGGAATTAAATGAGCTCAAGGCCCAAGTCACTTCTTTGAAGAAAGACTTGGAAAAGCGTCATGTTGGGATTCACACTTGACAATATGTTGAGTGTTCAAAGACGCCCCAATGACAAGAGTGGACTTGGATTCAACTCCAATAACAAGAACAAGTCCAAGTCTATCAAGAAGAACAAGGGCCAAGAACAAGTTAAAGATTCGGCCAAGATTGTTTGCTTCAAGTGCAAAGTTGAAGGGCACCATGTTAGATCTTGCCCTTTGAAGAAGAAGGCTCTTAGTGAGAAGCAACAAGGGAAGAAGCCTCAAGTTCAAACTCAAGTTCCTCAAGTTGAAGAACAACCTCTTCCCAAGAAGAATCAAGCTACCCTCCTCAAGTCAAGATTCCAACTAAGAAGAGAGGAGGAAGTCGATGTTGCTACCTATGCCGTGAGAAGGGTCACCTTGCTTCTTCATGCACAAATGGTACCTTATCCAACCCCATTATATTGATGATGTTTATTCTCTTCGGAAGGATAAGGTTGGCAATGTGTTTGCCAAATATGTTGGTACTCAAAGTGGTGTCAAGAAAAGAACCATTTGGGTTGCCAAACCTATTGTGACTAACCTCTTAGGACCCAACTTGGTTGGGGACCAACAAGCTAAAACTTGATCAATAGGTGTTGGTTGGAGGGCATTGGAGACTTGGCTACATTATGAAGAATTAAGGGATCTTCATCAATTATATTTTCTCAAGTCAAGTCATTTGGATTATATTGTTCTATCTCATATCCAATGTTCCTCCTTGCGGTAACTTTTATTTAAATCATATATACATTGAAAGTTGCTTGCACCCTTGCATGTGTTAGGTTTTGTACCTTGCTAGTGTTGTATGTGTTGTGCTCTCTACTTACTTATCTTGAGTAATCAAGTATGTGTATGTTGGTTTGCACACCATTTACTTGTGTTGAGCCTTATTGCTTTTATTTGTTAACTTATCTTGTTGGCTCTCTTTTGAGAGATTAATGGACTATCCTATTTTGGGGAGTGATATGCTTCGTGCACTTCACAATCCTAAAATTGTGTATACATGAGGAATACCACTTAGTGTTGACATATTAATATTATCTATTCTCTATGTGGTATGTCATGCTCATGAGAAATTCAAATTCTATAATGTCCATTAATTTCTCGAGTTGGTTTTGTTTGCCTCTTTTTTAAAATAAATGGATTATCACATTATGGGGGAGTAATAAGCTATGTGCATATTACAAGCCTAGAAAATGTGAACATGTGAGGTATTGCCACCTAGAATTGATTTGTTATTAATCTTATTCCTATGTGGCATGTTGCTCAAACAAGTTCCATCGTTGGTAAAATGATTTTGTTTAATCACTCTTTTGGATCTTGTTTGCGATGGACATTCTTGGTACGGTTTTCCCCAAATATGTTCGCATATCCTTTTGGGAAATCGATTGCTTCAAGCTACTCTTAGTAGTGGCTTTGCATGATCGCGTGAATATTTGAAGCTATCAAGAATATCTATTTATCTAAGCATGGTTTTTAAATCTTATCCTTTGTCATATGCCTATTTGTTGTGAAGTTGGTCTTCAATATCATTCCTATACACCACCGAGAAATATCTCTATACTCCTTGTCCTTGACAAGTGATACCCATAATTGTGGTGGAATTTGTAGACTATCTTCACTTTGGTTCTTGCTTTGATTTGCCTTATTTCTATTGCCAAGGATTTGGTTTGATCTAAATCCTCTCGTCTTCCTTGTATCTAATGGATCTTTGTTTTGCTCTACTCAAAATTTGTTTTGTGCCTTCTTTTTAGGAAAAGCAATGATCCTATTCTAGTGCATGTACTTTCAAAGTCATACCTCTAGATAATGCACCATTCTTGGGGAAGCTATCCTACATTGAGTAGAACATCATTCTTTAAATTGGTTTGTATCTTTGCTTTCCTTGAACATGACTAGTGTTTGAATTATATGTATGGAGAGTGATGATCCATTTGTGTGCATTTTGTATTCAACTGCAAGATCATAAATAATGCACAAATCTTGGGGGAGCAATCCTATATGTTTTTTGAACATTAGTTGTGTTCAATTGGTATTTGATCCCGATGACGTGTCTCTTTGGAAGACAAACATTTCTCGTCTTGGTACTTTGTGCCATCATGAAAAGTGTAGAGGGTTTGGTTTATTCCTTGATGATATTTTCATCATTTGGTATCTTACTTTCATTTGGTGTATTTTCAAGTGGTATCTTCAATCATGTGTTGATTTGGATCTTTGATATAATTTGGGCAATTTGTTTTCTTGTCACACTTGTGTGTGCTTTGTTTGTTTAATTGGTGTTTTGTCCAAATTGTATTTCATTTGGTTCTTGAAAGTCTTGTGCATGCATATTTACTATGTATATCGTATGGCATGCTTACTTTCGTTGATCCAATATATAGGATAAACTCCATCAAATCCTAAATGGCTAAGATGTGCATGAAATTCAATTTCATATCAATATGCACATATTTATGTGGAGTTTGTCCTATGTATTGTAGTTGCTCTAACTACTTTGGACCCAATGAGTTTGGGTACCATTTTGTACTTGAATTTGTTTTAGGTACATTAGAAGTGCATTGGAAGCTTGTCTCATTTACAAGGAAGGTGTTATCACCATGTGTTTATTGGAGCCAAGCTTGGATGATCATGAGCTCCTATCTTCTACATCACCAATGCTATCTCGGTAACAAGTATCTACCTCATGCATACTTTTCTAGCTTTCAACCTTGTGTAGGTTGTTTTCATGGCATGAATTTCTTTTGTTGCAATTTCATTTGGTTCTTGCAAAACAACTTTATTGCAAATGTGGGCAAGCCGGGATGATTACATATCAAGGGGAATATATATATCTAATCATTTTAATGATTCACCAATCCCAAATATGTTAATCTAGCACTTTCTACTCTATGTCTCACATATGCAATTTTGATGCTTTTCAAAATCATTTGCCTTGTGCGATACTTGTTATCTTTCTCGGAGCATCCCATTTATCACCTCATCCCTTGTGGATATTTTTATGCTATGATGAGTATGTGTTGGAAGTTCATCTATATCTTGTTGGTATTAAGCAAAAATCTTATTGGTGTATTTATGACTTCCTCTTGGATATCATGTTCTTTACCTTTGTATCTATTTTGTGTGTGCATGTTTATTTGTAGACTTATATCTTCGTGATTGATGTCTACTTAGAAACTTATACACATGACAATAGTTACATCTTTAATTGGTATTCCAATTCTTTAGTAACCACTTCTATTGCCTTTGATTTTTTTTTGGTGGTTTCTAAAAGGCACAAGCTTTGTTTTTCATTTGGTATATGTTTGCATCTTAATTAGCTTGTGGACCTATTTGCAACTCTTGTGTTTGTGTTCAAAATTAATCTAGGAGGGAGTGAGGATTCCATGTTGTGCACACTATATTAAAATGCAAATCCTACTTTGTGCACGTACCTTGGGGAGTTCCCTCTTGATTGTTAGAACAATTTGTTGATCTTATCATAATATATTCTTATGTTCTATTGGTGTTTCGGATCCTTTTTGTTTGCTTGCTTCTTTCGTCGAAGTATCTTTCTTTGATATTCTTTTGCAACTTGTTGGATCCTCAATATAGTTTGATCTCCCTTCATCTATTCGTCATTGGATATGTGCATTTGATTTCACTCATATTATGAGAAATGCACACATTATGGGGGAGCTCTTACTATATTGGCCTTCTAAATTTTTCCTCCCATTTCGGCAATCGATGCCAATGGGGGAGAAGTTTAGAGGGTTTAAGGGAATTTGGTGTTATGCTTTAGTTTCGTTCTTAAGCATTTGCCTTTCATGCTCTTGCATCCTTGCTCTTTGTGTTGCATGGTTGCTTAATTCATTATATAAACCCTCGTAAAAGGGATTGTCATCAATTACCAAAATGGGGGAGATTGAAAGTGCATGTGTTGCCCCATGCGTAGTTTTGGTAATTAATGACAATCCTTATGGACTAATGTTTGCATTGAGATATACTTGTAGATCTTGTCCATAGGAAAATATTGGAGTTCATGTGTTGGACTCTAGAAGATTACATGATGATCAATGCTCTATTCAAGGGTTTATATGAAGAATGGTCATCGAGAGTTGAGCTTATTGCAAGCATGGTTTGGAAAATAAGATTGAGTGAACATTTATGTTTATCTCCAAGCCATCACCTATATCAAGAGAAGAAGATAAAGTGCAAGTGGATTCATGAAGACGGAGCTTAGCAAGGCTCTCCCATAATGGTGTATGGGGGAGCATTTGGAGAAGTCTTCATCAAGCATGTGCTAGCAAGCACACAATCAAGAAAGGTGTTCCAACTTGAGGGAGTCAAGATCGTCTTCATCTAGCTCAAGTGGAATGCGCAAGGCAAAGGTATGATCTTGATAGGGTTTCTATTTTACCGGTCTCATGGTGTTAGTGGGAGACCGGGTTATAGGATAGACGGCGTACTATCAAGAGGGGCTCTCAAGTGAGTAACTTGATCGCATCTTTGTGGAGAGCTCAAACCTTTGCATACTTGGCATATCATCTTTCTTGGTTCTTATTTGGCTTTTATCCATGTGAGAATTTAGAGCTTGTGTTCATCTCCATACCAAGCTCTAGTTCACCGAAAACGGATTTCGTATTGAAAACTTGTTGCGTTTTCGGTTTTGAGGTTTTGCCGGTTCATCTTCTTTAGAGAGGTTTTACCTTTCTACATTTGGTCTTCTCCTCACATGATGGACTATGATGTTTCTCTGCATAATCTTGAAGGGCTCTTCGTTGCGATTCCAACGAGCCCAAGATCATCGAAATCGGAGTCCGGATGAAAAAGTTATGGATGTTACAATTTCGGGTTCTGCTAGGCCGGCCCACAGGCCGGCCAGGCCGGCTCCCAGGCCGGCTGCCTCGGGTGGCTGCCCGGCCTCCAGGCCGGCCCAGGCCGGCTCCCAGGCCGGCTGCCTCGGGTGGCTGCCCGGCCTCCAGGCCGGCCCCCAGGCCGGCCCCCAGCCCGGCCAGGCCGGCTCCCAGGCCGGCCTCACAGTTTTCTCCAACGGTCAGTTTTTTGAGGGGACCTATTTAAGGGGTTTCTTCCCCAACGGTTCCCCAAGCTCTCAAGCACGAAAAAGCCCCCCATTGTTGACCTTCTTGAGCTTGGATTTCTCTCTATTCCTCCATGATTCTTGCCTCAAATTAGAGGGAAAGAGAGAGGAGATCTAGATCCACCCTTCCACCAATCAATCTCTCCTCTAAGTGAGGGGAAGCCTTTGGATCTAGATTTTGGAGGGATTTGGTGTTCTTCCTTTGTTCTTCCTCTCTTCTCCCCCCATAAGCATTAGTTGCTTGTGGTGGGATTTGAGAGTGAAGGATTTGAGCACTTGTGCTCTTGCCTTTTGCATTTGGTGCATCGGTGTGCTCTCCACGAGGATTCGTGGAAGTTGAAAGCTTGTGAACTTGTTACTCTTGGGTCTTCGGGCCCTAGACGCCTTTGTGGTGGTTGGACCCTTGTGTGGTCACTTGAAGCCGTTCGGGAGCCCCCAATCCCATTGTGGGTTGTGCCTCGAATTGTTGTTGAGAGCCGTTCGGGAGCCCCCAACCTATTGTGGGTTGTGCCCCGGATTGTTGTTGAAAGGCTCCGGATTCCGCCTCGAAGGAATACCGATAGTGGAAGGTGAACCAAACCTTTGTGGTGCGGTTCATCGGAGAAGAGGGTGAAACCTTTGTGGTTGTTGAACCGTTGTGTCGGTTCACACCTCTCCAACGAGACGTACTCCCTTTCAAGGAGGAACTCGGGAATACATCCTCGTCTCCGCGCGCCTCGGTTATTTCTATACCCGAGCTCTTTACTTATGCAACTTACTTTGTGATAGCCTTCGTGCTTGAAGTATTTTATTGCTATCACCTTGTTGCTTGTCTTGCTTAGCATAAGTTGTTGGTGCACATAGGTGAGCCTAGTTTATTTAGGTTGTCGGCTTGTTAATTTAAACACCTAGTTTTATTCCGCAATTAGCAAGCCTAAACCGGAAAAGTTTTAATCGCCTATTCATCCCCCCCCTCTAGGCGACATCTTTGTCCTTTCACATGCTAAAACAAATAAATAAGTATAAAAGTTTAGTAAAAATTGTATTATCCAACGACCAAATTTTCACTGAATCGACCCTATGTGCATCCATCTTAGGCCATACACTATGTAACGCCGACTCAATGGCAAAAGCTGTCAGAATTGAATCGCTAGATAATTGTCTACTATGTACTGAACCGCAACAACTGCAGCCGTGGGGCCCTGCTGAGAGGAAAAGCTTTCAACTCTCATCCAGATTGCTGCATGCGGATGAGCCATGCATTGCATAAAATTATTTTCTAGCGCCATGAGTCGAACCAACAAGTTGGTTCGCTTTTGGTGTCAGAGCAATTGATCCGATGGCACACTATGTATGAAAGCGACTCATACGCCTCTATGGTTCGCTTTATTTACACATAGTGCATGGTCTTAAACGGCCTAGTCAGAAACTCAGTCAGCTCATCACAGTTAACTCCATCAAACCTTAAGTTAGTTTCCTCAACTTTTTCAAAACAAGCCTGTGTAGAATCCAGTCACATGTTTAATTAGATTGTCTTCCCTCATATTTTCTCCTCCATTGTCGTGCAACACACATATGTGATTTTATTTTTTTCCTCTGCCACTAGCCTTCAAATGAAAATTCTTTGTGTTTCCATCTCCCTCTTTCATATCCTTCACCTTGGCTCTATGCCTCCATTTTAATTCGCCATCTCCCAATATATTTTTTCAATCTAGAATTCAGAGTTACCGGTAAATCTTTTCCAGAACATACTGTATGTAGATAACGTTTGTATTTTAGGGCATGTAACAAGTCAAATATCTTGTTCGGGGATTTTCTAAACAATCCCCCCTCTTTTGGTTCTAACTCTGTTTTACAGAAAACGTCTTTTTTAGGGTTTCGGAGTTTCCGGGAGCTTCGGGACTCCAAAAAGGGCAATGCCAAAGAGCACGGTTCAGAATTTTCAAGACGAACGCAATGGGCCTAAAATGAAGACCAGCAGCCCAGCCAGCTGGAAACTAGAGGGTCCCACGCGGTCAGATTCCCTGGCCGCGTGGGACCACCTCTTTTCCCCCTCGTGGCTCCGATGCCGTCCGTTTTCGTCTCCGTGGCTTCGTCTTGACCTAAAACCAACTATAAAAAGATTCCCCGAGGAGTTTCGCGAGGAGGCGTCTGAGAAACACGAAACAGAAGACAGAAGGCTGCCGCCGGAGAAGATCGGAGGGGGGAAACGCTGCCGGAATCACCTCCGGTAGGCTCCTCCATCCCCCCTCCGGAGTCTCCATCAACACCAACGTCAAGACCAGCACCATCTCCATCACCATCTTCGTGATCCACTTCATCCCCCTCATAGTTTGAGATTGTTGAACCCTAGCTATTGTTTAAGTGCTATTCTACCTGTGTATGATTAGCTACTTGTCATTGTTTTGTGGTGAGACTATATTTTCAGATTGTGTTGTATCATTTATACCACTGAATCACATCATGTCTTCACGTTGTGAGTAGTTCTCTCATGTTCCTGGGGGCATAGGATGGATTGGCAATGATCTATATATAACATGTGTTGGTATTTTGTCTAGTGTTTATCTTTTTATGTAATTCTATGATGGTGTTGTGCGAACGTCGACTGCACATCACTTCACCTAGATGGGCTCATAGGAGAACACCGTAGTGTAATGGAGTGAGTGAGACTTGGGAGGACATGTAAACCTGAGACCGAATTATGAAGTTACTTTATGAGGGGATTAATATCGGGGACCTTAGAGTGTAATGCTATGGTGGGATTTTATATCTTAATAACTCTTGTGCAGTCATTTACTTGGCCACAAGATCCATCATAAGAGGTTTAGTATATTTATTTAGCTATACCTAATAATGGCTCCGTCCTAAGAAGATTAAAACTTGACAAAATGCTACTTTGTTGTTCTAGAAATATTTATGCCATGAAGTCGAGGTAGCCCTTGGGAATGTTCTCCACTTATAAGAAATACACACTTGAGCTTGTCCTCTTGCTGCATAGAGGATTGGGCTTTTCTCTCTTTGAGAGCTGTCACCTGCTACTATTTGTCTGCTGCATTTTTACTGTCTTGCAATTATACAACCGAAAACACCAAAAACACTTGCATCTTTTGTTGTCAATTTATCATTCTTACTAACCAATACCTTCAGCTCCTCGTGGGTTCGACAACCTTTTCTATTCGAAAGGTACTACAATTGATCTCCTGCACTTGGGAGTAATTAAGATACTTTTCCGGCGCCGTTGCCGGGGAGCGTAGCGCTATTGGTAAGAAGTTTGGTAAGGAAACTTGAAAGGTGAATTTTATTTATTGTTTTGTCTCATTGCTACTATGGCATTTATGAATCGTGCTTCGCTGCATCTTGCTTTATATGAAAGTGCTTATGCTAATGCTCCTAAAGTGGTTGAAACTACTGTGTCTGAGGTACCTAAAGTGGGAATTAAAATTCCCGTTGATCATGTTAAAAGAGTTATGAAAAATCTATTTACAGGAGATGGAACTAAGTCTGCACGTGAACACGTGGAGACAATTGAAGACATATGTGGTTTATTTAGGCTTCATGGTATTTCTGATGATCAGGTAAAAAGGAAGCTATTATATTTGTCTTTATCTGGTAATGCTCGTATTTGGTTCAAGTCTTTGGATGAAGAAGTTACTATTGTATGGAGTAGTTTGAGGAAGGTTTTTCTTAAATATTTTACTCCTAAAGAAAGAATTATTGCTGCCACGAAAAGTACTAATATTTTGCAGGAAGAGGAGGATAAAAACCTAAGCTTGGGGATGCCCATGCAACCCCAAGGAGATGATGAAAATGATGAACAACTAGAGAATGAAGAGAAGAAACATCCACCTTCACCACCTATGGATGAGGGTAACACTCAAAATCTTGTTGATGATAAACTTTGCTTTTATGATTCTGATGATGAGGAGGACTATCAACCTATGCCTAATGAGAACATTATTGATAATAATTTTAAAAATGATGAGGAGTATGGTTTAGACATGCTATATGATAATGCTTTAGATGATGGTCCTATGCCTATTGATAATTCTCCATGTTTAGAACTTGTTACTACTTCATGTGAGGATAAAAATGATATACTTGCTGTTGGTAAAAATACTCTTACTTATGAGAGTCCTACTTTATTTTTGAACTCTCCTATTCACACCGTGGAGGAGAAGCTTTTATATGTTGAAAAGTACTTATGTGGGCTGAAATTATCTTGCACCAATGACCATTTCACCCATAACCATCATGTTGATAGTGCTTCTTGCAATTATTTTGAGAGAGGAAAACACACTAATAGCTCACATGTCAGTTTTAATAATCCTCTATATGTTCCTAAGTTTGCAAAGTTGCACCAGTCTAATAGTTCTTTTGTCAAATATGTTTCCACTACTTGTAACTATTATGAGAGAGGAAGAAAGGCTTATCTTTATGCTTCTATGTTACTTAAAATGCAACCTACTGATCATTACATGCATTGGTTACCACAAAATTGCTGCTATTTATTCATATATAAAATGCCAATGCATAGGAAAAGAGTTAGACTTAAAAGTTAATGGTTTAATGTTTTGTGGTGTGCTCCTTATGCTTTCATTTCCTATTCAGTTTGGGCACACCTTTATATCTTGAAAACATGTGAAACAACTTTACCTACTGTTTTCTAATTGCTAGTTTAAGATTTTCACTTTATATTAAAATTGGTAAAGTAAATGAGAAGGATGAGTAATGGAGATGTTGGGGTCGACCTTGAACATGTGTTGTTCATGCCAATGGAACCATTGCAAAATCTCTATCATTAATACTTTTCCCAAAGCTAAAACCAAATAAAAAGAGTGTTTATGTTGTATATATTTGCTTCTTCTTTTGCCTTTGTGCTAAATCAAAAACAACAAAAATATTTTCTTTCTTCCTTGTTTGTTTCTCTTGAATTCTTTCTTGGTTCTTTTTGCTTCTTTTTGATTTTTATCTTCAGTTTCAGTTTTGGTTTTTGAGTCAAGGTGCTTGTTTACTGCTGTAACATCACCTTTGTATCTTATTTTTCATCTTTATGGCAAGAATAACCTCTTTTGAGAAGTGGGATCAGACAATAGTGATTTGCTGTCCAGAAAACAGATTCCTTAGCTTCACTGCGGAAAATGTTAAAAATCACAGAAAAGGAATTTTGACCTGAAATTTTACGACAGCAATCTTCAGTTATTATTACGCATTTCATTAGTTAAAAGTTTTCTGATTTGAGCAACGTAAGTGACTCTGAAAATTCACTCTTTACGGGCTGTCCAGTTTTTGACAGATTCTGTCTTTATTTTGCATTAGCCTCATTGCTTGTGTTTTGTGTGGTTCTTTTGATCAATGAACAATACACAACCATAGTAACAATAGTTAATGTTTAGAATCAAATCATGATATGTCTTTACTGTACCTTTGTGGATTTAATTTATGGAGACACTAACCACTCTAATCAAGTTTTATGATGAGTTTTCTGTGAAGAGAATTGTCAAGTGGAAGAGTTGAGGGTGATGAACAAAGATCAAGAGGGACAAACACTCAAGCTTGGGGATGTTACCCCTAGGCTCACCCTACCTGTATCAAATAAGTACAAGAACTCAAGCTTGGGGATGCCAAGCCACCTCACTCCAACCATCTTGATACCAAGTAAGTAAGCCTAGCTATATGGCTATAAAGAAAGCGCTTTACGGGAGGCAACCCGGTTGTTTTATTTTAGATTTTCTTTGTGTCCTCTTGCTGTAACAAGAGACTTAGTTTTTAGTTTTGTTTCTGAAATTTTTAATAAAGTGCCAAGTGATACGTCTCAAACGTATCTATAATTTTTGATGTTCCATACATGTTTTATATCAATTGCTGTCAGCCCAGTAAGAACCAGGGTGTACAGGGCCAGGCCTCTATAACCCTCAACACTCGGTGAGTGAATCTCGCTAAGGACCAGGTCTGCAAGCCTGGGGAGCCCGCGGGGCAGAATCGCCTCGCGGAGGCCTGAGGAGGCAGCTAAGGCCTGTGGAGCCTCTACTCCGCTGCCCCCTCTCCAAGGAAGCTTTCCCTGTGGGGAAGTCAACGCAGAATCCTCCACAGGGCGTTCCCGCCCACGCGAGGGTTCCTTCACTGTAAAGCAAGCTCTGCGGAGCGCACATGGCTTCCGCAGCGGCCGCAGAGTGACCGCGCCTCTGCGCAGGGTGACGACGGAGCTACAGTCCCACTTTGGTGATAAAGGAGTCAACAAAGCGGGGGCAACGGCGCAGACCACCATGCTTTCCTCTTTGGTGATAAGGGAGCAGGCCGGCGCTACGCGCCAAACGCGACGTCACCGTGGGGACTCCCCCCGCTCCTCTGCGGCAGCAGCTGGCCGTCCTGGATGGACGGCGGCCTCTCTGCTGCGGCCTCAGCTTTTGTGCCCATGGACCGCGCTCATGGACGCCCAAGCAGCGGTGCACCGTGCTCCCGACCGTTGTCGCCATGTGGTAGCCCCTCCGCTACACAAGGACAGGGAGGAGGCCCGGGGCGCTTATAAAAGGAGCTGGTGCACCACCCTACCGGAGGGAACACATTTGACTCCTAGTCTAGCTACTTGTGCGCAAGGGAGAAGAAGACAGTAGCTTCCCTCCCCTTGTACACGCCATTGCCATAGCTGTGCCCTCGGCAAGCACGCTGTACTGTAACATCTACAAGCAGCAATACAGACAGGCAGGACGTAGCGGTTTTACCTCCACAAGAGGGCCGTGAACCTGGGTACGCGCCGTGTCTCTCTCTGTTGTGATGTCCTCCTCAGGCACGACGAGCAGCGTCACCGCGCCGGATGAGGGTTGATTGACGTCGTGTTCAACCCCTTACACGAACTCTCTTCGCGAGTGTGACTGCCCCTGTTTCGTGGGAGTCATTCTCCGACAATTGGCGCGCCAGGTAGGGGGCTGAGGCGCGCATTCAACCTCCATCGACCTCTGCGCCATGGCGGACACTCGCGCTGCTCGCGCCAACCGGCGCGCGTCAGGCAGAGCTGAGACCGAGCCCGTCGTCCGCACCACCAGGCCACGCGGCCATCCGCGCACCAACCGCGCTTCGGGGCGCACTACTGCGGAGCCACGCGTGGAGCACCCCGAGGATGAGGACGACCGCTAGGACGAAGACGTCGACCACGAGCACAGCGAAGACGCTGAGTCCTCGCATCCATCTCGGCGCCAAAGCGCGTCCACGCTTGGACGCCCGGCGCCCAGCCCAAACACTGCGCTGCTCATGGCAGCAGAGCTCTTCCGCTACCGCCCCACCGCCGAGGCGCACGACAACTGGCTTGGCCGTCTCCAGCACCTCGTCGACATCGCGGCTGCGCCGCGCGCGGTTCCAGCACCTTCGCGCTCCCTGGTGCACCACAACTCCGGGCGCGCAGGCACCGCCGCGCATGGAGCACCTCCGCCTCCGCCTCCGCCAGGACCACCTCCGGCTGCGGCAAACAAAGCCGCCTCTCACGCATCCTCGCCGCATTATTGTCAAATCGTGCAGCGGACGCCGCCGGACGCGCGGATGGAGATGGAGCGCCAGCGGGACCTCCAGAAGCGCATCGTCGAGGAAATTGGCCAGGCCGGGCGCCAAAACCGCAGAGCTCTCCAGGGCGGCGTGGCCACGTACGCCACAGGCTGCACGGCCTTCACCCGCAACCTGCGCCGCGTCGTCTGGCCGCAGAAGTTCAGGCCAGACCTCCCCAAGGGCTACGATGGCACGAACAACCCCATCGAGTTCCTGGAGCTCTACACCACCTCCATCCAAGCTGCGGGAGGAGACGACAAGGTCATGGCGAGCTGGTTCTCGCACGCCCTCAGGGACTCTGCCCTGTCGTGGCTCCTGAACCTCCCTGAGGACTCCATCGACTCCTGGGAGGACCTCTGCAAGCAGTTCGTCGCGAACTTCAAGGGCACGTACGAGCGCGCCCTCACCTACAACGACCTGCGCGCCGTACGCCAGAAGTCTGGCGAGACTCTCCGCAAGTACATCCAGCGCTTCAGCCAAGTCCGCAACAAAATCCCCAACATCCCTGACTCGCACGTCATTGCTGCCTTCAGAGAGGGCGTCACCAACCGCATGATGCTTGAGAAGCTCGGCATCCACGATACCCTCTCCTCTGTCGTGAAGCTCTTCGACATCGCAGACAAGTGTGCCAAGGCCGAAGAGGGTCTCCTCTTCACCAAGGTGGCCTCTGCAGACGACCCTCCAGAAGGATCCAAGGCCCACAAGAAGCGTGACGAGACCAAGCGCAAGCCTACTGCTGTGCTGGCTGCTGAGCCCGGCGCTAAGCACGCTCGAGAGGACTCTGCAGAGGATGGCGAGAAGAAGATGGACAACCGTCCCTTCTGCATCTACCACAACAGGCGCGGCCACGCGACAGAGAACTGCTACGACCTCAAGCAGCTGAGCAAGAAGCGCGAGCAGGAAGAAGGCAGCGGTGGTCGCGACAGAGGCCGTAACTACCGCAAGGGCGGACGCAAAGGTGGCTACCAGAAGCCTCAAGGGACTCAGGCCAACGCCGCTGAGAAGAACAACAACCTCCCTGACGAGGAGCCTGGGGGCTACCAGGCCCCTAGAGGCGCCATGGCGTGCATCCTCGGCGGGGCTCAGGCGCCCAAGTCCAACAATCAGTTCAAGCAGTTCGCCCGTGAACTCAACGCAGCGCTGCCTGGGGTGGAGACATCGCGTCCCCTCAAGTGGTCTCAGTACACCATCGCCTTCGACGCCAAGGACCACCCCAAGTCGACCAAGACTGTAGGCACCCTCCCGCTGGTGTGCACCCCCACCATCAACAATATCGCCGTCGGCAAAACGCTCATTGATGGGGGTGCAGGCCTGAACGTCATCTCCGTCGAGACCTTTGAGACGCTTCAAGTGCCCTACGAGTGGCTTATGCCCTCCAGGCCCTTCACAGGGGTCACCAGCGGCTCAATCTCGCCTCTGGGGCAAGTGAGGCTTGCAGTCACCTTTGGCACGCAGCAAAACTATCGCACCGAGCTCATCGACTTCGACGTCGCGCACATTGGCCTGCCCTACAACGCCATCCTCGGCTACCCCGCCCTCGCGAAGTTCATGGCCGTCACGCATCACGCCTACAACATGGTCAAGATCCCTGGCAGCGGCGGCACCATCACCATCCATGGTCACGTACAGGACGCTACACGCGCTGTCTAGCTCGCCTACAAAGCCGCTGCCATGGCGTTTCCTGCTGACGAAGACCTGGAGACCCTCGCGAGGCCCAAGAAGAAGAAGCAGCTGTTCTCTCAGGAGCAGGCCGCTACAAAGAAGGTGTCGCTGAGCACCAGCGACTCGGGGGCTGAGGGCTCGGGGGCTAGCGTCACCATAGGCGCTGGCTTGCCTCCCAAATAGGAAAGCGCGCTCGTCGCCTTCCTTCGGGCAAATTCTGACATGTTCGCATGGACTCCGTCAGAAATGTCCGGCGTACCAAGGGAGGTGATCGAGCACCACTTAGCTGTGTGTCCAAGCGCACGCCCCGTCAAGCAGAAAGCACGGAAACAAGCCCCTGAGAAGCAAGCCTTCATCATCAAAGAAGTAGAAAAGCTAAAAGCAGCAGACATTATTCGAGAAGTTGCCCACCCCACCTGGGTCTCTAATGGCGTGGTTGTCCCAAAACCCAATGGGGGAGGCCGGCTCTGCATCGATTACACTGATGTAAATAAAGCCTGCCCCAAGGACCCATACCCCATGCCAAGGATTGATCAGATCGTGGACTCCACAGCCGGCTGTGATCTCCTCTGTTTTCTGGACGCCTTCTCAGGCTACCACCAGATCAAAATGGCTAAAGAGGACGAGGAGAAAACAGCATTCCTCACCCCCTGTGGCGTGTATTGCTACACTTGCATGCCTGGAGATACAATGCCAAGCCACTGGACCATGCACTTCGATGGAGCTTTCTCCTGCCGCAACGGAGGCGCTGGCGTTGTCCTGACCTCACCTAAAGGCGACAAGCTCTACTATGCCATCCAGTTGTGTTTCACGATGGACAAGATCTCCAACAACATCGCTGAATATGAAGGCCTCCTCGCCGGGCTCAGAGCTGCCATTGCCCTCGGTGTCAAGCACCTACTCATCAAAGGCGACTCCCAGCTCCTGGTCAACTTCTCCAACAAGAGCTACACCCCTAAAGACAGCCATATGGCTGCCTACCTTGAAGAGGTCCGCAAGCTCGAGAAGCACTTCAGGGGCATGGAGCTCATGCACATCCCGCGCAAGGAGAACCAGGAAGCAGATGACATCGCCAAGCGCGCATCGCGAAGGGAGGCCCAGCCCGCAGGTGTCTTTGAAGAGAGGCTCTCCAAGGCGTCCATAAAGCAGCCGCTGCAAGCACCAGCTACAAGCACAGACGAAGTACTCCCACCACCTCCCACAGGTGGCGCACCCAACTGTGGCCCATCCTCAGGGGAGCGTCTGATGCTAACCATGGTGCACCAAGAAACAGGCTGGGTTGACGAGCTCAAGGACTACTTGCTAAAAGGAGTCCTTCCCGAGGAAGACGCAGAGGCAGAACGAGTCGCTCGACAAGCGAAATCCTATTACATCCTTGAGGAGACCTATACCGCAAGCGCCCAAATGGCATTGCCCTCAAGTGTGTGCCTCCTGAGGAAGGACGCATGCTCCTCAGGGACATACACAGTGGAGAGTGCGGCCACCATTCCTGCGCGCGCACCCTCGCTGGCAAGGTCTTCAGGAGCGGTTTCTACTGGCCTCAAGTGCTTCAAGATGCCGTCACCATCGTTCAGTCTTGCGATGCATGCCAGTTCCACGCCAAGCAAGTCCATCAGCCTGCACTGGGACTCCAGACCATCCCGCTCTCCTGGCCGTTCGCGGTCTGGGGGCTGGACATCTTGGGACCCTTCCCGAGATCGCAAGGGGGCTACCGCTTCCTCTTCGTGGCTGTTGACAAGTTCACCAAATGGGCAGAGGTTGAAGCGGTGCGCACCATCCCAGCCAGGGCAGCCGTGAAGTTCATCAGAGGCCTGGTCTGCCGCTTTGGTGTGCCAAACCGCATCATCACCGACAATGGCTCACAGTTCACCAGCGGCATCTTCAGGGCTTACTGCGAGAGCCTCGGCACCAAGCTCTGTTTCGCCTCGGTAGCTCACCCACAGAGCAATGGTCAAGCCGAGCGAGCAAATGCTGAGGTCCTCAAGGGCCTCAAGACGAGAAGTTTCAACCGCCTCAAGGGCTATGGCAAGGGCTGGATCGATGAGCTCCCCTCCGTGCTCTGGTCCATCCGCACGAACCCTACAAAGCCCACTGGTGAGACGCCATTCGCCCTGGTGTATGGAGCCGAAGCAGTCCTCCCCACAGAGATCAAGCACGGGTCCGCAAGGGTCCTTGCCTTCAATGAGGACAATCAAGAAGACCTCCACAACGACGACCTGCTGTTCCTCGACGGGTTGCGCCGCCGAGCCGCCCTCAGAGCGGCAAAGTACCAGCAAGACCTGCGACGCTACCACAGCCGCCACATACGTCCGCGCACTCTCGAGACAGGCGACCTTGTCCTCAGGAGGATCCTCTCCAGGGAAGGTCTCCACAAGCTCTCGCCCATGTGGGAAGGCCCCTACAGGGTCGCGCATGTCGCCAGACCTGGCGCGGTGCGCCTCGAGACGGAGGACGGCATCCCGGTCAAGAACCCTTGGAACATCGCGCATCTACGCAAGTTCTACCCGTGATCTCTATCACACCAGGCATTTTTTGTCTCTAGAGGAAAGCGCACAGCTTCACCTCCAAGCTTCACAAAAGCTTCTCTCTCTGAGGGCCAGTCCCTCTGAGCTCTTCCTGTAACGTGCCGCCGCAGGCCGTGAAGAGTCTCAGCCACTGAATGTGGTCCCCATGCCTCGACATGGAAACTTTATCTTGGCAAGCCCAAGTGTAACGAACCAATTCGTTTCCTAGTGAAACATTGCGCTGCGGCGCCGCTATGTAATATTTTGGGGGTGAGTTTTAGTTCTCATTACTCTGTGTTTTCATTCGCGCTCATATCTTTCCCCTTGCGCACCTCGCGAGCGGGGGCTGAGTACGGTGACTGTGCCTCGGGAGCATCCCAGCAGCACCGCAAAATCCAAAAGGATCCGAGCTCTAACACGTGAGCACGCTCTCACGCCTGTTACCTCACCAAAGAGCTCTGGCCCAGGGGCTTGCTCCCAAACCTGCCACCTCACCTAAGGACCTTTGGTACTTACTCTCCTCGCGAGGCACCCATGAGGAAACCTATAAGCGCGCATGAGTTTCTCTACCATGTTTTGCTTTGGTTCCGCCTCTAACCTACACAGGGAACAAGAGTCCCCCCAAGGCTCGTGGAGTCACGCTCCAGACCCAAAGAGGGAGCACACCTTCAGGGAAATCAACGCCCTCCACGAGGCCAGAACCTCGCTAAGCTAAGTCCTGCGCTTACACCTCAGGCGTTGTGTTTTTCCTCTCACGAGCAACTTCCGTCCCTCGGGCGGGTATTTTCTCCTTCGCATTTCATGGACTGCTTGAGCGTCAAAGGGGAGCCCTCGAGCATCGCGACTCGAGAGCTCTTACCTCTCTAAGCCTTAAACACCCCCCGGCCTTGCTGAGTCATTGCTCTGGCATACCGTAGTGGCGGAGTCATAGCGCTAAGAGACGGGTCCTGACGACGTAAAGCGAAAAAGGCATGGAATAGGGATAAAATGCCCGTCGAGGGGCACACACATTGCAGCACAATAAAGTGTTTTACAGACCATCACAAATGAAACAAAGTCTTTAAACAAAGATAACTTGCGCCTCAGGCGCGACTTGTGGCAGGAGCAGCTTAAGCAGAAGTCTTGGCGGCCTCATCCTCCTCAGCGTCATCTTCCTCCGCGCCTTCCTCCTCGACGTCTTCCTCCTCGCCAGAGGCCGGCTCTTCAGCGACCCTCTTGAAGCGGTTGACATAGTCGTTGATCTCCTCCCGCAGCGAGTTGAAGAGGCGCGTCTCGATCTGAGCATCCCCATGGGCTCGGTCACGGACTCGAAGTCGAAGCATGGATATAGGCGCTTGAGGTTGACGAAGACGCGCTCGACCGCCACCAGCAGGAGCTTGCGGCACTCCTCGTCGACAACATCGTCGAGTTCCGCCACAGGGCCCTCAAGGACGGAGAAGAGCTGGTCGAAGTAGGTCAGATACGTGGCGACGTCGGCGTTCCCGTGGACGGGGACGGCAGGAGCATCCACCCCCAGCTTCGCAGCAAGAGCGTTCCCGCGCGTCACCAAAGATCGGAACATACGCTCCCGCTGCTGCGTCAAGACCCGTGCCGCCACCGCGCTCTGCTCAGCCTCCTCGACCCTCTCCACAACAGGGGCCACCTGCGCATTCAGCTCCTGCATGTCTGCCATCAGGGCTGTGAGGTCCTGCTCCGAGCGCTCGAGGGCCTGTTCCGTGCGGAGATTAGCGTCCTTGGCGCGCTTCAGCGAGGATTTCAAGTTGGCGTTCCACTCCTCCAGCTGGCGAATGCGCTTGCCGAGCTCTCTGCGCTTTTTCTGGAAGCCGTCCTCCTGCTTCTTGAACTTCCCAGCATACTCCCGGGAGACGGCCTGTGTGACAGCAGTGCGGTACTCTTTTTGCTTGGTGAGGGCCTCCGCCTCCGCCTCCTTTTTCTTCTCGGCAAGCTTTGGTTGGCCTTCTCCACAAGCTCCCGGTGCCGCTCCACCTCCTTGTCGTGCTTGCCCATGGCCTCAGCCAAGCTGCTCTCGCGGGACTCCAAGGCCTCACGTTCTGTTCATGTCTGTTTCCGCCTGCTCCAGTTCTCCTCACGCTTGAGCACCTCAGCTTCGCGTGTCGTCATGGCCTGCTCGCGAGCCTCCAGCGACAGACGATGCTGCTCCAGAGACTTCCTCACCACCTCAGCTTCAGCAATTATCTTCTCCTCGCGGCTGGCCAGCTCCTTGCGCTGGTCGGCGAGGGAGGTCTCGATAGCCGCTCGGTCGAGGCTGCAGCCTGGCGCTCCGCCACAGCCGCCTCCCGATCCTCTGCAGCCGCCTTGCGTTCCGCCTGGACCGGCGCCAAGGCCCTTGCGCCTCGCGCTCCGCGTTCTCGCGGATCTCCTGGGCCTGCCGCGTCGCCTCGTCGCGCTGCGCCTGAAGGCTTGGTCGTCAGGGCCACTCCGCCGCCTGACTTCGAAGAAGCGGGCCCAGTCAGCAGCAAGGGCGTCGTACCTCCTGCCAAGCTCCGCCTCCTCAAGGGCAAGTTGGGTTTCTAGCCCGTCTAGGGTGCCCCTCACCAAACGGAGGGCAGCTTGGCGGCACGCGCTGCTCCGGCTCCGGTCGCTCAAGACCAAGGCCCAAGAGCCCTCACGTGGCGCAGCGTCCTCCACCCCAGCGCCAGCCTCTGGTGCTGAAAGCACAGTGCTTGGACCAGGGTCAACACGGGGCCCAGGAGCGGGCCCCCACCGTCTTGTGCGTCGTTGTTCTCCACGACGACCTCCTCGTGGGCCTCGGGGGCTGGCGAGGGAGGCCTAGCCACCAGTGGCTCAACCGCAGCCTCGCCTGCTGCGGCCTCAGAAGAAGTGGCCTCCCCCTCAGGCTCGGAATTTGGAGGGGGCGGCGGAGGAGTTCCCTCCTCCATCTCGGCGTCGGCGCCTCCCGGCGCCTGTGTGCTGGTCCCCGCCGTCTCCACGGCGGGTGTCTCTGGGGGCTCCAGTGGAGCATCAGGGCGCGGCGGCGACGGAGCCTTCACCGCCTCCTCAATCTGACTCTCGGCAGGAGGTGGCGAGGCAGTTGCTTCTTCAAGGGGCGTCTCCCCCACAGGCCTCATGGCCTCGTCAACAGCGGCCCGTGGTGACTGTCACCACGGGCTCCTCAGTCTCTTCTCCAAGGGGCGCGTAGGCCCCTCAACAACGGGCGTAGCGCGCGCCGCACGTCCGCAGCCTTGCGGAGTCGGCGGCGCTTCGCATGAACCAGACCCTGATAATCAAGACAGTGAGATCCTCGAGAAAGGCAAGAACTCTCGATAAGCAAGAACAGTCAAGAAGAAACAGTACTCACCCAGATGGCTTGGCGCGGGTGTCCACCCACACCTTGTTGGCAGAGCGCCACAGGCCTGATGAGGCTCCAGCGCTGGGCTCCTCAGGGGCCGCCTCAGCTTTCCTCTTAAGAGGAGTGCTCTCCAGGCTTCTGGCGGCCCTGTCGTGGATGGCCTTGGTGCGGGGCTCGCACCGCTTTGCCGCGGCCTCCGGGCCGCTATCGTCTCCGTCTTCGTCTTCTTCTTCTGTGGCCCGTCGTGACGGGGCCACCACAAAATCCTCGTCCACATCGGACGATATCTCCAGGATCTCCTCCTCAGGGGCCGCCTGCTTTGAAGAGCTCGCCTCCCCTGACGAGGGGTTGACTCCTCCTGTGGCGGCGTCAGCTTCGGCGTCTGAAGCAGCAGAGGACTCGCCAAACAAGTCTTCCTCCACCACAGGCGCCGCAGCCCCCTTCGCCTCTTCTCCCTCCAAGCCCTCTGGCGTGAACGTCGGCATCATCTCCAGAACTGCGAGGCGCTTCTTTGGAGTGAGCTGGTGGAGGGGCCTCAGGTGCTCAGTGCCCGGAACAGGGATCTCCGGGGCGATGAAGAGCGTGCCTAAGATGGAGGCGACGTCGTCTGGCGCGTGGGCGCTGAGGTGCAAGCGCATTGGATCTGCCGGGCCGGAGTACATCCACACCGGCTTCGTGTGCGCCTGGAGGGGAGCGATGCGCCGCCTCACGAAGTCCTCAGCGACCATCTGCCCCGTGAGGCCAGCCTCGCGGACGAGCTTCATGCGCGAGACCAAGTGGGCAATCTTCTGGTGCTGGAACTTCTCGCTGGACCAATTTGAGTTCTTCAGCGGCGGCGCCTCAGGCTCATCGAAGAAGGCATTCCGCTCCTTGGCGTCGACGAGACCCACTTCTGGCGGAAGTCCTCCACCTTCTTCGTCACCCTCGTAACGGCCTTGTCGCCATCCCACGACATGGGGATGTAGACGGCGCCCATCCCGTCTGCGATGCGGAAGACACGCACCCAGACCGCTCGCCGGCGCCGTGTTGCGGAGCGCGTAGAAGCTCCGGAAGAAGGCCACGGAAGGCATCACTCCCAGATACGCCTCGCAGAGATAGGCGAAGATGGCGAGAATCAGGATGGAGTTCGGGTGGAGGTGCAGGAGCTGGATCTGATAGAAAGCCAGCACCTCCGCAAGGAAGGGAGAGAACGGCGGCACCAAGCCGGCGAACAGCGTGTGGACGAAAATGGGATACCACCCCGCCGCCAGCTTGCCGAAGCGCGCCGCCTTGACGCCGCTGGCGCCATGCTCATTATTCCTCCCGGCGACGAGGACCTTCAGCCTATCCAGCGCCTCCGCTGTGGAGACGCGAGTGCCGATGAGAGCCGGCGCAAGCTCCTCCTCCCGCTGCGCTTCAGCGGAGGCCTCCACCATCACCGCCTTGCCTTCTTGGGGCCCATGGCTCGCGAAGGAAGGGCGGCGGAAAAGCTCGGAGAAGAACGGAAATCGCCGGAGCAGTGGAGCACCGGAGGTGTATGCAAGAAGGAAAGGGCGTAAATGCGCGGAACTGCTGCCCACAGCCGCGGCAGCCTTTATATCACCTCAGGGCGGTTTCCGAGGCGTCGTGGGTCCCGCCACGACGCCCACCTCCTCCGGAGAAGCCGAGACGCACCAACCGCTCGCCACGTGTCTCGGGCCGGCCGGACACTTTGGGCCCATGACGCTTCGCCTGCGCCCCCTGGACCGCGTCGTGCCCGTCATGGGCCCGGGGGCTACTGTCAGCCCAGTAAGAACCAGGGTGTACTGGGCCAGGCCTCTATAACCCTCAACACTCGGCGAGTGAATCTCGCTAAGGACCAGGTCTGCAAGCCTGGGGAGCCCGCGGGGCAGAATCGCCTCGCGGAGGCCTGAGGAGGCAGCTAGGCCTGTGGAGCCTCTACTCCGCTGCCCCCTCTCCAAGGAAGCTTTCCCTGAAGGGAAGTCAACGCAGAATCCTCCACAGGGCGTTCCCGCCCACGCGAGGGTTCCTTCACTGTAAAGCAAGCTCTGCGGAGCGCACATGGCTTCCGCAGCGGCCGCAGAGTGACCGCGCCTCTGCGCAGGGTGACGACGGAGCTACAGTCCCACTTTGGTGATAAAGGAGTCAACAAAGCAGGGGCAACGGCGCAGACCACCAAGCTTTCCTCTTTGGTGATAAGGGAGCAGGCCGGCGCTACGCGCCAAACGCGACGTCACCGTGGGGACTCCCCCGCTCCTCTGCGGCAGCAGCTGGCCGTCCTGGATGGACGGCGGCCTCTCTGCTGCGGCCTCAGCTTTTGTGCCCATGGACCGCGCTCATGGACGCCCAAGCAGCGGTGCACCGTGCTCCCGACCGTTGTCGCCATGTGGTAGCCCCTCCGCTGCACAAGGACAGGGAGGAGGCCCGGGGCGCTATAAAAGGAGCTGGTGCACCACCCTAAGGAGGGAACACATTTTACTCCTAGTCTAGCTACTTGCGCAAGGGAGAAGAAGACAGTAGTTTCCCTCCCCTTGTACACGCCATTGCCATAGCTGTGCCCTCGGCAAGCACGCTGTACTGTAACCTCTACAAGCAGCAATACAGACAGGCAGGACGTAGCGGTTTTACCTCCACAAGAGGGCCGTGAACCTGGGTACGCGCCGTGTCTCTCTCTGTGTGATGTCCCTCCTCAGGCACGACGAGCAGCGTCGCCGCGCCGGATGAGGGTTGATTGACGTCGTGTTCAGCCCTTACACGAACTCTCTTCGCGAGTGTGACTGCCCCTGTTTCGTGGGAGTCATTCTCCGACAATTGCCACATGTTTTATATGCACTTTATATCATGTTATGACATTTATTGGACTAACCTACTAATAGTTGCCAAAGTGCACAATGTTCTTGTTTTACACTTTAATGTGTAAGAATTATCAAAATTGGGCAAAGGAAACCTTGTTGGAGTCAAATTGGGACTTTCCAGAAATCTGTCTGAAACTATTTTCAAAGATCGTCACGTTCGGGCCTGAAGATGACGTCAAATGGAAAAAGTCTAGTCGCGAAAGTTGCTGGGAATTTGCCGCCGCACGTTTTATACAAAAGATTCATCTCCATCCGAGTTCGTATGCGGCCTGTGCAGGCCCGACAAGTCGGCTGGCCCAGATTTAAATCTGGCCGCGCCGAGGCCACGTGTGGCTGCCTCGGGGACCTTCTGAAGCTGCCCTTTGGACCATAAATAGCCCCCGCGGAGTAAACCCTAACACAATTGACGAAACTCCCGAATACATCTCCGTGCTCCGCCGCCACGAAACTCCGTTTCAGGGGTCAGAAGGTTCTGTTCCGGCACCTTGCCGGGACGGGGAATTGCCCCCGGAGCCATCTCCATCGACGCCACCGCCTCCATCATCGTCGTTGCTGCCTCCCATGATGAGGAGGGAATAGTTCTCCCTCGGGGCTGAGGGCTCTACCGGTAGCTATGTCGTTTATCTCTCTCTCTCATGATGTGATCTATATGTGATCATGAGCTTTGTAATCTAGTTGAATCCATAGATGTACTCTTCATTATCTTTTATGCTACTTAAGTTGTTTTTTTAATGTAATCTCCGGAGTCACCTTTGTCCCACGGTGCGAAGTTGACAGTGTGTGCCCCGTGTGTGGCTCTTAGGCTAAAGATAACAGGAGTACTTATCATGAGTTATTATTTGCGTTGGATGTCTCTATGAAATTGCGGTGTTTGTCTAGTACCTTCTAGGGCGCTCAAGTTGACAGTGTGGGGTTAACTAGACATGGGAATGCGACTTTAAGGTGTGCTTTTATAGCCCTACGCGGTGGATTGGTGTTCGTTATCCAACGAGAGAATAACTCAGAGTAGCATAATGAAGAGGAAATATCTATGTATTCAATTATATTATTATTGTTGAGAGTGACCACTAGTGAAAGTATGATCCCTAGGCCTTGTTTCTAAGCATTGAAACACCATTTACAACCAGTTCTGCTACATGTTTGCTTGCTGCCATTTTTATTTTAGATTGCAATTACCACTTATAATCATCCATATTACTTGTATTTTAAAATCTCTTCGCCGAACTAGTGCACCTATACACCTGACAAGTGTATTGGGTGTGTTGGGGACACAAGAGACTTCTTGTATCTTAATTGCAGGGTTGCTTGAGAGGGATATCTTTGACCTCTACCTCCCTGAGTTCGATAAACCTTGGGTGATTCACTTGAGGGAAACTTGCTGCTGTTCTACAAACCTCTGCACTTGGAGGCCCAACACTGTCTACAAGAATAGAAGCGTGCGTAGACATCACCAAGTTTTATCCGTTTTGGTTTGAAAAAGTTGCTATTTGTATTCGGAGATTTTATTCCAGCACGAATCTATGCACGGTATGATTTTTCATTTCTATTCTGTAACTCCGAATGAGCTGATATTTTAACTGTAGTTGCAACTTTTCATCCTCTGTAATCATGAACTTTTTCAGAATTTTTCGACATATTTAAGTAGGGTAGAAAAATGCGTTTTGCTGCTGCTGTTTTTCTGGACAGATTCTGTCCCATTTTGTTTGATGCATTCTTTGAACTTTTAACTTGAATCTTTTTGATACAATTGAGTTTATAAGTAGGCATACAACATTATACACTTTCTGGACATTCATATGAATTTTTATTTAAGGATTTTATGCAGCAAGCAATTCATTTGTCTATCACTACTAATGTCACCCCACAGAAAAGAAATGAGAGAAATGGTGTTTTGAAGTTTTTTCACAGGGATTAGAGGAGATGCACCAAGAGCTATCCAAGGATGGTGAAGACCATAAGCTTGGGGATGTGAAGACAACCCCACTGGACCAACACACTATCGGTTGCACACGTCTAACTTCTGTTTTTCGATCAATGCACTTTATCGCATAAACTTGGAGCGTCTTTTATTTGCTTTTTATTTCGGTTTGATTTTTGTTTATTTTCTTTAGACCACCACTTTTCATTTATGTTATGAGAGAGCTACTGGAAAATTGGGTTGAATTAAGTTGGATGCTATTAAAAATATTGGGATAGGGATGTTTGAGTTGATTCAAAAAGATACATATAGTTGTATGATTCATGTGCTTTTTAATGAGTATTAATTTGCAAGTGTTTTATCAAGAGCTATCTTTTATTCAAGTTTCGATGCTGAATGTTACTTTACTTTGTTTAACATGGATTGATTAGTTCTATAGACACTTATGCATGCATTTAGACGGTCAACTTTCTCCCTCTTGCTAGCCCAAAAATTCCAACAAGTAAAAACTTGTTTTCCAACACCTTCAACCAAAGTTTTTCTAGTGAGTCCACCATATCTACCTATTAGCTTTATGCTATTCCGAGTATGTTTATCATGCTATATTGTATTATCTATACTTCTGAATTAAAATGCTTATGTTATTGATTGTTATGGGAAAAGTTGGTTAAAAAGCTCTCGCGAAATTGATGCACACTTTACTTTTATTGCACTTAATAAGCATGAACCATTGTGATTAAAATTATGAAGTTGTGGGCTTGACAATAGTCTTGGTTGGGAGTTAGCCCATATGTGCTGTCACATGGCAAGCTTTCAACATTGCACTTATTTATTTAGTTGATGTCATGTACTTTTGTTTATGGATGCCTATCATGGGTGAAATGAATGTGGATACTTAGTAAGTTCAAAGAGTTTGTATAAATGGTTAGAGAAATGCCTGGGCCACTAATCTAAGCCATGCATCATTCATGGTGGAAATTTACAGCATAACCATAATGTTCATTCAGTGATGCACCTCATAATAAAAAGCTATACCCATAGTAAATAAAAGAGTGCTGAGATTGTTCATTGTCTGTTTGTCTTGTTGTTTTGACATGGGCTTGTTCATGTCATGGGGCAAGAGGTACCCCAGTGCAGCTCTTGATTATACTATTATTACTTACAATGACCTTTACTTGAATTTACTTTGTGGACCGAAGTGAGTAACACATGGTGTAGGTACTTGTATTCAAGGGACATGAGACATTCAACCAATACATTGTCAAGCACACCACCCATATTTGCTTTCACTTTAAACATTAATCATTCAAGATGCTATGATAGGGGTAATGAGAGCTCCACACCAATGATACCACATTGCAAGCATTAGCTTAAGTAGAAGCATTTGGAAGCTAGATGAAACTTATTCATGCTTTACCTCTACTTATTTGTCTATCCAAAGTGTCCACCTTTTATATTCAGTTTTCATAAGAAGTACTCTATGACCACTATAGGATGTTTTACTTTTCATTATGCATACATTTGGTCCATAGTACTTTCTTCTATGTTACACTTTATGAAATTATCATTGAACATCCTTACATTGAGTATTTGATATCACTTCATAATCTATCTTGTATATTGCTACTCCTTTGAAGAATGAATCATTTGACTCTATGTAGCAATAATAATCATCTTTGATATCCATTGATAGTATTAAAATGCAAAGTCCATGTTAGTTTTATCACCTTCATACTCGAGGACGAGTATTGGTTAAGCTTGGGGATGTTGATGCATGTAAAATGCATACATGAACTTTACATTTTATTACTTGATATTCCAACTTATTTGCAACTTATATGATGTTATATTCAAGTTTTATAATGATTTCGGGGATTTTCTAAACAATCCCCCTCTTTTGGTTCTAACTCTGTTTTCCAGAAAACGTCTTTTTTTAGGGTTTCAGACTTTTCGGGAGCTTCGGGACTCCAAAAAGGGCAAGGCCAAAGAGCACGGTTCAGAATTTTCGACACGAACGCAATGGGCCTAAAATGAAGACCAGCAGCCCAGCCAGCTGGAAACTAGAGGGTCCCACGCGGTCAGATTCCCTGGCCGCGTGGGACCACCTCTTTTCCCCCTCGTGGATCCGATGCCGTTCGTTTTTGTCTCCGTGGATTCGTCTTGACCTAAAACCAACTATAAAAAGAGTCCCCCGAGGAGTTTCACGAGGAGGCGGCGGAGAAACACGAAACAGAAGACAGAAGGCTGCCGCCGGAGAAGATCGGAGGGGGGAAACACTGCCGGAATCACCTCCGGTAGGCTCCTCCATCCCCCCCTCCGGAGTCTCCATCAACACCAACGTCAAGACCAGCACCATCTCCATCACCATCTTCGTGATCCACTTCATCCCCCTAATAGTTTGAGATTGTTGAACCCTAGCTATTGTTTAAGTGCTATTCTATCTGTGTATGATTAGCTACTTGTCATTGTTTTGTGGTGAGACTATATTTTCAGATTGTATTGTATCATTTATACCACTGAATCACATCATGTCTTCACGTTGTGAGTAGTTCTCTCATGTTCCTGGGGGCATAGGATGGATTGGCAATGATCTATATATAACATGTGTTGGTATTTTGTCTAGTATTTATCTTTTTATGTAATTCTATGATGGTGTTGTGCGAACGTCGACTGCACATCACTTCACCTAGATGGGCTCATAGGAGAACACCGTAGTGTAATGCAGTGAGGGAGACTTGGGAGGACATGTAAACCTGAGACCGAATTATGAAGTTACTTTATGAGGGGATTAATATCGGGGACCTTAGAGTGTAATGCTATGGTGGGATTTTATATCTTAATAACTCTTGTGCGGTCATTTACTTGGCCACAAGATCCATCATAAGAGGTTTAGTATATTTATTTAGCTATACCTAATAATGGCTCCGTCCTAAGAAGATTAAAACTTGACAAAATGCTACTTTGTTTTTCTAGAAATATTTATGCCATGAAGTCTAGGTAGCCCTTGGGAACGTTCTCCACTTATAAGAAATACACACTTGAGCTTGTCCTCTTGCTGCATAGAGGATTGGGCTTTTCTCTCTTTGAGAGCTGTCAGCTGCTACTATTTGTCTGCTGCATTTTTACTGTCTTGCAATTATACAACCGAAAACACCAAAAACACTTGCATCTTTTATTGTCAATTTATCATTCTTACTAACCAATACCTTCAGCTCCTCGTGGGTTCGACAACCTTTTCTATTCGAAAGGTACTACAATTGATCTCCTGCACTTGGGAGTCATCAAGATACTTTTCTGGCGCCGTTGCCGGGGAGCGTAGCGCTATTGGTAAGAAGTTTGGTAAGGAAACTTGAAAGGTGAATTTTATTTACTGTTTTGTCTCATTGCTACTATGGCATTTATGAATCGTGCTTCGCTGCATCTTGCTTTATATGAAAGTGCTTATGCTAATGCTCCTAAAGTGGTTGAAACTACTGTGTCTGAGGTACCTAAAGTGGGAATTAAAATTCCCGTTGATCATGTTAAAAGAGTTATGAAAAATCTATTTACAGGAGATGGAACTAAGTCTGCACGTGAACACGTGGAGACAATTGAAGACATATGTGGTTTATTTAGGCTTCATGGTATTTCTGATGATCAGATAAAAGGAAGCTATTATATTTGTCTTTATCTGGTAATGCTCGTATTTGGTTCAAGTCTTTGGATGAAGAAGTTACTATTGTATGGAGTAGTTTGAGGAAGGATTTTCTTAAATATTTTACTCCTAAAGAAAGAATTATTGCTGCCACGAAAAGTACTAATATTTTGCAGGAAGAGGAGGATAAAAACCTAAGCTTGGGGATGCCCGTGCAACCCCAAGGAGATGATGAAAATGATGAACAACTAGAGAATGAAGAGAAGAAACATCCACCTTCACCACCTATGGATGAGGGTAACACTCAAAATCTTGTTGATGATAAACTTTGCTTTTATGATTCTGATGATGAGGAGGACTATCAACCTATGCCTAATGAGAACATTATTGATAATAATTTTAAAAATGATGAGGAGTATGGTTTAGACATGCTATATGATAATGCTTTAGATGATGGTCCTATGCCTATTGATAATTCTCCATGTTTAGAACTTGTTACTACTTCATGTGAGGATAAAAATGATATACTTGCTGTTGGTAAAAATACTCTTACTTATGAGAGTCCTACTTTATTTTTGAACTCTCCTATTCACACCGTGGAGGAGAAGCTTTTATATGTTGAAAAGTACTTATGTGGGCTGAAATTATCTTACACCAATGACCATTTCACCCATAACCATCATGTTGATAGTGCTTCTTGCAATTATTTTGAGAGAGGAAAACACACTAATAGCTCACATGTCAGTTTTAATAATCCTCTATATGTTCCTAAGTTTGCAAAGTTGCACCAGTCTAATAGTTCTTTTGTCAAATATGTTTCCACTACTTGTAACTATTATGAGAGAGGAAGAAAGGCTTATCTTTATGCTTCTATGTTACTTAAAATGCAACCTACTGATCATTACATGCATTGGTTACCACAAAATTGCTGCTATTTATTCATATATAAAATGCCAATGCATAGGAAAAGAGTTAGACTTAAAAGTTGGGAGTGTCTATTGGTCAGTCGACTGAATTTCATTTCGCTGTCAGTCGTTTTTTGGGCCAATCACGCGCTGACACGTAGGAAGATAGAAAACAACTGACGACGGAAAAAGACTGACGACGAAAACGACGGACGACGGAAACGACTGACGAGGGAAACCAATTTCAGTCGAATGAGCCCAGGTACCCCCCGCCCCCAACCCACGTACTAGCCCATCCTAACGGGTCGAGATACTCCAGCCCGACCCGAAAACAGTAGGCTAAAAGAAAGGCCATTTGGTACAAAGCCCAGGAAGAAATAATCCAAAGCCGGACCAGGGAAAGGACCTTCTTCTTCTTCAAGAAAGCTCAGATCAGATCAGCTGCAGCGTTTGCCCCCAGTCACCACCCCCGACGCGTCCATCTGACAAGAAAAACACAGGGGTACAGAGACCACAACGAAAGAAAAGAACAACCACGGAGGGGATCCCAGATGGAAGAGATACTCAAGCCTCCAGATAACAAAAGCGCCTACCTCGGTGCAGATCACAGGCTCCAGGTTAGAACTCGAAGAAAACTTCCTCTCCCTGCAATTCAGCTTGAAAAAACCTGTTGCTATCTCTGAAAAACCTGTTGCTATCTCTGAAAACCTGTTGCTATCTCTGAAAAACCTGTTGTATCTGCAACTTTTCTTTCAAAAAACTCACACAGAGATCACCAAACTGCAACTCGGGGTACAGAGATCACCAAGTGCATGTAGAAATGACAAAAGCACGCAGCAGTACTGCCAAGTGCATGTAGAAATGACAAAACACGCAGCAGTACTGCCAAGTGCATGTAGAAATGAAAAACTAGATGTCAATAGACTGCAGGACAGACTGAAAATATTGAATAGTAGGTTATTTGCAAAAAGAGCAAAGATCACTGATATCATATATATTGTTCAACAAAAGAGCAACAAAAAGCTGAGCAAAGTGACATATCTGTCACACACAAAGTCTTGGTTCAAACTAAAGACTGACAAAGTTTCCAGGAATTAAAAGAGATAGATAAACCAACATAGAAGCCAACCTAACCTTATTTATGGTTTCTGGCATTGAAATAAACTAGAGGAGGACGACAAGAGACAACTCCCCGTGCTGAGGTCTAGATAGCATCGATAGAGAGAACCAGATATGTTGTGGAATAGGATCAGAACGACAACTCCTTCGTCTAGGTTGTGCAGCTTGGCAAAATGCTGCCATCCACCCCTGAAGCAGATCCTTTGATCTTTGCAGGTGTAGTAAGATGATTCAAAGTTGGCCCCATCATATCCATAGATGAAAATCACTTTTCCTTCTTCATCTATATTGAGAACAGATGAAATCTCCTTTGGGATCCGTTGTAAAACAATAAAACAGATCAATCATGAGAAACATGAAAACAACTGAACCAAGGTTGATAACCAGTAGACAACAAAGAGAGTTTTCTGTAGAAAATTACCAGTCCATTGTGTGCAACATCAGTGATTGTTATGGTGTGGACAAAGACATGTCCCAACCCCAGACCTCGCATGAGAACAGAATGATTCATCCTCGCAGTCTGACCAGCAGTGAGTGTAAGACCTTTCGAAAACACGACCGTCTTGGCGCTGTCCTAAAAAACATGAGCTTCTGGTCCTCCCAAAAAAAATGATGAAGCAAAAGACACAACAACAAAAAAGACATCAGAACACAATTCCCCAAATTACTATCAGAGACAAAAAAAAATACTGACTGAAAATTGTACCTAACACCCTTTGCTTAGGTACATCACCAGCTCCCTCCGGGTAGATGGCCAAAAATGCATCAATGGGGTGATCCCATTCAATCCTGAATCTGTCACCCTTCTTCATGTCATAGTCAACCAATATCTTCTCATATCCAAGGCCGAAAATGCGTGTCCTGTTATATTCCTTCTTTATCTGAAACACATAGTCATCTTTTTCAGGAGACATGGCGAACATGATCTCGCCTTGTACCATATCGTACATCTGTGTTCTCATGAAACATGGGATAGTCTACAAAAAATGCAAAAGTTATCTAATGACAAAACAGAAATGGCTATACAAAAAATAAATAACATAGATAAAAATAATGGAGAAAATCATACCATTGATTCATGAAACCTTTCCCCAAGATACACGTAAAAGAAAGAAGACATCCTCTTCTTCTCCTGGCAAGGTCCATCTGGCCATCCGCAGATTGTGCACCGCATCTGAATTAAACAAAATTTCAGATAATGAAAACTGGTCCAACAATGATACACCTATTGGGTCCCTAGTTTTACTAGGAAAAAAAATATCAGTCTAGTCACAAAAGTATCATCAAGCAACATATATAGACACAAATAACACCTACAGTTGATAGATACTTGGCAAAAACTTGGTGGACCAACAAGCATGAGCAAACAAGCACGCAACTAATCGAAAAAATAGCACTATATCAAGATGAGTACATCATGTCGTTTCATGCTAGTAGTCACAGATAATGCGTTTGATCAAATACAAGCTAAGAAAATGAATAACAACATAGATAAGACAATGTAATATAAACAGAGATCAACAAGCATCTATTCAAAAAATCCACAAGCACCATCATCATTCAACATGCTACAAATGATGACAGAGACAAACCATAGAGAGGTAACTACAACGATAGTACAGAACAGTAAACTGAATACAGAGATTCAGACACAGAGAGAGATTCAGAAAACCTAGTGCTAAGACAGGAAAATAGACTAACTAATTAAACTGAAACTGAGACATACTGAAACAAACTATATATAGAGACAACCTAGCAGATATTAGAGACTAAAATGACCTCAAAACAGAGACACTACACAATGAGACAATAAATCGAAACTGAGACAATAATTCCCTCTTCCCTGCAATTAACTGAGACTGAAACAATAAACTGACACAGAGAGAGATGCCTTCAAATAGAGACAGAGAGATAGAATAGAGATAGAGAGAGACCGCAGAAATAGAGAGAGAGACAACAGGATATATATAGATAGATTAATAGAGAGAGAGAGATAGAGATGAGAGAGAGAGAGATGAACAGACTGAAGACAGAGAGATAGAATAGAGATAGAGAGAGACCGCAGAAATAGAGAGAGAGACAACATGATATATATATAGAGAGAGAGAGACTCACAGAGATTGAACTGACAGAGAGAGAAAGAGCACAACATTCAGAGAGATCAACAGAGTGACAGAGAGAGATAGAGAGAGAGATACCTTCAAAAACACAGAGAGAGAGAGAGAGATAAACTAGAGAGAAAAACAGAGAGAGATTAATAGAGAGAGAGAGATAGAGATGACAGAGAGAGAGATGAACAGACTGACAGAGAGAGACAGAGCGCAACATTAAGAGAGATGAACAGAAAGACAGAGACACACAGAGAGAGAGATACCTTCAAAACAGAGAGAGAGACAGAGATAAAGTAGAGAGACAAACACAGAGAGAGATGAATAGAGAGAGAGGAAGAAACTTACTGCTTATCCGGGTCTTTCTTCTTCCTAACTTGTGTGCTCAAAGGCTTGCAAAGGGGTAATGCCGACAGGTGAAGCTGAGACAGAGGAAGAACAAGATTAAAAATAGGTGGTTGTGAGATGGGTGGAAGGAGTAAATGAAGCATAGCATTAAAAACAACATGGTGGAGGCAGTTGGGAGGTTTGGGAGTTTAAAATCCATAATTCAGTTAATTTTGCTGCTACTCAATACAATGGTTCTCATGTATATGAGGACACTTTAAAATAACTGAAAAGAAAATTAACAAGTGCTTATATAAAAATACGAATTATATTATTTAAAAAAGAAAAAACTAATTATATTAATTTGATGTTACTAAAAATACTTCTTTATGTATTGCAGGAACATGATGATGCATACACAATTGGAGGATAAGGGGACACCGCAACATTCAGATGCGACGACATATTTTTAAAGGCACACTGGATGAAAATAATGCAAATCAACATCATTGTTATGAAGCGTCTATTAACTATATTTCGCAAAAAATGATGCAGGACAAGGAATTTACATTCACAGGATTACTCAATGGGGATTTCCACACAACATATTCCTCACAGCAATCGTTATCTTCAGTGGTAAATTTCATAAAAACAATATATTACTCAAGATACACTCATAGAAAAAATATATATATGACTTACTGACAAATGATAATTTTGAAAAATGTAGGTTGACAAACCAATGGAGAATGACTATTCATCAAGTATACAAATTGACAAACCAATGGATAGTGACTATTCATCAACTATCTTACAACGACAAGATGGTTCAAGCCAAACTTATCCACAGGTACAACACATAGATAAAAAATAGCATAAAAAACCTTCTATAAAAAAGATATATGCTCAATGATATATGCCAATTATTTATTCTGTAGGGCAATGAGTACTTGCAGGCGACTCCAAGTGGTAGGGGTCGACACATGGCATGGGACGATGACCCGTGGACACAAAACTTGTTTGAGGACATGGAGCTTGATGAGGTAAGCTTCTGATATTGTTTCAAAAATAAAAACAAATGATGTAAGACAGACTGCAGTTTATAAAAAGAAAATGTTCATAATGTGAATATTTCTTGTCTACAGATAACTGATACAAACAATACTGAGCAACCTGATGGAAATTCAGAACAAAAACAAGCTGATGGAAATTCAGAACAAGAAACCAAAAATCAAGAAGGGGAAGAACAAGACAGAGAAATTTGCGAAGAAGATGTAGAGATATTCCTTGAAAACGAAGAAACAAACTCCCAAGGACAAAATGACTACACAATTGACAAGGAGCAAATACCTGAAGTTGGGATGAATTTTGATACAAGAGAGAAAGCTCAAGTCTTTTTCAACACGTATGCATTTGCAGCAGGCTTCTCGGTTTCTGTAGTGTCAGCTGCTAGAACAACAAGCAGGAAGAGAAACAGGGAGGTTATCAGAGTCACGATGAAATGCAACAAGTATGCCAGGGCCCCACCAAAACCAAAAGAACAGGAAGTAGCCCAAAGACAAACAACTGTAATAGACAGAACATGATGCAAAACTGAGATGATAATAAGTGAGAAAGATGGGGTTTGGCGCATCACTAACCTATGCCTCGAACACAATCATGCTTTGAGTCCCCATAGCAGGTTCTTTAGATCACACATCTACATGACAGATGAAGAGAAGGCAATGATAAGATCACTTAGGCAAGCAAACATCACAACCAGCAAGATTGTGTCAGTGCTATCATATTTGAGAGGAGGCACAGAAAATACACCTTACAATAGGAAGAAAGTGAGCAACTATGGGACAACAATAAACAGAGAGCTCAAAAACAGTGATGTGATGCAAGTGGCACAGTATTTCAAGAAAAAAAGAGCTGAGAATGAGAGTTTCTACTACTCTTTTCAGGTTGATACAAATAACAAAGTGAAGAGTGTGTTCTGGGCAGATGGAAAATCAAAGAGCATGTATGAAAATTGTGGGGATTGCATTAGTTTCGACACCACTTTCCTGACGAACAAGTACAACCTACCGTTTGCTCCAATAGTTGGTGTTTCTCCACATGGACACACATACCTATTTGCGTGTGCTTTAATTGTCAATGAGTGTGCTGACACATTCAAGTGGGTTTTCAAAGAATTTATCTATGCTATGGGAGGTAAACACCCACAAACAATAATCACAGACCAAGATAGAGGGATGCAAGTTGCAATTGAGGCAGTGCTTCCACACACGGTTCACAAATCTTGTTTGTACCATGTGAAGAGTAAAGCAGAGCAAAAAGGAGGAAGGACATTCCAGGTTAATGAGGGCCTATTTGAGGAGTTCCAAGACATAGTAGATAACTCACTGACAGAGCTGGAGTTTGAGACTCTATGGCAGCAAATGATAGCACAGTATGATGTAGGACACATAGAATATTTTCAAACTATGTGGAAAAGCAGAAAGAGATGGGTACCTGTTTACTTCAAGAAGGATTTTTTCCCCTTCTTGCAGACAACAGCAAGGAGTGAGGGCACAAACTCCCTGTTCAAAAAAGGAGTTGGAGCACAATTTAGCATGACAAGTTTCCTACGAGAGTATCAGAGAATCATGGACACAATACATTCCAGAGAGAATGAGAGTGACCACAATGCCATACACAAGAAAGTGCCGCCAGAACAATTCCTGACTAAGTACTATATAGAGATACAGGCGCATGACTTGTACAACCTGGCTATATTCAGAAAATTTCAGAAAGTTCTAACTGATGTAACGAGACTTAGAATAAAGGAGGAGAGACCAGGGCAGCTGTACCTGGTGTTCCAGGCCCCCAATTATCCAATAAAGGAACACAGAGCAAGGAAATATGTGGTGGAAGTTGACTTGGAAAAAGAAGAATACCACTGCATATGCTGCAAATTTGAGAAAGATGGGTTAGTATGCTCTCACATATTGAAGACAATGCTGCACCTGGACATAGATAAGATACCAGATAAATACATCATTGACAGATGGCGCAAAAAATATAAGAAGCTGAACCCATTACCTGTGCCACAAACACTAGCTGACAATGATACACTTAGGTACAACATGCTTGCTAGAAGAATGGTGGCATCAGCTTCCAAAGGGGCAACACACCAGAGAAAATATGAATACCTGCAGAAGAAATGGACAGAGTAGACAAGGGACTGGAAGAGATTGATAAAGAGCTTAAAGAAGAAATGAAAAAGAAAGCAAGTGACACAAGGACACTGGCAAATTTTGCAAACCCATCTGGCAGGGGCGAAGATAACTCAACAATAGAACTTTTTGACCCAGAAGATGCTCACACAAAAGGGAGGCCAAGGTTGATGACAATAGTAGAAGCTATCAAGGCAGGGAAATTTTACAAATGCAGCCATTGTGGAGAATACGGCCACACTATCAAGAAGTGCACGAACAGGGATAAAGAGTACAACCTACCAAAACCTAAGAGGACTCGAAAGAAGAAAAATGATTCAGGTGAGTAAAAGGATAAAAAATTATTCAATTATACAGCAATTTTAAAAAAGTACTGATCATTACAATAAAATTAACAGGGACACGAGTCGCAAAAAATGACTCAGCAGCACCCCCCAAGACAAATACAAGAGCAGCAAGACCGCCGTTGACAAAGAAGAAGAAGCAATGCAAGAAGGTTGATGGTCAACAAGACAAAGACAAGCAAGCCGCTGAGTTAGTGCAAGATACCGCAGAGAAGACAGAAATATGAAGCTAATTTGCACCTGAAGAATATAGACAGCAATGGGAGCAAAAATGGGGAGAAAGAATCGAGAAGATTGTGCTAAAAAAAACAAATGTAAATTATTTGTTGTATGCTGCCTTAAAAAGAGAATGCTTGTAACATTCAATATTCAGGATTGCTGCTAAATTATCTAGCTAGCTTTTTAAAAATTTAGATCATGCAAAACTGTAGAAAATTGTTGCCATGTATAACGCATTACATTAATTTGACGACCCTTGTGACCAATCCAGATAGGACAAGATAAATCAAACGCTACCGACACTAGTAGATCATCGAAAAAGCTCTAAAACATCATTCGCATGACATACTTATAGTGAGAAAATATAAAAGAGATAGCTATATATAACGAAGATATATATAACCAAAGTCACAAACTGCAAACCATTTGTAACAAACAAAAACACACTCCCAGCGAGACATACATCGTACAAACATATTTTTTCTCATGCTGTAAAGTGCCAACCCAAGGCCAAAAAGGGAAAACAAAAAAGATCAGCGTCGACTAGTGCATACAGCGCTCCAGTACAAAAACAACTTGTCGCAGAAAATTAGAAACTGCCATAGACCTCGGACGACAAAGCAACCATATCAGCCCTGTAGAAAAACAAACAAAAAAATCAGTGAGACACATGCAAAGTAGAGTCAAACCTACCCCAGCCAAAAATGACATATATGAAAGAAAACAACGTACCGCTGCATAAAAATCTGTAACCAAGGAAAAATCAGTTGAGTTCTTGCTGCAGAAATAGAGCTTGTTCGCATACAAGATTCTGATGTTCAGGATATCAAGATGAGAGAAAATGGAACGAGTGTTAGTGGAAGGGGTCCATGTTTCGAAAAGCTTCATCATGAACACACCACAGTCAAACCTGTGTGCACAAAAAAAACAGATTAGTACACAGAACCATTCGGTGAAAAAGCAAAATAAAAAAGAACAAGAACTCATAAAGGTTTCAGATACTAACTTGGTCTTCTGCTTAGGTACATCTGGATACATTGCTTGAAAATCAGCAAAGTTGTGATTCTGGCTTATAATCAGCTCCCACAACTGCACAAAGTGTTCTGTCTGTGGCACAGAAAAGGAGAAATACAAGAGATACTGGTTTAGAATATCATAACTACTTTAAAAAAAATGAAAATTAAATGAAAAAACAAAAGGATCAAATAATACTAACCAATCGATTCCTCATTGACACTTGGAAAGGGGAGTTCTTATCAAAGTAGGAGTCCAGAAATACAAAAACTTTCTCGTCAAAATCAACAACAAAACCAAACCAATGCCCAGAATTCACTATTGGGAAGAATAACTGCGGAAAAAGGGTAAACAGCATAAACAATAGGCCATATATAAAAAATATAAGGATTGAAAAACACTTTATAAGTGTACCTTGTTATCTCTATGACCAAGGTTTCTGCCCTTGCTAGCACTCTTTGCACCCTCGAACGATGTTCGGACAGTTTGTTCCAAATTGGGCTCCCCATTATACTTTAGAATAGCATCCTGAAATGCAAGGGAGACATAAAAGTATAAATGAGGGTCAACTAAAATAAATAGCAGTTTCCCCCTAACTAAAATAAATAGCAGTTTCCCTTAACTAAAATAAAATGAAGGCAAAAAAATGGTACCAACCCCAATATGAGGGAAAAAATAATGCCTCCCAGAGATGGTAGGGTGTCGTTCTTCAAACAACATGCGGCAAAAACAGGGGATTAAGAAGTTATCTATTTCACCATTAGGCGCCAAAGAATCTCCCAACGACTTGTAGCTGCAATGAACCTTGGGGTAATCCACACCAGGTGTCCTGCCCATAATAACAAGAAAATAAATCAAATAATGGAACCAAAAAGGGATAAAAAAAAGAGAGTTAACAGTAGAACTAGTACTTGTACAAAAACATGGAGCTTGCAACCATGTAAAAATACAAAAGATAAATAAATAAGACAAATAATAGAGGAAAAAGATGGCATTACTTTGCATGAGGGCTGTTTGCTAGCTCAACAATAGCAGAATAGTGGATGATTTCTTCTTCAGATACAGGGAACTTGCTGTTAGCCTGCAAGGAGGATTGTGTCCAGTCATGAGCCAGTTGACAAACTTGTGTTTCCGACGAACTCGGATTGCTGGGGCATCCTGAGCATCATTTGAAATGCCTTTAGCTTCAGCATGAACAACAGTTCTTTGGCATCAGGCACACCATTGCCAACATGCTGACTGGTCAACAACATGTTGTTGTAATATCCATCTGCCTTCTTTGACACCTCAGAGCATCTCCTTCGTAAATCATTTGAACCAACAAGATGCACACCACGTTCCTGCACCATCCCCACAGCAGAAATCAAAACACACAACTTATAGAGATAGAAAACTAAATATAAGAGTTCCAACAAAGTAGAAGTAAAAAATGTACCAATGAAGATTTCGGTGAAAAATCAGCTATTGGAATCGGAGCTTGTTTTGAACCATTTCTGTGAATATCAGTAACACGATTTAACTTGAAGTTTGCAGTACGCGGCTGTACAACAAAGAAACAAGAGCATAGAAAAAAAAGTTATACAAACAAATATCAGAGAAACGAAATTAAAAAGGAAGACAACGACTATGTGAAAACCGGCAGCAAACCTTTGACAATGGTGAATCCGGCACATCTATAACAGGGACAGGTCCATCAGCCCTCGGCTTCCGATTTAAGATGTTTTGCTCATCTTCTTCAGACATCAGAGTGCAGTTCCTCGGCTTCACCTTCCTTAAAGGGGGCATTTCTGGGGCTGGCATTTGCATGAACAACAAATATAATATAAGAGAACTGTAATGATTATGGAAAAAATATTCACACGTTCAATAAAATGAACAACTACAAAAAATCTACCTGTGGGGTGAGTGTGACCCTCCACAACATTAGTTATCAAGCAATCGGGAGTGACTGCACAAGAAATACCAGAATAAGCATAAATGATACACCGAAACCTAACAACATAAACACACACGAGAACCATAAGAAGCCTACCTGGGTCGGGAGTTCTCTTAGCTGAAAAACCACAAGGTTTACCAGCTTCCTGAAGAGGAGTGCGATCATGCTGACGGGATGATTCAGGATCACATCTGAGAAACGGCCTCTGCATTTGCATTTGAAACCTGCCACATAAAAGGTCAAAAGAGAAATGGAGATAACTCAAATTCACAATTAACAAAAAGAAAATCCTTACTACCAAAGAAAGAGAGAACATAAAGTGGTTGGCAGAATCATACAACACAATGTGCCTGCTTGAGAATGCCCCGTCAGATGCCGTCTGCAATGCCTTTGCTTTCCCTTGCTTATCACTAGATTTACAAAGAAAATCCAACACATTGTGCACTAAGGCTTCCAACTTTCTTTTACTGGTTGTGGACTTGTTTGAGAGAAATTTATCACCAATACTCATGATGCCATCTATTACCTTCAAAACAGAGAAGGCATAAAATGATATCACTAAACAATCACCAATCAAACCTAAATTTGAGAAGGACACGGAGCTAAAGGTTCAGAACCATAAAAAACATACATCAGGACGCAGAGAGCTAACAAACTGTTCTTGAGCTTTCGATCTGAAGTCAAAGGACAATGGCGACACAATTGGGGAGATCCTAGATGATCCAACTGCGTGAGAACAAACCACACCCTACACCAACAAAACACAAATGTAGTATAAATATGAGAAGTAGAAAATAAATTACTCCCAAAAAGAAACAATTGAACCATAATCAATATCGAAAAACAACAAAAACATAATTAACACATACATCTTTCAAAAACTTTTTCCCAAACTGATGTGGACCATTTCGATCAAGATCAGAAAAGATATGAATCATGTTACCCCGCCATACAAGAACCCTAGGGATGCTGTTAGCAACATTCTTTATGCCAAAATCCAAACAATCGAGGTACCGCACCTGAAACAAGATGAGACAACAAAAAGAATCCCATGTTAGAGAAACAAAGAAAGAACAAAATAACAGAAATATAGGCAACATGAAAAATCCAACAAAAATCAAAACAAAAAAGATTACTAACCACTGGCACATATAAGCAACAAACAGGTGTCTTCATCCTCCTCCCTTTCGATTTAGCAAATGAGCTAAACTCATACAAACCATTGAGACAATGAGCATAGACAAGCTGACTGAAATCATAACTTTTAGTAGCAGCCGGGTCCTTCAAAATTGCAAGATATTTGGTATTGACAGAACAACTGATGTCGGGACAAAGAAAACATGAAATAGCAACAGACATAAAGCTCACAAAAACCTCAAGCTCGTTTAATGGATCCGAACTGATGAGCTTGTTCCCGAAAAAGGTAATATGAGGCAACTCTGTCAGCTTGAAAAGCGATAGAATGAAAGCCATCCCATTCTCAGAATTGGATGGGACCTGTAACCCACCTAGAGGCAATCCTAGCACTACATGGAAAGTCTCCTTGGATATAACAAAACTCTTCCCACCGACTGTGAGCTGGGAACATACTGGATCAACACAATCAGCAACCCATCGGCAGAAATCTGAAGGAATACTTGAACAAGCAAACCATAGCAGACAGCCAAAGCCAAATTTCTGAATAATGGCTCTTCGATCAGGTGTCATCTTCTTCAAGACATCCAAGAAATACTTCAACCCAAATCTGGTGAAAGCATTCTTACCCACACCAACTGATTTATTTTCCTTAGCCTACAAATAGTAGAAAAAATTAAAACAAAAGATAATCCAACACAAAAAAGCTGTATCATGTATTTACATAACCTAAAAGTAATTGTGAAATAAAAAAGAAAGTAACAAGAAAACAAAAAGAACAACTAACCTCATTGGTTGCTATCAAATCATTGCAGTAATCAGAGAATTTACGCTTCAAAGACTGCCCAAAATGTGATAAGAGCCAACATAAGAACAATTCACTCAAAAATAAAAAACAACCTAATGTGCTTAGAGATAAGGCAAAACCTTATTTCTCAATAACCCAAACAACACATCCTTTAAATCAGTATTTCTTCTCCCATTGTCTACTGCCTGCAACCATTAAACAGAAGATAGCTTAACCACAGTTAGGAACACACAAGCAAAAACGGCGACATATCTATCTATTATATAATTAAAACACAAGACAATTGACGGTGGAGATTTGTCACCATATTACTATGATGCACAAACGGTGGAGATTTATCAGCGCACGAAGAGATAGATCGTGATTCCACATGGAAGGTAATAAGTGCGGATATGCACAAACGGTGGAGATTTATCAGCGCACGAAGAGATAGATCGTGATTCCACATGGAAGGTAATAAGTGCGGATACGTGTCCGGCCTCAACACGTAAAAGAATCAGGAAATAAAAATGCAAACAAACTCTAGGACTCAATCGCTCAGTTAATATATATGAGCATAGGCCCAAAAGCATGCACGGCTGGACACCACAAAATACGCCGTCGACAAATCGAGGGCTACCTGGAAATCAAAGCCGATAGCAGCGGGACGACGACTACGGGCGACGCCAAGGTCTCTGGCGATCAGAAACAAGATCGGCCTCCAGGGTTTCGGCACTTTGGGTGGTCCACGACGTATCACCGATTGGTCGGAGTTTTGTAATTGCTGGATCATCGTCGCCGTCGTCATCATGCAGCCAAGCATTATCACCAACATGTTCAAGGATCCCAGTAGATCGATCGATCGCCGTCTCAGCACGATTAATTAATGTATGGCGATCGATCGCCGTCTCATCTGTTTCCACTGAACATCTGCAGCAAGTCGATTTTCTCTCGCCGGAGAGCATCGGCGTCATAGATCCTATCTTGTGCGGCGTGCACCTTGACGAAGCGGCAGCGAGACCTGTGCGACTTACGACGACGCCTCCGCCAAAAAGAAGACCCTCCTGCGCCGCGCACTGGTCGACATGGCAGCAGGGGCATGCCCATGCCGACGCCGCCTCCAGCGCCCACGCACGACCCTGAGCGCGTACATCCAGTCGTGGATGTGCACCGCCCTGGCGCCGTGACCCTGCGACACATAACGTACGCTCAGGCCAGCAATCTTAGCCTGCAGCCAGCCACCCAACCAATATTCGTAGCCAATCTAATGCATGCATCTTGAAAGGATTTATTCAGAGGTAATAAGCTGTGCCAATTTCAATCGGCTAGCATACATGGTCATGTTATAATCTTCTCTTGACTAATTTCCAGTGATTTGGCAGATTGAATGCTGCAGCACACACACGTGAAACATACGAAGCAAATCTAGCTTGATTTGGTAATCGATCAGCTAGCTAGGAACGCTCAGGTAGCAAGCAGGTAATTTTTTCTGGACATCGAATTGAGGAGGAAATTTTCCCATCAATCTACTTTTGGTTCTTAGAGAAATCTTTCGGCTGATTCCCTTCTCCTCATTCTATTGTCTCACTGCTGTCCTCTTCTTGATATTATTTGACTCGCCTGATGACTCAAGGTGTTCATCAATTAACTGCAGCTCTGATGCATTCACCCACCAGATTTTCCATCCAATTGTTTATTGAGCTGCCGTTCATCCGATCTACCAGCCATGCATGCAAAGCAAAGCATCAGGTATACACCTTTTTCCCACATGTTCGCGTCATGCATGGTCCGTAATCTCTGGTATGTGAGCATATGTTTTTTCTCCAACATCCCGCGTCTATGTTATTAGACGAGCTAACGGCATGGCCAGGGAGAGCTTCCCCTACAGGCAGGATCCTCTAGACGGTGTCGCCAGGGAGAGCTTCCCCTACAGGCAGGATCTCGAGACGGTGTCAACTTCTTTGGCCAGCCCCCGCAAAAAAAAAAAACTTCTTTGGCCAGCCGGCAAGCTATAGGGTATGTACTCCAGTACACACTATACACTACAGTTCCGCCATTCATATCTGACCTGATAAGCACAACATTGATCGAAGCATAGTGCAAGCATGGACAGTCAGGTAACCAAAAGCGGTTTCGTACCAATTATTAGATCAGTAGTTTTTTCGGAGGATGGATGCACGTCAAGTATTATATATTTGCTAAAACTATTTAATGGGAGGTAGCCATGCATGATCGTCAACTGGCGAGGCCACGGACACATCTGATGTCCTATATGATGTCTGATGACAAATTACGATAAAATATGACCTACGCCATCAATATAATTCAAACCGAAGG